>JAAGVU020000103.1:6689984-6711475 GCA_011763525.2 Mormyrus iriodes
CGGCAATGGCGGACACACCGTCTGTCACTTCAGTCTGACAGAGAAACGAGGGACACGAACGGCAATGGCGGACACACTGTCTGTCACTTTAGTCTGACAGAGAAACGAGGGACACGAACGGCAATGGCGGACACACCGACTGTCAGTTCAGTCTGACAGAGAAACGAGGGACACGAACGGCAATGGCGGACACACATAACCGCTCAGCCTGTGGAAGCCCGCCATACTCCCAGCTGCTCATGCAGCCGACTAGTCAATACCTGTTATTTTACACGGATAAAATACCACCCGACAACTTTCGTGAGAAATCACCAGAATAATGATACACAGTAATACTGACTATTCAAAATGAACCATATTGAAAAAAAAGAAAATTCCTACATTCATCGCGAAGGCAGCGTGCTTGGAGTTAGCTATGGAGTGTTAGCTACAGAGTCTTAGCTACAGTTAGTTAGCTACGGGGGGTTAGCTATGGAGTGTTAGCTACAGTTAGCTATGGGGGGTTAGCTGTGGAGTGTTAGCTACAGGGAGTTAGCTATGGAGTGTTAGCTACAGAGTGTTAGCTATGGGGAGTTAGATATGGACCTAGTTTAAGACAGGAAGACCCACATAAAAGTAAAAAAGCCCCCCAAAATGCATGAAACCATAAAAACAAATACAATATTTATATTCCAACTTAGAAATATAGTTATGCCCCCTTCTCAGCCCCTTGGCTTTGCATAGACTAAACCTAGATGGAAGAATATATGGAACAAAATGAACTATTCCACAGTGAGAACAACATTAACACTTAAAAGTGTAAAAGCATGACACAAGATAAGGTGCCCACACATCATCTAAAACTCACAGGAAAACTTTGTTATATTTTTTATATCCCACACATTGTGCTGTTTTTAAACAAACAACTATATATCAATGTTTTATTACATATCCGTTGCCTCAATAAAACTTCAATAGCTAATGTAAATTGGCACCAATATTGAATATTATATAACCTACAAATCAAGCACCTTATTATAACACAGTTGTTGGCTGAGAGAAAAACTAATCACTACATTTACCACCCCTGTAGGGTCAGAGGCAATTAAGAAAATCATGTTTATAAATACAGTTACAGGCATCTACAGGTGTATTTACAGTAATGAGGCCTAAATTGCACATTATTTTAAGCATGTTTTGGAAATTTATAAACGTTTCCGTGTTTAAATAAGATTGTGACTTAGTTAGACCTTAATCCAGATTAATTTGTGTGTGTGTTGGGGGGTGGGGGATCCAAGTGACAACCTTTTTTGTTCTGAAAATCGAAAGATCATGACCAAAAGTGATTGTTAGAAGGTCAGTGAATGTAAATAAAATTGCTTAATGGATGCTAACACTCAAGAGTGTTGACATTTCATAGTGATAGGTCTGTTTGTTTATTAATTCCAGATTTTCCAGTGATTTGTTTACAGACTAAAGCCATTACATTGAAGCAATACTAACATCCCATGTCTATCACGCTGAACTCATGTAAAGCTGTTTTGAAAATACTCCAAGGCTGTGCTGGTCAGGGGGAGAGGTTTCGTCACTAGTAAACGTTCGTGCACAGGTTTTAGAAGAAATAATAAATCTTTCTTTATTTTTATGGAGCTACCGTAATTTATTTTAATAGGATTATTACTCTATAATATAGCTGTTAAGATTAGAATGTGATGATCATGATACATATGACCAGATTCAAAGAATTATATGTTGATGAAAACTATCAAATGAATAAATGAATTAAAAAACAGTTCTTGCGTGGACTATCCAAACTCTTATGATGTCACTATGGGGTGGATGGAGAGTGATTTGCCCAGAGCTATATGGCACTTAACACCTCATTGTGCCTGATCAGCCACATTAGCACCTTCTGCAGCGTTTGTCTCAGGAGGACTGCAGATGTTTATACAATAGAAAACCGACTATAGGTTGTTGAAGTACAAATATGTAGTCATCTGTGTGCACTGTCTGGAACTGTTGTACATCCAGTTGGAACCCAGTGGCTGTTTTGATTATGTCCTGTTGAAAACAAGGAAATAATTCTTATAAAAACATGAGAATGCCTACCGAGTGTTTAAGTAACTTGGCAGTATATGTTAAAGTTTTGAATAAATGAAGTGATTATTGCTGTATATGTTCTAAACAATGGGACATACGAAAAAAGCATTCACCTTCTGAAGGTGTTATAGACAGAGTCCTATAAGTTCTTTAAAAAAAAGTTATGCAATGAACAACAAAGGCCACAACAGCACCAGTAACACCCTAGGACTCAAAACCACAGTCTGTTTCTGTAAGTAGTACAGAACATTATTGCACATGTTGACAAACCTAAAGCGGTTTTGTTCAAGTACCTAAATGATACCTTTGTGCAATTTATTGTTAGAATTCTTTTCTAGCTTCCTCCACACAGCTCCACCTCCTCTTCAGAGAACAGACGCACATGTACGCACATGCGTTTGACAGCTGCCTTTGAGTTTTTAACGTTTAACTTCTCTTAAAAACTAAGTGACGACAAGTTTATCCGACAAATCAAGAAACAGCTATAATTTCTAAAATATGTCATAACTGCTTCTAACGCGTTTGAATTCTCATGGCTGACACCGCAGTAGTCCATATATCTTTCTGCTGTAGGTTGCTAGCTTTCACTTCTTAGACCCATAGAACTGTTGGCAAAGGAAGCCTGAATCTTGGAAGCCTGAATTTCAGACATTTCAAACATACACCAGGGCTCAGGGCTCTGTCTTTAGAAAATGCACACACCTTGCTTTTAGAAATAGTTTATAGGCCTAGAGACTAGTGACTTTCCAGCATTCAGAACTGAGAAATTATTTCCTTTTATATATCCGGAGACTACCTTTTGAGCATTTTAACAGCTCATGTTGTTAAATATATGTCATTCCATTGCAAATTGTTACACAACAGATAAACTATTGCCTAGATTTTTCTCAGCTGGTCTGAGCTTGTGGAAGCCAGCTTTTAATAATTCTGTTTTTCTTTTCATTGTGCTTACAACTTGTCAAGTATATTGGATGCCTGAATGTAAAGAGATGAGGCCTTTGCCCTTGATCTGACCCTAAGTTTCACTTAACACAGATCTTTAATGGAGGTCTCCCCCTTTCCTGAGTGCTGGTGACAGGCTGCTTCCGCAGTGCTTAATTGCTAGCTAATTGCTATCTCTTGATAAAAAAAACCATAATCTGTGAAAGGCCACAACATCTGGGGTTATGTTTTCCCAAAAAGCAGGGACGCCTGCTGCTCTTGTGGATTGTGAAAGAGCCTTGGCAAGTGTGAGGCATTAACCTGTGGAGACTGAGTGCAGCCAGTTATGTGCTTGTCTTGGGATGAGTGTTTGCACTGGGTCACAAGGTCACTGTGCGGGGTGGGGGGGGGGCTGCAGGTGAGGGGGATTAGCTGCAGCCAGAGGCCCAGTGAAACCAAATACAGGTCTGTCAGCTTAATCCCCACAAATAGAAAACAGAGCTGTTTTACGCACACCCCCAGCCTGGCCCCGACGCAGTTCCAGCCCAGTTTCTCATCCGCCTTTACCGAAGCATTGTGCCCGGAGTACGGCTGCTAATGGGAATCCGGTAGGTGGCCCCAAAAGAAGTTGTAACAGATGGCTTAAGGTTGTGACTGACAAATCAACTCCAGCAATGGATTACAGAGAGAAGAGGAGCCCAGTCAAAACATTTGGGTGGAGACTATTACATATACTATGGTACACATAGCAGTTATCATTAAAAGTATGTCATTGGCTTAACCAAAGCATTTATTTAAAAGCATCTTACAATTTTAACCATTTATATATACCCAGATTTTACTAGATCACAGAATACCAGGTTGCGTAATTGTCCAATAGCAAGTCCTTCCTGGAGATTGGATTGCCTACTGTAATGTTAAGGTTGCACCTTCAAACTGCCGTACTGAATAACAAGCACTGTGAAGTTACCATCCTGCTTTTTGTACTATGACATAGAAGCTGGCATATTCTGATGAAAGAAATTAAATCACAGGCTGACGAGAGGTGAACAACATGTTTTTTAATCATACATAAAAACCATGTGGTACAAATAAAACCCTGCTGTATTTTGGCCTGACATAGAAGGCATATTTCCTTTTCAGCTATGTGAAATATTTGACTACTGGAAGCTGCACATTCTGTATGATGGTACTGTTAAGTGGGATTTCTCCAGAAATGCTTGAGGTCACTTTGATGCAAGTAAAGGTGAAGTATATAACACCCCATGAACTGTGCTGGTATCACCTGGCAGTAGTTGCTTACTTTTTTTTATAATAGAAATTTATGTTGGCTCAATGGAAGTAGAAACTGCTTGCATTTCATTTTTCTTGATGTATCTGATGTTCTTCAGCAGTGTGATGTATGTGGCCAAATGGCAACATCTAACACCACTATCTTCTGTTGTCGGCACCTTGCCTGAAAGGCTAACAGATGTTTCATCGAAGATGATGGGCATCATGTTCCCCATTAATTTTAGTGTCCCCCCAGAAAGCAAGTCCTCTAGCAGGGACGAAACACTGCATAATGGAAAGCAGGAGCTCTTTAGGGTGGTAACATAATGCGATGCATTAACTCTGCCCTCTAATGGAATGTGTGGACCCAGGCGATGTCAGGAAAATGTTCCCGACACCATTAATGTACAACCAGGGCCTTTTACCATTAGCTCCATGCTGAAATCCTTAAGTCCACGGCTCATGTGCGCTCATCCTTTTCTGTGGGGCATGGAAGTAAGACCATATAACTTTCACAGTTTTTTGCTGATATATAATGTTGATGATCTATTTTTAACTTTTTCTTGTGGTGACTTTTACAGTGTACCTCAGAATTATTATTCCACCTACCAGCAGTCTTTCATCTATGTGTTATTTATATGTGGATATATACCATATACACACTCAGTGACACACACTTTAAGCGGATTCCTGCAGTGAGATTTGATAAATTCTCATCATGAATTTGTTTTACATGCATACTTTGGGCACATGCCCTGATTCAGATTTGTATGGCCCTTATTCGTTTTCGTTCACTAATTTTTTACATAGACAGATCTTAGTCAGGCAGGTGCAAAAAAGCACACACGATCCAGTTTCTACTCCATCACTCCAGGGTAATGGAAATACACCTCAAAATGACACAGCCTTTCATCCTAGGAGGATTTGGGTATCTTATCATACTTGAATTAACAAACTAGCTTGTAACTATATGAAATGAACAGGAATGACAGGACACACGAAAATGAGGTTGTGCAAGTAAGCCCGAGAAAAAACAAAACAGTCCAAGAATGTTTTGCACCAGACAGCTGCGTCTCATATGTGCCCACTGCTGGAAGGAGGGGAAGTGTCAAACATGAAGGGGAACATTTGCTATTGTTCTGCTGGCTCAGTGTCATAGAGGCTGGTGCACATAGCACAGCTCACAGTTGGAAAGTGCTAAGAATCTAGACAGGGAAAAATTTGACCCCAATAACCCTGTGCCGCATCATTTAAAGGTCATTTTAAGTTGTTTCACTGTATCCTCTCAAGAGTACCCCGCTGAGCTCTGCCCTAAGCCTTCAAAGAATTACAGCTGGCGGCATTTTAAGGCCACACTGGAAATAAATATTAATTTGACCCCTGTCAAACCTGTTACAACGCAAATCAAATGGCAGGAGTGCTGCTTCTTTGAAAAGAAGACAGGCTGGAGGGACCTGCCGGTGTCTGTGGGGGCAGCTGCATGCTGCCCATGGGAGGGCTGTTAGCATGGACACTAACTATGACACAGTATAATGTCATGCGGCAGCGTGCAGACCAGGTCTGTTAGCTGGATTTGGATTTTTTTTTACATAAATGGGTTCCAAGGCAGCAGCATAATGGGATAATGCAGGTAAACTATGAAGGTATAAGTTTCACAATAAATTTGCTTTAAATCACTTGTAAATATTTATAGCATCAGTTACCGTATAACACACTGGAACTAGTGATGATAACCTGCATTTATTCACTAGCTGCAAAACTGACCTACCACCTATTTCCTGATTATCTCCCAACTTACCCAGACCCCAAAGATGACAAATGAGCCTTCACTGGTAGAGAATGGCTGTTTCTTCATTGGAGAACGGAACCACATGCTCATTTATAACATAGTGCAAAGGTTCACAAGAGTGCAATGTTAACTCATATATTCAACATATAGAGATCATCTATTGGTACGTATGTTCACACATGTCTGGTTCAATCTAGATGTTACTCTGTGGTGTGCTGGGAGATGGCACTGGTAGACATTAGGGTAGAAGGTGTGGGGCTATTGTGACTGTGTGTGCTGGAGTGGACTGGAAGGTGGGGGGGAGATAAAAAGTTCTGCTTTACTTCTCCTGGTCAAAGGCTCCTCAGTATGTGGCCTATGCAGCTTCTGTCACTGTTTACTGTGCAGGTTATTTGGGGCAGGGAGACCAGAATAAAAGGGGGTCTGTTCACATTGTCCTTCCTAAAATTGACAACCCTCAGCTTACTGCTTCAATGGGTTGAGACCAGAGGCCTAGCTTACAAAATCTGATCCTGGACATTCTTAACTGAAACCATGTTTCCTTTAAACTCCTCAATCAGAGCCCACAATGTAAACATTTGCTTCCATTCCGTTATTCAATATGAGCAAACCAAAGGACATGTTTACACAAGCAGCTTTCTGCTGAAAGCCATTTAAATGCTATAACATTATAAACAAAAGCACTAAATGCAAAACGATAGCAATGGTTGGAACATAAACCACATTTTATTGTTATCTTAAAAAAATACAGTAATTATTCTAAAAAGAAGACCAAGTCAAGGAGGTTAGAACAGCACCTACCCTCTGCCATTGTTGCCTGTAATCTGAAATTGCCCAGTCAATCTGTTGGCTGTTTAACTAAAGTCTGACACAGATGCATTTACAATGGGTAACTGGCCTGGCAAAACTGGCCATTAAAATCAAATCTCAATGAATAAATTAGAATAGTAACATTGAGTGGTAGGTAAAAATTGGTAGTGGTAAGATGGGTGTGGAAGAGGCTTAACAGCTGGAAAACATCTGCACCTATACAACTCTTCCTCTTGTGCTGCATTTATGCAATTACTGCCGACGTAGCTGTTTGACTGTAACTATATCCTCTGGGTTGACACAACAGTTACATCGGCAAGTCTCTGTCCCCCAGTATGTCACATAAAACAAAATTTGAGAATCAGCGTCTCTAGTCATTATACTGGCCATTTAAGTGTTTGCATAACTCAGCCTTTTAAACTAAAATTAAACTTAGGCAACGGTTTTCAGAAACGTTACTTGATTCCAAGCAGCGCAGAATAACTTCCTTAGAAGTAATATTCTTCTGTCAAGACGTAAAGTGTCAGACACACAGCTATACCATTTCTCTCCTGTAAAGGCGATGAAGAAATAAAACATTTAATTACTATTACACATACTAATTTAATCTATATTACACATACACTAATTTAATCTAATGTTAATTTGTAACTCGGGGAAAAAAGCGACATAAATAATCCTAACTGAATAGGCACATTCATGAATGTTACGGTACGTACTTCCGCTATCGCCTATTTTAATAAATCCTCGCGTCAGAGTAACATTATTTCCAAAAGCGGACGGTAAATGCATTGATTGCCGTTCCCAAGTGAACCTCCGACGCTCCAGACCGACTGCCTTATGCTAGTAACAATGGGCTGCGGGACAAGGCGCCTGTGACTGGCAAGTAAAAGCGATCTCCGCTCTTACCTGCAAACAAAAGAAACTAACGAGTGCAAAAAACATCAGGCTTATCTTTTGAACGTTTGCGATACTGAGCTCGCCGCTGCTTTGGCGAGAGAAGACCGGCGTCTCCACCCAGTCATTATCAAGACAGAGGCAAACACCTTGATGGCTCTCCCCCTTACCTGCCCGACCCCGATTGCATATTCCCCCTTAGCGCTTTGTAATTCGGCAATAGCGGCTGCCTCCTGCCCCTCCCAGCAAACAGCGCCTCCTCAAAGTTTGCTTTCTGTACTTTAAACCAGCATTGCACTGGCTGTAGCGCTTCTTGCAGCGATCTGTAGCTGTTCTTAAGAGAGGAAAACAGCAGAAAGAAAACGTCCTGGGGCGACCTTACGAGGGAAGGAATATATGCAGGGTTGGTTTAAAGTGAACACGAAAACAAACAGGGAAGCTGAATTTGATGCATCAGCTTGGGAACTTCTCCCTCACTATGAGGGATCTGAGCTGATGCAGGGACATAGAATATTTTAAATTATTGTACTATACTGCAGCTTTGTAAGCAAGTATATTTTATTTGGGGGGGGGGGGTTCAGAGCATTCGCTAAGTGGTAACTAAATTTTAATTGGAGAACTGGAGGCAGCATAATATTAGTAAATACAGCATGGTTTCGATATTAAATAAAAATATCCCAGCACTGTTTCTTGCGTGGAGCTGTTGTATCCTGGCCGAAACAGTCTTCATGAACTTCACTTTAGACAACGAAGTGCACTCGAGTTTCATCCAGCGACGCTTGAAGAGCCAGGAGCGCCGGGAGATGCAGCGTGAGATCCTTTCCATACTGGGGCTGCCGCACCGACCGCGGCCTCACCTTCACGGCAAGCACAACGCAGCCCCGATGTTCATGCTGGACCTGTACAATGCCATGTCCACGGAAGGAGGCGAGGACGGCTACTCGTACCCTTACAAGCCCGTCTTCACAACCCAAGGGCCACCTGTTGCGACGCTGCAGGACAGCAACTTCCTTAACGATGCCGATATGGTCATGAGCTTCGTCAACTTAGGTATTGTTCCAAACAAGCGTCTTAAATTATAGCATTATAATTCTGCTTAATAACAGACGCAGAGTGCGAAAGTCATTGTTTTAACACAAGTGTGATTGAAAATGGATGGATGCTTGGATTGACGATTTAGAATGACTAACGAAGTGTTCTTTCAATTGGAGAAATTGCGCAAAGGCAAGAATCTTCCGCTTTGTAGTTGTTGTAAATCTTTTGCGTGCCAAGCAGTTTAATTCAAGTAAAATTAGAAAATTAATCACTGCGAAGATGTCGGTTTTTATTTGCACAGTTTCATTATTTTCCATGACAAGTGCTTCTAAAGGAAAACATACAGGTCTACAAATTACCTACGGGCATATGTCCTATGGGTTTACAAGTAGACGTATTATTAGCAGAATGGTGATTACAATGGCAACAGTAAACTGTCTGAATATTTTCTTCAGCTATGGTGCATTTAGAATATGTTTGTCTTATTTGTCACACAATGAAATGTAAGCGTTTATCATTCTTATTGCAGGCTAAATTATTTACAGGTAATATGACGTCAGCTTGAAAAAAAATGGATCCGCGCAGTCTTGGGAAATTTTGGGACGCTCCAGTTTAAAGCTTTATACTGAAACTTTTAACAGCGTAATATTCATATTATAACATCATTTAGTCGTTATTACAGCTCCCCTGTATACCACTATTCCTGAGACGCTGATTTTCAGGTGTTTGACCCGATGGGTACTGAAGCCAACATCTGTGTTTATGGTTTCTTGAGCGATGGCCAGGGGACTACATAAATGCAGTTTGTTAATACAGATATTAACCTATTACATCGCGCATGTGTTTGCAGTGTGCCATATCAATCACACAGACAGCTGTACTGCCCTTAATGTTTTGATCATTTACAATGAATATCTGAAAATCATTCATAACACTAGGTGTAATCATTGGCTCTGGTGTTATTATTTGCAGTGTTAATTATTACCAGATGCATCACTTTGCCTTTGTCCGGCATAGTGAACGGTTTTGATATTCTGCATGTCATTTTCTCTGATGTATGACGTTATTTCTTGGAACAGTATCACTTATTGGAACTTATGACTGAATGTTTTTCAAATGTAAGGTTTAATCAAAATTCACATTTATTAATGAATGCTGGTCAGTAGTTATGATTGTTATTTAATTGGTTTATTCACATTTGGGTATTAGATGTTCTTCCTCTACAAAATAGGCATCATTATCAGGTGTGGAGTCCATATGTTAAATATTATTCTTATGTGGCCTCATAAATATACAGTATTTTGCTCTGTGGTAAAATCTGTCAAAATGCCAAAGAAACATGAGACACATTGATAAATATGAAATAAATATTGTCTTGCTACATTCCTTGTGTCGTAGAAAGGACAATTCTTGGTATATATGGCAGCAGAATGGGAGGTGACACTATTTCTTTTTTTGAAATTTGTAATTACAGTGAGAGTTTCTAGGTGGTGACTTTTTTAGCCTTTGACTGACACAGTTGCATTTGACCACAAAGCTTGAAAAGGCTCCCAATTCTCCAGTAAAAAGCTTTTAACGAGGATACAGGGATTTCCGGCACCACAGGGACATTTCTTTGTCCGTCTATGGTCCATAATTTATAATGTGAGTTTAACGAACAGTTCCAGTAAAAATCTCAGTAAAAGTAATAGATGTTTCTAAACATTTGGAAACATTTGATGAACAATGATTAGGCTTATTTAACTGAAACCTCATTATAGTATGGTTTGGAAGTGTTGGATATACTTTGGTCCCAGTACGGTTTTTTACATTCTACTGTAATTCTAAAATCTAATCATGTTTATTAAATATTGAAAAAGTATGATTATATTTTTTGGCAAATGACCATGATGTGACCTAATTTTCAGATTTTATCATTGTATTATTTTTGTTTTTTGGTGAAAAAGTATCTGGCCATATAAAAGATTTTTATTACATTTATCAACAGCAGTAATTAAATGGTAATATGGTAATATATATTTACTATATATATTTTGAAAGCAACATTAAAACCTTGATTTCTGTAGTTAACTTATATGTGTATAATTTTATCAACTGATAAGTATAAAAATAATTATATTTTGACCATTGGCTGCTAAGTTAGCGAAATGATTCGCTTTATAAAATGATTGTAACCAATTAGAGGTAACTGTTGACTTCTAAACTGTACGTATGCCCTATTGGGTCAGCAATTCACTCTGCATGTTATCCATAATTACTGTATGCTCCTATGAGGTGGTGAAGTGGGAAGGCTTGGATTATTGTAGTGTTGTTGCCCTAAATCCGGCCCTTGATTGCTCACCACAGTCCTCAGTGCATCGCGGTGAAACTTCTGACATGTGGCCTGTGGGAATGGGTGTTTCTCCTACTTCAACTGATTCCTATAAGTGAGCCTCCGCTTGCCACTATAATCTGACACAGGTGGTCAGCTTGTTGCTGCATGGTATTATCTTTGAGGCGTTTCGTTTCCTCTCTGGTTCGTAGTGAGTATAGACACTATGGAGATGCCGCGGGAGCTGAGCGTACCTTTTTGCTTTTACACAACTGTTTAGTCTGCTAACTCTGGTTGAAACCTCATATTGGGTTGTGGGATACGTGCAAGTTGTGCATCAGCTATGAGTCACTCAATTCACTGACATTTGTAAAGTGAAGTATTTGAATTGTGTCAGTAAACATAATCAGTCACGTGTTATTACTACTATATGTATTCTTGAATGGAAATGTAAGTACAGTGATTGAGAAGTTATATTAATCCCATCCCATACCAAGTGGGAAGGTATGTGGCTCTGTGGGTTAGACCCAGTTGCTGGCTGACCCCGATTTCTCAATTGTGTGTCACTTTGTGTAAAAGTGTTTGCTAAACAAATAAATGTAAGCAGGACAGTTGGCATCACGGCTGTGAAAGCCGCCTCCCCCCACCTTTCGTAAGTGTCCTCTTTTTACTAGCCGCTCCTTTCTTCAAGGGAGCATGTTGAGACGCATTCCGGAAGCATAGACAGCTCAAGCCTTCTGACAGCTCTGGGAAGTGCTGCGCTTTTGTTTTGCGGTTGGTGGCCCTCTTTTCCTTTCGGCGGCGGGGCAGAGGTACAGTTGTGTGAGGGTTTGGTTGGAAGGCAAATGAGGGAGAGAGACAGAGGGAGAGGCAATAGCGAGAGATTGAGTTAGAAGGGGGAGTGTAAGGTGTTGTCACCCTTCGCAGAATCTGTCACTGAGCTCCCTGCTGCTGGGGGCTGCGTTGACGAGGCACCGGGGCTCCCCGGTCTCCCCTCCCCCTGAGTGGCAGCCCGGCTCCCTCCACACCTCCTTACTGTTCTTGGCTAACTATTTGATTTGATCCCAGTGGTCTCTGGCACATCAGCCCACAGACACACTGAATTAAGGCATTTCCCCTCAACAAACCACAGCTTCCAGAGAGCACTGCCTGTCGGTTTGGAGCAGATCCGACTCACGCACTGCAGTCATTCCCTGCCTGGTAGCTTCGCATGGCAGTTTCAGGGTAGCAGCCGGGGTGACTTACCAGTCTGTTATTTGTTATTTTCCCTACAATGGAAATTGATGTATGGCTCAGGCTTGATTGCTCAACAGCTGATTGCTGTTTCCTTACCATTAACAATCTTATCAAATAGGGTTACTCACAGCTTCCCCTTTTGCCGTTTCTCGCATGTGTGTGGATCGGCATGCTCAGAAAAGGCTGTGGAGCACTGCAAATGGTCCCATGGTGCTAGTCCATCTGCATGGGATGTGCTGTTGCCATCTCTGATAGCTTCCTTGGCCTGTAATATTCTTGATTCAAGTCAGCTGCCCCAGACTTTGTCTCAGAAGAGATGCCATCTTAAGTAGTACTCAGCTGTGGCAGGGATTTGAATGATATGTCAAGTGAAAAGTGCATTGTTACTTTTAATTCTCGGCAGATGTTTAAGAGTGAAAACCCACTGAAACAATCTCTGGTGACTTCTGTGAGTACTTTCCTATTTTGTGTCTGTGTATGTGTGTGCGTGCGCATATGTGTGTTTTTCCTTTGGAACTGTTGACGCCAAATGGTTGGGTTTACCTAGCGTACCTGAGACGCTGCTAGTAAACAGAGGCAGTGAGTCATACATAAACAATGGGTAATTGCTGCGGCCGTTTTTATTGTGAAGCTGCGAGACGCTGTGCAACCTGCCTTTGGACACACGCCACTCAGCCCACAGCCATTTCCCCCTGGTTTATAATGTGTGTTAACAGGCAAGTAATTGGGCTCTCAAAAAGGATCTTTTTGGAAAATTTGTTTGGATTTCCTGGCACTGTTACACATAGCCTGTAGCTCAGTGCCTTTACGGGGCATTAGTCATGCTTTAGATTTTGCCGTTGAGCATCTGTGCTGGACACAAAAGGACTTCTGCTAGAAAATGGGGAAAGGTAGAGGCTGCTGGGTATGGTTGTGATGGCAACAGTTGTGGGGAAGTGAAGGGTTGGGGGGTGATGGGACTTTGCAGGTGCCCCACACAGAGGCAGTTTCCCCAAGCCTGGAGTGGGCAGCCCGCCTGCGCAGCTGCAGTTTGCTGCACGCACACTCCCTTGAAGAAGCTGTCTCACATTCCAGCCCTCTGAAGCTTGCTTATTGGAC
Source organism: Mormyrus iriodes (assembly GCA_011763525.2). Taxonomy (NCBI): domain Eukaryota; kingdom Metazoa; phylum Chordata; class Actinopteri; order Osteoglossiformes; family Mormyridae; genus Mormyrus; species Mormyrus iriodes. Next base: position 6,703,433 of record JAAGVU020000103.1, read on the forward strand.
CCAGCACGTTTTTAATACTGACGCCCCTGGTCTTCTGTGGGCCAAAGCAGCTGCAGGGATATTTTATCACTTTGGATCCATCGGTTCCCACCCTGTGTGCGGCAGAGTAAAATCTGTTTTTCTTCTGAGATTGTTGAACGATCTCAGCATGCGTTAGAGCAGCCATCTGCGGCCAGTGGTCTTAGGAAGGATAACTCAGGGGGTACGTAAAAACCCAGATACGTGAAACTTCCGCACGAAGACTCTGCTGGTCTGTCATCAAAGAAAAGAATTTTTTTTCTCTTTCAAATGAGCTATTTCTCAATATTTATTTAAGTACAAAACTGAATCTTGTACACCAGTGTTTCCCAATCTGGTCCTCGGGAACTCACAGACTGTCCACGTTTTTGCTGCCTCTAAAAATGTGGACTGTCTGGCAGGGAGCTGGGAGAGTGCTAAAACGTGGACCGTCTATGGGTCTCCGAAGACAGGATTGGGAGATGCTGTTCTACACCTCATGGTCTGAAAGTACTTTAAAGATTGTGTATTTAAATGAAATTTAAATGCACCTCTTTGCTGTTCACACCCCATTTCCCTATTGTATTTGGCATTAGTTGCATTTATCGAACACAGCCTTTCTATTCATTGCATTTAATTCTTGTTATGAAATATGGTAAAACCATGTTTCTCATATATGCCTTGCTAATTTTTCTGTGTAAATAAAAAAGAACATCCTGGCCTAGATTTGTGCCCATGGGTATTCTGTTACACTCTTGTTTTGCGGTGCAAATGATATGAACTGAAAAGAAAGAAATCTTGGCAAGATAGCAAAGAGGAGCTTTGGAATGTGAAAACTTCATTTCCAATTATCCAGTGTTGTTGTGATTTTTATACTCTCAGTAGAATTCTTTAAGAATATTAAAATGTAGAAACACTACATAATTGATGCATAATGTTGCCGAATGAGTCAAAGATTACACTCTCAATGCGATTTGTGGGTGCTAGTCATTTGTGAAATGCCTGATTACAAACAGGATAAACCCAAACAAAGGAATCATATATGCTCAAAACACATATGGTTATATGGTCCCCTCACTGTTATTTTATGTAGCTAATTGATGACCATATTCACTGATGTTATGTGAAGCTTTCTCAGAACTTGATAGAGAGCAAATGAAAATGTTCCTTACCATAAGGCAGGTTCATAAAGTTATGTGTCACGTCGTGTCTCTGACGTGTGATTTTACACAACAGTCAGTCTCGCAGTAAATGGCATGTGCCACACTGTAATTGGGGCAGCTGGAAACTCCTTCCCTTGAGCCCGGGTGAAATGGTCAGACATGTCTAGTAGACATAGCTTTAGGGAGGATGATGAAAAGAACACTGCGCGTTGGGTAAATGTATTGACCCAATGACTGGCTAAGATGCTATTTGTCAGAGTTGATGAGACACGGCGCCCAGCTGGCAGCGAGTGGAGGTGCGGCTGGTGCTCAGTATGATTGCTGTGTTGAGGAGTGGGAAGGGCAACCCGCTGCATGCAAAAAAACGCAGAATCAAGGTGTTGGCCGCGTCTCACTTAAAGCGGGCTCTGAACTAATTTTAGGGCTGCGTACTGTTGGTCTCAATTTAAGTCTATGCATAACCTCTAGGGAATGGCATATTCTGTAGATCCTTTTGTACCTCAAATAGCCTTTTCTATACAGTATCTCTTGTATCTAAAATCGAGGTATCCTGTACCTCTTGGGAATCCATCTGCTCCAGGTTCAGAACGCAAACCGTATAAAGACATTTCATGTTTAAATTTATATAGAGCAACACCAAGTTTATCCAGGTTGTGGGGTGACAACCAGAAGTGTTGGGGTAGGTAAACGTGGGTATATAGTGTAAGAGAACTGGATGTACCATTCACCCACCTAAAAATTGTCAGAAATGCAGAAATCAGTCAGAGGTGAAGTATTTATATGTGATTATACACTGGTAACACTGGTAACAGGTATCCATGTGTATAGGTATCTGTGCATAGGGTTTGGTGGGGAGAACTTTTGGCTGGCATTGCATTTGCTGTGATGCTAGTAGTACGGTGAGCGTGACACTGACTTTGCCCCCGTCGCCTCAGAAGAGCTCCCTGGTAATTACACACAGGATGGTTTTCCATGGAAGCAGTGATTCAGCAGACTGTTCTTTAGTTAGGCTACAGAAATGATACATTTGGATCTGAGGAATGAACTGAATTGGCAATGCTTTGGCTTTTGTGATAAAAGGGCCGGTTAGAGACTCAGGGCATCCCTGAGAAAGGTCCACCGATACTCCTGGATTTCAATAACAGCCATATCGGTGGGTGCTTTTGGTTTCATGGGGGTACCTAGAACTTTGAATAAGGCAGATAATGATTTTTCTTTTTTTTAATTTCACATCCAAAAGCATAACAATTTTACAGCCACAGTGTAAAGTATAACTGTGAGAAGAAGGGAGTATATTAGTTCTTGTACTATTAAATGGCATTTTACTTCATTAAATAAGCCACAGTTCTTGAGTGAAACGCATTACACGTACCATTTATGCTGACCTGAGTTCAGGGAAAACATTTCCTTAGAAACTGTGAAGTCTGATGGAGTCTGTCATAATGGAGAGCCTTGATGAGCTGAAAAGCCAACCAGCAGGGTGTGGCCAGCAGTACTGCTAAATTAGGAAAGTTCTCGGAAAAGTTCAACCCAGCAGCAGCAGTGAACATAGACCTGACCATCAAATGCTCCTCATAATTTAAACCACTTCTCAATATGAGTGCCTGAGGCTAAGAATGAAAACCACTTTGTGCTTGGCTGATGTACTGTATTTATGACAAAGGATAAGGTGGACTGATGAGGCCTACTGGCCTATTAAGCAAATGTAGTCAAATCATCTCCAAGATAAGACGTTAATGATGGCTTCATGTACTTCTGTTTTACACATTCGTTCTGTCTTTCCTTAATCACCCAGTTTTCATCAACATCAATAATTTCAAAAACCAATAATACCAGGTTGGGGGGGTAAAGATTTCATTCAGTACAAGGAATGGAATGGAAGTAGCTTTACGTTATAGATGCAAAGCTGTACCTTACAAATCTGAAAGCTGTTGGAGAGCTATTTGTGGTCCGGGACTCCACTCAGCAAAATTGATAGTCATCTGCTGACAATCAATTATTCCTTCATTAAACACCAGTTACTCGAAGAATTTAATTGCGGTGAGATGAATAAGTGGTTGGATGTAGTGTGCAATTAATTATGCTTTGTTAGTGCTCCTTCAGACAACATGCTTTGCTAGGTGCTAATAATAAAAGGAAATAATACAAATGCATCATTAGAGGATGATGTCATTGACTTCAGCCCCTGGGCTGGAAATCTCAAATTTGGTAATCACTCCATTGTGGGAGGTCACCCATTGCTTTGAGATATTCTTTTCCACGGGACACATACGTTGGGAGTAGCTAGGAAGAAGTGTGAATTGTGCTCAATGGACAGCTTCATGCTTGAAGACACTGATGGAAAAGCTATTGAGGAGGATGGGTTTAGAAAGCGAACTGACTTTTAGGAATGCAAGTGGTCCTCAGGGGTTACTCTGCAAACACAGGAAAGTTGATTCATACGGCTTCCTCGTGAGCATTAAGAGGTTGGGGATGTGGTGCCGAATTTAAAATCGTTTCCACTCAGAGCCTGAGGACTGCCCTGCTCTATAATTCCCATAAACCACAAGCAAGATGTCTTGATTCCACCAGACTGTATCCTAGCTCCACCTTCTCACTGACCAATGGCTTTATTTGCACTCGTTCCAGGCATGGTCAGAGCGGCTGCGAGCCCCTCCGCTCTAAGGCCACAGTTGTTTTTTAAGTGAAGGGCACCGGGGAGAAAGGGGGGAAAAGTACGGTGCTCTCCCTGCAGGGAAGCGGAAACAAGAGGTCTGGGTGTGAGGGTGCTACGGTTCAGGACAGACACTTGCGCTAATGTGTTGTGTCACCTGCCTGGTCAGCAAGGTGTTGGGGGAGAGTCTTAGTGCTTTGGCCTATCAGGAAGAGCTGGGTCCCCTCACAGCAGAGGTCGTCCCACCAGGACAGAGGCGATTAGCCTGCCCCCTTCATTATTTCCTGCACTGCTTAGTCTAGCATTGTGTCTGCATCCCTTTGGGGGGGCTTTGTGTGTCTTGATTCCATATATAAATCAGGCAGCTGTATTTACTCCATTGCCCACGTGTCGAGGTCCAGTAACACTTAGGATATTTTCTTTAAAAAGTCAAGAGCTTGTTAGCTTAAAAGTTATTGGTTGGGGCAACATCACAGCTGCTGATTCCTTGCATTGAGGACTGAGTCTTATATATGTATACAGTAGCTGTAGTAATGTATGTTTCTAATCAGGCTTCAGAGATGAACCTTAATGAGCACTCTCTTGACTGATGTGATGTTCATACTCATTTAGATGATTTACATAGTAAACAGTGGTGCACGTCTCTGGTGCGAATGAACCAAATTAGCTTTCATGTGTCCCAGGGAGGGGGGGGGGTGTTCTGTGGGTGGAGAAAACACGTCATCTCGTCGTGAGCCTCCACAGCTGTGCCGAGAAGTGCCCGTTTACAAGATATGTAAAAATGTAGAGATGGCAGAGCCATTACTATCTGAGCAGCCGTGCTGAAGCTACCGGAGATGGTTGCATTTTAACAACACGGAGAGCTTCGCTGTGGTCGACCTGAATCACCTAATTTTAAATATTCGGGTTTGGTACAAGCTAAAGTTATAAGACGCCCATAACAATGACATCTCAGAGACAACAGGTCAAATGCAAGGGGGTGTTTCAGAATTGGACCCACTTCATTTGGAGGCCATACCTGCACTGAGATGGTCACACGCATGGTCGCCAGGAGAGCGATGGAAGAGGCGAAAGCAACCAGGGTTATAAATGCCGCGGGTCGCGTTTCTCCTGGCGACCGTTTAAGACCTGTACTCTCTCTGAAATGTTTATTTAGCGCATGTAGGGTGACCGCGATGATGGCTGCTCGTTTCCTCTCAGAGGAAGCTATAAACGTAGCCGCTTGTGTTTAACTGTGCCTCTGCCTAGCTCCTAATTACTGCCATACTCTGTTAATGGGATTCAGCCGGGAGAGAGGTACGGGGGGAGTGGATGCAAAGAAAGGAATGGTGGGGGGGGGCAGATGAGATCTAAGATGACTGGGGTCATATGTTGGGGGGGAGGGGTTGGTAGGGTATGAAAAATGAAAAATGGAAGGACAAGGAAGGACAAGGAAGGACAAGGTTAGAAAATGACCGAATGCAATAAGTGGATAAGTTGGTGGTGTTTCGTTTAATTTGTCGGCCGCATAAGCTGTAGTTTACATCCTCACATGTGACATGAACTCCGGGAACCTCAGAGAAGTTAAGGCTCTCTGCCACACTTCAGAGATGGGGGGGGGGGCACTTCAGTCGGGGGCAGACTCAGGGAACAGCTGAGCAATGCTGTGCAGGGAGGGAGGGAGCGAGGGAGGGAGGGAAAGGGTTACCAGGAGACTCACAGCTGCGACCAGCTGTTCTCTGAAGTCCAGATAAAGCGCTTTTAATGTGAAAGGGCGGATAGGGAGATTAAGGGGCCTAATGCTCCCTGCACTGGGAGAGCAGGTCTGTGTTCTTCCGGGATAGTCTGCACCTGTGCTAGCCTCGGTAGGACGCGGAGCCCGGGAGAGAGAGCCCACTTACAGCGGACAAGGAGGGTCCAGGCAAGGGGTGCTGCTGTCTATGAGCACAGGAGCTGGGGCTCCCTGTTTCAGCACAGCCTTAGCATCCTGATTCGCAGGACTTATTTACAGCATATAGGGCCTAGTTAATCACACTTCAGGGAGAGGGAGCAAGTGTGAGCCAGCGAGATGCAGATTTCCCATCTGCAGCCAATCAGGGCGCGCTCTCACGTATGCTCAAACAATGCGGCTAATACCAGAAACTAGTTAAAAAAAAAAAAAAAGAAAAACACCGCTTGCATTTCCTGTCTTGATTTTACATGTTGCGGTCGCATGACAAAATGAACGTGAAAGTGTACCTGCTAAAACTGGAAAACGCACGGAAATTAGTGTAAGGAGCACAGATGATTTCATTTAGCCAGGATCAGAATGAATAAGGAACAGAATGGCTTGCATGTTTAGAAACCTTTAAACACATTCCAGGAAGTATCTTTAGTAGAGTGGGCTAGAGACTGTGACAGCTTGGTGGACGTCATCCATAAAACACTATCAGGGAAATGGAAGAGCACTTGTATTTTTCCATCTGCGAGTTGGGGAGGGACTGTTTGATCTGCATGCTGAATGAGTAGTAAAACTCAGCTGTTTACTTTGATGTTAGGGAAGCATGTTAAGGATGGGCTAATGATTTTAGGAAAAAAAAAAGATTGAACTCCCACCATGAACTTGGATTTTTGTTTGAATACTATTAGTAAAAATACAAAAAAAAAGCTTATTGTTCTCTGGCTGAAGGGACTTGTAAAAATTCCTCCGGAAGTCGCTTCATGCTGTCTGTTGAGGCATTTAAGAGGTCGATGCGTGTCGACGGTGGCCATGGCAGTGTTACTGTTGCAAGTGCCTAATAGGGACTTTGATGAAATGAAGACAGGTCATGTGGGGATTTCCTGCGGCTTCTGGGCCGTATAGTGTAGCAAACATGTGAAGTGGAAGAAGTATGCTGTCATTTAATGAAACAACAGAAGAGGTTGCAGTTGCAGGTCTCGATTGACGGTGGCAATTCTGCTGTTGGGACGACAGAGGCGGAGGCCGCTTTGAGCGTCCCACTGGGTCGGATTCACTGGGTCAGTTTCGAGGGGCACTCTTTAGTGCAAACGGTGTGTAAACAATGTGAGTGCCCTGAGAAGCCTGGGACAATAGGCACGAAAGGCCCTCACTAATCGCGAACAGAAACCTGTCCCCTATTGAAAAGTAATTAGATCCATGCTTTCCCCTGCTCGATGTTCACAGTGCAGTCTTTGTACCGCACTGCCTCTCTGTGAGAACGAGGGGTAGAATGAGAGAGGGAGAGTGAGAGAGAGAGAAGTGTGCATGTGTGTGAGATTGTGTAAGTGTGTAAGGAGGGACAGCAACAGACAGGGAAATGACAGATTATCATTCAGAAACGCCCTGAGCCGAATACACTAAACACATTTCTTTTAAAGGGGTGTTTTCTTCCCCCTTTTTATAGACTAGATTTTATTTTTGAGAAAGTTCTGTCTGATTTGCTCACCCACATCTAATTAGTTGCTTTAAGGAGGGAGGACGTTCAAAGGTTTTTTTCAGATAACCGACCAAATGCAGGATAGCGAACAAGTCACCTTCTGTTTGCCTCCAGCTCAAGGGCCTTGACAGAGATAAAAAGGTTTGCAGTGATGCCAGAACTAGTCAGAATTCAATGTCGATTTGATAAAAGACTGCTGAAAGATTGGAGAAAGGCTTTCAGTCAATCGATTAATCAAATCTCATTACTGTTACCAAAAGGCTTTGCCGCAGTGCACTCACTGAATTTTAATCTAAGCTATCCAGACATTTAACGTTTTTGAGTTGGTAAAGAAGGTCCTGGCATTGTTTAAATTCTAGTTTACGCACTTGCCTGTAGTTAAAGGATGCGCACATTTAACAGGATACGGTGAATCCCAGGGGTTTGGCAAAGGACTTTTTGGGGGGCAGCCTCTTTGCCTGAATGAGCTTTTGATCAGAGAAACTACATGGATAAAATGGATACATCCATCCATCCATTTTCTGTAACCGCTTGTCCTGTTCAGGGTTCTTGGAGGTCCAGAGCTTATCCTGGAGGCTACTGGCACAAGTCAAGGAACAACCCAGGATGGGGCGCCAACCCATTCCAGGGCACACACACACCGTTTGCTAACACATGCACATCAATGGGTAATTTGGTAACTCAAATTTTACTCAGGGGCGGCACGGTGGTGCAGTGGTTAGCACTATTGCCTCACACCTCTGGGATCAGGGTTCGCATCTGTGCCCGGGTTCCATGTGTGTGGAGTTTGCATGTTCTCCCCGTGTCGTCGTGGGGTTTCCTCCGGGTACTCTGG
>JAAGVU020000103.1:6726583-6738297 GCA_011763525.2 Mormyrus iriodes
ACTTATTCCGTTCCTGTCCCCTTCAACACAATAACAGAACAAAAAAGGGAGGGGCTACCCACTGGGGATTTTTTTGTACGTTGACCTCTGTGTAGTTAACTAAAGGTTTGCTTGCAATATGAGTCCACATTCCATCCCCACAGCAGGATGGAATGCTGTTTACCAGGATGGGGCTAGCCCGAGACTCCCGCTTTCAAGAGTGTATTTATCCCACTGAAACCAATCATTCCCAGGTCTTCACCAAACTAACAATAACACAGGTTTGCTTTACAGAAGAACGATATCTGCCCCAAGTGCCCAGGGTCCAGGTGTTATGGTTAAGAGACCATGTGTGCGCTTGTGTGTCCGGTGCTGAGGACTCCCATGCACAATGATTCATTAAAGCAGCGTGTTCCACAACATCCTAACCAGCTGTTTTACAGTGTTCTAGCCATGTTCTTTTTAAAGTGTAATTTTTCTGGATGGAAATTAGAGGCCCTATGTGTTTTTTTTCCAATAAAATACATTGTGAGGTTTGCAGACATACCAATTTGCCCCAGGTAGATTAAGACTGTGACAGTTAACAGCTATCTCTCAGTCACAGTGCAAATGCAGGTGGATTGTGATATTCACGCAGTAAAACTGAAAATATAAGAGTAAGACAAGTGCAATGAATAACAATTTTACAGTGAGCAATATTCTTTTTTTATTGGATCTTCATCCATAAAAATAGAGGTCACACATATCTTTAGATTGTCCAGAATTTTTTTAGTTTATAAGACTACGACAGGGGTGTCAGCGCAGGTCTTTAAGAGCTGTAGTCCTGTGGTATTTATGCAAAACATATTAATTAATAAGGCGGCACAATAGCTCCATAGGTAGAATAATTCCCACACACCCCCAGGTTCGTGGGTTGACTCCTGCTCAAAATTTGTGTTCAACGGAATCTGCATTTTCTCCCCAGATTCACGTGGGTGTCTCCCAGGTACTTTAGTTTCGATCCAGACTTCAAATATTCATGGTGCCATGTCTTAGACTATCCATTAGGGCGCGTTTGTATCTTGTTATCCTGGATATACCTTGCTTTGTGTCCAGTGCTTCTTAGGATCCGTTGAAGCTAACCGTGATCCTATACTGTAAGTGTTGTTATTGCAGTATATCAAATGGATGTTAATTAGCTCGCAATTGTAATACAGGAAAATACTAACATATGAAACACCAAGTTCAGTGACCAGCTAGGCAAAGTGCTTAAAAAAGATTCAGAACTGGAACCAAGCACACTTGCAGAAAAATAAAGGGAAACTCTGCCCCCTTTTGGCACGTGAATAATTGCTCTGCTCACTTCGGGGCTAACTGTAGTGTTCTGCATGTACAGAGGGCCTCACCATGTGTAAATGTTTTTGGCATCCCTCCTTTTTCCAGAGAATGTCAAATCAATGTCAGAGGGTGTCACCAGTCACCCAGACTTCAACTAGAAGAAACATCACAATATCAAAAGAAAAACAACATATATTAACATATTGGTTTTGGCTGTGTGTATGTGTGTGTGCATGTGCACAAGTTTGTGCCCAAGTCGCACTTTCATTTTCCAGGCCTGATTTCTGTTTCCTCAGTTAAATGTAATAGACAAGAGAATTTGGGCAAGAGAGAAGCTGTACGTGTGGCTTTTGTGCGTAGGAGAACTTGTGCTATGGCGAGGTAAACAGAGAAACCCCAGATAAAATCCCCAGCCCTGAGACATATCAAATCAGCCCTGGTAATTCCCCTTTTCACTGAAAGTGCTGAAGTGATTCACCAAACAGCTATGGCTAGAAAAATACAAAAAAAAAAACTGATTGAAAGATTACCATTGCAACCTTTTACCAACTTTTAATAAGTTAATATTGATGTTGTAAAATTTCCAACATACTTTCACATAATTTTCAGAAACTCCAAATGTAGATGAGGTATATGTATAAAGTATGAAGTTCAAAGATATAAATAAATACGATGGTCTTCTACATTTTTTTTTTACTTTTCTTCCGCTTTGAAGATGATAAGCTGTCACAAAGCATTTTTAATTAGCAAAAGGGGTTAAAGAACTGAGGGGTGCGAATGAATACGGGGGTGTTGAAGCAAGAGATGTAAGAGTCTAATGTATTAGATTTGATGCTTCCTGGGAGGGGCCTCTCTACAACAATCAAGTGCTTTCCCCGAATGGAAATCCCCCCCGTTTAGCAGTAAGTGACACACCGCTGTCACAATGACAAATAAAACACCACAACAGAGAAATCTGAATTATAATGCATTTGCTTCACAATATTCTACTAAAATCTAATTTTAGTTTCATCTTGCATTTTGATTATATGTATCAGTCATTCTCACTTACGTTGCTGAAAAATAAAGGTTTTAATTTCACCTTCACATTGTAATTGAAAAAGCCAGTGAGACCTGTTCTAAAACCTTTATAATCTATTCCGATTTCTACAGGCTCTGATTACAGCAAAAGGCATCAGGTGAAGTCACTATGCAAATAATTACTCCATGGAAGACGCCTAATCACAACAAGGTGTGAAATGCCTCACACTGCATTTATAAATCTATTTAGAACTAAAATGTTAAAAACAGATATATGAAGATCGCACTTTTTGTGCCTGAGTAGACGAACAGTCCTTCTACACTTCAGCTCCTGTAGCGTTTTAGTTGCTATCCTGACTCGTGGCGCTTGTATGCATCAGAGATTAAAGTCTCAGGTTATCCAGCTCAGAATATCCCAGTTAGTGGCGAGCCATGACCAGCTCAATTTGGCAAATAGTCTGGGTACTTCAGTGCCCCAAATTAGCTAAATACTTTATGGCAGTGGGTGCAGCTTTAACCATCTGTCATGTTTAGCAAAATAGCAAAAATGTATAAGGGCAGCAAAGTCTTTTGGGCTATAAAATGTGCTATTTCATATGACCGAAGACAAGTGTCCCCTCTGACATCCGTGGAAAGTAATGTTAATTATGTTTTATATCAAAATTAAATCAACTCACCCAAAGAGACACAAACCATCTCATGTTATACCACGCCATGGTACTTTATGAGAAACGTAGTACATGTGTCGTCTTTGCATGTCGATAGTATGGTCCTTGTTTTTTCTGATTCAGGTGTATCAACTGTACGATAATTTGACCTTTAATCTAATAGTAACAGAAGCCATTTCAGGAATAAAGAAAGAAAAGAAAGGTCTTTTATTTGAGAAGCACCGATGATACTTCTCTGATAAAAGAAGGAACACGATAAGCAGTAGTTGAGGCAGTGAAGTTGCTCTGCCTGTTTTAAACTTCAACTTCCACCAACATGGTCAAAACTCCACCAAAGTGTTACTGTGGCAACAAGAACAAATCACTGCTGAAACACTCTGTTAGACAGAGCAACGTTTGCTAATGCTGTACCTTAGGTGCACCTTCATAATGCCTTTATAATGCATTCGCAGAACATTCACAAGCAGCATGTAAGTAGACATTAGCATCCTAACATACCGTGTGTGGTTTACAATGATTCCAAGGGCCCCTGATTGACTGGGGCCCTAGAACATTTGGAACATAACTGGACTGGTCTGGATTGGTCTGAGACCCAGTGTGAGCATTCATGGGGTCCAAAATCTCTAGCAGCACCCCTTATAGTAGGAAGTAGAATATAAAAATCAAAATTAAATATGAAATAAATACCAGCATAAATGATAAATTAAGAACTTTAGGATTCTGTTTTTCCCGTTTTATTTAAATGATTCATCTTTGCAGATGGTAAATAGCGATTATAAATGTCATATAAAATGGTGGAAATGCACATTTAGGCAGCAGAGTGCATTCTGCCTTAAATGGTGTACCAAAAGGTGCACAGCACAGCAATTAATGGAGCAGTAACACTGAATATAATGCAAATTAAAACAAGGACTATTAGTGTGTAGTGTGCTTCTGTGTATCACAATGAAGCCAAATAGAACATACAAAGAATTTCAGAATTTTCAGATGGTCTTATCATAAATGAGCTCCAAGCCTGCATCTTTAGGTTACTACGTATGTTTATATGCGTGACTGAACTGCGCACCTCAGATAAACTACAAGTCACCTGGTATCTGGAGTTAGAATTTTAATTTTAACTTTTTAAGATAACTGTTCCGAACTATATAATAAAAAACGCTTATATATGATTAGATATTCTTACTTAAGGTGCCATCGCAGCCCATAATGATGACTGTTAACTAATACTTTCCAAAAAGGGAAGTTTCGCGAAACCGATTAGCTGTCATAAGTAGGAAATAGGAAATCGAGAGCGTGTCGCTTTCAATTCGCAACGTGTGTATAGAATTAAGTCTATTATTAGCTCCCGGTACAGTACAACAATTTGCCGAGGCGTTATTTGAGCACTTTGGGTATTTCGGTAGCTTAACTATGCTTGCCCGAAAGTTCATACGCATTAAAATTACGATTTTAATTAAGACAGTAAAACGGTTTTAGAAGCCGTGCTCTTCAGTGAAAAGAGTTCTTTGTTTGTAGTGTAGCAAAGAACAGTTACTGAGAGTTGGTCACTGTCATTTAAGAACAGACTGATTTGATCTGACTACTGTATGTAATACCAGCCTGGCCCTGAACAGTACTGGCTTTGTAGGGATAAGATGGAAGACAAGAGAAAGACAATGCGTCTGCGAGAGTGGATTATCGCTCAGATCGAGAGCGGAAAGTATTCGGGGCTTCGTTGGGAAAATTACGAGAAAAACATGTTTCGAATTCCTTGGAAGCATGCGGCAAAACAGGACTATAAGCAAAATGAAGACGCAGCACTTTTCAAGGTAAGATAACGCGACAGGCAGATGGGTTACAGGCTCATGTCCATCAATATATTTTCAGTAGCTAAAAATTATGGTAACTTAGTAGGTAGCTCTTCAAATTTAGACACAAATTAAATATGCTAACTTTTGAATTAAAATATTTATTTTAAAACACCTATTGCAAAACAAACAAAAAAAAGATATATTATATATAACAATATACAATGTAAGATATGATTTTCCTGCCAGGCTTGGGCTGTGTACAAGGGCAAGTATCACGAAGGCCAGGACAAGGCTGATCCTTCGGTCTGGAAGACGCGACTACGTTGTGCTCTCAACAAGAGCAGTGACTTTGTGGAGGTGCCAGAGTACAGCCAGCTGGACATCAGCGAACCCTACAAAGTGTACAAGATCCAGACTGACCAAGGTGTGGAAGAAGATCATGGTCTGGATCACAAGGTAAACCACACCAACCTCCACAGCATCTCACCAGCTTTATGGTTTTCTGTCCTCAGAGAGACCAGGGAAGCCGGTAACCTTTAGTATCTGTCCGCCGAGCGCAGCTCTCGGAGCACTGCCGAAGTGCCACATGGAGGTACAGCCACTCTTTCCCGTTTTGGCCATTTTACCCTCACATTCCTAATTATTCAGGATTTTTCTGCAGACGTCTTCGTCCAAGATGTTTGACTGATTTATCACACAATTTAACACTTATCAATTAAATTTTTGTTAGTGACAAAATATGGTTCATTTTGTAATGGAAAAAGAGTAGCCCAGCCCTCACAATTTGAACCTGGGATACCATGGATTCAGAGGATTTTTAGTATCTATCTGCTTAGCTTGTGCTAGCATGTATGGCTGGCTGATTTATCAGGATAATTAGGTTTGATACTTTTCCTGGGCATGTAAAACCAGACCTTCTCCTTGGCCGTGAATCTGGCCATGTGCAGTTAAGTCTGAGTCTTGGCCTTTTGTGCTACCTGCAGTGTATATCACTGCCTAACCCTTGCTTCTTTCCACCAGCTTCGACTGTGTTATCCTCAGTTAGTGTTTCAAATCTTTCTTCTTATCCTCTGCAGTGTGGTTCTCCGGTCCATTCTGAGGATCGAGGCTGGGAAAAGAAGACAGACCCTGTTTGTCTGCCCCAGCATCCTGCAGGTCTGGATGTCCATACGGCCCTGTCTGGTGCCCTTAGTGAGAGAACAGAGTTTCTTTGGGTTTGACTAGACCTTCGCAAAAGCTGGCCCCTATTTTCACTGGCCCCCTTGATTATTAAAATAGGGAAAAAACAGGTAAAATGTTGTATTCTAGTCTATGAAGATGTACAGTTTTTTCCCCACAAATCCTTCTTTGAATTAGTAATAAACATATTGTAAAAACTACAGTCGTATTATATCGTTCATGGGCCATGAAAATAATTGTTAAAATTGGCCCCTGCTGACAGGAAGCTTGGATTTGGCTCTCCACAGAAAATAACTGTCCAGGCCTGGGTTGTAAAAGAAAGCTGCGCTTCTTCAGCACTGCTATGAAGTATTGAGATTCTGGGAATGATGGCTGGGTGCTGTTGTAACAGGTATGGACGCTAGGGGGGTGCCCTGCTCATGGTCTCTGTTGGGAGAGCCGGGCCCTGGTTTGATTCGTCAGTTTGTGCCCCTCTTCAGCCATGAAGTGATTCATATAACAGGTACTGTGTTTCTCCGCCATGAGGAAATCTCTTCCTTTGTTTGTAGTGGTTCACTTGATGAAAACACTTTATAAATTGATACTTTATATTGATACACTAATTAGTCATGTCCTCTTTTACAGTTTCTTCCAATTAAATGTTGGCTGTAGGTGCCATTGTTCACGTCTGTCGTTGATTTTTCTTTTCAGACTTTCGGTTGAGAGTGTGTCTTTTCTACAAGGGCCAGCTGGTCCTGGACTTCACTACCAGCACACCGAGCGGCTGCTGGATCCTGCACGGCGCCGTGTCTGCAGAGGACGAGCATGTGTTCGGCCCCAGGGCTGTGGAGCAAGTCCGCTTCCCCCTGCCAGAGACCGTGCGGGCCACAGGCGCTGTGTGCGAGGTCATGGCTCGCCTGCTGCCTCACCTACAGCGTGGTGTGCTGGTGTGGGTCGCCCCGGATGGGGTCTTCATCAAGCGCCTCTGCCAGGGCCGTGTGTACTGGGGTGGCCCGCTGGCTCAGCATCAGGACCGGCCCAACAAGCTGGAGCGGGAGAAAACCTGCAAAGTTCTGGATGTATACGTTTTCCTCCAAGGTATCAGTCTAAACAGATCAGATCTTAGGGTTAGGAAAGCTGACACAAAGCAAGTAGGACATTCAATATCAATACACCAATCTAAAGAATCAGGCAGCTAAGCAACAAGTATTAAACATCTTACTTTTAGGTGTCTTATTCTTTGCATGAAAAAATCTACACTTTTCATCAGTAATATAGACATTAATGCTGGGAAAACCTTTTTAAAGAGAATTATTGAATCCTTTTCTGGTCCTTTCTCTCTATTCCCAGAGTTGAGGCTATTCCTGAAGAGGGCTGGACCCAAGCCTAAATTCAGGATTGACCTGTGCTTTGGGGAAGAATATCCAGAGTCTGTCGAGAGCAAGGCCAAGAAGCTCATCACTGCAGAAGTGAGTGTCCCCGTTACTTATTTAATAAGTCCTTCTGAAAATGTTTGTTTGTTTACCGCCTTTAGTCCTCCATCATCTCTTCTCAGTGTGACTGTTTGGGTTTTAGGAGGGCTCTGGAGTTTTAGGGGAAATGTATTTCAACACCCGTCGTTAATGGTGTTATTTTTAATACTAGAATTATAGCCTAACTATTGGGAATGACTACATGTGATCTAAGGGATTTTTTGGGAGATCCCTGGCATTCCGGCCACACGCCAGCTCAGGTGGCCAATGAACACAGAACAAATTCAGTTCCTCACATCAATTTTTGGATTATATGCCTGGAATAATAAATGACTTTATCCGCTGGCTACATGTACAACCATGTTGATACCCATTTAACGTTCTATATTTATTTTGCTTTAATTAAATTGATTTTTTTCCTTCCTTGCATATCATTTAACCAATTTAATTTGATCTGTAAAAAATACCTAGTCTGAAATTACAATATTCTGAAATATTTTCCCTGAAACCACTTAAAGCATTTTTGTTTTTCATTGGCCTTTTCAAGTTTTAGTAACATCTTGAAGTTGGAGAAAAAAATGGTGCTTTGTTGACTTGTCTGGTGTGCAAAGTAATAAAATTCAGTTTAAACATCTAAAAAAGTTATTGTCCCCCTAGACAACTTGACCCAAACAAGGGGACAATTAGACCCAGATACCTTAATACTCTGGCAAACTACTAGGCCTGAATGGGGTCAGCCCAGTCCAGGATGACTCTCAGAAATTCGGCCCTTGCCATTAGGGTGAAGTTGTCAGCACATATGGTTTAGAGGCACCTTACTCCATGATCAAAAGAAATTCCTGAAGACCTCTGGGGAAAACTGATGCCTGTTTGCCTGGAAAGAGTTACATAGTCATTAGTCAGACTCCGAGGCTTCATTAATTGATGGCTGGAGACTCATTGTCCGAAAGGCTCAAGTTTAGGACAGTAGTGGCTCTTCCTGCGAATGGCTGCACTGCCAAAACCTTTACAACAACAGCCTAAAAATCATCCAGGAATTCGCAAAGAATTCTACAATGACATCTGGGCGCCTTGTTCGCCCCAACGGAATTCGATTGTCATGACTTCAGTGTCAGAAAGATACGGGACATATATGGAGTGCGTGGTAGAACAGGGTAACGGAAAACAACGTTTATGCCAAAAGCCACCTCAAACACAGGTTTAACAATGATGGGTCATAGGTGGAGCTTTTTTTAGCACCCAGGGCCCTTTATGTTGGATGGAAACCAACTGCAGCATTGCACAGTTAGAAGCTTCCAGTGGTTGTGGTGACTGTTTCATAGTTTGTTGGTGCGTAGCTGCATCAGGGCCTGCAGTTGTTGGTGTCATTGTATGGCAAACATCTTCTGTTTTAGGCAGCTGTACAGGGGAATGTCAGGCCATCTGAGTACAGATGGCTCATGGAGCCAGAAACTGAGACGCATTTTCAAATGTGCATCAGAAGGGTCAAGGACAAAGAAATTAAAGTTTCAAATCAGCGTAGTCCAGGGTCATCGTCGACAGATGTAGCAAGAACCCAGATAAGTAATTTTAACTGCAGTTCTACAGATCCAACCATTTCGAGGTGGTTCTGCATGTAGGAGTGAGCCGACCTTCACTGTGCTGTGCAGGAGGGTTCAGGAATTATAGGATGTTTATTTGCAGTTGTTGCTGAAGTTTTTTTAGGATAAGGGGGGGCGGTTACTTTTTTGCAGGGTAGGATCGCAAAACTTTTTTTTAGTAAATAAACAGTACAAGTTTTCAGCATTTTGTTTAATGTATTCTCTCAGGTACCCTTTTAAAATTATTCTCCAAAATGAGATGGGGGTTGGTGCTTTTTATCGTGGTGTATTTAAAAAGTCTAATTTATCACCAAAGTTAAAAAGTGGTATGTAAGGAAAAAAGGCCAAAGTGCTGGAAGTGCTCAGATGAACTGCAGGTATTTTTGCTTCGGGTAAAATGGGGCAGCGTTGCTCCGCAACGTTCTGTTCAGCAACAGCATGCTCATTATTCTTTTCTGTTTCTTAACTGTGGAGAAGATCGAGCCATTGTTCGGCAGAAATCTGATGAAGAGTGCCCTGGGGCTCCAGGTGGACTTGGCACAGCAGGTGCGGGACCAACGGCGATCGATGGAGCAGGCTGAGCCGGATTTACACCTGTAAATGAGCTGGCACCTGCTTCTTACGTTTGAAGCCCCAACCTGACGGAGTTTGGACCTTAGCGTCCACTGTGAACCCTGCTGTGCCTGCTCTGGGCGGGAGGGAGAGGAGTGAGGAGCAGGGGGGTGAATGGCGGCTGGAAATACAGAGACACCCGGGGAGGATTTAGGGTGGGAGGCAGAAAGAGCCAGCACTAATTTATGATCTGTATATGCTTATTAAACATATCTGTTCCAATTTCTGCACTAGAGCAGTGATGAGAAATGATTTCTGTGGAAATTATTGTTTTGAAACTGCAGGTCACCATTTAGGTCTGAGTTTAGGGCAGGTTTACATTCCCTTCCATTTGCTGTTTATTTTTGAAAGACAGCTTGGTAACATTACTTGATGGGGCACAAATACTTAGTAATAACTTGTAATGGAGTACAAATCATGATCAAATATAGTCGCTACTTAAGATGAAGGATGTGTCATGATTCATTAATGATGAACAAACATGAGATCAGTATTTCACTTGTGTTATTCATTACTTGCTCCTTCAGTAGTTCCTTAGTAGTTCCTTCAGGAGTTCACTGAGGTTTACAACATCAACAAATTCAGACACTCCACGGGTTGTGATGGTCTGTGTTACGATATTTTGACTTTACAGTGGGTAAATGTTTTTTACTTCTAGTACATTATTCCATAAATTACACAAGATATTCAGCCCCTTTTTTATAAATTAGGCTTTGTGTTAATGATTTTGCACAAATGTAGGCTAATGTTAATGTTCTATGCATGTTTAAGGTAGGCTGGGCAAGGGCATGATGTTTGTTAGGTTAGGTGTACTGTATTAAAATGCATTTTCACCTTAGAATAGGTTTATCAGAATGCTACCCCATTGTAACCTGGGGAGGGTCTGGAGTAACAAATACAGTAACTGCTTGGGATGAAAGATGTGTCATGATTCATTAATAATGAATTAACATGACATCAGCATTTAGCTTGTGTCATTCATAACTTATTCCTTTAGTAGCTCACAAAGGTTTACAGAATTAACAGATATAATAACAGATATAGTAACTGCTTAGAATGAAACATTTGTCACAATTTATTAATGATGAATTAACGTGAGATGCTGTATGTAACTAAGACTTTGTGGTTAATTCTATATTATTTGTGCCTTGTCAAGTAAAGTGTTACCGACAGATCTACTAAAGGGGTACTTTTACTCATTATGCACTGACTTTTTGGTCATTCTTACATTTGTATATGTTAAGTTGTATACTGAATTAACCGACATTGGCCAGATATTTATTGCACAACTATTAGCCATATTATGTCAAATGTAGGACCAAGCATTTGCAGTTGTGAATGTTGTTTCTTTAAAAACTGTATTTTTAAAACTGTATTTATGCCTTGCCCCTCCCTGCATAGGACAATCGAGTATAGAAAATGGATGCATGGATGGATGTATGGATGGCTTAGTATACAGTAGGTGTCTGATTTTCACTGTGGACCTTACATTAGAAGAATACTGTGGCCCTCTTGTGGCCGAGCACTGATATAGCAACTACATGATTTTTTGGTATTTGTTAACAAGTTCAGGTATGTCCATCCATCCATCCATTTTCTGTAACCGCTTATTCCATTCGGGGTCGCGGGGGGTCCAGAGCCAATCCCGGAGGCTGTGGGTGCAAGGCAGGGAACAACCCAGGATGGGGCTCCAACAGTTCAGGTATGTGCAGCGTGTATTTACAGTCAGTGGTTATCTGAGCAATTCACATTTTGTCCATTGGTGATCATGCATAACAAAAATGATCGTGTTATAAAATGTATTAGAATAGACTGTCATACTTTAATATATATGTTTTTTATTTTATAAAGCTTTCTTTATACCTATGGAACATTGTATTACAGATCCACCATAAAAATATACAATTGTATGACTATTACATTTACAAAAAATAACAACAAAATAATCTTTTCAATCAGTCAATCAAAAAAAAAATGAAATAAACAGAGCGTGTGGTTTAATCATTAAGAGATACCCGTATGAGAAGTCATAATACTTTCCTGCTGAAGATGGCCAAACAAAACATGCCCTGTGAATGCAGGACCCACACTATCTTATATCACTAGGAGACATTACGG
>JAAGVU020000103.1:6753356-6777510 GCA_011763525.2 Mormyrus iriodes
TGCTTTTATCCGCGGGACAGAAGTTTGACTGGCGCACACACTCCCTAGGACCAGCAGGTGGCACTGTCAAGAAAGGGCCAGCCAGTTCCATCAAAGAAATACCTGCTTTTTTGCAGCACCACTCATTTATTGTGAGAGTGACATTTGTGCGGAGCGAAGGGAGCCATCTGGAAGCTGCCCACACACATGTGAGAGCGACGAGCTGGGCTTTGGTTTTGAGTCAGATCACACTGCAGCCCTGCCCACACAGGCTCTCTCAGACATTGCCTCAGCACCACCAATATTTTAGAGTCTGTTCCAGAAACAGCTAATATCTGACATTTAAAGAGAGTCGGTGTGACATACTGAAACACAGGCTGATAAAAATCATCAAAATGTCCTTCTCGGCGCCCACCTGTGGTCTCTGAATGACAGTGCTGTGAAACGCGGCTCCGCCGTGCCTCCCTATTACTCGTGCTTCCTCCCAGGGTTGCGTGGAGCCTGCAGAGTTGCCCAAACACTGCAGAGCCAAGGCTACGTATACAAATCGCGAGTTCACAAGACCGGCTCTGAGATGACAATGTCTGCAATTTACCAAAAAAAAAAACAACGGCAATAATAATAAAACAGCCATGTTACAAAGAATGTCAGGAAGAGTGTCAGGAGCCCCCACCAGCCCCCGACTGCATTGCAGTTTCATTTCCCCGCTGTTGCAGTCAAACAGCAGCAACAAAGGAGCACGGTACGTTGCCGTCTCAAGTCTTTAGTCCTATCAAACTCCTGCCCCCAGAGGGAGAAATGCTGCTTGACTTTGCAGAAGATGGTGGAAGGCATCAAAACAGACCTGTTAAAGACCCACGCGGCTTCTTATGGCATGTGATGAAAGACTTTGCCGGCCTAGGTTTAATCTGTGCACCCTGACTCATGCTAATCTCTGCATGTTCATTACTGTTAATCTCTGCATGCCCACTGCAGCTCAGTGACTCTGTTATATCTTGGTTATATGGCATTATTTGACATATAGGCCAAGGGGACATTCTTGTGAAGGGACAGTCCCACGGGTGTGGGGACTGTTTGCCAGCACGCACCTCTGTACCGAAACTGCACATCTGCATGCATACCGAATGGCAAGATGGAACAGAAATTGATGCACCGAGGAGCGCCGGTTCAATGGAAGGCCGTACTGACTCTCACAGGAGTATCTTCAGACTCAGAATGACCCAAATATGCAATCGTTCAGAACACATAACTTGGATGCTTATTGTTCAATATTCAGCTGCCTCGAGATTTTTTTTCTCTTCATCTCTCACTGTTTGAGTAAATTCTGTGAATTCCCCTGTCCATCAGAGAACACATACTTCCTTACATCTTCTTTTTATTCATTCAGCTACTTCTTTCAGTTTGTGACTACAGTCTGAAGCCAAGAAAGAGTTTCTCTTTGTTTTTTTTATTTCTTTTGGTTTCGTACTGGAATACATCATTCAGTTTGGTAAGCCAACAGTAACAATGTGAGGAACTTTTCAAACACTGAATGCTAAACTTATACATTCTGGTAAAATATAATTATTTGTCGTACATCTATTATCTAGGTGCTGGAATACTGGGTGGCAGCATAATATATCTTAACCTAGTGATACACTGAGAATTATAGCTAGAAAAAAGCGAGAATATACAGGAAAATCATTTACAATAAGCAGTCAGCTGGGATTGCGTTTCAGAGAAAATTCAGAGATGAAAAAGACAACAGCGAAAATGAAACTTCAGTTCCAACGCCAGGGAGGCTGAACATTTCCACACATATGCTGCAGCTCTTCCAAAAACAGCACATGCCTTTACGATTTTCACACGTTTTCACAGAATGAGCACACGCGGCCTCAGTAGGAACATGGAGGAACATGGTGACTGCCAGCCTCCGGAGAAATATCAGGTAGTTTGCCACATCAGGCCACTTTCAGTTTCAGCCTTGTGCATCATCCTTAACCGAACAAAGACCGTGCCGAAAACATGGTCCAGATCCCAGTTACCGCACTCAAAATCTCCCTCCTTTCTTGTCTTTCCAAATGGTTCTTTTGGCAAACCTTAGCTCTCATCGGCGGGAGGTTTGAAGAAACACAAGTACTGTTTAGAAAGTGTTGAATTGGCAAAAATAAATAAGGGGCGATAAACAGGCATTTGGCTATATTGCTGCGTGTTCTGTCTAAAGACTGAGAAAGAACTATTGAGGATTATATGCTTGACACGGTCACAATGCCTCTTTTCTGTGACTGTGAGTTACCGTGTATGTGCTGTATGCTGAGTCTTCAGCAAGGCCTCGGGGTCACTGCAGGGTACATAAACACTCATGCCTTTGTGCTAATATTTTTCTTCATTCGTAGGATTTTTCATTAATTCTTCAGTCAGCTCTCCCAACGCACAACATGGCCAAGGCAAGCTTCAATCTTTTTTTTGATTCAAGCAAAGTTTTTCTTCTGGTGTATTTGCGCTTCGTGCTGGCGTGTTCGTAACCCCGTACTGTTGTGGTTCCTGAAGCACCTGTTAGCCCCGAAAAGGCCTGCTAAACTGGCCGAATGTGTTGTGCACAGGCCTCTCCCGGCACAATCTTCCGGTTAGAGATTTTTCATGCCTCCCTCTGCCTTCAATAAGTCACTCACCTTTGGCAAAACAAAAGGGCACTCTCATCTTTGGTCTTTGATCTCTTCTCCACCTACATTTTCGGCTTATATGGAGAAAAAAAAAGTCAATGAAATCTCAGTTAGCTTTTAGCGTGTGATTGTACGTTTTATCTTACACATGCCCCTGATTCATCTAGCAAATTATCTGCAAAACAAAAACAAAAAAAAACATCACGGTGTTAGCTGACTCTCTGGAACGTCCTCCTAAAACCCATTTGAAGTAAATCAAGCTGCAAAGCACCCTACATTTATAAATAGCAGTTTCATTTCCACAACTTCGTACAAATTTGCAAGGCTGGCAGTTTGAAGCCAGACAACAATGGGGGTAAACTTACCCGAGTGAGCAGGAGGACGGGAGGCAGCCCCCCAGTGCATGAATGGAGGTTCCGAGCCACACTGCTTGCTTCTGTGCTCCCCCACCCTGTCCTGCCCAGCCTGTGGTTGGATTAACCACATTCTGATCGGAGTGTTGATTGCTTTGGTCTTTTGGAAAGTGGCAGGCAAGTGCACAGCTTCCAGCTCCATCAGCCATGTGCTGGTGACTCCTCACCCATGTGTTCAGTGGGCTGGGTGAGAACAGAATTTTAACTCTTGTGTCCCTACACAACTGTCACTGTCGTCTCCCTGTTAAGTCATTATCACATGGACCCAGGGACCGTGGCAACCAGTTCGCTTCTCCCCTCATCTGAGACATGAAAAGTAGGCATAAAGGGGCCTAGAACCCAAATGATCAGATTCATTGACACTGGAGCCAAAACTGAGTGTAGAAGAGATGTCAATGGTTTTTTAATGGCTTTTGGAATGACTTTGACAAAGCCTGTAATCTCACCCCCCGAGGCAATAAAATGCAATCCCCCATACAATATAAGATGCTCCCAGCTTGACTGGAATACTGGCCATCTGGCATACTGGACATTTTCCTGGTGGCCCGAAGGGTATTGTAGGGTTGTAGGGGACCCCCCTCCCCCCAAAATTCATCATGGTGGAGATCAAAGTCCAGGGCCAAGTTTTAATGCCAGTCCAGCCTGCAATACTGGTAAAGATCACAGGTTATGTTGATTCGTGCTGTGTCTTTTTTCAATGTTACAAAACAGCTTCTGGCGTGGTAACCAGAGAGTCCCACACCAGACATGAGTACGAAGGGGGAGCCTGACGAGTGGGGAATATTGAAAGCTCGGCAGGGTGGAGTTCAGAAGGAGAGAAGAAGCCTCTTAAGTTATACTTACTAACATGGCTGCCGGGACACTTGCTAACACTGGGCTAGGCTGCACAGGTGAGCCTGGGTGGCACACTAAACACGTAAAAGCAGTCAAAGCCAAATTATTCCGTAAAAATACACGGGTGCCACATGAAAGGGGCCTGTTTTTCTTTTCAGTGTTTACAAGATTACATCGTAGTTTTGTTATTGCTTGGCCTTCCTGAATCATTCGACTAAATTTAGCAGAGGCTGCAATATTACGTTGAGTTCGTGACTAATCTGACTCAAAGCAGCATGCTGTGAAATCAGAGAGGGATTAAACAACATCTAGATACATCTGTCCTTCTTCCAAACACTTACCCCTCTCAGGGTCACCGAGGGCTGGAGCAAAGCCAGGGTATACCTTAGGTGGGATGCCAGCACGTCGTAGGACACGAACACCGCAAGCAAATGGCCTATCTATAGGGAGGAACCACAGTACCCAGCAGAAACCAGCACTCAAGGGAGAAAACATGGAAAAGCAGTGGCAGGATTCAAAGCCACAACACTGGAAGTACAAGGAAGCATCGTCACCCACTGAGCCACCACCCCAAGCCGGAGCCAGACACCAGAAAGCTGAGTAAAGCAGAGAGCAGGATATCTAACATGCCACAGCGTCTGTACTCTAGGCATGTGTAGATATTGTATTTCTTATATCTCCTTTTAAAACAGATGTTACGGCAACACGTGCAATTCCGATGACGTAGCTAGCACTCCTGTGTGTGTCCAGATGGGCTCCTGCAGCCCGAGAAGTGCAGGGAATTGGGTTGGGATGCTGAAGCAGTCCCTGGCAGCTCAGGAACAGTGCCTCACGGACAGAGAGTCGCAACCCTATAGCAGAGCCTGCTAAGCGGCCTTTTCCTGGCTTTATTGACTAGAGGAAGCTGCCCCCCCCCTTTTTTCCACTGTCCGATGCTGAGGAGAGGGCAGAGTGAATGAAATGCGAGATCCACGACCGAAATCTCCCACAGAGAATATTGAGGTTGGAGACGATGCTGTAAGACGAGTACTCTGGTTTCCATCTGACTCATCACACCCCAGCGTGAAGTTAAAAACAAAGTGGTTTTAGGCCAATGTTTAAAGAACGTGGTTCCCCCGTTCCCCTCGCTCTCAACTTCCACGATAGTATTTAAGATGCTGCAGATGCAAAAGACAGACAGGAGTAATATTAGAATTAAAGCAAATATTAAACCTTCTGAATGGAGGCAACAGTGGAGGGCTGTGCTGTTTACGAGCAGCAAGGGTGGATTGCTGTTGAATCAGTACTTTGTCAGCAAAGCTCATTGACAACAGTTTTGACAGTAGCCATTTGTAATATTATATAAGTGTGACGCACAGGCTTAGACAGCCACAGCAGAGGGCAGGCCCCTAGGTTATCGTACTCCAACCACACCAGGTTGAGTTTGTTTTTCATTTTTTTCCCATTATGGTGTGAGCAGTGCGAAATCAGTGAATTTTTCTGAGATGGAATTAGTTCAGCGTTTGCACGGAAACTCTGACTGACACTGTTGTGAGAATATGTGCAAATGCTGAATGAAAAAATGTCAGTAATATTATGCCAAATGAATCGCTAAACCGCACAGGCTGGTGGCGAGACAGCAGCGGTGTGTCCTACACAGGCCTGCCAGAGGGTTTGTGTGTGCATGTGTGAACACTGCTGCAATGACTCACTCGCCACATCAGAGACCGTTTAGCTGAAAAAATGAGAGACCTCTGCATTTTCAAACAGGAAACTGGTACTGAGAGGAACTTCAGTTTGACACAAAGAGGCACACACACATTTTTCGGTTTCTCTTACACACACACACACACACACACAATCTTAAGAATACATTTTTCTTGCATTTGATTAATTTGGCCAGTGCTCATTTCCGGAGTCTAGTGTGCCAAAATATAGCAATTGCAGAATTGTACTAGAAACTGCCAAACGTGCCTTGATTTATCAGTCACTGAACTCGATTATTAAGCGCAATGGTGTCATAGAGACACTTAGGGTGTGGAAAGATAAACGGAAGATACTAACAATGCAGACAAGCCGCATACTGAGAACGTCTAGCCTGATATGTTGAAAATGTGTAGATGTGTAGAGAATAAGGGACTTCCTGCAAGCTGAGCACAGTAAACATTACATGGTGTGGTAGTTTGCTGATAACAGATTTCGCTGACAAACTGTCTTCTGTTTTACAGTGATCTCTGAAATGCCAAGACAGGGAGATTGAGGCCTGATCTGCTCTGTACGAGTGACTGACAAGTAATGGCTTACAGGATGACAGCAATTCTGCTGGCAATTGTGCACATAACTGATGTCACCATGTGAAGGAGGATGAAAATGTGCCACTTGTGGTCACAGGGCCATGAGAAGTGGGATATCGCAAAGCTCAGGTTAGGATAGCAGTCAACAGCAAACACTGTACCATACTTCCTTGGCTCTGTAAGCCCCAAATAAAAACTGCAGTAGTATTACACTGGAAACTAAGTACAAAACTATACAGTAGATAGAGAATAATATCATTCAGAATGGCTTGTAGTGGTTATTAATCTGTTTGCTGTAACAGAGCAGAATAATGCTTGTGTGAATTGGTGAATATATGTAATTAATAAATTTTAAATGAAATCAGGTGTGGTGTATTACATTTGGGCTACAATTTAAGGCTCGATTAATGGTTAAGCGGCACGCCATTGTGCATGCAAATGCAAGATACTGCTAAGATGTAAGCGCATAAGAAGGTATTTCCTGTTAGAGAATCATTATTCCAGACATATTGTACATATTACAGTTGAACCGGTTGTTGTTGTTGTTAAGAACATTTTATACAACTTTTTAAAAGGCCTTTTAAAATACTACGTGTTAAATGTTTATCATTTTATAGTAGAATAACAATATATGTATTAATAACAGTAGCATCTTATTTCGTATAATTATCGTTTTGCTTGTGTAAGCAATGGACAGCTGTCCTTTATGGTGCCCTTTTAATCAGTGTCCATCTCACAAATAGATAATTGCAGACATAAACAGTCTGTAGTCCTGAGTTCAGAAATTTAAGTACTTGCTTCCCACATGCACCTGCTGACACACACACACACACACACACACACACACGCACACACACATATATCAGCGGTGCTCTAAATGCTCCTGCATGCAGCCATGTCTACAACAAAGTCTTCCAAACCTTACCTCTCCTTTGTGCTCTTCTTAGTCAAGACTCACTGCAAATTTTCGTTTGGCCTCTATAGCTAATATGAGCATAATTCATTTTTTGGGCTGTTGAATGGTACAAATAACAGGACTTTTGTGTACTATTACATGTTTTCATAACAGTAACCCTGTGGTTGGAAGATGGATGGATGTTATTGGTACTAAAAATGTAGCATGACATATTTTAGAAATTTGCATACCATTTATATATTGTTAGTTTTCCCAAAATTAGCTGGTTCCTTGTGTACAAACTATGTTATCATTGCATTCTTGTTAGTTTTGTGTGATTTATTTGCCGTACGATTTTATACAAAATGACTGAAATTGCCTAGATGCTGAGGACACTAACCATGTTCTGTATAGGCAGGTCAGTGCGCTTCATTGTGATTTCAGTATAATGCTTATCAACACTTATAAAGGATGCAGATGAAATAGTAAAACTTCATGTTAAGTTACACAGGAATTTTAAGGTTACATGGTAAATTATTCGTAAAAGGATTAGCCTTCTGTGCCCCGTGTCCTTTGATGTTTCACATGCTTACTACAATTACCTAATCTTTCTACTGGAGCAGGAGGGTCAAACTCCAGTCCTGGAGGGCCGGAACCCTGCGCATTTTTGGGTTGCCCCTCATTTAACACACCTGATTGCAAATCCTTGTGCTAATTACCACACAGCTCTTGAGCTGAATCAATTGTGGTGGATCGGGGAAAGAACTAAGCTACATAAGGCTCCGGTACCTGTACTACAGGATGATGGAGAGTCTGGTGCCCATTAGGACAGGGTACACTCAGCATGGCATGTCATTGTAAGGAATTCACCCTAACACACAAACTCATGCACCAGGGGCAGCATAGAGACACCTGTTCACTTAACTGCATGTGTTTGGATTGAGGAAGGAAACTGGTGTATCTGGATCAAACTTGGAAGAACACATAGAAAAATGCAAAGGTCACCAACACACTGAGAACATGCAAACTCCACTTGCGCACAGAGAGCTTGCAAATAATCCACAGCTCTGGAGGTGAGAGGCCGCAGACCTACCTACTGAGCCACATTGCAAGAGACTTAAGTAACTTATACAAAGCTGCTTTATGTAAATGAATATAAATGATGTAACTTCGGGCCATCAATACTTCTTACCTTTATGTTTGTAAATCGATCAGTTGTTTTTATCAACAAAAAAATAATTTTGGACCATTAAATAGAATTATGTAACTGAACTGAATGCAGGTGTTGGATCTTAGATACACCCTGGACAGGATTCCAGTCAATCACACATTATGGGCAATTTACCAACATGAATTCATGTAGCTGTGTGTGTTTGGCCTGCAGGAAGAAACTGACAAACACAAAAATATACCTGCACAATACAGGGAGGACATTTAAACAGCGCCCACACAGAACAGGCGAAAACCGGCTTGTTTACAAGAATATTAATGTAGGTGTTTTCTATGACCAGGACTGAGAACCTATAATGCTTTATAGTGTAAATTTGTGCTTTTCTATATAGATTTTCATTTGAAACTATGGGTGGTTTTACTTAAAACTGAAACTGCTTGATCAACAATATTTTCATTCTTTCTACCACAGCACAGCTAAGAGGATGCAACCGTTTCTCTTGCAGGTATTACACAGAGGCTGAATTCCATTTAAAAACAGCAGAGGGCGCCCTCTTACACAAGAATCTTTGTTCTGCTCTTTTCTGGAATATGGGGAAGAGAATGGTCAGATGAATCTCTCAGTTGTAAGTTTTCAATATCAGTACCATGATTTACATTTACCCTTTTTTGTGGTGATATTAAGAGGAGGGCTTTGCCGGGGTGTCAATATGAGAGTACGTAGTTCTTCTCTGTCAAGGGCATCAGATGACGTAATGGGACACTAGAAGCTATTGATTAATGAATAATTACAATGCATCTCTTGTGTTTATAATTTCCATTTTGACGGTACAAACTTGCATAATGACACTGATTCTGAAATTGGCACAAGAGCGTTTAATTGCCCAGCACCCCTGATCAGAATGAGCAGTTAGAAAATGCATGGATAGTTGAATGGATATTTGGATGGATGGAACTTGTATTTAAAAAATATTCTCTACAACAAAATCACACAAGCAAAAAAAGTGTGAGTCTAGAAGGATCAGAAACGACACAAGTGCCTTTAGTGTTAGTGGGATGGTTTGAATGTCAGGTTAGGTTTGAATGCTGTCTCTCTCTCTATCTCTCTCTCTCTCTCGATCTGCCTCTCCATCTATCTATCTCCCTCTCTCTACTTCTCTGTCCCTAAAATGCTATTTGTCATCTACTCTCTTACATCAGGATGTTAAAGTAAATCAATTTAATTACTTTGTTTTTTTTTGTGAAAAAGCCAGACATGATATAACTTCCAGGCTTCTGGTAAGTGCTCTCTTATCTGTTAGCAGTGACCTAGGAAGGTGCAATTAATGCAATTAATCAGGAGCAGACAAAAGAAATGTTTATGGAGTGACACCAGCGCACCGTAATGCTAAAAAAGAGATTCGGGCCGGCAAAGTCATGCACTCCCCTCCGGATCACTGAATGACTAACGCTTGGGTGGGTGGAGGACTCTCTGTGGGGAGAGCGGGTCCTGAGAATGTGTCCAGCATGAAACAATGTCAGCATAGTAATATGCAAATCCCTTTACACCAATGTCATAATAGATACCCCACCCACTTCCCCAAGATGACAACCACAGACACCCCCCCTCCCTAGCCAGCCAGGTTGTTACATCTAATAGAGACAGTTTCTTAGGCCTCAGAAACTTGTTTGTTGTCGTGGCGACCACCTGCATCATTAGGCATGTGACCTTTTGTGGTAACATTTTGTACTTTTCTAATATTTTTATGAATCGCTGCTGAGCAAAATGGCTGTAGATGAGGCAGTGAGATAAGGTGATTCTGAACATTTTAACCTGCCACCTCTGATGCCAAAACCACTTCCTCATGCATCAGGGCCTAAAGTTCAGTCTTTCTATATGCACCTTGTCCAGAGATACCACCTGCAGTGGTGTTATCAACTGGTCATGAGGGCTACTAAGAGCTTGATTTTTCAACCTGTCTGTCAGGTGTGGCAGAATGGATCTTTCCTGCTTTGACTTCCCTCAGTCAAGGATTGCTACATAATTTACAGAGCCTGGTTGGGTCACAGTGAAGTTCAGACCTCCTCCGGAGCTTTATGTTGTCTGAGATCTGATTTGAGTTACTACAGAATAACTGTGAAGGTTTTTATGCAAAATTTGAGATTTTTCAAGTAGCTAGAAATAATCTTGTATATTGTTTTGTAGTCTCAACACCAAAATTATCAGTGGTGCAGTGAATATAACAACTTGTTAACTTTAATTGATATAATGAATGGAAAAGCTGATATGAGCTGACTGGGCACTGTCTAAAGGGTATGCCTAAAATAGCCCCAGTAATTCCATTAAAGAGGGATAATAAGAGCCTTTGTGAGGCGAAGAGCCTGGCCCTACATCAAATTGCATATTGTGCTCAGTTTTGGGTTCTTGAAAGAATTTTAAAAACAGCTTCTGCAGCCTTGGTATCTTCCGGTTCATTACATAAAATCTCCATTAACATTCTCTGCCCCCTCTCTCCATTCTCCCCATTCTCCTCCCCCTGAAAATGTCCATTTGGTACAGGCCACAAAGCCATAACCCAGCGCCTCTATCCTCAGCTGCTAAATACAGTGCAGGTCCCGTAGGGAGGGAGTGGGTGAGCTTTGGCTCAGTCTGTGTGTGTATGCCTGTGTAAGTAAGACTAAAAGGAGAGTTTACGGTTTCCAGCCTCTGTCCTCGACTTCCAAATGTCTTCAGCTCAAGGAATGATGCAAGGATGAATGGCAAGTGAAGGATTAATGGACCCCCCAACCCAACAAGCACAAAGCAGAATATGCAAACGGATAACCAGTGTAGATCACTCCCCGTTTCGCTCACACCTCCAGCGCACTGACCGGGACACAGTCATGTCTTCATCAGGGTCCACCGGTCACAGCAAGCATCTGTCGTGTAAGTAGCCATATGCATTTTGTCTTGACTGTCTTGATTAAGTTATTGTAGGTAAAATGTTACCTAGGAACTCTAATCTGTTATGGGCCAAGCAACAAAACAAAGAACAGCATCATCAACATAATCCATGCAAGTTTTACCAAGTTAAAGGATAAAAATAACCTGCGGGGTTCACCTACATATAACAGTTTACATTTGGAGCTCTGGAATTGGGCTGCCATCCTGTTAAAAATAAAAATAATAATAATAAATCAAATAAACTGCAGAGTGTGGCATGAAAATCAAATGCTTTAGCTGCTGAGGTCCCAGCGACTCAATCATGAGACTTGTATGCTTTACCTCTCGAAACACCACTTTTTGCATGAGGGCTAACTGTGGCCTACTGGGGAGGGGGGTGTCTTCAAGTCCTATGTCGCAAAAATGGGTCCAGAAACGTCTGTAACCAGTTGAGAATAAAGAGTCACAGTCACAGAGTACTCAACTGGTTGGTTGAAACAAAACCTTGGTCTGGATTTGTGTTTTCTGAACCTGAACTTTCCACCTCTGTCTGTAAATAACGTCCCCAACACTGTTCCCACATATTCCAGAAGTCCAGTGTGTTCTTGATATTTCTTTGGTCGTCATCATTTAATAATGTTCCTCATCCCTTAGGAGAGTCAGAGCCTCAACCTGGTCATAATGCAAATGCAGTCAGGTATTTTTGGGCTCCATCAGTCTGTGGAAATTGACTGCTGAGAGGCCGGTTGTTACAGCGTCACTGACACAGATGCTAGTAAAAGTGAACTCTGCAAAACTGTTTTGTCATTGGAAAGGCAAAAAAGAATGCTGTCAGAAACAGTAATGCACCTGTCAAAGTTCTATCACGTAGTGGGATATGAAAACAAGCAGCTTATATCTGTCTTGAATGATCTTTGGTGTTGACTGAGAGAGGCTGCATGGTCTTAGTGTTGACTGCACTACTCTGACAGTGTGAATGATTCATGCATCATGCTTTATGCTCTCAATTGGTAGTTTAGCTTTCACAGTGAAACCTAAATATATGTAACAGAAAAAAAGAGCCTGAAAGTAGGGGAAAGGAGGAGAAGGGACAGGAAACAATGTTCCCTTTTATTAGGGCTTGTGCTGTTAAGCTGCTCAGACACTGTGTTACTTTCCACTGTGCGGTGCAAACAGGGTGGCAGCATTTTCTGTCCGGGCTGTTTGATGCAGGCGTGTGGTAGTGTGCATTACGTAATGCGTTTGTGAGATGGCCCCCATGAGGGAGACCACTGGCACACAGCCAGTGCAGAATTTCCTGTTATATGGTCCAGTTGTCCAGTTTTTGACTATGATGTATTGGGCCAGACTTTCCAGGACTTGAACTGTGGAATGACAATGGTGGGTGTAGATTTGCAGAGGGGGTACTTTGAATGTGATGGCGACGGGTAGCAAAGACGGTTATCACATGACAGCATAGTAGTCGCCCTCTGTTCATATCCGCAACCATCTCAGGGGAACACCAATGTAAGTTAATGACAAACAGGAAAAATCTGTTAAGTACAGTCTTCACATTTGGTCCTGGAAGAAGCAATGAGTAACCGCAGCATTTCAGTCTGCCTGACAAAGACAGTCATTTTGGTGCGGGATAACCTGTTGTACTGAAGCTGTATAACTAACCACAATAACTAATCCACTGTAACTTAATCCGGCAATTGATAAAGAAGTGGCAGGCTTTGTGAGATCACTCTGGCCCCTCAAGCTCTCTCTCACGCATTCCTGTGCCAGGATTGACTCTGGCAGAGGCCCCAATTCTCACGAAATCTAGCCCAGGGCTGGGCAGCTACTGAGCAACCATGACTCAGAGAGAGAGTGTGCCAGGTCGCTGAAATCCCCGATATGCAGCTGCCTTCCGTCTTTATTAAGGGTCAGGAACAGGTTGGACACCCTCACAACAGTACAAACTATTACACACAATATTAAAATGCAAAATACTCTACTTGAATTTTTCTTCATGTGATGTTTTCCTGAGTGGCACCATTTGTAATTGTTATTCCTATTTTTTCATCTATTGCTGACAGATGGTCTGCTTTCGTTTTTTACCAAATACAAAAAAACAACATCATCACTGTTATTAGCATTTGCCTGTTGGATCTCTTATCAAGCGTGTTTCATCTGACATTTAGCTACAGTGCTGATGACGGGACTTCAGATTAGATGAGTTTTTCTTTTTAATTAAAAAAAAAAGCCGTTTCTTTTCAGTGTTTCTGCTGTAAATAGTTCTTACATCAATCGCGGTCATAAATGTTAATCAGCCAGAAGATGTTTCTGTCACTGCTGCTTCATGCATTCCATCACTGGCTATCTCTCCATCTACTACATTTTAGTGGAGCACAGAACAAGGCCTAAACATCTAAATCCTATTTATTCTACGGGAATATAACTTCTCTCATTCTGACTGTATATACACTAGAGTAGATTTTTTTCAGGTGCTTTATGAAATAGTCTCTTGAATCATCATCTCTGGAACATTTTACACAGAGGAACTGTAGTTACTGTATTATTATAATGTTGCAAAATGGGCTATGCTGTTTGATCTCAACATGGCCAGATTTTCTGTTTTTCTTCTGTAGCTTTAGATTCAGCTGCACAAGACAAGATAGATGATAGATAATTCAGCTCTGCCCCTAATAATGCCAAGTTGATGTGGCTTTATGGAGAGAACTGCTAAAGATATCGCTGTCTTGACCGGCTGCCAAGGCACATGCATTTGCTAAATAGCACTC
This sequence comes from Mormyrus iriodes, assembly GCA_011763525.2. Classification (NCBI taxonomy): domain Eukaryota; kingdom Metazoa; phylum Chordata; class Actinopteri; order Osteoglossiformes; family Mormyridae; genus Mormyrus; species Mormyrus iriodes. The sequence continues at coordinate 6,767,230 of JAAGVU020000103.1, forward strand.
TTCAAGGAGTGATTTGCCCGTTTTACTTGCCATTGAATAATGAGCTTCAATTTTACGCCTCTGCAGTAAGACGGCCCCCAGGTTACTAACGAGATCCTTTCCCAAAGTCTGTCTTTAAGTTTAATTTGTAGGTAAGTCAGAAAAATAATAATCCTGTACATAATTATTGCAGAGTAATAACAAAAATAATTACATATGGTACTGTACTGCACCTCGAGCCGACGTATTGCTGAAGCTGCGTAATGTTTTCACAAGCATCACAAAGTAGGTTGTTATTACAAACCATGGTTTTTCCCACCAGATTTTAATATAAAAGGTTTTATGGCAGTCCATTTGTAAGCAAAAGTTGTGCATAAGTCGGGCGTTCTTAGCCCAGATATGGCCTATATATGCAAATAAATTGCCCAAAAACAAGTTCAGAAGAAGACATGAAGTGAGAATTCCCTTGAGTTTGATGGCAAGGTACTATTTACAAAGGGACTGTGATTGAGTGACCTGAACTGTACTAATCAAAGACTAATTGATCTTTCAAGCAGTAGCTTGTGCTGTTATCAAGTTAAATCCCAGAGACAAATTCCAGCCATCAAATACCCCCCTTGCACTCCAAGAATATTTGATGTCTGGAATTGGTTCCAATGTTAGTTGTTCCTTCACAGCATTCCAATGAGAACAGCTGCTCATGACTATTTTAGTGGAACTTCCCAAACTGGATATTAAGTGGTGTGGATCAAGAGGAATATGTGGGGCTGGCCAAGAACTCAGGCCTGTTGTACAGTTAAAATCTTCTTGTCATCTGAGTGGAGTAGTGATGGACCAAACTAAAACCACAGGCAGTTGGTGATTTTTTATTTTTTTTGCATCCGTCCCGAACCCACAACGTGGATAATGATGATGTCACGGTATGACAGTGTGAGCCCAGTACTGTTCCACACCTGTCAACGATCGGTTCTCCTCTATTATAAGATTAGTAATTGGTAATTTAGTGATAGTAATTTGACCCTGGATACATTGGAGAGTCTCTACATAACGCACCCGCAAAGATAAAACTATGGATCTCCCAAGAACTGCGAGGGACTTCTTGTGATCAATAGAGTAAAGAGTAGACTGTGCTGCATGTCATCAGGGAAGAGGCTCTGCTGGAGGGAACAATAATAATTCTACCTGTTGTTCACTTATAAAACTTTTCTCTATTATTACAGGCAGGGGTGCTTCTAGGGATTTTGGACTTCATGAAAGTCTATCACACTGGGCCCCCAACCCAATCCAATTATGTTTCAAATTTTTAGGGCCCCTGTAACTCAGGGGCCCTTGGAATCATCCTAGCTTTCCTCCGTTTATGGTGCCCCTAAGTACAAGTGTTGTTCTCAGTGATTTAAAGCTGCTATTGGGCATATAAAGGTAACAGTTTGCCAATCAATTGCGTATATCATTGTTAACTTTGGCTTGACACATGGGTAGTAGGGATAATTTGGCAAAAAAAGTCAGAAACTTTTAGGGTTTCTAACTGAGACAAGTTTATATTTGGACAGTTTTGTTAATAACAAGCAGGTCTCAGTAAGAGGATGAGCTTGTGTCACAGGTCATGGGCCAGGCAGCATACCTTTGAATAAAGATAGGATTCCACATGTGGGTAATCCCCTAGGAATGCCTCAGTGCAGCACATGCAGGGGAGTGAATACAGCTCTTATCATATGTAAACCAAGACTGTCACAAGGGTATCCTGAGCACACATGCAGAAAGCCGGCAAACCACTAAATGACTTCACAGCCTTTAATATGTAACTGTTAAAAAAACCTCCAGAAAAAGAATACAAACAGACAGTCCCCAGACAGTGCCATAATTAGAAAAGAGTCCTTCAATAAAAGACCATCAGTCTACGACTCCAAACAGACATCCAGTGCTTTCTGGACGGACTGCATCTGGCTGGCAATATAAACTCCTGCAGTTTAATACTCCAGAGAGAAAAACTGGCAAGTAGAGTAAATCCAAATAAAAGACTCATAGTGGTCTGAAGTACTTCAAAGCATGACTTTAATAATTGGGTACAGTCAGAGAGAACCAGCCAGCTGAAATACTTTCCTAATGATCAGGTAATAGTCAATAGGTGTGTTCATGGGGAGGAATCCATAGCTGGAAGTTCCTACTGCTTCAGGCTACTCAAGTGGCATGCTTTGCTGGTTTAGGCCGCACCTTGCTGACGGTGAGACAGCACCTGTCCCTTGATGGTCAAATCCAGGAGACCCAGGACCATCCAGGTGGGCAGCACAGAAGTTCCTAATAAGATCCAGGTCTGGCATATAGAGTGTTTCTTAGGACCACCAGGAATTGCCAACCTTGGTCCACCTAAGTGGCATCCAGCGGTCTCTGAACAGTGAAAGCTGGGGCACCTAATGGGGGGGAGGGTGACTAGGAGAACTTCTAGCTCACAGTCATGTAGATGGTGTGAGGGCAACATGGATGCCTTCTCCGGAAATTCGAAACCTCTGCCAAATCATGATGCCGACTGGGCACTAGGGCTACAACGGTATGAAAAATTCACAATATGAAAACCATATATCCAGATATTGATATTTTCAAAATATTTTAGGTTAATCCCCCCACAATACCCTCCCTGCTACTCAGTAAATAAACAAAAAAAATTGTATCAACTTATTTAATTTAATCCTTATTAATTTGTTTAGTTGCACAAAATACATCTTGTTTTTTTTACATCACATTTTTGGCGGCAGAACGAAAATGTCAAGGTGGGCAGGTGTCGGTGGCGTGGTTTGTCTGAATATTAGCCTGTATGTTGATTTAGCAGGTTACTGGTCTACAGACAGACATGTTTTGCGTTGTGGTGCGGCATGACAGGTGTCTCCTCTCAGATGCTGTATGGAATTGTTTTAGCCATTATGGCTACACCACACGCTCTACAAACTGGCAAGTCGTTCCCAACAGTAACTCCGTCCTTTTCTCTAAATCCAAAATGAATCCACATTGCTAAACTGGCTCTTTTTTGCGGAGGGTGCCTTTGGCTGATAACGTTACTTGCACCTTCCATTTCCTCAGAACACACCAACATATTTAGACTGTACTGGCTAGCTAGCTGACCAAAAAATGCAGTCCACTGTGGGGAGTGTCTCTCCTGCACGTGCGTTATGAAAATTATAACAAATTGTCACAGTTTTAGTAAGTAAATGAGGATTTTTGTATATTCAAAACATTCAATGCATTGGACGTTTCATGTGTTAATAATATATTATTAGTGTATTTGTGTGTGTCATAGATACTAACATGTTGTGACGTCATCATTTAAACCACAATAGTACTAATGATATAACTATTTCAAACTTTTTATCAATCTATACTGTCATACCATCATACTATTGCAGAGGTTTTGCACCCTTACTGGGAACCTCAAAGAGATCTCTCTGACCATGTCTATAGTCTTTGGGGTAGGAGCTATGACACAGAATTCCGAATCTGGAATGAAGTCAAATGTTCCTACACCGATGTCTGCAGGGAGGAGCCGCAAGGCCTTTGCCCAAGAAAATGGGGTTTGTGGCTCTGTAAGGAAGGGCAGCCTTGGATCAGAGGATCACTGGAGGAGATTGTCCTCACCTCAACCCCTGAAGGGTTCTGTGCAAAATTTAAGCCATCTTGTTCCAAAGGGATGCCTATCACTGAACTGCATGTTCAAGGGACCTTCACTAAAATGAAGACGTCTTGCACCCTGCAATACAGATATCTTCCATCTTGAATTCATTTATTTCTCTCTTCCCAAGTCATCCAGGAACCTCTGCCCGATGTTTTATTCTGCCATCAAGTATCTCCTTTGCCAGAAAACCATCAGAGATCTGATTGCCTCCCAACCCCTGGCTGTATGGTCTAAAAATTGTCTCAGTAGTTGAGTCAACTTGCTACTATGTTGACAACCCAGGTATTTGACCCCCATGTGGTGATTAGCCACTCCAAGGCCTTCCCAATTAGAAGTATGATGATGTACAGTCATGTGAAAAAGAAAGTACACTCTCTTTCAGCTCTATGGCTTTATATAAAAAAAATTTGATCATTATAAAATTATGAAAATACAACATCGAATGAACAGCAATACATGACGTATTACATCGTGTCATTATTCATCAAACAAAAACTAAGCCAAAATGCAGAGACAGTGCGTAAAAAATTAAGTACACCCTTAAGTACACGCTTTCATAGGAATTAAGAGGGTAAGTAGCAGCCAGGTGCTGCTAATCAGATGCACTTTATTAATTGATCATTCAGCAAGTGTGACTCACCTCTATAAAAGTAGATGTTTTGGCAGTTCGCTGTCTGGAGCATTCAGGTGTGTGGTAACACAATGCCAAAGAGGAAAGACATCAGCAATGATCTTAGTGAAGCAATTGCTGCTGCTGGCCATCAATCTGGGAACGGCTATAAGGCCATTTCCAAACAATTTAATGTACATCAATCTACAGTGAGAAAGAATTTTCACAAGTGGAAAACATTCAAGACAGTTGCCAATCTTCCCAGGGGTGGACGTCTCAGCAAATTCACCTCAAGGTCAGACCGTGCAATGCTCAGAGAAATTGCAAAATGACCAAGAGCTACATCTCAGACTCTACAGGCCTCAGTCAGCATGGAAAATGTTAAAATTCATTTCAATACAATTAGAAAAATACTGAACAAGTGTGGCATGCTTGGAAGGGTTGCCAGGAGAAAGCCTCTTCTCTGTAAAAAGAATCTTGCAGCACAGCTTAAGTTTTCAAAGTCATGTCTGAACAAATGGCAAGACTTCTGGAACAACGTCCTTTGGACAGACAAAACCAAAGTGAAGATGTTTGGCCATAAAGCACAGTTTGCTGAAAAAACAAACACAGCATATCAGCACAAACACCTCATACCAAATGTCAGGCACTGTGGTGGAGGGGTGATGATTTGGGCTTGTTTTGCAACCACAGGACCTAGGCACCTTGCAGTCATTGAGTCAACCATGAATTCCTCTATATACCAAAGTATTGTAGAGTGAAATGTGAGGCCATCTGCCTGACAGCTAAAGCTTGGCTGAAACTGGGTCATGCAGCAGGACAATGATCTTAAGCACATCAGCAAATCTACAACAGAATGGTTGAAAAAGAAAAGAATCAAGGTAATGCAGTGGCCCATTCAAAGTCCAGACCTCAACCTGCTGTGGCGGGTCCTTAAGAGAGCTGTGCATAAACGAATGCCCACAAACCTCAATGAACTGAAGCAATGTTGTAAAGAAGAGTGGGCCAAAATTCCTCCAGAACGATATGAGAGACTGAAATTGTCATACAGAAAATGATTACTTCAAGTTATTTCTGCTAAAGGTGGTTCTACAAGCTTTTGAATCTACTTAGTTTTTCACACATGGATTCTAAATTTTGGCTTCATTTTTTTAAAATAAATAATGACATTGTGGAATCTGTTGTGTGTTGTTTTACACTTGAGGTTAGATTTAACAAATTTTAGAACCTGGTAAGGACCAGATGATTTTTTTTTTGGTCCTGATACGTAACACCAACAACATGACAGGGAGTGAACTTTCTTTTTCACATGACTGTAAGTCTCCTTTGACTGTTCTGCCAGGAAATGACCCTGGCTGCAGCTCAAAAACTAGGAAAAAAACCCTCAACGAGTCCCAGGAGAACCATCAAGATGCTGAAGTGAAGTCCCTAATGAGATCCTGGTTGCATGAACCCAGAAGAGTCTCTGTGGACCATAGCCTTTTTGGTCCATGGGTACTGGGAACCCTGGCCCACCAAACAGACATCCTGCACTTTCTGGACAGACTGCATCTGGCTGCTCCCTCGCATGCACCTCTCAGACCATGTGAAAGGAGCAATCTTGAACAATGAAAGCAAAATGCGTGATGTCAGCCTAAATCTTTGTAACCAATTCCTACGTCCTATGTCTACACCAGTAGCTTTGTTTAAACTGCTTCCAGTTAAAGATAAATATTTAGACTGACATTAAAAACATTTATATTATTCACCCGCATACACCGGTACGTAATTCTGCACCTTGCTGACCTCTGTACACTCAAATAACGCAGCTTCTATTCTTAGCCAAAGTTTATCATAATGTGTATTTAGAAAATCATAATGATGTAATTGGCAAACTTGATAAGCTGTTGCTCTTGTGCTTTGCCATGCAGTTGTGGATGAGCAGGCTGTACAGCAGTGGGCTGAGGCAGCAGCCTTGCAGAACATCGAACGTGATGACTGTCAAAAGTGAAAGTCAAAGTGGTGGCTGGTGTCTGGCAATCTCAGGGAGACCATGAACTATCTTCCATCTGAATTATCATCTTGCTGGAGCACGTCAATGAAAACCAAAGATTTTTCTGTAGTAAAGTTATGGTGAACCATCCATTAAATGACTTCCTCATTGACTAGCTACATCCAGGGCAAATAAAACCATGTGGGAAGCAACCATGTAATTAAGCCATCCATATTCTAATCAGTAAATAGTAATTAATGTGAACCCATGTGTACATTACTACTGAGCAACGCAAATGAATGTATTTGTTTATTAAAAAATGACACATAACTTGAAATACTGCACATTACATTACATTTTTGGCGGCAAAACCAAAATGTCAAGGTGAGCAGCAAACACTAATTCTGACCACAGCTGCTGAAATGAGTGTGAAAGTACCCACGGAAATACCTGAGAGCTTCTCCCAGGGCTGGAACATCCCGGTAAGCCTGTTCTACACAGAACAGTGTTACATAACAGCCCGTCCTCCGGCTACAGGCGGAGAAAACAAGTGTCGCTATGCGTTCTGCCACACGTGACGCATGGCAGTTGACTCCTATCCAAGGAGGGAGAATGGTTTAACATACTAATTACTGTAAAAACTAACAGGCCACTACAGTTCTTTAAATGGAGCCCTGGTATCATTAATTATTCAGCACAAACCTTCTGTTCAAACTACCATTCGGTGATCCATTCGGCATTGGGCAGGAACAGCCAGCACAGGAGGTTCATACAGTACAGGCAATATTAAAGACGCCACAGGAAGAAGCTGTGCAAACAAAGGCCGAACATGCAGACTGTGTACACACTGAGCCAGAAGAAGGGATCAAACTCATTATATGTATGACACCATATTTCTTCCATTATTGACAAAGTAGACAAAGTAGAAATACGTTCATATTGGGGAAATAATACACATAAAATTGTATCTTTGGATAACAGACGCTTTAAACAATAAAGCACTGGATAGCCGGTGTCAGGTAGTAATCAGAAGGTACAATAGAAATGGTTGTATGAAAGAGACTTTCATAAATTCAGTGGCCAGTTTTCAAACGAATCCACCCCCTCAAGTGGCTGAAAAGCTACTAATGGATTTCTGGAAAAACAGGGTCTCACTCTGTTATACCATGTTGCCAATTTCTTCAGGACATTAAAATCTAGCTTGAAATGAATTCAGTGCTGCTATGTTAGTGAGAGATGACTAGTTTGAGTGCACTGTAAGCACTGTAAGCAGAAGCATTAGGGCCTCATGAGGTCAAAGTGGTACAAACACTTCATGTAAAAACAATTTTTAAAAATTCTGTACTGTACTGCTATCTCTTGAAAATTTCATGCAAGCTTCTACTTTCCGGATATTCATGACCCGTTGTGCTAAAATGTTACTTCCCTAAATCTAGTCTCAAATTTTTCAAAGGCAATTACAGAATAACGTTGAGTCCACATTGAAAGGGGGTGCTCAAGCTCAGAAGTTTCCTTATCGGTGAGCAGAGAGCAGAGGATTCTTAGTACCGGCTTCCTGTGCTGAGAAGCAGCCAGGCCACTGTCATTGCCCTGTGGTTTTGTGTCCTCCTGAAAAGGTCCCCTTTCATTGTTAGTCTATGTGGGGCTCCTTCATTTCTCCCTTTTTGGTGTGGGAACACACGGCAGGCCCCTCCTGCACATCCGGGGGCGTCCTGCTCCCGATGGAGCCTCGCCTTCCCCCGCCTCCCTGGCACTGCCGTCATGCCCTAGCTCCAAGGCTTTTACTCTGCCAGCCTTAAATGGTGGCCGTCAAGGCAGAGCTGATGGACAACCAGCCTTTCGTCTGCCTCGTTTCCATCTCCATCTCGTCCTTATTCCTTTATCCGCCCCTGTCTTATAAGCACAGTATGCAGCTGGCAGGCAGAGGCTAACGTGCTGGTGTTTTGCATTCAGTGTTTGTCAACATCTCATTCATCATTACACATCAAATACAGAAATTGAGAAAATCACATCTTTAAAATATTTACACATCCAAAAACTTATTGTCATTCAGTTGGTGGGTAAAACGTCCTCCGGCACAGGTCACATGGGCTGTTTGGATCCAGTGAAGAGCAGTCGGGTGCACAGCAAAGCAGCTGGGACGGGGTCTGCTGGAGTCTGCCTCCCCCCTGTGGTCACTCCTGATCTGAGGCCTCTGGCTCCCTGCTGGGAGAACCTGCAGAGCAATCAGAGGCTAACAACGACCACTCAGCCACTTTTGGTCTCTGCTGGTGTTTGTTACCTGTGGTGTAAAATTCTCTTCTTGCTCAAGGTCCAGATTAGAAAAGGATATTTGTCTTAGATTACATCAAGTAACGCAAAGCAAATAAGTTGAAAACACACAAAATTTTTTATTTTTTTTTTTAGAGGAACTCAGAAAACTACCTATCACAGTAATCTGTGCATGATTCTTTATATGAGCTTTTGTGTTTCAGTTTTTTGTGAACATGAAAATAATTAATGCAGATGTGACCGTGATTCTTCACCAAAGAATTTGGCCAGGCCTGCAAAAACAGGTGCCCTCAGTTGATTCTTTACAAGCAAATTCCAAGGGAAATTTTGGAAGCTTAGTGCTTAATCACATTTTTAATAATATATTGGTGACTCTGTATCCATATTCAAAGAAGCCAAGTGTCTCACACGTCATTACCGAGTTATGTAACAATATGACATGCACAATGTATTCGGAAGGTTTCAAGCAACTCTCCATAGAGCAAATGAGCAATGCAGTGTACTGTGTAGATGTTTACCTTTTACTGAGGTATTAAGGCAGTATTATTAAAGCATTAAGGCAGTTAGTGAGTCTGAACTATGTATATGTGTCTGCAAGGGAAGGACACAAACGCACATACACACACACGCATATGCAGAAATACATACACAAGCACATGCATGCACACCCCTTGCAAATACACATCTGCGCATATGCCTGACAATAAATGTTCTCCGAAAACATACCAAAAGTAAAAGGAGGAAAAGGAAACCCTAGCGAACAAATAAATTGAAACTTTTTTTTTCTTTTTGAAATTATGAAACAACCATTGTCCTCCTGAGAAGGAAAGTTCTTGATCTTTCACATTTTTATTTTTACTCTTTAAGATTGTGTAACATTAGCAGCGTTCACTAAAGACTGCAGTAGCTTTCTTCCCCTAGTTACTGATCAGTCCTGGTCACTGACCTTAGCTGAGATGACAGAGCTCTGCAGGGATCTGCGTATGTTCTAGAATCTGGATGTCACATGATGTGGTAATGGAATGTTTAGAGGAGTAAGGGAAGGAGTTTTCAGGATTTACAAGGTGTGGAATGAACAGAGCATATGTTGTTTGAATGTTAGAGGCTTAAGCTGATGTTTAACAAGATGAGTTTCTCTGTGTGTGTCACAGAAATATGCAAAGTAAGGATGAGAATCAGACAAAAGTGTGAAGCCCATGCTTAACCTCTGTTTATTATGAGGAACTGGTGTCATAAATGAATTATTGCTGGGAGGGAGGAGAGAAAAGCTGCCGGATGTGGCAGATGAGGTATAAAAGGAAGCTCCAACACGGTATGAAAGGAAGCTGAAGGACTGTGTAGACTTTGTGAAACACCTTTGCTCTACTTGCTGTGTCTCCCTTCATCTGACGGAGTTTATTACAGAGGGGCTGCACAACCTTGGTAACAATGACAACTTAGATAGTCTGAAACATGGCGGCTGGAGAGAATATAATTACTACTGATATAAGCTTATTCTGTTTGGAAAAAAGGATTTCAACAAGGTCCAGATGTTCACCGTATTATTTACACATCTTTGCAACCACTCAACCACTTATCCACAAGGCAGGGGTACATCCTGGAGAGTTAGGGTATAAGGCAGGGGTACACCCTGGAGAGTTAGGGTATAAGGCAGGGGTACATCCTGGAGAGTTAGGGCATAAGGCAGGGGTACACCCTGGATGGGTAGGGCATAAGGCAGGGGTACATCCTGAATGAGTAGGGCATAAGGCAGGGGTACATCCTGGATGGGTAGGGTATAAGGCAGGG
>JAAGVU020000103.1:6785540-6804187 GCA_011763525.2 Mormyrus iriodes
TGTATATATATATATATACACACATACATACACACACAGTCTTGAGAAAAAGCAAGCATACCCTCCTCCAATTCTATGCTTTTATTTATTACGGCCTTAATAACAGCTGCGTGGTCCTCACCAACCTCGATATACAAACAAATAGAACCTCGCATGACAAAGAAAAAAACACTCAACAGACTTCAATATATTGTAATTTTTTTTTTCCAAAAAGTAGGGCAACGTTTAAAAACCTTCCAAACTATTAAGAATATTTTGGAGCAATAATAGTTAATCATTAGGATAATTACTAGTTAGGCTAACTGGCATCTCCAACTTGTTATTCTGAATGGGTGTGTGAACTCTTTAACAGACCGACTGGATGGATGTCTAGAAGTGTTATAAGATTCGTTTTCTGACACGCACTGACAGCATACAAGGGACTGTATTTGTATGATAGTTTGTGTTCTTGATAACGTGCTGTGGGAGCAGCAGCAACAAAACAGTACACTTTCTTCATGATCTCATCTCTGAAAGCATGTAAAGTGTACAGTTCCTTACCTAATCCATAGGTTAAAGTTAGGTTTTCAGTCTTTTATGACATATTATGTTGAAATGTTGATCAACCTGTTATTCTCTATGGGATTAAAAAAATAGTTCATCAAAGTCACATGACAGTTATTACAGCAATGAGGATAAACAAAATGCGAATAAGGAGCTACTGAATATATTCCGGATAACAAAGTCCATCCATCCATCCATTTTCTATAACCGTCTATCCCATTTGGGGTTGCGGGGGTCCGGAGCCTATCCCGGAGGCTGCGAGCGCAAGGCAGAGAACAACCCAGGATAGGGCACTAAGGATTACAAAGTAATTTAAATATTTTACTAAACAAATAACATGCTTTAACACTTTAATGTTGCAGTCAGCAGCATATAGTATATATAGAAGACCTCCATGTGTTTCACTTTATCATATACTAAGGTAGAGGTCATACAAAGCATTCTCTGCATGTGTAATGTGCTCATTGAGGGTTTCCTTTGTGCTGCTCTTTCCTTGCTTGCTTATAATCCTGGCTGGGTATTACTGTGCTATTCCAGCATGATGGTTAGCCCTGGACCTGAGACCCAGGTCACGGATAATGTATATGTTCGTACGTATGTGCATGAGTGTATCTGCATACGTACGGACGAGTATCGAAATCAGAAGGAATTAGTCCCTGCAGGGTCTTTCAAACAGGTGAAATGCCAAGTTTATTTCACCTGGTTACAAAAAAATAGTTCTTATCTGTCTTGTTAATTACAGTAAATGAGTAATAACAAAGGAAGTGTTATATGTATATCTGCACAACACTGGTGTGTGTGCATTGGCATTGTTGGGTATTCATTCTGTGGTGGAAAGACGGACAAAAGCGGTTTTAATAGTCTGTCACTGTCAGATGTAATATGAACAACAAACGTTATCGGAGTCTTTTATAAACTCCATGTGTGTGCAGTACTTTTAACTGTGGAGATATCAGGGAGAGAGCGGTTAGAAGACCTCTAGAAGTGAAACTATGGCACAACTGAGCCGGAACTTTGGGAATGTAATCCATGCAGGGCTTCTGACAAGAATGAACTTGACTGGGGAAGAGACATACAGTGACATGATGTCTGGGGCACTGAGGAGTTCTACAGTCACAACCCTGGAATATGAAGACATACAGTTTCTAGTGTGCAAACACAACCAGAGTGGTAGGAATTGAAGCCATTGTGTATTGTCTAGTACATGGCAATTAAACGCTTAAACGAGTCTACACATCTCTGTACTCTGTATGTAATAAAGCATAATTGGTTCCTATTCTTGTTCCTATTCATCATTCATGCTCCCCCTTCATCAGCACCAGCAAAACACAGGACAGGACACACTTCTATAATTCTCATTATCCTACGACATGTGGCCCTTACTTGCGGTCTGTAGTTAAACCGGTTAAGCAGATATGGCCTTACCTCCTCATTGTAAAATTACCTCTTTTATAGGAACTGTAATTAATTGGAATTGGAATACCTACAATGGCTCGGGGCTGCGGAATGACTGGTCATGTTTAGTGTGAGGCAAAGAAAGCTTCAAGACTGGATGCCGAAGGCTTTGAGGACACATACTGACCCGGGGACTGGTAACTGGTCTGTCAGTAATCAGCACGAGTAAACAGGTGGAGCCATGTGCAAGACAATAAGGCGAGGTGTAGCCCTGCAGGGCAGGTCCCTGCCCCCACTTGACAAAATACCTTCAGTATGGGAAGGAGAAACTGCTTGAGAAATGGCCATATAGCAATGGCTTGGAATCGTAGGATAAGGACAGATTAACAAGCGAAACCCATTGAAGGAACTGAGAGAGGACTGAGGAAAATGACTGTGATGGTGTGTTGCAAAGTCTGAATCCAAGCTGGGTCCAGCTGATGACCTGTCAGAGCAGAAGGTAAAATCTGCAGAAAACAAAGAAGTGATCAAGAGGCCAGGCTGAAGAGGAAGGTCGGCACAAAGTGCACTCATGGAGAGTAATCTATCAGGTCCAGTGCTGATCATTGCTGTGCGTCTATTGTCACAAAGCTACTAAAGATCATTGCACAAACGAAGGCTTTATTTTCCTTACCTGGTTGTTTGGAGAAGTTTAGTTGTCTTGGGGGTTCTAAGTGTTTGTGTCTGCATCTGTCTGTCTACATTTTAACTTATACAAACACCTTTGTAAAATCACCATCCTGGTCCCCCCCCCCATAAATGATTTGGTTACATGTCTTCATGCCCCTTGCACTTCCACTTCCACCACAGGGAACACAATTCCATATAAGAAAATGTGACAATATAATACAGACATGAAGCAGGGTTAAAGGGGCTGAGATTACAAACGGAAAACTAATGTGCCAACTGTGCCAAAATACACACAAAGTATATGGAAGCACAGATTCCACTTGTTGGCTGACATGGGGTGGGACTTTGTAGATGCAAAAACTTCCTAGACCTGCCCCTGTCAGCTCCCAGGTTTTCTCTCTCAAGTTATGCTGCTATTATCTCATGCTGTTTACTGACAGCATGACACACAACGCGCTGGGGACCTAACGTGAATGCAGGTGGACTCAGCTTCCAGAGATCATCGAAGTTCAAGTCACCACATTTCACACCAGTTAATTCCAGTCAGGTCGTCACTGGTCAAGGACACCTGACGACGTGATCAACATGAAGAGCTACTTCATTGTCCCGCTTCTCCTCGCTGTGAGTTTTTGGTGCAAATGTGTGATTGAAACTTAAAACAGATGTATAATTTTAAAAAATTTTATTTATGTCATGTGTTTTTGATTGTTCAATTCAATAAAAACTCAGAGTAGACATTCAAGTATTCCAAATGTGTTAGCAGTGGAAACCAAAATAGCAACTTTGATCATCAGTAAACATATAGAGAAAAAGCAAAAAGCATATCAAATAATTTGCAGTGAATTTATAGCAGAACTGAAATTTTCAAAGCCTGTTTCACAAGCCTTTGTGAACATTTCTGACTGTGAATATGAACTTATGACAAACAGGCCCAGAAAAAAGTTAAAGTGCCCTAGTGTGACATGTTATTGTCTATGCTGGGTTTGAAAGTTTAAACTTTTCATGCTGCACTGTAATCTGGAAAAAAAGAAAAGAAAACACGCCCAAACGTAATATTCCATTTAAACTTATTTCCATCCGTGATCTGACAGTTTATGAAAATACAATATAACAGTCTTAGTTCTGCTAAGAGTTAATATCTGTATGTGTAAAAGCACTGCACAAATACATATAGACATACAGACATGTGCATACCTGCAGGAAATATTTTAGAACTGAACACTATGTGACATAAAACTTGGATTAAATTATCTGCAAAGAAAATACTGAGTGTCATATTCATTAATTAATCAAACACGGTGCACATTGCTTTGATCACAAAAAAAATACAGTCCTGCTGATATTCATTCTTCTAAATTGTAGTGTACTATTAGTCACGATCATTAAAATATACCAGAAACTTGGTTATTTCTTAACAAACGTTATTCCCAATGATTAACACGAGGTGCTGCTGCCTTTAAACCACTTTTTTTTGGGGCGGGGGACTTGAATTATTTACTTGGCTTGGACATCTTTGGATTTTTCTTGTTCTTGTTAGTTTGTTAAACTTGTTTATTAACGTAATATGATAATTAAATATCTATCATAGCTATATAATATCTCTTTAAAAATCACACAAATGACTTTTTTCTCTGTGCTGTTGGAGGACGGTGCAAAATATACTGACAAAAGATTATTTTTATAGTACTTTAAAGTAGCAAATAGGCTACCTATTCCAGCTTAAGAAAAAAAATGAAACTAGTTTCATTTTGCATCATTTCTCAATATTTTGGAATGTTCTCCGATATATTGGCAGCTGTGTGGTTCTGTGGATTAGGACTCTGCACCTCTGTTCTGACGCTTCTGAGTTTGATCGTGTGGTCGACAGATTGATTTGACACGACAGGCATCGGGGCAAATCTTTGGTTTATCCATTGATAAAACAAAGACCATAGAAACAAAATAAGGAAAGGTCCGTGTTGCATAATCACCAGCCTGGACCCCCTGCCAGAATACACGACAGGGAGCATCCTGGTGATGCCAGTCCATCAAGTGGCACAACAGTCACAATCACACACTGAGCCAGTATACTGCCGAAACCTGATTTAATATGATACAATAATAATAATACAATGGATTTGAATTATCTCTAAAAGTCATCAAAACACCAACACCAGATTTATGACATGCTTTGAAAAGCAAATGGCTAATCAGCTAACAGGTGGTGAGGAAAATGCAGATTGTAACCTCCACACACTTTAAATATCTTCCAATATTTTTACATAGTATTTTGGGCGTCATTTATTCTTTTCTGGTATGAAACACAATTTTTCCTAGGAAATCACATGTACACCGTGCATATTCCCAGGATATCCTGATACATCCAGCTGCTTTACAACCAACAGCTGCAAATTATGCAAAAGGTGGCAGAAACATGAGAAATGTTTCTAAACTAGTTCCCATAGAATGTTATATTTTACCAAGAGATGTTTGCCGTTGGAGTGGCAATGCAGCTCAGTGGGGAGCGCTCTGGCCGCTTGCCTCCAGGAATGCGGGTCCTGCCCTCTCCCTTCTCCCTGCCCAGGGTTTACCGTGCAGTGTATCTACTGCGATATTCACCCTGCTAGCCACAAACTTGCATTGCAAAAGAGGTTCTGCAGTGATGTATGGAAATAGATACTTCTCATTTGGTGGTATTGTATTTACTGACAAATCTCAGCATGACAGCTAACATGAGTTTAGCCTTTTTCTTAAATAAATGTGTTAAGTACCTTGCTCAGGGGCAATATGTAACTTGAGACACTTTGGTGATGAAAATGTATGCCCCTGATTTTTAGCAATAATTGCACAATGTAAAAAAAAACCGAGACACCATAAACAGACATTCAGTCCAATTTAATATATTTTAAAAATATTATTTTTATTACTATAGCTTATATGCCATGATCATTAATATCATGAGTAATATGGCTTGAAAATGTGAGGGTTTAACCGATGCTGGATGACTCATTTAAGGATCTTGTTTTTATAGTTTGTTTAGTTCAACTGAAGCGTTTTCATAGTGATTGAATTAATTCACAAAACATTTTGAAGTAGTTTGAGAACTGGAACACCACGAATGTTAACCCAGGCGAACATTCCGATTGTCCAGCACTGTGGGAAGTTGTTTCTTACTTAAGTGCAGAGCAGCTCTTGCCTCTGTTGTAAAGGACATTTGGAAAGTGCAGTGGGTATGAGATAGAGATTTGGGTGCTCAGGAATGTGAATAATGAGAGAGTAGGTACACTTTCTCCCCAGGGTATTCCTGTGAATAAAGGCTACCCGATATCCTCATTGGGAACAATGGAATTTAGGAGGATTTTTTTCAAGTCACATTGATTAACTTGTTATCCTATCACACGGGGCGGGGGGGGGGGGGGGCATGATGGACAGGGCCCGACAACACTGAGTGTGTATCGCTGTTGCCGTACACCTCTAGGGTTGGGGGTTTTAATTCCACCTCCAGTCTGGGTTAGTTTTACCCCTGAGTTTCCTCCCATAGTCCAAAGGCATGCATGCAGGCATACTGGGGGGGGGGGGGGGGCAGTGACCTATCCCTGGTATGCTTTTTGTGGGCTTTTTTGCTTTCTGTGAGGTGAGGTGAGGTGAGGTGAGGTACAACCCCCTCCCCCAAACCAGAAAATGATTCATTCTGGCCAAACATATAATGACTAACTACCCCCTTCACTGCAGAATACAGACCACGATCCACAGGCTGACACACTGAGTTGACCTTAAAGCCATTGTGATAGTCATTTTGACTTCTCTGTCCCATCAGGTAACTGTGGCACACTGCTTTGGACACATGTGGGGAAAGATGGTTTGTACACTGCCGACCTTTAGCAGCACTGCTTAGCCAGATCTGTGTATAAAACTGTCATAAATGAGGCTCCTGCCTGCTTTTTCATATAATAGGAAACGCTAAGGCGTTCCAAAAGAAGATGGGTTCTGTCAACGATCGAACTGCAGGAAGAGGACAAAGGCCCTTTCCCGAAAGAGGCGACTAAAGTGGGTGTGAGACCTCAGCACTTTGCTTCCTCACAGCTTTACCAGGGACATACCAATAAATGACCCTCCTATTTGTTTTCATCCCTGCAGCTTTTTAATGATCAAGAAATTAATTATAAGCTGAGATACTTCATTAGCGGAGAAGGAGTGTCTGAGCCTCCATTGGGGGTCTTTTCCATCAATGACCAAACCGGTGTCGTCTATGTGAATAAACCCATCGATCGGGAGAAAAACCCCACATTCCACGTGAGCATTCCAGACACAGCAGCTACCCCCTCCCCCTGAATACTAATATACATATTTCTTTTTTATTTCATATGTATATTGTATTACATATACCTGTAATACATTTAACAAATATGCATTGAAATGCTTATTAACATTGAAGGGAAATGTACCATTAAAACAAAGAAATACATGAATGTATACATATTTTTTAATTCATTTTTATTTCATAGAATAAATGTGCCATTAAAATGACCTCTTTTATTTTATTTAATGTTTTATTTGGTTACCTTTAATCTTATTAAGAGTTATGTTCCACCACTTGAAAACAATTCCTAACTTTTCTTTCTCGTTTGGAATAGATTCGGTTTGATGTTCTCGACAGGACGACTGGCGCAGTCGTGGACAGAACACTAGCGTTTGACGTGGCCATAACAGACATTAATGATAATGCGCCTGTCTTCGACAGGCCAGTCATTAATGCAGATGTAAAAGAGACCACGAAAGAGGGTGAGATGTCCATTGCTTTTATACCTTGTTTCTGACCTCCCACACCTAACGTTTAAGGTTCTGCCCTATTTTGTTAATGTTCCTCACTTTTTTTTCCCCAGGTAATCTTCCAATCAATTTACGGGCAATGGATCCAGATGAGGAAGACACAGACAACTCTAAGATCTCCATGCGGGTGGTTCTCCAGGAGCCATCTTCCCCGAAGATTGACCTCAAACACTTGAACGGCACAGATCTGTGGCAGCTGACATTATCAGGCTGCTTCAACTACGATGTAAGTACTCCATGTGGCGACAAAATAGATGTTTCTTCTAGAGGTTTCTTTATCCATTTTGCTGGCATAAACCTACTGGAATAAATGTAACAAAAGGCTGAGGAGTTTTTTCAACTGAAGCATTTTCATTGTGATTGAAATAATTCATTAATCATTTGAAAGTAGTTTGAGAACTAGTGCCTCAAACTGGAATATCACAAATGTTAAGCAAGGCAAACATTATGATTGTTCAGGAATGTGGGAACTTGTTTCTTACTTAAGTTCAGAGCAAAGCTTCTGCTGACCTGTCTTGTCATCGCAGTTCATTGTTGTCACCCTGGCATCTATTTCAGACTTAACTCAGAGAGATTAACAAGACGAAACATGCAGTTCGAGGGAATTAATAACCATAAACCACACTATATGGACAAAAGTATTGGGACACCTGGCTGTTACACCTACAGGAACTTTTATGACATCCCATTCTTAAACCCATAGGCATCAATATGGAGTTGCTCCCCCCTTTGCAGCTATAACAGCTGCCACTCTTCTGGGATGGCTTTCCACTAGATTTTGGGGTGTGTCTGTGGGAATTCTTGCCTGTTCATGCAGAAGAGCATTTGTAAAGTCAGGCACTAATATTGGTTCACAATCTCCAATCCAAAGTTCATTCCAAAGGTGTTTGATGTGAATGAGGTCAGGGCTCTGTGCAGGCCAGTCAAGTTCTTCCTCACCAAACTCTGCTGAACCAGAAAAGGGCCTTCTCCAAACTGTTCCTACAAAGTTGCAAGTATAGAATTGTCCAAAATGTCTTGGTATACTGAAGCATTAAGATTCCCTTCACTGGAACTCAGAGGCCTAGCTCAACCCCTGAAAAGCAACCCCATATAATTATTCCCCCTTCACCAAACTTTACAGTTGGCACAAAACAGTCAGGCAGGTAGCATTCTCCTGGCATCCACCAAGTCTAGACTCATCCATCAGACTGCCAGATAGAGAAATGTGATTTGTCACTCCACAGAACGTTTCCACTGCTCCAGAGTCCAGTGGCGGTGTGTTTTACACCACTCCATCTGACACTTGGCATTGCGCTTGGTGATGTAAGGCTTGCATGCAGCTGCGCGGCCATGGAAGCCCATTCCGTGAAGCTCCCAGTGCACAGTTTTTGTGCTGGGGTTAATGCCAGAGGAAGTTTGGAACTCTGCAGTTATTGAGTCAACAGAACGTTGGCAACTTTTACACACGACACGCCTCAGCACTCAGTGACCCAGCTCTGTTACTCTACGAGGTCTGCCAGTTCGTGCCTGAGTTTCTGTTGTTCCTAAACAGAACCACTTTGCAATAATATCACTTTACAAGTGACTATGGAAAATGTACCAGGGAATAAATTTCACAAACTGACTTGTTACAAAGATGGCATCCTATGACGGTATCATGCTTGAATTCACTGGGCTCTTCAGAACAGCCCATTCTTTCACAAATGTTTGTAAACCTGACTGCATGGCTAGGTGCTTGATTTTATACACCTGTGGCAATGAGTCTGAATGAAACACCTGAATTCAGTGATTAAGAGGTATGTCCCAATACCTTTGTCTATACAGTGTACCACTGGCTGACTCTGTCCGTGTTCTGCAGTACACTGGATAAGTTGAAAAACAAATATACAGTGACAACGAGTAGAAAAGAACACAACCAAAGCTCATTCCATGCTTCACTATGTACAGTACCAGTCAAAAGTTGGGACACGCCAAGTTTCCTACAAAGGAGAGTGATAACATGACCTGGCCACCTGACCTGAACACAGTAGAAATGGTTTTCAAGGGGTTTGACCAAAAACTGAAAGCAAAGAGGCCAGTGAGTGCTCAGAATATATGTGGGACTTCTTTCAGGACAGATGAAAAGCATCCTCAGAGGCCACCATGAAACTGGCCTAGAGGAGACAGTGGGGTCAGCCAGACCCTGGAGCAATTGGGGTTAAGGGTCTTGCTCAATGGCCCAATGGTGGGATCACTCTGCCGACCACAGGATTTGAACCGGCAACCTTCTGAGTCCAAACCCACATAGCTGCCCCCAATCCCCAAGCAATTTATTATTTTCTTTTTAATACTTTTTTTTATTAGTGCATAATTCCATATTTGTCATTTTATTTCCATGTCTTTATAATAATTATAAAATGTAGAGAATAGTACAAATAAACCTTTTGATGGGTGTGTCCAAACTTTTGACTGGCACGATACACACAATGGGCAAATTTAACATCATGGCTGTATGTGTACATCTTTCAGAAAGAAAAGAAATACAAGGTCCTTATTGAAGCCAGAGATTACGGACGTCCCTCACTCTCCTCAACCGCAACTGTCAACATCAATATTTTGGATGGCAATACTCATCTGCCAGTGTTTACAGAGACTGAGGTGAGCCAAGTATCCTTCTGATTAGACAATGGGTCACAGTACATCACAGAAACTGGACTTGAAAAAAATGTACCTGCATTTCTCTTTGAGATATGGGTTTGTTTCAACTGTATACAATAAGCACAAAATCTGTAATTTATGGTTTAGAATATATAAATAATCATAAATAAACGATCAGGTAAGTATGACTTAAGTGCCACATCATGTTAAAATTACAATGAATGACAGTCTTTCCAAAACATTACACATAACTTGTTAAAGACTCCGTTTTCTATTTATGCTGGAGGTTACAGAATTCACTCAAACATCTCGAACAGCCGTGGTATCTTGGCAGTTAAAAATGGCTTCATGTAAGACTTTAGAAGGGCACAGGTTTGTTGTTTCTGGGGCCCCACTCAAAACTACCCCCCCAGTGCAGTGACTGTTTGTGGCCAACAGGGGGCTCCCAAATCTCTGGGGCCCCATGCAAAAGCTTGGTTTGAGTGGAGATAAATACCGCTGCTGTGTCCAAAAAGCATATGTTTCATTATCAAAAGCCACCAACGTCACAGTGTGTCAATAAAACTATTTGCAGTATAAAGCTGAAGTGATGGAGCTGGCCACCAATCAGGAGATTCTGAGAATAAAGGTGGAGGACAAGGACACGCCCAACACACCTGCATCACGGGCAAAATTTACAATTCTGAAAGGCAACGAGGAAATGAATTACAAGATTGAGACAGACCCAAAGACTAACGAAGGTGTATTAACTGTCATCCAGGTTGGTATATTTTCAATAAGCAATTTATTCAATTATGCCTGACAGGTGGCATATTTAAAAACATGATTAACTGCAAGTTCTTTAAAAGAAAAAAATAATACTGCCTCATTAAATTGCTGGAAATTATTCTTCATCAATAAGTTTAATTTTCAGGGAACTAATTGAAAAAATAATATGCATGTATCGACTTTATTACATGTAAAAAAGATCAACTCATTTTTCGGGACATTTCAAACAACCGTTTTATCACAATAATGAAATACTGTTTTGTGTGTTTAGGACGCATTTGTTCTTAGTATGACAATGATGTTGTGCTTCTTCTTAGGCAGACAACTATGAGATGACGATGCTGAAAAACCTGCAGATAACAGTGGAGAATGAGGAGCCACTGTTTGTGTGCAACTCCGAGTCGCCGAAACCTGAAGCAGTGCCACAGACCGTCAATGTGGGTGTCGCAATTAAAGACGTCAATGACCCGCCACTGTTCAA
This sequence comes from Mormyrus iriodes, assembly GCA_011763525.2. Taxonomy (NCBI): domain Eukaryota; kingdom Metazoa; phylum Chordata; class Actinopteri; order Osteoglossiformes; family Mormyridae; genus Mormyrus; species Mormyrus iriodes. The sequence continues at coordinate 6,796,825 of JAAGVU020000103.1, forward strand.
GAAGGTCACAAACGATGTGTTTCACACAGAGGAATCAGCGCCTGGCGCCGTGCTGTTCACGCTAGAGGTCATAGACGAGGATTCAGATGTTTCTAAAATAAGGTGAGCATTATGACTTTAAGTGCTTAAATGTTTCACTCAACGTTTTAACTAGAGTACATTTTTAAAAATGTATTATTAAATTGACTTGAACGATTAATTATATCTTCATTTGAAGCAAAATACAGGTAATTTGACTCAGATCTTAAGGTAGATCTGTTTTTTTCCCCCTGGTGAAAAAGGTATGAAAAAGTGATGGATCCAGAAAACTATGTAAAAATTGATGACAAGACAGGTGATGTAACAACCATTAAAAATATGGACCGGGAGTCTCCACATGTGATCAATAATACCTACACCATTGTGATGCTAGCGATTGATGACGGTAAGGAACCTAGGTGTTCAAGATATTAACACACAGTGTCCGAGGGAAACATGGCTGACAAAAGCTGTATCTTAAAACTGTAGGATATGATTTCCCTTAAACTGTGTACTGAATGAAAGAGAAAATGTTTGTCCTTAAAGTGTCTGTAAAAATTGTTTTTTAAAAAATATACTCTTAAAAAAGGCCTTTTAAGAACCCTTGCCTGTCATTCAAACAGGCTTTGCAATTCTTTCAGTCAATATGCAACAGAAGCCAGTCTCTCTAACACAGCCTGCCACTGGGTTTCAGGCAAGCCTCCCAGCACAGGTACAACCACTCTGCTGGTTCACCTTACCGATATCAATGACAACGTGCCATACTTGGTTAACAAGACTCTAGTGCTTTGTGGGAACAAGGACAGCAAGGTGGAAATCGTAGCAGATGACAAGGACGGACACCCCTTCAGTGGCCCCTTTGTGTTCTCGCTGCGTGGGAACGACCCCAATGTGAAGAGTCGCTGGAAATTAGACCCTTACATAGGTCAGTGAGCTGCGGGGATGGGGGGCTGAAAATACAGATCTCATACTACAGTGTCCTCAATTTACATAATAAATGCCTTCTGCTGATGTGTGTCCATTTCAAATTTACATTATTTTTCCCGCCTGTTGAAAATTATAACACATAAAGATGGCCCATCTGTGTGATTTGTCTCATTTTGATGTGCAGTGTAATTTATAGAACTATATACTTGAGGATATTTGGTGTTTAAAATTGCATATTTTGAGCTAGGGTTAAATGTGCACTCACTGTGGGTAAGGGGGTCGCAACCTGTTACAGCAGCACTGAGGAGAAGAATTTGGAGAAAGTTTCCCCCAGTACTGTGCTGAGGACACCAGAGGCGGCCATGCTGGTGCCGGACCCCCTTGGCAGCTCTCCCCTTTGCACCCCTTCACTATCTGCTCTGTGCTTTTTCTCGTGCCCCCTCCCCCCCAGGGAATAACGCCACCCTGGTGAGCCTGAAGAGCCTAGCGTACGGAAACTACACCGTCCCCCTCAGGGTCCTCGACCAGCAGGGCAAAGGAGCCGACGAAGACCTCAAACTGGTGATTTGCAACTGCGGGAAGGAGAAGACGTGTCTGAGGCGCATGTCGCCGTCCGCCTCGCTCGGTGGAAAGGGGGTGCTCACACTCATCTGCGGCCTCCTGCTGCTGCCATGTAAGCCAGAGCCTTGCTCACCCCCAGAACTCGTTTCATTATCACGTGTTGGTGCGCTCTTGTTTATGCTTCTTTATGCTTTACGGCTGAATGCTATTATAGAAAATACAGTTAGATCAAAATAACAGTGATGTCCCAAGCCGATCCAGACATTTTTTTAATCAATCGGTATCGGCTACTACAGTACATTCCAAAGCCCATTCCATTTAATTATCCGTGTGCCTAATTTACGTCAGTTGCACAGATTGATTCCGTCAGGCGCCACAGTGAGCCTGAAGCACATGGCTTGAAAACTACTAACTATGGAGATGTCACTTGCATGTGAATTCTCCCAGATGGAAACTGAAAAGTGGCGCAACAGCTACCTGCGACGCTCGCTATGCCATGCTTTCGGAAAGGGGTAGCAACAGAGCGTCGTTTAATACAACAAATCTAATTAGGCGCTTGCAGAAGCATCATAAGGAAGAATACTGCAAAAAACGCAAGGCCTGGTCAGACAAGGAATACACCGACGCCTACTGTAAAAGATCAGATTGTTATCGGCAGATATAAATATTGAATGATCGGATCGGTATCCCTGCAAAATATAGGCGCATGCGGGACGCCTGCCCATTTTTCTAATCCGTTTTTTAAAATTCAGACTAAACTTGGGCATCCCTTTCGAAATCAAAAGGGAAATCCCACGTTGCCACGGCGACGGTGTAATGTGCCGCTGCTTCGCTTTCAGTGCTTCTGTGCTTGCTGTTTGCATGCAACGCGAGGGCGACGCACATACCTATGGCCATGCAGGAGGAGGGAAACCAGACGCTAATCCGATACAACGAGGAATGCGGAGGCTCGCAGTGTAAGGTGAGGTTGGTCGTACTGCACTCTGCTGGATTCCTGCGTCGGGCGTATCCAGGAATAAGCAGATCTTATCACAGGAGCCGAAGCACTTTTGTAGGTTCGACTATATCATGTTTTAAAACGTGAGATGTTATCTTAATTACCGTATTTCCCCAGAATGAGCCAGAACTGTTGACGACTCCCTCCAGCCCTCGAGCAGTCACAGACGGACCAAAGTTACCAACTATGCCGGTAGGATGGGAGCAAGCTCTTGCCTGTTGTTTAAATGCCGAACGTGCTATAAACGGACTAGCGACGACAGCGTGTTAACGAACGGCATCCTTGCCAAGTGTTCTTGGTGCTGCTCCAGGAGCCCTAGGCTGCTTGCCACGCTCACGCTGATCCCTCTACCCATTCGGACCTCCTTTACCCTGGCCTGCTGTCTCACTTAAGTGCCGATGGGGATTTCGCCCCCTCGCCGCCAGAGACCTTCTCTGGCACAGGCATCTTCAGACCACACACTCTGCCCTTTTAAGAAGCATCTGCTAATCTACAGCAATTAGCCAAGTCTGGCAAAGCGCAGGACACACGCGGTTATTTATACTGGGCTCCAAACCGCCTCCTTCTGAATAAGAACCAGCTTAAATCTGCCTGCAGTCTTACCAGTTTATTAAATCCATTTACTCAGTTACAAAAAGACTGCCAAGGGTGTGTTTTGTAATAGGTTCAAATATGAAAGCCATGCCAAGGAGCTGGTGAGCGGCATTATGCCATTAATTATTTCAAAAACTGGCAGATTTCTGTATTTGAAATCTACTGCATAACCAAACATACCAGTGATTATCTGATTCCCTCATGCTCTCCCACGCATCCGGATTCTACAAATAAGTCTGGCACAGCAGATAAGATTGGCACCAACAGGTGTATTTTTAAATCTTTGTTATCAGTGCCAGGCTAATTAAAGTTCGAATGCCCAGGTTTCGGCAATAGTGAGTGTAAACTGTTTTTTGTGTATTGTGAAACATTTTGTAAAAATATGAAAATATATGCACCAATCTTACTCTTACCTTGCAGACGGGAATAGCCAGTTTCTTTCCTCTTTTACCAGCTCAGGCAGTTGTCTCAGATCTCGAGTGCCAGAAACCAGGAGAGTAGCATGACCCTTCAAGGCCAGGCCAGAGGAATGGTGAGTGACAGCATCACACCTGACCCTTACAGCTTATTGGAGAACCAATGGACTGAGCAGCCATATTACTTTGACCTCCAGCCTTCTGGCCTAACGTTATCTATTGACACAGTTTTCATGCTCCGACAGTGCCCCTTTTTTTAAATGATCCACACCACCATTGTTTGGGATTGCTCTTAGCACATTTTATTCTATGCTTCACCCCTAGGTACCCTACTGTGTGATGACATTGTGATTTGTCTGTAGGGTTTGAACAGTAAAGACTTTCCCATACGGGTGCGGTATGTCAGTGGAGTAAACACCACCCAGGTAAGTGCAGTGGTGTTGGTGCTGGAGAGGAGCAATTGAGAAGACAGATTTTTAAAGCCCACAATAACACAGCAAAGCAGTAATTTAACACGATCAGTATTTGGCTTCCGTAACATTAAAACAGCAGTGATTAGTATGTGAATTGTAACATAGTATCTAGAATGTTCTCCTGAGACTGAGTATTTCCCAATGGGACCAATAATGTGAATCTTAATATTAATCTTATACCATAATATATACTATTGTAATACAGTGGTCCCCCCGTATCTGCGGGTGATACATTCTAAGATGTGATTTTCATGTATATATGTAGGGTAACTGGTAAATCAAGGGATGATGGAATGAAGAAAATCATTCTTAAAATCAATTTTATACCCCTCAAAGGACAAAGGAACAATGAAAACGCATAGTTACATGGTTCACAATTTTTTTTTTCCAGATTGCGGTTAACCATGGGTAACTGAATTTGTGCATACAGCGGGACTACTGTATTATAATGTATACATTAATCAGCAAGTTTTTACACACAATCATTCATATGTGCAGTCATACACATAATGCTAATTTTGTGATTAAGCCTCACAAAATCCATTCTTCATTCTACATCACAGTCACAATTAACAGTAAATTTACATTTGTTTGCTTGGATGCAAATTTTTTTTCTCTGTGACATATTGGTGATTTCCAGAATGGGACTTGGAGATACTCAAGAACCGAAAGTATGTTATCAGACCCTTATATGTATGATCTCCTCCAGAAGGTAGGAACAATATCTGCACATACAACGTTAAACTGTATGCTTAAAAAGTAATCCTTGTATTTCTGTAGAATTTTCCTGAACGTGTACATGAAAATAATGTTGACTGAAAACTTAATTCTTAAAAATACGATAAGCACAGCATATTCCTGTTTTGAATGTGGGTAACCATACTCTCAATGCTTTGTTGTAGGAAATCCTTCAAAATACTATGTCACACTGAATATCATTTTGATCCCCCATCCCCCAAAACTTTATGTTAGGGTTGTGAACATTGTATGTACTTGAATAACTTGCTACATGTATCGACAGATATATGCTAGAGGACGTTTCTCTATATATGTTTTAATAGGTCAAAAAATTGACTGGGGAAAAAAATAAAATCTATTTTCCTTTTTTACCCTTGCTATAATTAAGTGATGTGACACAAAGATTTCCGGTCTAACTGGAAAAACCATATCATTAAGTTCTGTGCTGTTTATAACATATGGCTGACTAGTTTTAATGCCTTGAAAATTACCTGGGAGAAGCCGTTGAAAGCCTTTTTGTGTCCTCAGCTTTTTTTAAAAAGCAGGCCTCAATTGTCCTTATAATATTTTTCCTTCACATCATAAACACTCCTTAAATAACAAAGGCCCAAAATAAATAAGAAGGTGAAGCAAACATGAGAAGTGAAACATATCTTGCAGACATTCAGTCTCATTGAATTTCTTAATCTGGTTGTTCAGAGGTTGTTTGACGTGACCCAGAACTCGCAGGACCATATGGAATACTATCCGCATGAATATGCCTATGAGGGGGACGGAAACAGCATCCATTCACTGGATCAGTTGTCGCTGGGTAACTACGAAGACAACCTGAACTTCCTTCAGGACCTGGGGCCCAAGTTTAACAGCCTGGGTGGAATTTGTTGCCGTGACATTGCGAAGAAGAACTAGGATGCTTTCACCGTTTACCGAATAAACTGAAATCATTAGACCATTTCCATCCACCTCTTCATACATTTTCTGCATAAGATGCCTTTAAATGAGTACTTCACATTGCAGGCTAATATACGTCATCAGAATGTTTTTTTATATTGGAATCTATGGAGAACAGTGGCACCTTTGGAATGGAAAGTACAAACATTTTCACAATTATGGAGAAATACTGTAAGAAGGTGAAAGATGTTGTTGACCTGGGGAGAGGCATAATCACTCCCTTTGCCTGTACCTTAGTACCACTAACACTAAGTTCCCCCAGACCCTGATGCCTGACCCTGCACCTTGATCTTGCCCTGGTGTTTCCCTTTCTGCAAGCTGCACATTTTTTTCTCTTACTTGTTTCCACTTGTGCCGTCACCAAAATGGCAACTTTTTGTTGTCATTCGTCCTCCTCCTCTTGTTAGGCGGGATTTCACTAACACCTGTATCCCTTAGCACAGTTAGCCATCCCACCCAAAGCACGTTTAACACCAAAAAAACATAGTTGATTTTTACTTTTACATGAAGAAAAGGAAGCAGGTGCAAGGTATCGGTTTTGAACTACATATATACCTACTGCAAATATTACTGGTAAAACTGTTTAAGATGGCATATGGATGAATGTAATATGCAATGTTCAATGTTTTAATACAAACTACTTACATAATTTACAATTGAATACTATTTAAAATAAATGTGTATTACTAAAATTGCTTGTGTTTATTTTGTGCAACACCAGAACACCTCTTGTGACTAGAGGGCTTAAAGCTCAGTCCTTATTCACTGCGGTGTTTTCATATCCTCATCCTGCTTACAGCATGTATGGAGTGCATCCCATAAATACATTATCCTTGGTTGACTTCTTAATTGGCTGAATGATATAATTCGAACATCATCATACCACAAATGATAGGAAACAAAGCAATATTTTGGATAAGAATTTCATCCTACCAAAATTTTAAACCAAACTATAAATATCTAGGAACACAGGAAAGCAATTTTGTTTCAATGAATATTCATGTAAGCAACTTGAAATGTTTTTGACGGGGGCAGAAAATACAGCATATATATTTTTAAAAATGACCAAGATGAGATCAAGAAGAATGTTTACCAGTATTTATTTATGAAAGTTTTTTTTAAGGTTTAGAAATGCTTTTCCAGTATTTACCTCTCATTCATAAAGTAGACCTTGGTGTTAAAATAAAAGTCAAATACAGATTTCTTGGGGAGGAAAAATGGACCGTGCCGCTTAAATAGACCATGTCACTTAGAAAGCCTACATTTAAGTAAAGTAAAGTTTATTTATCAAGCGTCTTTCACAAACAAACAGTACCAAAGCGCTGTACAAAACTAAAATGCTGAGAATGCAGAAAAGCACGTGTATTGAGACAGACTCGCAGATGACTGCCACGCCCACGTGGTGTGGAATTGAACGGGTTGTTTGTTGTCCTCCCATTGCCGTGGGGTGCTGGAAGGTGACCATTGTACATTCGAGGGACCGGATGGTCACCTGAATAGACACATATGAATTGATGGAGGTCTTTAATGGTTCATTGTGTCTATGGTCTGACCATCCTGAGATTCAAATGTGTGAGCCCATTGTACGTCCATGATACACCTCATAGCTGGCACTATGTTAAAATCACAAAGTAGTATAGTTTCGGGGCACTTGATCCCAGGTATTTTTATGGGGTCAGTAGAGGGCA
>JAAGVU020000103.1:6804287-6817814 GCA_011763525.2 Mormyrus iriodes
TATTTTTATGGGGTCAGTAGAGGGCACTTAGGCAACTTTGTTTTAACACACTGAAGGGGAGGGAATTTAGACTAACAAAATGATTCAAGGCTGAGAAGCTAAAGGTGGTGGGGAGTTAGAGATTGCAGGCTGGGACACAAGGATGGACAAATTGGACGATAAGGGGAGAGGATTTGATTCGTGCCCGAGTAGGGTGTGTGCCTGGCCAGCTCGCTCACCAGTCCTGCATAATTGTAGTAAATACCAAAAAAGTATAGTATAAAGGAGGGGGAGAACTCAGTATTTGTTGGAGTTCAGTGGTGGGATAGAGCGCGCATTGCCCAGTATTTCTCGGGAACACGTGTTGGTCTCCTGCCAGGACTGAAAGAGGCTCCCCAGTCTGTGCGTGGAAGGTGGGTGATGATAGCACGTCCGAGTGTATATAGCTTTGCAATCTCATATTGGAAAAAGGCAGTAGTACTAGTGTGTATGTTTTATGATTAACTGCAATATATGGTATAATCATATGATGTGTGACGCATATGCCTTCTGAAACTGTGTAGAAGGGGAGTATATCTTTATGCATCAATCATTATTATAATAAAGGTGCATTATTATTATTCATAACTGTAATAAAAGGTATATTGTGACCTAAGCGTGCCTCTTTGTTCCTTCGAAAGCCCTGTATCCCCCTCTCGTACTAAAACAAGAAACGGTTTACACACGAAAAAATCTAATAATTTATAAATAAATAAAAGTAGAAAACAAAGCATGACAAAACACAGTTTCACAAGGTCAGGATTTCCTGAAAGCCTGACAAAAATGGTAAGTTTTAAGCTGCCCTTCAAAACCTTCAACAGAGTCTGCAAAACGCAATGACGTTGGAAGATCATTCCACAGCCTTGGGGCAACAACTTGAAATGCCCAATAATCACTTTTAGTCTCGTCCATTTAGTACATAATCAATGCAAAAACAAGGAACTTCTACATTTTTGTGCATGAATAAGTGGAAGTATTGCTGTTAGTTATGTTACCATTTAATTTAAATTCCACGATGAACTCCAAAGTCAAAGGGAATGAAGGAAGATGCAGAATGCACAGGAGTCACACATGGAGGAGCTTGGTGCTTGACAACAGGCACCCAGGAGAATTACAAACAAGGACGGCAGGGTGACTTCTGGCTCTGCAGATTAGGACTTAACCTGTGGAAGGTCACTGGTTCAAAGCCCATGACTGGCAGAGTAATGTTATCATTGGGCCCTTGATTGAGGTCCTTAACACAAACTACTCCAGGTACAGTGGCTGACCCTGCTCTGTAACCCATGTTTGTATGTTGCTTTGAATGACAGCATCAGCTAAATAAACGTGGCAGAACATGAATGCAGCTGTCTGGGTGTAATTCCGATGCCTACCACTGGGTGGCACCAGAATCTTTACTACTCCAATAACAGCAAAAACGCTATGAAACTTAATAGCAGTTATTGTAATTTGAATTTATCATCCGCTACCGCAATATCCTGCTAATTGAAATGCTCATCTGTTGTTCACAGAAATTAAGGAACTATTGAAGGTCTGATGATGGGGGGGGTAGTTTTCAATGGCATCACACCAGTTCTAGTTGTATTTCATATATCATTAATTGCAAGAACTGTAAGTTAAGCAGATGTTTTTAACAATCCCAATCCTGGGAGGTATTCCAGAAAGCGGGTTTAGCAGGTAATCTCAAACAGGCTCGTCTCTGAGGAGGGAGGGGCACAGGGCGAGCCAACTCATTTGGGCCCCCAGCTGAGGCCAACATAACTCAAGTAATGGAAATCACTGTGCCTGATACTGCTTGGTCAGTGCAATATGCTACTAAAATGAAGAATAATAACCGGAAAATGGTACAAAAAATAAACGATTTGGTACAAACCTCTGTTTTGGATTCATGATTCGGTGCAATTTCGGTACATCAGGGAAAACAGAGATTGTTCTGAAATTATTTGTTATTAAAACGACAAACGCAATTGGGGACCATTACAGTACAAAAACAATGTGTCTGTCGACGTTTCTAACAAAACCGAAGAGACGCTTATTTGGACACTGTAAAAACAATTATGTGAATTAAATTTCTTTTAGTATTGTTTTTAATATCTTTTAGAAGAATATACTGTATATTTATAATACCATAACAATCATAATGAACTAAATCCTGTGTTCTCTACCATTGAGTATGGTCACATATCTGTAGTGATAAATACACCAATAGCCTACAGTTATTTTCCGGCCAGGTATGAATTTGGTAAAAGTGCTTTAAATGCCACGAGGAGACTAATCTGCCGACATTGTTTTTGGCCACACAGGTCAGTTAAATTCTAAGTGAAACTTGAATAGTCTACTTATTGTTGACTAGTCGAACATTTTTGTGGCTGCAGTGCTGTCTCTTTCTTTAATTAATGATCGACATACACAGTTGTTAATATTTCCATTGCCAAACTCGTACGGCATGTAACTGTGTGCTTTTTACGATCCGTTTCCATGCCGGATCCTATTTCAGCAATCGGGTGATGATGGCCTTTTGTTGTTCTGCAAAAACAGGAGTTACTTAGAATTAGCATATGGCGCTTCGCTTCGATTTTATGCTGCACAAGGGTCGGCATGACAAAGGCGCTGCTGGGTTTGTAGAGAGATAGTAAGTTAAAGTCGAAGAGACGCTTCTTTACTGTTCACACGGAGTACAACCTGATTTACTTTGATTTACTGTTACGTTCCGCTAGCACGTCTGTGAGAATCGGCGTTATGTGAGCATCAAACACTAGTGGAATTGGCATTAGCTTACGTAAATTTGCATTACAAATCCATTCTGTTCAGCTGTTCTATAGTACTTTTTCTGAGTTATCGGGAATGCATCAGTATATCACAATGCCGGCTTTATGATACCACTAATAATGAATAATATATAGAATAGGCCCTTTTGTCCTTCAGATCATCCATGCACATCAACACCGATCACCAGTTTGTTCTTGTCTCCATGCATTTCGACCAATCGGATGGTGGTGACGCAACCTGCTCATTTGGGTCATGCTTTCAGCCCTGCTTACTAGCAGGTCAGCACGAGTACAGGTCGTGTAGGGCTTACGTAATTTACAATGGAAATCCATTTTGTGTTTTGGCTTGGATACAGCTGGTTACTTGGTGCTGTTGTGGTTTTTCCTTCCCCGCCAAATCAGAAGTCAGAAGCCGCTGGTGTAGATTCTTTATTGCAACAATGAGGTTACAACCAAGGCTGGACACTTGCAAGTGTCCAATACTGTTTTACACCAATTTTTATACAGGTTTTTATCATTCAACAATATCTCGTACTTGAGCATCATCATTCCTTCAACCAATTACAATTATTGTTTTCTCCCTTAATCCACGCCTCTAGGTGGTAGGTTTGTCCCTTATTTCTTTTAGTTTTTAGTTCCTCGGCCGAACATAATGGTGGCGCGAGCAACTCCACTTGGTTTTTTAAAAATGTTAGGCCGTGGCCTTCGGGTGAACTCAGGCCAACCCCTCCCTTCAGTTGTAAGCCTTGGCAGCTTCAACCTGTTGCACATTGTCTAAATAGAGGGTTGTTAATATATTTGTCCTTCAACATAGTGATAAGATATACACTAATAAAAGTGGATATTCATAGATTCAGAACTAACATAAAATAGCTAAAAAAAACTCTTAGGCTAACACGAGGTGCAAATACATCCTCAATTGATTACATTGTGTTGATTACATTGTAATGATTACATCATAGGTATTTGACATGCTTTTTAATAATATCATAATAATTATATTCTACGTTATATAGTGCTAAATGATATTCCATAGTGGCAGATGGAAAGCGCCGATATTCAGACTTGATTAAAATGAATCACTATAATTAAAATCACCGTTTCCAAAATTGAGAACTCATGTTCATGTTGTGTCAGGTTTATTCAAGGCAGAGTTAAGATTTACACTCAAACCCGCCTGCTGGAATACCCCCCAGGTCTCCAAGCTGGCCTGTTCCAGCTGTGTTTATTGAGATCTCTATTAAAAGGTCTATTAAATGCTGATTTTTATTCTTTTAGTTCTTTATTTTGTGATTCATTTATCTTGCAAGCTTCACATTGCAGGTCTTGTTTCCTCAGCATGTTAATCCTGTTTACAGTGATTCGCTTCTGCTATGATTTACGGTACAGTTTATTCATTTTGAAGTTCACACGGAATATTTTGAACACTGAACAGGTTGTATTGGCTCACAGCCCCAGTGGGAGCTTCCTTGTGCTCCTCTCTTTCAGACGGGAAAGAGTTGTTGTTTTTTTTACCTTTTCTCAAGATTCCATCTACAGTTTTCATTTCTCAGAGTGCTGAACAATGCGGTGCAGCGGAACACGCTAGCTGTGGCATAACCCGAAGCAATTCTCTTTTGAGATAATCTTTCATAAGGCCCACAGTTTCGATAAAGAGGCTGTGGATATTCTCAAGGGTATCCAAACAGTCTTCTTGTGAAAACTGCCGCCTCAACATGCTCAACTTACACATTTTGTTTGGGAAGGAAAGTGCTGATGCTGATGCCAGTGCCAATCTACAAACAACCCATTTCAGCTAATCCTCAGGTCACATTTCATTTTTTCATGGGACTCAAACAGACTGCCTACACACAAGCTGTGCTATCAGAGCAGCTATGCAAGCAGACATTTCCTCACAAGACAGTGGGCCTCATGCAAGAACATTTTCATATTCTGATCTTAAATCCCTCTTACTTTTTCTGGGCTCGTACGAATGTGCCACGTCAGATTCAGCGAACACATCTAACTTCAGAAAACTGTGTCAGAACCCTGCGTAAACTTGCTGAATGCCACCAGTGCGTAATCCAGCGAACGTGTACAAGAGTTGCAAAATAGCATTCTTAATGCCCCAACAGTACTATATAAGGCTACGCATCCTGCCCCATATGTCAGGACGTGTTCATTCACGAAAATGGCATTAAAGACAAAAAAAAAGAACTTTGGAGGCTGAAGTCCTGCTTTCAGAGATTCATGAAAGAAAGTCTATACTTTCTAACAGCATCATCAGTGGAATTAAGGGACCTTTAATTAGTGCATGATTTAAGTCGTTTTGCAGGTTGAGATGCTCATATTGATATTGTTCTGTTGTAGGGACCGAGGAGCTGCATTGCGCCGTGTAGAATTATAGGCCAGAAACACCATCATTAAAGAAACACACTGATATTTATTTAGCTGTCATCTATATTGTGAGGAACACAAAGCCAATGGAGAAAGGTTAGTTGTGGTCTCTTTTTAGCAGGGGTCCCTTGTCTTCAGCCCAAGTAAGCCCATGCATTAAAGTGCCCCTGGCCTGGGGGGAACAAAGCAGGTGAGTCCCCCTGAGCAAGACACGGGACATAGATCACCAGTTTTTATGATTCATAGTGAAGGGTGTTGACATTCAATACAAACACCTTTGCAATTCAAACAGCAGACTGCATCAGTTTTAACTGCTGTATTACAAGATTATTAAAAGTCTTAAACAACATATCATACACACATCCTATATACCTGGGTTCAAGTTCAAATTCAAGCACTTTATTGTCATTGTGTAACACAACAAAATTACTTTAATGACAACCTCAAAGGTGCATTTACAGAATGTAAATAGATAACAATACAGGTAATAAATACAAAATAAAAGCTACAAATAAAATAATTGTACAAAATATGTTAAAAAAATATTTACTAAGATGCCATATACAACGTTAAGTGTTCGAATACCCAGACAAAGTTATTATTGGACCAATGAACATCAGCATACATTATTATTGCACATATTAGTAAACAGTGTGTTACACAGCAGCATAGTAGAGCCCTGCATTGGGACTGGGACCCCGCGGGACCCAACACAAATCTCGCGGGAGCGAGCGGTGTTAAGGTTGCCGCGGGCGGGAGCGGGTGGCTGAAAATAGACAGCGGGTCCCAAGATTGTTGGCAGGATGGCGAGTGCAACTGATCTTGGTAATAAAATTAAGGCTGGAGAGAATGAAGCTAAAGAAAAGAAAAGATCGTTTTCCTTCGCTGTCAAAGCTTGTGCGTTTCGTTCTGAGTACCTGCGTCCAGTGCGCCATCAGAGAGGCATTTAGTGTCTGTGGCGCATTAATAGATTTTGGCCTCAGTTTACATGTGTATTTGTGATTCAAAGCTGAGAGGTTTTTGTTGAATTTCTTTTTATTTATTCGTTTCTTGTTCTGCTGAAATAAAACATTCGATGCATGTTGACGTATTTCATCGTACAGTTTATCAATTAATGGGTCTGCCGGTGTGGGTGGGGTTGGACACAAATATTGCGGGAGCGGGCGGGAGTGACAGACAGGCAGCGGGAGCGGGCGGTAATGGTCAGAAATTCAGCGGGAGCGGGATTTAAAAAATTGTAGCGCAGGGCTTTACAGCATAGCTCATTGTAGGTATGCAGTGAGATCTCAGACTGAGGGGGTACAGAGTTCAATGGGGTTATGGCTGTTGGGGAAAAGCTATTTTTAGTCTGTTTGATTGATCTGAAGTGCCTGCCTGATGGGAGGACTTAAAGCAGGGGTCATCAACCTTTTTTAAACTGAGAGCTACTTCACGGGCACTGAGCCATACGAAGGGCTACCAGTTTGATACACTCTTCTTAAATACTGTTAATACAATTCACTGTGAAAATGATACATTTTCTTTATTTTTTCTGCCATGTTTTTGGGATAACCCGCATTCAGCTCCCCATCTTCGCTTACTCTACACGAACGCTGAAGTTCTGCCATGCGCGCAATACTGACCGTCGAACTGGAATAGAACAGAGTTTACCTAAACTTATCTAAACTTAATGTATAATAAACATGTTTTAATTGCTTTTTTTAGAAATGGTCATTTTCAAATATATATAAATGCAAATATGATTAAAGAAGAATAGCGACAGGGTAAAATTACATTTCAGACGCTGTCTCACTGCTGAGTTGTGCTTTTTTTAGTCACAGGTCCGCGGCCGACTCGTGGTCCTTGGGGGCATCCATGTTGGTGACCCATGACTTAAAGTATGTCCTATATGAGTGTTGTGCTTAATGATGTGCTTAAATTAAGGTTATAACATTTTATTCTTCAATGGTACCACACTTATAAACCATTTTATTTTTTAAAAAACGCAGTCATAATTACCATCTGTATGGACGGCCCAATAAATGTCAGATGACTGTACAATACTACCATGGTTTTTATTGGTTTGTTGTGCATATTCAGACAAATTATAAAACTGGTGAACATAAGCCTCGTGTTCTGCCTGTTCCCCATCTCATTTGTTATAGGTTGGAAAAGCGAAAAACAAACACCATTTCCTATTTTTTGCCCGACCGATCATGCATTCTGCCGTAACAGCCTTTCACACACCAATGTTAACCTACCATGATGACAACTCCGGATAATTAAATGAAATGAAGACTGTGTGCCTTTACCACACCCAGCTATCACTAACACACAGAGCTGAGAGTTTATCATAAGATGCCGGCTTGACACTGAATGCGCTGCACTGAAACGCACAGTGACGTGAACTCCTCAAACCTATACGATATCGATAGCATAGACAGCCATTAATAATGATATTGTTAGGCTGTATGAACAAATTTAGAATTATACTATGATTCAAATTGTAGATTCAAACTGGATATTGTCAACATAATTATGAAGTACAGTATATATGAATTTCCAAAATCAAAATTGCTTCAAATTAATGAAATATACAATCCATTAGTGACAAACTTAAGTTTGGATAACAGCAGAATAATTGCACTCCTACAACGGATCTGGACCACTTATAAATTTTGTTCATATTTAAGAATACATTCAAAATACGAGAATCTTGGTAAATGCAGTAAGTTCTCCTAAATCACTCGCACGAGCAACTTACAAACGAATCTGTTCATACAACCTATAGTTTGTGATGGATGCTTCACATGATGGTTGCAACTTAGCAGAAATGGTTTCGTTTGATATCTAACTGGGAAGCGATCTCAAGCTCTCATGGGTGCTCTGTGTGGCTTGAATCTTGGGAGATATGCTTAATTTTAGGAGGTTGGTGGGGAAAATTCATTATATGTGCAACAGATTAAATAAAAAGGAGAAATAATAAGGTTATGATACAATAATATAGTGGATTATTACATAAATGCAGAAACATTAAATATTTACTTAAGAATTCATAATTCATCTCATTCAGGGATTAGGCTCCAAGACTCTGATGTAAACAGTTGGAAAATGGATTCAAATTACGATTTGCCGAATTTTAAATATTTTATTATTCTTTATCATTCATAAATATAATCATGAATATCCCTAGATATTTCCTTCATAAATGTGAGATGAAATGTGATATTTAGTGTAAAACTAGTGGAAAAAGTTGGCACCCCATGATGGTGCAATTTGCAAACTATCTTGGCTGCACCTTGCCGTGTGCCAGATCCTGCCTGAATTTAATTCTGACTGGCTAAGCATTAACTGAAGATGCATAGCAATACATTATGAGGAAATAGTCAATGGGTTAAAAAACTAGGGGTAATGCAACCATGGCTAATCTAACACATAGGTTTAAGAAATAAAAATTGTATTGTTGATAATTCAATTGCAAGCTGAGCATAGTTAATGTTTGCATAACATGCATGTAAATATTTTAACAACATGAAACATTTATTATGTTATTAACTCTGATTAATTTATACGTAAATAAACACAATTTTTTTATATTTCATTAGAATGAGATACACAGAGCCCAACTCGACCAAAATACAGCTGGGAATTGTGTGTTACTGTATGTGTCCACCCAGCTCAGGTTAGTTGCAGGTTAACTGCTCTTTTATGTAGGCTTAATGACCCCCTTATTAGGTACACCTATCTAATACCAGGTAGGACTCACATTTGATCTCCAGAATGTCTTTAAGCGTAGATCAGCTGTGCATTCAGAGAAGGTATTTTGATGTTTATGCACTTGTGACCCCCCTGGTAGCTTTAATAGTCTGGCAATTCTCTCCTGACCTCTCTCAATGACTAGATACTTTTGGGCATAGAAATGCCTTTGACTGCATGCCATTTGTTCATCTCACCATTCTCTGCAAACTCTAGACACTGTTGTGCATAAAAATCCCAGGAGGGCAGCTATTTCTGAAATGCGCGAACCACCGCCAAGAATCACAGTTTCAAAATCGCCCCAATCACACAAATCAGCCATTCTGATGTTTAGTCAAACAGTAACTTAACTTCTGGTCCTTGTCTGTTCACGTTAAAAAGCTGGTAAAACACTGTTCACTGGGTGTATACTGGAAAACCTTTTTCATTCTTTTAACGGACCTCACCACCATTTTCTGTTTACACCCCTCAACACTGAATTAGTGTCACCGGTAGAGCAAAAAACCCACTGAACACTTCTGCAGCTTAGAGTAAATTGGTGTTCTTTAAATATTATATTTGTGAGTTTCTAACTGCTCTGGAACAGGCTGGAAAACAAATATTTAATATGCAATTAATTATTTATGAGATCAAAAAAATACTTTCAGTTGTAGGAAAACTACATCTCACTTCATTTCAGATAATAGTAAAATCAACTTCTGTTTCATATTGCTATAAAACATCACGGCAAGCTAATGATTTATAGTATCTTTGACATACTGTTTTTTCAGTTTTCTATATCCAATGAAAATAGGTGAAGACAAAGTAAAAGAAAAACAAGGTAAAGTCTAGTAGGGGCTTGTCGTGTCTTTTATTAAGCTGTTTCTATGAAGAAACTGTTTTTCATGCTACAGTCATTTATAAAGTATTGTTTTCAGAGTTCTTTTGTAACTGATGGCTACACGTTTCCTTATAACTGATCTCTGCCGAATAAATCTTTGTAATAATGGGTGTGTAATACATATGGCTAATGTTGATAAAACTTTTAATTAATATTAATTAACTTAATTGTTTTTTTTGGGTTGCAGGGTGTTGTGTAGCCAGGTGATGGCCTTGCATAATTCACATAACTTTTGAAAGGTTTTAACGCATGGTTTTACAAAAGACATTCTGGAGTTTGGGCGGAGCGGCTTTTTCTCAGTGATTAACAACAGGCCTCTGGAAAGGCCAGAGGGGTTTCTACTCAGGGTAGAAACTTGACATTCAGTGAGCACTATTGAAAAGTGAGCAAAAACATTACACACTTAGTAACTTTATACTTGGTAACTTGTTTTGTGCCACAGGTGCAGAACCAATTTGAATTACTGCTGTGAAACTATTATGTTTCTGAATAAAATAGGATTTTCATATTCTTTAAACAGGTTTTGTTTTTTAAAATCCTATTATCCAAGCATGATGTGTGCCATATCTTCATCCATCCATCCGTGTTTGTACTGCTTATTGTGGACAGGGTGAAGTAGGCTGTACAATTATAAAGGAAAGGTCTTTGCAATATTGATTATTGTAGATACCTGTAAATATCTGTAGATATGTGCAGTCACATATAGCGTTTGTGTGTGTGAAATGTGCCAAATTACAAATTATATCCCCAAGTAGCATGCTAAACTTTAAAAAGTTTCTTTTGCAGTCAGTTCAAAGCAAAAATGAAATATATTAACTGCATGGAAGAAAATTATTCGGAATTTTTCAGTGCTGGTGAGTTATGTATAAAATTCTTTAATGAACAAAGCAGCACTACGTTCAAACAACACATTCATCACTAGTAAATCGAGCACACGATTTGACACATGGTTTAAAACACCAACAACTCGAGACAAATCCCATCTATAAAGTTTAAGTGGTAAAAACAAGGTTTAAGATACTGATTCATATGAATATAAATCCTGGACACAAGGAACATATAATGTTTTCCCACTTATTCTTATGAAAACAATTGCCTCCTGTCTTATTAAACTTGGCCCATTGCTTCATAAACATTTACCAAAAGTAAACTTTTAAAAGTTTATGTTTGAAAAAGTTTCACTTTTTACATGTGAAAACTTGAGATGCATGCAGAGTATATAACATAAAATGTATGCTTCACATGACATTCCAAAGTTATTGCGGGGTGTGGTGGAATTGTTGATCAGGCCTGGCATATCATTAATAATGCTGAGCCCACACTCTTAAATATGCTTTGTTTAAAAGCCCCGTTATGGCAAAGTGCCAGTAACTTTGTTGAGAACTTAGAAATGTTCATTTGCACCACCCACAGCCTTGGAAAAAATTAAGGGGCCACTATATTTTTAAAGAAATTTGCATTTTTAAATTCTGGTTTAATCATGTTTTTGCTGGCAGAAGGCTACACTGAGCAGCAGGCTGGTTCCAGGATCAAATTTTCACAAGAACAAGGTAAAGCAGGAGACACTGGGAACAACTAGAAACTAGCCAGGTAAAGGGTGGAAGCAACTTTCTAATGCCAGAGATGACCGTTAACTTATCTGACAGTTTCCCATGAATCAGAGGATGACATCAAGTGACCTTTAAAAGGATTGGGAAAAATTAAGTGCAGGTATGAAGTGCACTGCTAGGACCGTTTGTATCAGGCTCCTAGAAGCAGGACTGAAGTCCCATAAAGCAAGGAAGAAGCCATTCATTAATGACAAACAGAGAATATCCAGACTGCAGTTTGCACAAAAGAATAAATTATTCACAGACGCACACCCATAAATTGAGTAATGAGTGAAAGATCATGAGCCGTGGTCTCTTAATGTTTTCCACAGCTGTATAGTAGACTTACAGGCACAATCTGTAGCTGAAAAACAAACAGACAGATAGACAGATAGATAGATAGATAGATAGATAGATATATAGCAAGGAGAGCGGTGGTTCTCCAGTTTCCATCCATAATCCAAAGACATGCTGTTCAGGAGAATGAATTGCCCTCAGCCTTATTCTGTTACTGTGTGAGGTTGTTATATACATCTGTGAGAAAAACCCTTTGGGATTTCCAGGATTTATGCATGAATGGCTCCTAAAATGTGACCTGAGTTCACCTCTGTCATAAGTCATAAGGTCAGTGATGGATAGAAATCTGTCAACATCTAGGATAATTCATGTGGGTGCTGATTTGCACAGCTGTATAAAAGCAGTGAAAACCTTTTTTTTCATTTGAGAATAAGTTCATTGATGTCATTGTTCTACATCTGACATGCATATGAAAGTTTGCCTGCTCTGAGCTTCCTGAGATAGCATCCATGCTCACTGAAACTTTGGACTAGACATGTGCTTGGAAAATAGATGAAGGAGTACATTACATTTATGGAAGACTGAATATGGTATGCCAGTTTTAATTTTCCATCCATCCATCCATCCATCCATCCATCAATTTTCTGTTTATCCTGATCAGGTCATAGGGACATTTGATTCTGTAGAAGGGATTTAAGAACATATAAGCTTTTGTGATAAAAATATTGGTATTATAATACAACGATTTGTACTTTGCATTTCCCCAGATATTTGTTTTCAGTAAAAATTAGAAATTCACTGTTTTTTTTACCAGATATCATTACTTCATTCGTTTACAAAAAAATGCATATGACATTAGAAACTTCTAGAATTTTTAAAGTAAAACATTAATTTCAAGTACTAATAAACTGGAACCCAAATTATAGTTCTAAAAGCTATTCTGAGTTAAACAGTTAATTAACAAGCATCACTGGGTAGTTTATAATTAGTAACACCTTTGCAATAACATAAAACACCAAACATTTGTGTTTAATATCCCTTTGGGAGCCGGCGACTACAATTGCAATTAATAGCAAAATGGCAGGAACAGAACTGAGTGAATCAGTCAAAAAAATTAAGTAAAGGTTTGTTTATGCAGCATTTATTCTAGGAGTTACAAAGTGCTTTACGACAAATCTTAAAAGAAGTTTATTCCAGAAACATACAGTACACAACAACATAAAACCAAAACATTAAAATAAAAAAATACTAACAAAATAAAACATAAGTCACATCGACTCACTGCTATTAAAAGCTGAAGCATAAAAATGTGTCTTTAACTGCCTTTTAAAAGTTTCAATAGTCAGACTACCTAATATCCAGCAGGAGATGATTCCATAATCTCGGGGCAGGAGTAGCAAAGGCGCAGTCCCCTTTCCACTTTAACTTAGTTCTCGGGACCTCAAACAAATCTTGGCTAGAGGATCTTAGAGACCTGGAACTCGAATGAACAATCAACAGTTCATAAAGATATTCAGGAGCCTCACCACATATGGCTTGATAGGTTAACAGCAATAGTTTAAAATCTATTCTAAACTTCACTGGGAGCCAGTGGAGGAAGGTCGGCACTGAACTAACATGATCAAAGCGTCTACACTTTGTAAGAAGCTGAGTCACTGCATTTTGCTCCAAGGGAAACCACACCAGGGTTTTCTGACTAAAGCACATAAATTATGAATTGCAATAGTCCAGGTGAGATAAGAACATAACAACATAAGAACATAAGAAATGTACAAACGAGAGGAGGTCATTCGGCCCATCAAGCTCATTTGGGGAGAACTTAACTAATAACTCAGAGTTGTTAAAATCTTATCTAGCTCTGATT
>JAAGVU020000103.1:6825297-6839242 GCA_011763525.2 Mormyrus iriodes
TACCAACTAGTTTTAAGAATAGTGGAATGTTACACTTTTTTTCTTCCTCTGTTTGTGGCGCCCCCTGGATGGATGGCACCCTTAGCATTTGCCTATATTGCCGAAGCCACGGGCCGGGCCTGGTACAAGCCTGAGTGATACAGACATGTCCTGTAAAGTGTGCTTTAAGCATTAAACTATGGGGGATAATGCATGCCATGTAACTTTCATATTATAATAGTATAATTACAAGTATATTTATATAAGTAGATTTTTCTTTCCCGCCATGTCCCTTCCGGGGCTCCGTATATTAGCACACCTTCCCGTGCTCTGGCGCCTTATCTGAATTGTGTGACATTCATTTAAAATCTCAGTCAAACCTAATTAATCACCATCTTATCTAGGGCAGAAACCAGCATTCATTGTCTCAAGAACCAGGGTTATAAACATTGCCTTAATGATGTATTATTAATACAAAAGGAGATAAACTCAATCGAAACACTTCATGGTCCATTTAATTTTAGATTTTGAAGTCCACAGAGTAATGTATTAGCAATTAAACAGTGGGGAAATTATAGTTTCGTGAATATAAATAACTGGTATCTCTGGGTAATGATGCCCCCAGTGCAAGTTATTTTATTGCAGATAATCACTCAAAAACATGAACCACGATGGTCCTGATCGACGCTATGGTCAATATGTTTGCTAATGTGTGATGCAACAGTAATAAACTGTTTGCATTCGGACGTTTGATTATCCAGTACATCTTTATTAATTTACTGCTTCCTTCTAGGTTGCTTTTTGCCTGAATATGTCTGGATGTTTGGGCCAACTCCACATTTTTGGCTAATTAATAAAGCCATGACCATCAAAAAATAAAAAAATAAAACAAAGAATGGCATGTTTTCATATGTGGACAAATCTGATTTAACTGGAAAACGCAGTTTGTGTAATATAGCAATATATAGCTAGAAGTACGTCTGCTTGTTTTGTGTGAGGAACTGTTAAAAATCAGAACTGACGTAAAACATAAAATTGAGAGAATTTCATAAGAACAACCACAACAACAATAATAATTAAGATAATTAAGAAACTAATAATAATAATAATAAGAGTAGCCTCCTGACATACGGATGGTCTGCCGTATTGCTTTTAAGTCATGCGTCCTGTATCTTCCATTTGTACAAGTACATTGGAATGCTTCTCTTCACGAACCTCATCTTTTTCTCCATAGCTTGGGGGCCACAGCACAGGGTCAGCTAACATGCAGTGCCCCTGGAGCTGGGGGTTAAGGGCCTTGCTGAAGGGCCCACGGATATGCGACTTCTGCTGAGGCAGGGGCTAGAACTGGTTATCTTCTGATCATGGGCACAGATTTGCTGTACTGTTTAATCAATGTGTTCAGATCAAATTAATTTTTTTTTCTCCAGAACCTGCCAGTGCCGGAGGCCTCATCATCAAACAGTCATGTCCGCCAGAAGCGAGCCTGGATCATCGACTCCTTCACCATTGAGGAGGAGTATCCAGGCCCATTCCCATACCCGTTGGGGAATGTAAGCTTTCCTGGGCATTATTATCATTTGCTGTTCAGATGATTTAAGCCATAACACACAGTGCCTGAAATGCATGTACTCATGCTGGACCTGTCCTTCTCTTAGATCAGTATTCAGCGTGACTACTTTGTGCACTTCATCCTCCATGGAAAGGGGGTAGATGAAGAGCCCAAGAATATCCTCAAAATCGATCCAATCTCGGGGCTAATTACTGTTCACGGGAAAGTGGATTACGAGCAATTTCATGTGCTCAAGGTATACAGCAGCTGACCCTTACTCCTCACACTATATACAGACATTCCCCAGATTACAATGGTCCGTGTTACGCTATTTTGACTTTACGATGGGTATGATTATTCAATAAATTACATGAGGTGCTCAACACTATATTATAAAATAGGCTTTGTAATTGATTTTGCCCAACTTTAGGCTATTGTAAGTGTTCTGAACATGTTAAAGGCAGGCTAGGCTAGGCTATGATAATTGTTAGGTGTACTGTATTAAAATGCAGTTTCACGTTACGATATTTTCGCCTTACGATAGGTTTATCGGAACGTAGCCCCATCATATCCCGGGGAGCTTCTGTATCTGTATAATAATAATGTGCATTGTTAGCAGAAAAGAAAATGCTTTATATTCTGTACATGATTATACAAAGGGAATTTGATTTAAAGCTATCATGTTGAAACTACTAATAAAATAATAAAGATGTCAGTCATTATTTTAGCAAATACTTGTCCCTTGAAAACACTTGTTTGTCAAAAAAGTCATATTTTTGCACTGTTCTTGCAGCTAACGTTTGAAGCTAGAAAAGCCTCAGCGGTAGTGGACACCAAGCTCGGTGTCGAGATAAATATATTGGACATAAACGACCATCCCCCAATTTTCCAAAAAAAAGTATACGAAACAATGGTTGAAGAATCACTGACACAGGGTAAATCACCTTAATATGACTTCTGTAAATGCCATTACAAGTCTCTTTTACATTTTGTGCAGTTGTAATTCATTAAATTGTAACATTCCTTTTTTTTTTTACCTGTCAAGGATCCAATGTTGTGACTGTATTGGCGGCAGACTATGATAAACCAGGAACCCCGAACTCAACTTTTCAATACAGAATAATTTCTGTGTCCCCTAACACCTCCGATGTTGAGTTTTTTATTGAACAAACTGGCAAAATATCATTTAAAGGATGTTTAGACTATGAGGTAAGAGACAGTTTTCCATCATGTGGGTTTTTGTTGCTCCTTAAAGATTACTACACGTCCATCATATTGCAAAAGTTGTTTTTAAAGTGTGTACAAAGTTAAAGACGCACATGAGTCATTAAACGTGTTTGTCGTCGTATAGAAAGCGAAGAAGTACAACATACTGGTAGAAGCAAAAGACAATGGTGAGGTAGTGCGTCTCTCCAGCAGCTGTACAGTCATTGTCAGCATAATAGACAAAAACAACCACCTGCCCACCTTTGCTGGTCGCACAGTAAGTTTTTTTTATTATTGCATAAAACAAAACAGTACGGAAAAACACAGAATATACTGTCTAAATTGCCTTTGATCTCATGTAAAAGGTAATCTTATTAGTCCTATTTCCAGCAATAGCACAACTGCTTTCAAAAGCAACACTGAACATTTTATTGTAGTGTGCTTAGTTGTCATTCGTTTCTTTCTTGTTACCTGAACAGTTCTTGCTATTTAGATCAAAAAGTAACATTTCTTTCATTTTCCCAGTCGGTTTCAGAATACTAGGCCACATTGTTCTAGGTGTCAAAAAAGATTACTGATGCTCTCCACAAACAGAAAAGACAGGAATGACTAGATACAACTTTCTTTACTTGACTTCTCGTGAAAATCTGAGTCAACGCTGAGATTGCAGCTGGCTATGCAATATCTTTTATGACTATTTGAGCATGCAGTCGCTTGTCTGGAAACAAGCATCTCTTTCAGGCTGTGCACACATCATACTGTGTGATTTCCATGGAAGGTGTAAGATTCCTCAGTCACCTCTTAGTTAAATTACATGATATTTCACAGATTAATGCCTGGAAATAGCCATGCCCTTTTTCTTTGTCTTTGTCAGTTCCTTTAAGTACAACTACATGTCTAATCCTAACACAGCTGTATTAAGAGATCATGCCATTTAGAGTACAGTCGAGCCCCATGTGGTATCTGAGGCAAGCTTTACCACCAGCGCCTTCCATCTGAAACAAAGTGAAATTGGCTCGCTAAGTCGGCGCCCCCTCAGAAGATGGCTCCTTGTGTTGTTTGATGGGTGGAATGGCACTGGATTTGTTTTCGTTATATTTCATTACCATAAAACATTTTCACCAAATAATGGCAGTTATTTTCATGCCTACTTAGGATAAAAAAGGCCTTTTGATTTTGATCATTCCTTTAAAATGTATCCATAGTAACTGACCCATGATCTGGCATGTCCATTGTTTCTCTTGTATTAGCCAAACCAAAACATAAGCTTGGATTGTGTCATTATTTCACCTCATTTTGCACTTGGGGATTTTTTTTCTATTTGCTAAGCAAACCATAACATTGTGACAGAGCATGCAATGAAAAGCTGTTTTTATTGAGCTGTTTATTTGGATCTGACTCTGTTTCCCAGGGACCAGGCAGAATCAATGAGAGAGAGACTGGAGTTTCTATCTTGCGAGTAAATATTATGGACAGGGACTCAAAAAACACACCGGCATGGAAGGCCAAATACACCATCCATGGAGACAATGACAAGACCTTCAGAATCCACACTGACCCAGAAACCAATGAGGGAATACTGGGAGTTGAAAAAGTAGGTTGCCATGCCCGCTCTTGCCAGGAATGCATTCATGTTAGATAGGCCTGAGCAATTATTTTCTATGAAGGGCCAAATACAAGCTTCACCATGTCAGCAGGGGCAATTTACTAATGATTATTTTCATGTCTACAATAGACAACTTTTTTCTTTCTGAGAAAGTTTATTTTTACATGTCAGCATGGAAGCAGCGATTCTATTTGTTATCATATTTGTGATCATAAAACCAGTTAATTTTAATGTTCTTGTGGGCCAGTAAAAATAGTTTTGCTGCTCAGGTCTGATTTTGCACATGGCAGTGCAGTGAATACTGCTGAACATTGTCCATGTTCCACAGCCACTTGACTATGAGTTGGCTGCCAGCAGAAACCTCACCATCAGCGTGGAGAACGAGGAGCTGTTCTTCTCCTGCCAGGTGCAGAAGAAGACAGAGACAGGACTGTGGCAGGTGCTCACGGCAGCGGGGGCTCCTGGACAGGGGGGCGTGCCTCTGCCTCATACCGAGGCCATAACTGTGTTTGTGGATGATGTGAACGACCCGCCAGCTTTCATCCCGCCCGTGAAGATTGTCATCGTCGAGGAAAACCTGGAAGCAGGACGTCTGCTGGATACTGTCACCGCGATAGATCCGGATCGCACCTTTGATAGTGAATTTGTGTAAGAATGGGCGTCTGGTTGGAAATGACAGAGGCATATACAACAGTGAGTGACAGAGAGTGTCAGCCAGTGTACAAATGTGCATGTCAATGACTTGCTTATAAAAGTATAATAGAACTGCTACGTGTCACATATATTGATCTCGAAAAAAAGTTTTTGCATGTCAAAGTTTAGAGGACAATAGTGAAAACATTTTATGCACAAATCAATAACGTTTCTAATGCCTGTACTTCTTCGCTTTACACTAAAATTATATATATAATATAAAATATATATATAAAAAATTATATAGCTCATATACATGTTTCCTGTTTTACAAGGAGTTTAAATGCTTTCATTCAGATAATTATTATTAAGTAACAAAATAAGATATTTTTCACTTTGTTTCAAATGTTTTTAATGCTTACTTTGTTTAATTGCTTCTATTTAATTAATTTACATCTGTCACTTTATTCCAGGTACAAGATAGCAAATGACCCAGATAAGTGGGTGACTGTGAATCCAAAAACTGGCCAAATTACGACTTTGAAGACGCTGGACAGAGAATCATCTTATGTTGTGAATAATTCGTACCCTGTAACGTTGTACGCAATAGATAATGGTAAGAACCTGCTCCTGCAAATACGGCTCTGTGAGGTATTTCACCACACCCTGCTCGGAAATATTTATTTTTGCACAAAGCCTTTGCAATGCCTGTCATGTGTAACCAGCCTGCAGCTGTGCCTCTTGAGAGTTGAGCGTGATCAAACAGAGAGCAATAGCGTGTAATTCTACTTAAACAGCCGCTGAAAGGTCACTCCCTCCCCCCCTTTTCATGTACCCCTGCCCGTCCTGCTCGCGGCGTCCCTTTGCCTCAGGCAAGCCGCCTTTGACGGGCACGGGAACCCTCATCATCCAACTGAAGGACCAGAATGACAACGTGCCAGAGCTGCTCCAGAACGCAGTGGACATGTGCCTGTCGGACGGGCCTACGGCAGTCCAAATCGCCGCCCATGACCGGGATCAGGACCCTTTTGCCGGGCCTTATCTCTTTGAGCTGCAAGGTGACGTCAAGGGCAAATGGCACCTTGATCCTTACCACGGTAATTGTATAGCTTGGGTGGCACGTGTTTCCCATAATCTTGAGACAGCAAGTACTAGTGGTTATCTAAGAGCTTTTGTAGTTGATGTTAGCTGGTGGGGGGAGAATGTAGAACAAAGCAAGGGTCCTATCAAAATAGACATTTTTTTGATTGATCAGATGCATTTGGATTTTTAATGCCCAAACTGAATTCTTTTCAAATTGCTTGTTTTTTAAAACTGATACGTTACTCAAACATAATTTTGAGAAGTAGTCAGAATGTTGTAATTTAATATATGAAATATTATATAAAATATTATAATCTTACTGCATATTATAGGAAATTAGCTGAAAGAAACGCATTTAGCTAGTATCATTGTCCATATTTGCTCAGTGTCACTGAACACAAAAAGCAGGGAAACTGCAAATGTGTTACTAGCTGTATGACACTAAGTGGTGTGCTTCCCCAAGGGGAGACAGCTACCCTTGTGAGGGAGAAGACGGTGTACGCTGGACCACATGAGCTGCAGCTCAAGGTCTTCGACGTGCAAGGTCACGGGTCCCTGCAGAACCTCTCAGTCACCGTATGTGACTGCTCTACCACGCCCAACTGCCGGATGCAGCGTGCCATCGGCTCGCGGGTCACCAGCAGCGCGATCGGGGTCATGCTCGTCGCACTGCTTGTGTTACTGGGTAAGACGACATTCAGAAACACTGGCACCACTCACTCAGCCCCCAGACAAACCATGTACCTGATCTTTGGTTGGGAAACTACTTTGCTGGTAACTTTACTTGAGAGGTCATGAATAATGTTGTAGTACACTCTTATTTAACATATTAATTAACCATAAACTAAGTGTTAGTTACGTACTGATCACATGTTCATGTATCTTTCATCATCAGTCATGACAGTTCATGTATTTCATGGGGAAACCCGTGAGATAATAAGTACATTTTGCCCCCTCAAGTGAAGTCTTACCATTATTAACTAATTAGTTAACTTTTAAATAATATAGTGCCTGAATGGAATACATGAACTGTTATGATTGATTAATGATGAACCAGCATGGGATTAATACGTAATTAACACTTAGTATCTGGTGAATTAATGCATTAAGTAAGCGTGCATTAAGTTTACCTTTCGATGGGCTGGGATCTTGTTCTCACTGCTGCGTACCTTGTGAACTGTGAGTGACTCCCTGCTTACCAGCTGAATAAGCAGTTATGGATCAATGTAAACTGATAATATTATCATTTCTTCACTGTCAGTTAGATTCATGCCTTCTTTCATGCTCATATTATGAAATATAAACCAGAACTGGGTACAAAACTAACATTGTGATTACAGGTTATGCACTTTTAAAATCAGTAGACAGCTGATATGGCGCGTGAAATGCAAAAATGTGTAGGTGTCTAGTTTTTTGCACGCTATTTATTATTCGTAGGAACCAGGAAATACATATAAAAGTGCAAGCAGGGTATGTTTGGAATCCATTGTTGTATGATTCATTACTTTTATGAGTGACTATCCATCAGCTGCTTGACGAATATAGGGTCACAAGGTGTCTGGGTACTATCCCACAAAGCGCTGGGTACAGACCAGGGGAAACTCTTGTTTGTATAAAGTATATTATGATGTTAGTTGCCATTAATACTGAATGGCATATCTTTACATACAGGGAATTGCAGTTTGGGGATAATCATTTGGGTTTAGAGTTTATCATGTATATAAGTAGACTAAGTAATCCATGAAAAAGTTATGAATTTCATAATTTATGTTTACCAGTGATCATAATGAATATAATAATATTACTTGGTGTGGGCTCTGAGGCTGCTTAATTAAATAATGTTCTATGTGTTTTAATCGTTTATTACACAGTCCACACATTTTGTGAAGCTTCAGTCACGTGTGTCTCATACACTATCCATCCATTTTCCAACTCTCATATGAATCCGGGTTATTTTTTCAAAACAAGGCTAATATCGCCCTCTAGAGGTAATCACTGAATCTGGAAACCTCTTTAAGACGTTCTGTGCATTACTATTGAATTGTTTCCTTTTTCAGCTATAATTTTACTTTCAGCTGTGTTTGGCAGAAAAATGTTCAATTAAATTAATGTCTTGTTTAAGGTGTCCTGCTTTTGGCCTTCCTCTTATCTTGTAAGAAGGAAAAATCGGTCATGAAAGTCGACCAAGGCACCGGAGAGTACTTGCTTCCATCCAATACTGAGACACCAGGAACAGATTGTCCAGTAATTACATATTACATTTTTATTTTTTTATTTTTTTACCTTACACCTTTGGGATGTGGGATATGTATTATACAGTATTGTTACATATATTGTTTTGAAATCTACATAGGTTCCTAATGGATTAACCCAAATACACAAAGATCAGGTGGATCACAATGGTGTGACTTTGCAGAATGAACAAAGGAGCCAGCAGGTAAACTGCCAAACATTCCAGAGCAGTTTTATTATCAGTCCATCACCTGTCCTAAGTTATTTGAAACATATATTTTTTTGCAGTATGCCGTACAACCCAGCTCAAGTTTATTTCAGTCGGGAGGGGCAAATTTCCAGCAGCTACCGGGACGCTCCTTGCACAGGGTATGCAAGTAAATGCACGTGATTGGCTTCCAGATTCTAGCTAACTATGACAAAACAAAACAGTTCAGCCTTTCTTTTGCAGAGCATGAGCAGTAGGTCCCACATGAAAAGTGGATTCTACCAGGTAGGTCACCCAACTGAGCCACAAATAGATCTTCTGCCTCATCCTATCATAATTATGTCACCTGAACATTAACGTAAGAGTAACAGGGAAATTTGTATTGTAATTTTGGTGTGTTGTGTTTGTGCTACGGAGCAGGGCTCAGCACTGAGAAGATCACTGTCAACATCTAGAGAAGGAAATTATACTAAAGTGAGAAACGAAAACTTGACATCTTTTCTTAATAAGGTGAGTCATTTTAGTGCCACAACAAGCCAAAGAAAGTTTCTCTGTTTACACATTTTATTGTCAGAATGTGCACCTGTACAAGGTTTCAGTTACTGGACTCTTTTTCCCAGTGATTCAGTTATTTTTTTAAACCTACATGGCAATATATTTCATTCCTTCAACTGCAGAAGATCAGTTTCATTCAAACTGATGAGCTGTTGGATGATGGCCCAAAGGTCTATGCCTACGAGGGTGACGAATCGAACCACAGCCAGTTGGACAGCATCTCCATCCCTGAGAGCGAATTCACTCCTGACAGGCTTCAGGACCTGGATCCCAGGTTCAATGGGCTGGCTGCTGTGAGTAGACCCACAGACGGTTCCAGATATGGTCCACTATGAGTGGAAGATCCCAATCTACTGGCAAAACTACTTATTTGGAAGTGTCTAGTGATACGTTAAGGCATATAAAGATCATAGTTGGACATGAACTAGGTGTGAGAATCCCACCAGTTGGGATAGCAGTGAGAACCACATGACACAGAATATGTGGGTTATTTTAGAGAGAAGAACCTCTTTAGGGTAACAAAATGAAACAGGTGTAGGGTCGACTTGGGTGAAAGTGGGTGAAAGATGAAAATCAAAATAGATAAAAAAAAGGGGGCAAGGGTGACAGCGTGACTCCGTAGATAGCACCAACAAAATCTCACCACCGAAACCTCTGCTCTCTATGTGTGGAATTTTCATGCAGGGGGGTGGGGGGTGTTGTGGGTCTGGATCCCTACTGAAAAGTGACCCTTGGTACATTTGGCAGACCAAGGGGTGAGAGGAGTTTTTTATTTTTTTAACCCTGGGGTATATCCTAGACTGAGATCAGCTACAGATCCCAGTGACAAGCCATGCGGTTAGAAGATGAATGGCCGGAGCAACATGCTAAACATTAATGGGGTCAACAAAATAGAGAGCAGATGAACTGAATCCACACAATGCACCAGGCAGCTGTCACCCTCATTACACAAATGGATTTCACTTTGGATGTGACAGCTTAAAAGATCTTTCACCTAGGCTTTAACTGTCTTCCTCTGCTGGCCTGGATGACTCGAAGACTGAGGAAATAAGAGCCTATTCCAACAACTTTATTTTTCCCCAAGGTGTTGCCTGCTGGTTCACAGAGCCTCAGGCACCTAAGTAATGTTCCTCAGATGGTGTGCTCATCAAGAGGACCTTTCTTAAATCTGTGTGATGGGACACGACATTCAAATAGATCTGTTGGGTTTCTGCTCTGTGATGCCCTCATTTACAATTGTTACAAGATCAGCATGAAGGGAATGCAAGAAAAGACATGAGTATCAAGAGCTGTATGCGATGAAAGAGATCTAATTGTATTAAAAATACAGGTTTTCTGTTGTGTTATGTCTATTTGCCCTGGTTTGTGTGTTGATCTGTAAAAGTATAAAACAGTATTGTCATAAATCGTTAAATGCTCTGTAATAATGGTTTAACATTTTGCTGCATTTTCAATCGTCTGTCATTGTTTTCTGCTTATAATGGCTTTTATGGTGTATACTTCATATATTACACTTATGTAAATAACGTTTTTAGGGTTATAACACATATTTCATTTAATTTACTCTGCCTGTGGGTAATGATATGCATCCGTGTGAACATTCAGTATCTTTTGTTCTTTGTGTGTTTTGAAATATATCATTTTTAACACTTTCAAGTATTGAGTGCATATGTCTTCAACAGATGACTGATAAAAATGTATAGGTGTACCCCAATGAACCAAAACATTATGACCACCTGCCTAATATGCTACTGGTCCTCCGCATGCTGCCAAAACACCTGAAATCTGCCATGGCAAGGATTCAACGAGTCCTCTGAAGGTGTCCTGTGCTGTCTGACACCAAGATGTTAGCAGCAGATCCTTTAACTCCTATAAGTTGTGAAGCGAAGCTGCTGCAGACGTGACCTCCACATGACAGGCCGGATCCAGGATTACCCAGCAGAACTGCCCAGAGTATCACACTAACTCCAAAAACTACTCTTCCCACAATGCATCCCGGCGCCATCTCTTCCTCAGGTAAACAACACACATGCACCCAGCCGTCTACATGATGACACGTAAAATGGGATTCATTGGACTAAGCAACAATCTTCCATTCAGCCAAGTATTACATGTGCCCTTTATAGGTACTTTTCATGGTGGACTGTAGTCTTTCCTTTCTCTGACCACTCTCAGTAGGTGCTCAGTGTGGCTAACTGTGAGCACCCCACAAGCCTTACTGTTTCACAGATGCTCCGACTCGGTCATCTGGCCGTAACGATTCAGCTCTTAAAGTTACTCTGGTCTTTACTCCTATCCATTTCTCTTGTATTGAACAGGTCCGGTGCAAATAGGGGGTGGCATTGTGGTGCAGTGGTTAGCACTGTTGCCTCACACCTCTGTGACCTGGGGTCAAGTCTCCACCAAGATCCCATGTGTGTGGAGTTTGCATGTGGTCCCTGTGTCATTGTGGGGTTTCCTCCAGGTACTTTGGGTTTCCCCCCCATGGTCTAAAAATGTACTGAACTTAATTGGAGTTGTCAAATTTCCCATAGGTGTGAGTGTGCCCTACAATGGGTTGGCACCTCATCCTGGGTTGTTCCCTGCCTCGTGTCCATATGCTCTGCCCCCCCTGTGACCCCAAATGGGATAAGCAGTTGCAGATAATGGATGGACATTATTGCACTCTGCAGATCATCTCCATTTTTATGACCAACACTCACAGCATGCAAACATTACTGTCATTACTGTGCACATTTGCACAGTTATACATTTTTCAAAAAGCAATATCCTAAAATAATGTCCACATATATCAAAATCATGATATTTACATTAAGAATTCTCCAAAACCTTCCTGAATTTTTTAACTTCTTAAAAGGCAGCAAGTGAAACTATCATTTTAAAGAACTGAGCACTCAGTTCTTGCAAAATTCCCTTTCAAGATTATGACTACTCTGCCATTTCAGATAAGGCCCAATCTAATAAAGGCGACTGAGCAAGAATAAGAAACATCACCGCTTTCAAAATGTTTCCCAAATAGAAAGAACGTGGCTTGACTGAGCAACAGTAATGTGACGGTTTATTAGAATTAGACAAAGTTACCTTACCATTGAACAATCCGCCCAGTCAGTGTAAAGGACTACAATTATCAAAGGATGCAAACACACAGCATGCTTGTCTCCTATTCAGGGCATTCCAAGGAAGATTATTTTCGCCAATTACGTTTTATTGAGAATTGTAACTTGCATTCCAGAGCCACTGGTAAGCGTTGAGCACATTAGGTGAAATTTCCTGCTCGACTTGGAACTTCTTTGTGTGTGTGTGTGTGTGTGTGTGTGCGTGTAAGTATACTGACATAGCACACACATGTCTGGCCAGCAACTGTCCAACACACAAGTTACAACTAAACCATGTAATACACAACTTGTTTGCTAATTGACAAGGAGTCACATGTGACCCTAATAAACTTCATAGTAAGCCTGTTTTAGGGAGTTTACATGAAAAAAGGCATTTTGGATAACCTTTGTGGGCTGGGGTCATGTGAACCTCTGATGAACACCACCTGGTGATTAACATTACCTTCCTAGGGACTCCCGGGGCCCGATACATGTGCATGTCTCAACCAAACTATGAAATAAAGCATCATTTATAGAAGCCTACCTAAATGGTAATGTCCACATCAATGCTATTCACACAGGCAGCAGCAAAACAATATGTCTGTGTCTTAACACCAGAATGAACCCTCCTCTTCTTCAGGACATGGTAGGACAACCTAATGTTCTCCCCAGTGTTAATGACCATCTCCAGCGGAATCCTCTCTCTAGGGACGCCTATTTTCAAAGCCATTCCCATGAAGACCTCAGCCTCTGGGCACTGCCAGACCCCTGGGAAACATCAGGGCAGGATGCAACACCACTGACAAAGTTGGAACATTAGAATGGAACCCAATGGATGCCGACAGGGCATGTGAGTTCCCATATCAACTCCAGGCCTCACCTACTGTCTGATTACCTAGGTAACCTGTAAAGAGCAGTCATGGTGCCCAGCCTTCTTGGAAAAGTACAGCTGACCTCTCAGCCACACGAAGGTCATAGCAACTCAGGCCAAATATGTCGCTCTGTAATAAAGGCGCTTCGGTTATCCAGCATCTGTAGCCTCACTGTTCATAAACAAAATGAGAGACAGGTATCCCATTGAAACAAAGCAGCCTAATAGGTGTTCCAGCAAAACAAGGGATGGTGCACACCTTCTCAAGCAGTTGCCAGAGACAAATGGTTCCAGAGAATCTGTGTCCATTTCTCACACTCATTATCCATTCCTGTTACATGGCTGCCTGTAGAACAAAGAAACGAACAGACGGATGGGAGAGACCACCGTGAAACAAATGCCCCCAGGCTGGACACTGGCCCGAAGGGGGGACTCACTCATTCTGCTGCACACAACAGCCATCCATAGCAATTCCTGGATGAAGAAAAGGAATGTAATTCTTCCATGTCACAGCAAAAACCACTAGTCACTAGCATTTCCCAGGATGAGGGGTTTAAACTCAGAAAACTGAGTAACTTTAGAATGACATTGTTTGAGAAATTATTTTGTCACTGCCAAGAGTATGAAGGCTTATTAATTATTGTACATTGAGTTTTTTAAAAAAGGAATACATATTTTAGTAGGACTAAGAATTACTCTTCTAAGAAAAGAATGAAATCTACTTTTTGTTGATAACTGAGTGTTTCAGTTGTGTTTTGGGTTTGTTGTGACTGATTATTAAACATCTGCATTAATGTTAAATTTCCAACATAATTTACTCAATTATATTACCAACTGCGGGGTGGCACGGTGGTGCAGTGGTTAGCACTGTTGCTTCACACCTCTGGGATCAGGGTTCATGTCTCCGCCCGGGTTCCATGTGTGT
>JAAGVU020000103.1:6839342-6874402 GCA_011763525.2 Mormyrus iriodes
CAAATTCACATGAAGAGCTTCGATCTGCTCTTTAACAAAGTTCATCAGCTCGCCCATATCCGAACCAGCCGCCCCGGCACCATCCGCCGTGTTACCAGCGTGCGCGGTTCTTTGCGCTTTCTTAGCCGGGCTGGCAGACGATGATTGAGGAGGTGTTCTATGCCCAGAATGACCCATCTCGCCACCACAGGTATGCAACTGGATTTTACCAAAAATTTAACCGAAAAATATCGAAACACCGAGGTATCAAGGAGCGGGGCTTGGGGAGCAAGTTAAAACGCCACCATTCACCACCAAGCGTCATGTGGTCCCCCCCTATTTATTTATTCTATGTATTCTTGTAATTGCTGGTGCACTGGATGTGTATTTTATATAAGCATTTTAGTGTATTTTTTAATACATATACTTTGAAATGGAAATTATGAGCACTGACTGACTCCTTTTCTAGGCACCATACATTGTTGCAAATTAAGGCATTTTACAACAGAAAGTACCACAGATTAACATGCAAAAAGTTACAAAAAAAAAACGGTCAAGGCCAGAAACCGTCACCCTGTCTGTTCACAAAACATTTTGCCACATTGGGGAAATATGGTAAGCATTATATTTCATAATAATGTTTGTTGTCGACATATAATCTTTAAATTGTATTTCATAACGTTGTGATTTTCATTAGTCATAAAATATTTCACATAATGAGAATGATTACTTAATTCAAATTGTATTTCACAATGAAACATAAACAAAGTCTCAGAAGGTGTGGATAAAAAAAAAATGTTAAAACAGCCTAGCGGTCCTGAAGCCAAGCTAATTGAGAACCACTGATTTAGAAAGTTAATTTATTATGTAACTACTTAATATTTGTTAGATTAAATTATATTAATTTAATTAATGGGACTTGTTGTCCCTATCTGGAAAGGGAAGGGTGACCGCCTGGATTGTGGCAATTACAGGGGGATACCCGGCATTTCAACATGGCAAAATGTTTTATGAACAAACAGGTTGATGATCCCTAGCCTTGACTGATTCTTTTTGTAACTTTTTGCATGCAAATCTGTGGTACTTTTTATTTCTATTCCACCGCCTGCTCTGAGTCATCCTAGGTGGAGGACAGACTGAGCTCTGCATTGGTGAACAGATAGAAAGTGAGCCAGGCAGCCCACAGCACGGAAGAGGTGAGCGAGGTGGCAAGCAGCCATGCGGTCCTGCAGTTCCACTGCCACTGCTTCCTGCAGCCGCTGCAGGCCACGCCAGACAGCACCGCACTGAACAGGACCAGCAT
This sequence comes from Mormyrus iriodes, assembly GCA_011763525.2. NCBI lineage: Eukaryota > Metazoa > Chordata > Actinopteri > Osteoglossiformes > Mormyridae > Mormyrus > Mormyrus iriodes. Next base: position 6,840,625 of record JAAGVU020000103.1, read on the forward strand.
GTAGAGGAAGGCCAAGGTGAAGTCCAGCAACTGGGACTGACAGGCCAGCAGGGTCTGGTTCACCACAATCATAATTATCCATTCAGTAGCTGAATACCCTTGTGCCATGGCTAAAACCACAGTCAACCCCACCAGGGCTCTAAAGCTGGGGCTATGAGTTTTCTGTGCCAACTGGTGCAGCTGCACACCCTGGGTCAGCAGGCATGCAATGCATGGGGCAAACAGTGCCGCCCCAGAGGGCATATTGGGCAATGCATTCTGGCCTCACTCCATGAGGTACACAAAGCTGAGGCTGCAGAGACCAAAGATGGTGGCGAGCATCGGGAGCAGTGGTGCCACCCTGCTGCGCTTTTCAGCCTCTACTATCCGCGACAAGCGGCACAGCAGCAGCAGGGCCAGGATCAGCGAGATCAGGGCTGCCTGCACCATTGCTGCTGGCACCACCACGCCCCACGCAGTGCCCAAATTACACATCGTGGTGAAAGGCGTCTTGAGTAAGGAGCTGCAGCCACGAGGAGAACTTTCATCCTTGTAAAAACCACTGCCCACTAGAGAGAACTTGAGGAGGATTAGGAAAATTGACGAGAATGCCATTACTGACAGAGTGAGAGAACAGAATCATTTTATTAGTTTTTTTCATTTTGTTTTTATCCTTTTATTAGTTTGGTGATGTTATGTAGCTGTAGGAGGCATACCTTGGATACTACATCCATATACGGTTTGAATGAGAGGTTTGTATCTAAGATGATACATAGATTACAGGCTGAGCTACTGAGGGAAAAGTTCAGCCCCACTGAGTGGAGTGCGGAGATTATAGCATTCCTATCCACAGACTTGCCACCAAACAACAGATCCTCGGTTTTCTGAGTGTTTAATGATTTAATGAAAGTTTTCAGCCATCCAGGTCTTTACTTTGTTAAAGCAATTAGCTACAGTGACAATAGACGCGGTCTCATTAGACATAACTGAAATGTGTATTTTGGTGTCGTCGGCATAGGAATGATAATTAACATTAATTATTTCTCATTATGTTACCCAATGACAGCATGTAGAGAGAAAACAATAAAGGACCGAGAATAGATTCCTGTGGTACTCCATATTTGACTGGTGACATAGACGACATGGTACAGTTATTTGACACTTGAACATATTGTTATCGATTAGTCAAATAAGATTTAAACTACTTCAGCACCATTCCACACAACACAACATTAAATTCAAGTAAAAGAGTAAAATGGTCAACTGTGTCAAAGGCTGCACTAAGGTCCAAAAGCATTAACACAGTTGTATTGTCAGCATCAGTTGCCAATGTTATGTCATTTATGTCTTTATTTAACCCTTGTATATTTTACTTCTTCCGTTCTAAATTCTAGATTCTATAGAATTTATCCTAATTTTGAAAATGGACTGGGGTAACTTCAACCCCAAAAATAACGCAGGGGAGTTTCAATGCTATGACATGGGCGGAACCCCAACTGGAAGATATCCAGTGTGTTGTGTGTCTCCAAGTATGACTTAAGTTGAGCAGCGACCATCTTCTTCAGGACTTTGGACAATAATGGTGCATTAGAGACAGGTCTGTCATTGCTGAGTTTCTGTGGATCCAAACTTGGTTTCTTTAGTAGTGGTCTGATTACTGTGACTATAAAGTGGTTAGGCACTGAGGACAGGGACCCATTCATAATTGCAGTTATAGGTCTGGCCAGAACTTTCAGGGATTCTTTAATCCTCATCCATCAAGGTATATTGTTTGTCATATTTCACAGGTTCTTTTTTGTCATTCCAATTTTTTTATGACCTTGTCTGTTTGTTCCCAATGATGTCACATCATTGTTTTCTAGTTCTGCTTTGATTAGTACATTTTAAAAACACAAATATTTTGTATTTGTGCCCAATTCTGCCTATGCAGTTTTAATAAACTGAACTATTTAATCAGTTAATGTTTGCCATCCTAATTTAAAGTATCACACGCAAGGCACGGAACAATCCAGGATGGGGTGCCAACCCATCACAGGGCACACTGACAATTTGCTCACACCTGCACACCTATAGGCAATTTCGTAACTCCAATACACATGTGTTTTGGACAGTGGGGGGAGTACCCAGAGGAAATCCCATAACGACACAGGGAGAACATGCAAACTCCATGCACTTGGAACCCTAGACCCAGAGGTGTGAGGTGACAGTGCTAACCACTGCACCACCATTCAAAGTCAGAAATACAATACATAACTTCATAATGAAATGTTATATAACTATCAGATTTAATGTTTGTGTTCTATTAACAATGAGATAGGGTTTGAGTATAGGAAAAAAATCACAAATCTAACAATTTTGAGGTTGCAGAGGCGAAGGGTGGAAAGGAGGGATATTTAAGGAGAAGGAAGTTTCTCAGAGCTCCAAGACGTGTATGGTCGTAATAAATCAAGAATATAACTATATATTCTAGTTTTTGATAACACTAGCATCTGTTTTTTAGGCAAAAATGGCAAACAGATCAAAACTGGCCAGATTCGGTGTTGCTGCTTTGTATTGAAAGACAAAACAAAATTAAAAAGTATTGAAGTTTGACTGACTATGTATCAAAATGACCCAGATTGATTCCATCATATAAATACAACACAAATAATGTTTACTTTAAACATTCCGAAAAGTAATTGATACGGGAATCAAAGGATGGTAAAGGAATAATGTGGATTGTACTTGGGATAAATGCTTTAAGTTATATTAATGAAAAGTATAGATTTTTGTTTCACAAAATATGCAAATTCATTGTAATAATAATCTTTTTTTAGATGACATTACATCACTAATAATGCTTTGAGAAGAAATAAGTTTTGCTGTTATTATTTTTTTATGACTGCTTCTTACTGACTCCAAGCGGTAGTCCATTTATGTAAAATATGTTGATAGGATGAGGGTTAATCGCAATGAAGAAAATTCATCAACTGACAACCCTACAAGTTATATTTGTGAAATATTCAGGCTTCGCCTGGTTTACAGATGACTGAGCTCTACTTGAGTAGCACAGTGACTCAGTGGATAGCACTGCAATCTCACACTAGGTTTAATCCCTGCATCTTGCCCTGTGTGCGTGGAATCTGCAGGCTGTCTATATGGTCACAAGGGTTTTCTCCCACAGACCAAAAACATGCAATTTTTGTGAACTGCCATCTCCAAATTTCCCTTAGTGTATGAATGTGTGCCCTGGCATCCCCTCCAAGGTGTTCCTCTGCTCTATACTCCCTGGGATAGACTCTGGGAACACCATGACTTTGTACTGGGCAAGAACTTGGAAGGATGGAAAAACCACACCTTCTCACTCACTCACATCAACTGTTGGAATCCAGAAAGTTCTATAAAAATGTGTCCACCAGCCAATAAGAAACACCTGACCATTTCCCCCTTACACACCCCACACAGATTTAACTTCCTTAAGTCTAAAAGTGCAGTGCAAGTTATCAAAAGGAATGCAGATAGGAGCAAGGCAGCATGAATATTGGCAGGCTGGAAATAAACACTTCAAAAACCAATTATAGAAAGGGTCCCCAAGCATTTAACACTTTATTCACAAACTATTAACTGCTATCAAAGGTTCACTGGTAAACCGAAAGGAAACAAAGTATATGTATGATAGATCTATGCACTGTACAAGAAATTATTTAAAACTGCCCAGATTTCATTCACAAACAGTGGCTCCTTTTAAAGTGCCGACAAAAACTCTCTTTAGCCCATGTTTTCTGGCATGAGCATTATTTCACACTCTTGTATATAAGTCAATTATGGGGAGATGGAGTGGCTGAGTGACATAAAATGATTAAGTTAAGAAATACCTTATTATAATTAAAGGTTAAAAAAAAAAAATCACATAAGGCAATACTATGGATGTAAAATATTCATATGTCCAATATACAGAACACATTGTCAAATAAGTAATTTAACCTCTTTTGTGTATTATAAAATATATTTCAACATTTACATTAATTGTAAAACATACATTCAAATACATACAGCAATTTAATATATTTGTTCGGACTGTCATAGCACCATGTATAGCGAAAATAACCAGAAACAGTAATCTAACATTAAAGAGAATGTGACATTTTGTTAAATACATTTTTCAATCTTTATTTTCTACAGAAAAGACATAATATGAAACTAACGCAATTACAGCATGTTATTTGTGGGAACATTGATTACGCATTTTTAGAGAACGGACCATTTGGGGGGGGGGGGGGAACACAGTGAGTTTATGTAAGAAAATAAACAGCGGAATGGAGTCTTTTAATTTTTTTTCCCAAAAGCTGAGCCTTATGAGGTGCCACCAGGTAGAGTTTCCAAAGGGTGGATGAGCTCTCATCCCTGTCAGCAAGTATGCGCCAATTATCGGATCAAGCAGATCCGGACTAGACTAGATAAGACCAAGTGTTCAGCTCCGCACTTGACGAAAGCGGATTTCATCTTTGGCGGCTGGCGGATGAGGTCGGACACAAACACTAGGGCTTTGGGTGCTTCTCTAGTAACCTTTGTTTAAAACAAGCAGTGGGATATGGGCTGCTGGCGCAAAAGGTGGTCTTTGTCACTGGGGTGTCACACAGAGGGTGATTCCTCGCCCCTGACATCAGGCAGTATAGTGTACAATCCCACACTTTCCCAGGTGGTAATTTCACACATGCATAAATTAATGTGTCAAAAGCTGCTGGGCCTTTGGGGATGAAGACAATGGCCATGAGGACAACGGAAAACAGTTAAGTAGATATGAACAGAAAAGAGAACTTTGCTGTAGTCCAATGAATAGCAAACACCATCTATCTTTTTTTTCATAACCCCTTCCCATTGTCCATTCTTTCGCAATAATTTGTGCTGCACCCAAAGCCTGAGTCTTGGTCGAGTCTGCTAAGACTGCCTTTTGTGCCTGTGAGCTGCTTGCTTGACCAGTGGACAGACCACTTGTGAGACATATTAAAGGGGATTTTCGCAGGGAGTGACTGCTTGTCATACAGAGCTGCTCTTTGACAAAGGGGATATAGCCAGTGCTCTGGGCTAGCAGGCGGAACAGATTCAGAAGCCTGGGACACCACTGTTCAGATGTCTGTCCCGTGAGTGTCCTCTCTGATGAATTCGCTGCAGTTACAGGAGGTGTGGTTCATCAAACAGCTCCTTCGAAAGTCTTCATCCTCCTCGTCTTCCTCCTCTGGGTTGGCCTGGTCATCCGCCTGCAGCTCATGGAAGAGGAGGGGGGTTGTGGCCCTCTGAGCGGGTAGGGTCAGGGATGGGTTGGAGGAGGAGCTGGAAGAGGAGTCGCCCATCTCCCGGCTCAGGCCGAGGGCATCTTGTAGGGCCTCCACGCCAGCCTTGCGCAGCAGGAAAGCGGGCGTGGCTAGTGTGGTCAAGTAAACAGCCGAAGTGGATTGACTGGTGGAGGACACCACGGCTCCATCTCCTCCTTCCCCTCCTCGGGGGACGTGCTGCCGCCTGTCCGGATGGTTGAAATTCCCTAGTAGCACAAACATCCTGTCTACGGCCCCTTCGAAGTTGGTCCAGTCCTCAAGGCTCACGTTGAAGTCGCTTTTGAGATCGTAGGTGTGCTCATCAAGTTTGTACAAGGTTTCAAGTTCCAACCAGTTGGCCTGCCCAGGGAGGTCTGGGCCGAGGGGCTGCCAGGTCCTAACCCTCCCAACCTTCCCAGATCTGTCCTCTGTTAGGGAACAACCACACAAGAATGATTTAATCTCCTTATTCTACTTCTACCCCCATTTCCGAGATATGTACATGAGTAATGGCCTGTACAATACACCCAAAAGTCCCTTTTTTGTAGTTTTGGGTTTAATATTTATAGGCATATTTAGGTTCTCTGACTGTGTATTAGTAACTTTTTATATGACGAGATTTGATGGCTAGATATTTAAAGCTGATCAGTTACGCTAAAAAAAAGAAAAACAGAAAGCACATGAAGAGAGAAGAGAAACGGAAAGGGAAGATGTTTAAAGCCCGGTGAAAAGCGCCCCATCTATGGCAGAAGGCTGTGCCATATCTGTGATCCAGGAATTCATGCAGAGGAAGCAGGTGACAAAAAATAAGGTTAGGGAGTGCAGGCCGAGATGCAGCATGCAGCCAGAACTGAGCCAGCGGGAAAGAAGGGGGCAAAGTTAGAGCAGCGGGGGCCGATGGCGTCACTGGGACCGTGCGTGGGGTTCCAAACTCACAGAGATTTGGAGCTGGGCTTCCTCGCTTTTGGCCACTTTCGACGGTGGAGCTGCCTGATGCACAAGCGACAACAAGACACAGTTACGCCGACCCTTCGGGCAGGATGAGAGCAGCTTCACCTAGGGGACTCTGACCCTTCCTCGAAAGGCCCCGAAAACAAGTGCTTCCACCAGTGAGCAGTCATGCAAGATGCAAAGAGAAAGCAAAGCAAATAGCGCCCCCGCCCCCCCCCGCCCCACCCCCCGATTCACTGTTCTAAAGGAGGTAGTCTAAAAGCACAGAGTCCGTGCATTTTACTTCCAAAGGAGAAGAGAAAATAAATCTCATATTAGATCCAATCGGGGGTATTAGTTTAGACCGATGCAGAGATGCTTAGTTCAATGAGCAAATATACCTGTATTCATCAAAGCTGCTTCGCTCTTTACCTCCTGAAGAAGAGACAATATTATTAGCAAGAAAACAGAAACATAGAATAATGCAGTTTTGCAAATATTAAGGTACAGTTTCAAAGCTAATCCTAAGGACCTTACAATAATAACCTGACAGGCAAGTTTTTCACATAATTTATGCAGAATTCAGGTTTAATAATATTTAACTTGCTGATAATCATAAGCTCCAAAGTACTGTAAACTACTTTAGATATTAAATATTTTTATATATACATATTATAAACACTAGTGGAATTTATCTGTATATTATTCTACCTAAATGTTCTTAGTATTTAATTAATTTCTAATTAATTAATCATATTGTGAAGTACTTTAACAGAGAAAAAAATATTTTGATAAGGAAATACATTAACTAAAATTACTTATTGAACAACAGGAGAACTGTCACCGCTGAATCAGATGCGAGACAGGGCCTGCGTCAGGTGGGGATGATCATGATGGGATGTGGAATGGGCGTGACTCCATCAGCACGGTGTGTGGAATAGCACAAAATGCCAGCATGTATGTGTGTGTGGGAGACAGAGGGGCAGAGTAAGACAGACAGAGAGAGGAGAGAGAGAGAGAGAGACAGACAGAGTGTATACTTACCGCCTCTGATGCCTTAAGTGTATAGTTTTGTTTTGGCCTGTGTGTGCGTGTGTGCATGCGCCAGAGATACTCACCAATCTCCAGGTTGCGAGTGCGCGGGTTACATTGCTTATGACCCTTGCAGCTGCGCAGCTCCATCAGCTGGACGTGCAGCTGGTTCAGAACGTGCCGGTCCAGCGTGTTGATGGCGTTCATCAGCTGCGTACAGATGGGAGACACGCAGTCACAGCTAGACCGTATAGCTACCAGATTTTAATGATATGTGACCTGCGCAGTAACCGTGTGGTTTAAAGCCCTTGTGACAGCACCCTCGAATGCAGCCATTTGTGAAATGACAGCAGCACCGTCACTGACTACATTTAGAAATTACTGGGAGGCTGCTGCCAGAATTCACTCTTCTCTGTGCCTAAATCATTTTTCCTAGCAAAGCAGGCTACCAAAAGGCTCTTATCAGGCACGTTGCGGTGAAGCATTACCTGATACGGGTCAGTGTTGAGGTCAAAGTACTCCAGGAAGCCCGTGGCAAACTCACAGAACAGGAAGTTGTGTGTCTCGTTGATGGTCCGCAGACACCAGTATGTGTTGTTGTTGGCGCTTGTGCAGGCGCAGAATGGGCCCACTGGAAAAGCATGTGGCCAGGGTTAGGGGCTTGCTGGCAACAGAAGTGCATGCGTGCCGTGAGTGCCAAGCCTTACTTGTCCAGAAGGGGGCGGTCTGCCAGTGCTGGTTGTCGTGGGTGAAGCAGGTGAGGCCAGGCATGCTGCAGGTGTCATTGTTGCGCAGCCGCTTCAGCAGCTTGCGCAGCTTCTTCCGACGCTTCTGCTCCTTCAGCAGCCATTGCTTCTTGTCCTTGTCATGCATTTTCCTGAAAAATGCAGCTGGGTTAGCGCCACCGCCTGGCCAGTGGAGGGATTACGCTCACATGCCAGCCACCCCTCCTTTACCTAAACGGATGCACACTGCCTCCTTTGTGCCTCAGCTTCCCCTTTAACTTAGACTGGTAGCTGAAACACAAGAGCAAAGGTTCACTCATATGGCAGCTTGGGGGGCGAGGAGGCATGTTCTTGGGAAAGAGGCGTGTCCTCGAGGAGAGGCGTGTCCTATACAATGACGTGGGTGGAGAGGAAGGGACGTCCCCTTGGGCCACCTGGGGACAGGTATGTGTCAAACCTGGGGTAAACTCACATGTACTGACTGCAGTCACACTCCTCAGGGCGCGCCCTCTTTAGGTGACCTCTGACCTCACGCAGGTTCTTTATCTTAGTTTGCAGGGTTTCAATCTAAACGTGACACAGGCACACTAGTTCTGTGCTGATGGTAAGGGTACAACAACATGATGTCCTGTACAGAATCAGTGATCTACGCAGAATCAACACAATCGGCAGCTCTACAAAAATCAACAGAAACCCAGCCACAGAATGGTCCCCACCTCGTGATCAATATGAAGTTTATGGTCCTTCCATGCCTGCAGTGACTTGTATAGGCCGACGTCACATTTGACAGTGTCATTGGCCAAGATGGAGCACCTGAAGAGCACAGAAGAGCACTGTCTACACTCAGTATCCATGGATCACCGACATTTCCTGCTCTTTTCACACTCCACACTCCATCATTCACCAGCGCCCTCACCTGTGAGTAACCTTGATTGAGGAAGGAACCACAAGGCTGTTGCCAGTTTTCGGGGCCACGGTGATGCCCATACCACTGAAGTCATCGTCCTCATTCCTGGGCATGGCCGTCCTTTGACCACCCCCACTGACATTTGTGGGGCCCACAGTCTGGTACCCATCCTCCAGCTGGATGGCATAGAGATCCCCTCCCAACTCAAAGGACACGGAGCGAGCCAAGCGGTTCCTAAAGTAGCTCTTACTGGCCTTCAGCTCTGCAAGCAATAGGGTAATGCAAAGAAGGATCGGTGTTACTGGTGCTTGCGCCAAGTCACGTGATCTCTTTGCCAAGACAGTAGGATCCAGCTCAAGGCACGGAACATTGGCATGTAATTTTCACAAAGACCACAAGATGGCAGTAAAGGTTCATACTTAATCTTAAGAGCAACCAAGAAGCATTTTAGCTGGTGAGGAGTGAGTGGAATGCTGGGTCTGTTTTCTTTTTCAGATGGACTCTTGTACAGGACCTAAACTGTAAGGTTTACTACCCTTCATAGAGCTCTTTCGATGTTTTTCACCCATCAGTCTTCCCTGCTTTAACTGGCTACTTCTCATGTCAGGCAAGCCACCTGACCATTTCACCCAAATAATGTTCAGAGGCAGCGTCACCAAGTTTGGTCAGCTGGCTGGCATGAGATTTTCAATTCGAGATGAGTCTGCACACGCAATTACATGTATGTAACAGTTTTATTGCCTTGCAAATAGTCTGTAGGGTTTGCAAACTACCTCAACGCTTTTGATGTAGCTAATTTTAGGTTTATAATGGAATAATATAGATTTGCTGTAAGATTTCTTGCGTGAGCACGAGAGTCTGAAAGCGTGAGTGTCACACCAGATGTGGGAGAGCTGGCGACCCTGCAGAGGAAAGCAGTGGCGTTTGGTTTGTCAGCCCTTGTTACCAGCGAGCTCTGTAATGAACCCAGTTGTGAAGGGACTGAAATCCCTGGTGCTACAGGACGTTGAGCTTTGCTGTAGTTCGATCAGATTTTGTATTTTAATTTTTCAGTTTTATCTAACTGTATCTACTTTGACTGCGATTGTGGAAAGAAAGCATTGGCATCATATTTCCTCTACCTAATGTGCTATATTACACCCAAGTGGTGTAAGACACTTTTGTGTTACAGGCCAATGGTCAGATTTCCAGTGTTTATATGTCTTTCATATTCATATTTATATTTAATTTGTCGCTTTTCTTGCACTATGACCAAAAAGATCAGAATTTCGGCTTATGACCCATGGATGATGGATCAGGCAGCTGATGGTGACAAAGATACTTTGTATATTACCACCGCAACACTGATATTACACTGCACAGGAAGTGCACCGCACCCTGCTCACGGGCCGGGCCTGGCTACTAGGTGCTCATATAAGCGTGATTGTCAAGTTCATGTCAGCAGTTCAGTACTGCATTCGCCTTTAGTTGGTGAAGGTCGCCACCATGTGGTCCGCTTTTGCTGTAACCGTTTCTATACTGTTTAATCTGCATAAGCTTTGAATCCTTGCTAGCTGGAGCTGCATCTTCCATCCCTTCATGGCTACTGTTTTGGGAAGAACGTGGACTCTGAACCCCGGTCTCTTACTTTTCTTGGACAGTAGCTTCTTCTTCTTGAAGGGGCTCAAGCCGAAGCTGGGGAAGTTACAGCTGCAGCCGTCCGGGTCAGTGTCGCGCCCGTAGTACTGTGGCCCGGCTGCGCCCGACTTGCGTGAGGCTGCCAGGCCGGCCAGGCCCTTGCATTTGTAGAGTCGCAGCTTTCCGCTGGCATCCTCCACACATTGCCACTTCTGCAGGGGGTCGCATGCACACATGCAAACACACACACAAACACACGCTCGTTATAACAGGAGCTGATGTTTTGGCGCACATGCGCCCTGAGGCGCAGACCTCTCCTTCGTGGATCTCTGTTAAAAAGATGCTTTCATGCACTATTTTAATTAGCAAATGTTCTCAGTGAGAGGCACAGTAATTAGTAGAATCTCTCTAATTAAACGTTTAAGTTTAAACTCTTGAATTACACCCTGGAACACGTAAATGGCTGCTGACTGAGTGATCTCTGTAATCAGTGGGTGTGTGAGGGTGGGGCCCGTATGCTGTGGTCTGGGGCGTCTAGACGTTTGCCTCCAATTTATTGGTAGCTGGAGGTTGACTGGAGCTTCTAAATTGCATCTTTCTGTGTGTGTGTGTGTGTGTGTGTGTGTCTGTGTGTGTGTATGTGAGAGAGAGAGAGAGAGAGAGAGAGTTTTAACTATCACTTTTTATTCCTGCCTGTCTCTGGCCCTCGAGCCAGAAACCTGCCAAAATGCAGCAGTGTTATGAAATTCCTCCCTCTCTGATTAAGGCAAAACATTAAAAAAAACCTTCCATTCTTTTAGATGTTTACGTGAAGCTTAGCCGACATTTTTATTTGTTTTATGATTTATGGTATCGTTCCTGTTATACAGCCAGACATTTTACTGAAGCAATTCACATTAAAAAATACGGTGAATTACTGCTGCAAGACGCTACTCAGAGCTCTGGGTTGCAAGTCCATGATGTTGACTGCTGTTCTACCCTTTAACCTGGCCTGACTGATGCTGCGGGAGACGGGGTCTGCGTGACTTTAAGGGGAAAATGAAGCAGAGGTGCAGGAAATATCATGGCTGTGACAGCAAGGAGTTTCTGAGTGCTGACACAGCTCTGCCGATGTGAGGTGGGCAGAACAATTTAAATATACATGTAAATTCTGCATGCGCTCAGTGTATCTTGCAATAAAACTGCATTCTTACTGTCAGTGGCGACAAAATAATTCACCTGACAAAGGAGGCGAGTTGGAGACGATTGTTTAAAAGGTGTTCGGAAGGCTGTTCGCTCAGTGTGGCAGCTGAATCAGCTACCTGGGAGGGGGTGATGGCGACAACCGCAAAGCTAATTATCGCATGGTGGGGGCTGCAGGGCTGTCTGGCGCTGTCATACCACAGGCCGGGCTCTCGCTGGCATCCCACCCGGCACCATTCATCTCCGCACTTCTTTCCCTCTCTGAATTCGGGCAAACGTGCACCTACATTGGTGCCACAATCATCCTCTGACTCTCTGTCAAAATCTAAAGGCTTTATTGGCAGGAAACAAATCTGGCAAAAAAGTGAATATGGACACCACTCTGTCTCTCACTCCCCTTCTCCCTGAAGTCACTCCTTCCCCACTTAGCCGTCACACTATCATCCCTGGCCGAGAGAAGACATCCTCCTGCTCGCCACATCCTGGCGTGCAACTCAACGTGAACTCGCAGCGACACACACTCATTTGCATAAATATTTTTATTCTGCTGCTCACCAAATGTTCTTAAATAAAGGAGGGGCAGTTGGAATAAATTAAAATGGATTTGCATAGCCAGTGATGATGGGTGAGCAGACAGGCTGATATCTCAGCTACTGCGCACTCGGCTAGGTGCCAGGCGATTGCCGGAGGACCCTTAATCATGCGTGACTCCCCTGCTGCATTGTTACTATGGAGATGTTATGTGTTCATGCACTGGTGTACCACGTTACGCGTCCACATGCCACCGAGGAGCACGTCAGCAGTGTGTGTGTGTGTGTGCAGTGGCATGTGCCGGCGCATGGAGCAGTGCTGTCACCTGTCCCAGTTGCTCGCAGGGTGTCTGGTACTCCGCCCGCTGGCAAAGGTCTTTCACGCGCTGGTACTTGGGCAGGAAGTTCTCCTCCTGGGCCACCTCCTTCGCACTGTCCCGCTTGTGCAGCAGCTTCCTGGACCACGAAAGGCAGAGCGTGTTACTTACAGCTTTCGTCAGGTGGGGGGAGGCGGCAGTCTGCAGCCTTGCAAGGAAGTCTGCACCTCTATCCTGCAGAAAGGTACTTAAGGGCAAAGGCTATAAGCAAGGGCATGACTTTGGGTAGAGCATTGGGGGGGGTTGAAGTCTCCACCCATATAAGGGGGTTCAGGGGGTGGTATTGGCTGGTTTTGATTATTGGTATATAATCAATAATGTATGCCCGTGGCTATAATCTATGCAACTACAATTACACTAGTGGCCAAAACTAGCATTTTTGGCATTTCGCTTTAAAAACGAATACAACAATATTGGCGGTGATGTTTAGAAACAATCAAAGAATGTCTGCAAATATCAAACACTGGCTGATTAAATAAGTAACCGGAGTAACTGGAATAAAGTTCTACGGTCTCTAACAATTTGAAGTGTTTCCACAATTTTGGTCACTAGTGTATATTCAGATGAATCTATGACTGTAAAGCTTAAATTCTAATCTAAGGCTCTAAGGCACACAGGCATTTGGGAAGCGAGAAGCACAATAGCTCAGTAAGGTGGCACTGTTTCCCCCAGGGATGGGGGTTTGAACCCCATCTCTGTTGTGTGTGTGCGCAGTTTGCATGTCCTACCTGCGTTATGCAGGTATTCTGAGTACTCTGGCTTCCCCCCACATAACAAAAACCCGCAGTCAAGCAAATTAACATCTTTAAATTTCCCACAGTGAGCAATTGTGTGTGCAACTGTGTGCGTTTCCGTGTGCTGTAATGGATGGGCTTCCTGTCAAGGGTGCTCCTCTGCCTGGTGCCCTGTGCTGCCTGGGATAGGCTCCAGGCCCCTGCATGAGTCTGTGAAGTTTTTCCACACAGAAAGTGTTTTCTAGGAAAACAAATGGGAGAAGAGTAACTTCTCCACCAACAGGAGGCACTCTTATGCAAGACATTGCTTTGAACTCACAGCACCAGATCAGAGTGTGAACACTCCATTACGTCTTTACAAATATGTGAGAGCTGTTCCTCGCTCACCCCCTCTCCACCAGGAAGGAGTCCCGCCATACTTTTCCCTTCTTGTTGAGCTGAAGCCTGAAATGAAATACAAGCACAAGGTGACATGATCTATATCCATTGGCAAACACCCTCACAATCTATATCAATTACACTGCCATGATCTGTTTCAATGGCCAAACACCCTCATGATCCGTAACAGTCACCAAATACGGTCCTGATCAATAATAATGACCACAGATCATCATACACTAAAACTGTCACTGCAGAGTGGAATGATTTATGACAAACACTAAACACGATGATGATCAATGCCAATCACCAGTAATAATCTGTAATGTAGTCCATATAATTCCCCACACACTGTCACCATAACACAAGGATAACTGTGCCACTGTCACTGCATGGCAATCTTTGCATCCTGCCACATAATCAGGTTAGTATCACTGAAACTGAAGTCAAATCTATGCATCGTTAAAGATAACTGAAGTAAAGCAGGGAGAAAACATGGAGCAGATTTAATGAAAGCCGGTTTTTTCTCCGTGCCCGGCCCTGTGCTGCCTGCCCACCCGCCTGTCTCTGCTGACCTTTCCAGCCCAGAATACAGAGAGGTGGTATCGATCGCCGGGGGCACAGTGTCTCAGATCTCAGCAAGAGGCTGCCAGGAGCCAGTGCGCTCCCCTTACAGGAAGAAGTCTCCTTCCAAAGCACAAAGGCATGGATGGGATGGACTGTATTTCTGCTGGATGGTGGAATTAGTGACATGTATTACCACCAAATTATGTAATTGCTGAAGTGTAATCCTGCTAGGTGGTGCAGTTAGGTGTAATTCTACTAGATGGTTTAATTGCTGCAGTAGATTTCTATTAGCTGGTGTAACTGCTGAGGTGTGATTCTACTAGGTGATATAACTACAGAGGTGTAATTGCTCAGGTGTATTTGTGCTACAAGATGTAATTGCCTAGATTTAATTGCCAAGGTGTATTTATAGTGGATTCTGTAACTGCTAAGGTACAGATGCCAAGTGCCACAGATTGGTGTGTAAGTCAGTGCAGTGTATCTTGGATTTGCAGACAGCCTGCGGGGACTTTCCTTCTGGCCTGGGACCTTTAGGTGACGCACCTGTTCACTGGCTTCTCTGTGTCCAGAAGCTTCAGAATGGACTTGCCATCCATGTCGGGTGGGATGTCCATGCCGGCGATGTCCAGGATGGTGGGGGCCAGATCAATATTTAACACAATGTGTGGGTTGCTGCAGGATGCAGGGAACCGAGGAGAGACAAGGAAATGTTAAAAAGGCAAGGCTGGCACGTGGGCTCTTGGGCGGGACAGGAGGTGCCTGTTCCCTCCGATTCAAAGGAAACCTGTACCAGGCAGGGAAGATGGTTACGTATGTAGAGAGAAAGAGAGAGATAGAGAGAGCTGGAGCAGAGCGGATGGATGCCTTTCATATCAGGACATCCCCACTCCTACTGCAGCGAGATCCAGGAAGACTGACTTCAATCACAGAAGCTACTCCCACCTTTCAGAGCAAGTTCTCTAATCTGATCCCATTCCATACGAGTGCCCGGCTCATGCATATATCCCGCCGCTAATGAGCAGAGCCATTCTGCTCCTTCCTTTTCTATGCTAATGGCCTCCTGGTGCAGAGGCAGGCTTTAATGTTACCGGGGAAACAAACATCTCGGGGGGGAATTAAAGCTCCTTTGTTTGTGGGGCCGCAGATTAACGGCAGTGAGGCGGCGAGGCCTGATCCATGGTGATCTTCTGCAGGAGAGCTGCATCAACATGTAGTCAGAGAGTTTGACAAGACAAGGGAAACTGGCCGATAAGATTTATGGAACTATGACCGCGGGACCAGAAGTGAGAACAGGGTGAGAAAGAAATCAGAAGCCAGATCCTTTTATTTCTTTGAAGCCCTGCCAATTGTTGCAGATCGAGCGCGGTTATCCCCCCCCACCAGACTTGAGGTTTGTGTGGGGCCCCCGAGGCGGCTCCTCTCTTAAAAATGCAAAAAACCTATTCTCTGCTGAGCTGAGAATCCCCAAATGGCCACACCATTGGCAGCTCGCATCTAATTGGCTTTTCTGAAGGATCCAGAGGCCGAAATATCCCAGGAAACAAAGTTGGTGTTATTAAATAAAGACAGGGAGCAGGGCGATCGGCAGAGCCTGCACAGCATGGCTGTCTGCGTCACGCAGCAGATCTCCGTGGTGTGCTGCTTGGCAGCAGGGTCATGAGGGCCCGCGTCACCGGGCTTTGTGGCCACATATTTATTTTACTCGAGGGGTCTGGCTTTATGTGCTTAATTGTGCTGTTAAAACAAATGTAAAAATCACTAAAAAGTGACAATTGATTGACTGTCGGGGGAGAAAAGGAGCTCGTCTCTCCCTTAGCCACGCAGCAGATGTCGATGTTGCTCAGTTAGACTATAAATAGAGACACTTTCTCCACATCGCGGCAATCCAGGAGGCCTGTGGGAAGGCCGTGTGTTTGGCAGCTGAATTACGAGCTCGGGGCTTGAGGCACTGTTGCTGTGGCAGCCCACAACTGATCAGACACACGTGAATTAAGGTGTTCTGGGGGAGTCAAGAAGGTAGGGCAACGTGAACCTGATTCACGTAGACAACGTGATTTTGACTGCAGGCCATCCTGGGAGTGAGGCTGGGGAGAGGACAGCCTTGGTTGTTTTTTAGGAGATGAGTTTGATGCCCTCCTGGAGGGGGACATGATTGATATGCAGCACCGTAATGGTCAAGGCTTTTGGCACAAAACACAGTAAGAAAATCTGGGCCTGTGGGAGGACAGGGTGGAAAGTAACTGGGGAGGGAGCATACAATTACCCCTGAGAACCCCCATCAACCCCCCCCCGCTTGCCCCGGGTTCTGTTAAGCAGACATGTACTCCTTCCAGCACTGGCTCAGTCCCCCTTTTGTCTACGCAGATTGGCCCACAGGCATGTAATGGGTACTCCCACCCCACCAGCACCGGCAGATGTCAGAGCAGAAGTGACAGTAAAATAAATAACGATAAACAGAACCCCCACTTACATGGTTCCTGCCTCCACATTGGGCCCTCGGATGTAGAAAGGCACACGGATGTCAAACTCGTAGGGCATGGATTTGCCCTTGACCAGACCGAACTGGCCGATGTGGTATCCGTGGTCAGCGGTGTAGATGATGTAGGTGTTCTCCAGCTCCCCGGTCTCTACCAGCATGTTATACACCTGTGACAATAACAGACACGTTAGCACGCACACGTCGCTAGCCCATCACTGGCACGCACCATGCTAACATACCCAACACACCAACACACGAATGCTTGTGGAATAAGCATGTGGATTATATAGACCAGGACGGTTCTGTGCATAGAAGCACACAGTCAGATAAAGGTATGGTGGCTTTTTTCCAACGGGGCTGTTATTTTTCTGATGCCTGAGGAATTGGTGCGTGTACAGCTGGGGATCTGCTGCTGGGGCGGAACATAAAACACATGGCTGGCCGGCTGGCAGGGGTGTTATTGCGATTTCATAAACGCAGCAGACGATGGGAGAGACATCACCGCCCTTCCCGGAAAAGAGAATTATCCGGTCCAGTGAGCAGGGAGCGCAGGTCAAAGCGAGGAAGCAGCGAGCAGCTGGGGCTGCTGTCAGGCCCTCATTACTCTCTGAGGCCCTCCAGTGGTCACTGCATACATTACATCTTTGTGCAGCTCATTTAGCTTGGATGAAGCTATAGAGAATCCAATCTGTGGCCCCTAGTGAGCCCTGGACAACAAAGGCTGCAGAGCACTGCTCTGCCTGGGCAGCTGTGATGGGCACAGAAATGGACACGGTGATGGCGGGTGGGAGAGCAACACGTCTGTCTCTCTCTGGAGCTGGGCCGCCTGGGCCGCCCGGGCCCTCGAGGGGACCAAGTGTATCTGCTCACATCTGTCAGGCCCCGGTCCCCCCACCCCCCCACTATTCAGTTAAGGGCCTAATGTTTATTGGGATGAGTTAGGAACATGGTTGACTGCATCACTGACATCGCCATGACAACAGCATAGTGCTGTGGCTGGGCACTGCCTGGGCGGTGCTGGCGGTGGGGGGAGGAGGCTCACCTTCTCCACGCAGTCGTCCACGGAGAGCAGTGTCTGCAGCCGCTTTCTCTGCAGCATGTTCGTGAACTCCATGTGGATGGGCTTCATGGGGCCTGTGTAACGCATGATCCAGTGCTTGTCCGGATTCGGGGCGTAATTATAGCTTGGGGTGCTGGGGGGGAGAGTAAATCAGAAGGTGAGATGGAAAACACAACAAACAGAGTGAATCATAGCCTGTCTCAATGCTCCTAAGGCAGGTCTCGAGGCCCACGCAGCCTGTCTCAATGCTCCTAAGGCAGGCCTCGAGGCCCGCTCAGCCTGTCTCAATGCTCCTAAGGCAGGTCTTGAGGCTTTCGTTGTAACTGTGGACTCACGGCAAGTTCACATACGGGGGAGGGGGGTGAAACACTGTAACACCTGTACACTGCTGTGCACTGGAGTATCTCCCCAGAACATAAACATTGAAAGAACATTAATTATTTTCAATCACCATGACAAAAGCCATCTGCTGGTGATGGTGGCCTGCGTACTTATGCTGCTGCTCCTCATGCACCCAGGAGATGGACACGGCTGGCACAGTAAAATGCATCTTACTGCTGAATTATTTTAAGACAGGCAAATTATTTTTAGAGATGACACTCGCGAGTGCAGAGGAAGGGAATCATGTTGCTGCGGTGCCTAAATATCATAGCCAACGTTTGTGAGCAGCTTTGAAGAATATAAGATACAATCATGCGTATTAATGGCAGGTAATCATTTGCCTGACTGAGTTGTTAAGGGTTTGGGGGCAAGAAAGGCCTCAGTGGGGGAAAGTGAAGGTCACACATGCTGAAATGTGCCATGCTCACAGCGTGACACTCAGTGACAATCTGAGTGGTGGTGGTGGGGTTGGGGGGGTGTGAATCTGTTAAAACGACCCCTCAAGATGTGAGAGGCCTACAGCCACAGCCGGCTGTGTGTGAGAGGGCAGCACTGCTCTTGCTCACTCTTGCTCACATAGTCCCCCTCCCGAGCACAGGTTGGCGTAAATGCAATGGCAATCTTCCAAACACACCCCCCCCCGACAGTGCTGGGGGATGTCACCACTGAAGTGTGCATCAGCAATGCTTACCAGGGAATGCATAAGTCGCGCGACGACTAGCTGCGTCAATACCTGTGGCAGGGATGCTCTTGGACTGGATCACCGACTGGGTCACTGCCAGAGTTACTGCACAATCCACACATCCTTTCCTTAACACACCAGCTGAGCAGCTTTATTGGGTGGAGCCAAGGGTTTAAGAGGTGAAATTCTATGCGTCTGCATAACCCACAATCCCCATCGGCAATGTCCTTTTCTTACTCTGGGCCCTGTGAGCCATGTGAGTTGGAGGTGGAGCCAGAAGTGCCGTGTTCTGGTGCCATTTAGCACCAGCCAGCATTTGGTGCTGCGACCCAAGCAGGCATACACACACGTACGGCACGAGTGCACGCACTCATACGGTGTCACTCGCAGCCCCATACAGGGCAATCCCAAACTCCACAGGCACCCTTTTGCCAGGCAAGACAGACAATCCCTTCTGTAGTTTAACTTGTGAGTCACAATAAAGAGCCCAGGCAGGACCTTCTAATGGATGCCATACACAACTCAGCAGGGAAGGGGGTTTGAAAAGGACTGAGATCAGGTCTACATAAATGCCAGGCCCATCTATCGCATTACCAGCTGGCACCACTAGAGGCCCTCTGTGCTAAACCCCTTTCAGAGATCTCACAATGCGATTAAGGGTCACTTAAATTTATTTATCTCTACTTTGCACTTATTGGGGCAGATTTGGCATGCTTTCAGTGCTGTCCTGGTAGGTATTAGGCCCCCAAGAATGACTTCTAGGCATCACCCAAGTCCTGCAGGTTAAATCTCCTTTCCTCCCTGCTGTGTCCACTTTATAGCACAAGGCGTAATCCTCTCAATTCACACAGGTTCGTCTGAGAGAATCCAGCTGCTCCAAACTCACTAAGCCATCTTTACTTAAAAGGAAAAATCTGATTGTTCGGATTGGGCGCAATCAGCGGCCTTAGAAGCAATCATCTCTTTCTTTTTATCCTCGGTCTTCTTTCCCTTTCTCAGATATTGAATGTCTAGGACAAAAGAGTGACTCGAGAACTGTACCAGGGTGAGAAAGGTGGTTCTCATGGTGAGCGGGAAATGGGAGGTGGGGATTAGGGCCCTCAGAGGGAAAGAGGTTCTTCATGGTGAACGAGGTGGCAGACAGGTGGGAAAGAGCAATACATTGAACACAGGTTAAAAACATTCACTCTCTTAAAAGAAGAGGGAAGAGACAACAAACACAAGTCATTAGGTCAATAAAGGGGAAAAGGAAACCACAATGTGGAAATCATAGTGGGACTGATTAAATTAGAAACTTTAAATGTGATATTTATAGCAGCAGCCTGTGTGATATTAAAACACTGTAATGGCACAGGAGGGGAAGTCATGTAAAACACTGTTGGCCACTGTGACTACTGGTCTGGGGTTCTGAGAGGGCCCCATTAATCAGGGGCACCACATTACTGAGAAATTAACACTGGAGCCAGAATTAAAAGGCTTGAGGTAGACTTTCTAAAACCCACTACTAAAACAAGCACTACTAGTGTCATGGAGGTCTAATTATGGTGACACTGGAATGTCCACCTGAGGGATACATTTTGACAGTAGTCCCAAACAGAAGTGCAAGATCTCTTTCTTGGAATGTCCTACATTTACATGAGCAGGCATGGAGAGCCCCCCTGCCCATCAGGGGGATGGAATGTCCACCGTGAGGACGGGGAGGGTACATGACAGACTGGGGCAAGACTGGCTGGGTCACGAACACTCTGACGGTTGTGCCAACAGTGAGAGGCAGGGTGGGAGGGCACGGACAACAAGAAAGGGCGAAGGATGGACTTTGAGGACCTAGCAGTGTGATATAACAGCGCGACAATAACACACCCCGACAGCACTTCACATCAAATTAGGACACTGACTCTCCATTAGACTTGGACCTCAGCCACATGTGAAGGATTTGAGTTGATTCGGCGTCTCACAGCCCTCCGCTGAGGGATTAGTGGTCCATTAACATCCACGGCACGCACCGGGGAAGGGCACACCCTCACACACTGTAAGGTGTCTTTTTGGCAATTCGTGAAAGGCTTACAGCACCATTCATAATGGAGAGCTAATATCTGCCCTGGTTTACTCCTCCAACAGCGGACATAAGCACGGCGTCATTATATGCAAGTGCTTAGACATGTTCAGCAGCTCACTAATGCTCACCCGGAGAGTGAGGACAGTTCCTGAGTGAGCATCGCCTTGTAATGATGCGATCACAGACACCGAGGCGCCACGCAGAGGCCCGACTCAGTGACGTAAGCGCAGTCTCGCATATCAAAGCAACACACGCCCACTCCGAACTCACTGACCTTCCGAGAGCCTGTCGTTATAAAGGTGCATCACGGACAGGGTGTGTGCCAGAATGGGGGGGGGCGGAGTTGGCCCTGTGTAATGGTAGCGGCCAGTTGCAAAAATGAGTTGCAAGCTGTAGAGACAGAGCCGCACGGAGAAAGAGAGCCAGGTTACTTTCAAGGAGTCTTTCAAGTTAAAGCCAGGCTGATATGTACAGGCAGGGAGAGGAAGTCAAAGAGACAGACACACACGCAGAGCATAAGATGGAGAGAAGACAGAAAATGACATGCAAACAGTGGTGGAAGAAGGAATATGCAGAGGAATACAACAATGAGAAAGACAAGTCTGACCCCAAAATACAGCAAAGGCTGTCGACAAAAGAGCATGGAACCACTGACCCTTTCTTCTCCGTGTTTTGGGCTGAAGGGCCCATCTCCCCTTTCTAAAGAATTTCCCTGATCTGGCAGGCAACCACTCACATGTGCTGGGAGGCGTTGGGAAAGGAACTGCTGTACTGCGGCGCTGAGTCCTCTGGGCCATGAGGGGCAGCGTGGCTCAGCACCATCATCACGGGCCGGTGAGGGTACATCTTCTTAGAGATGCGGAAGTAATTGATGCTGTCATTGGTTATGATGTCTGTAAGGTAGTCCTGCATCAAAAAGAAAAGACATCTATAAAAATGTCTTAATAAAGTCTGACTGCTAACCTTCTGTTTACACTTTTGATTTTGAATCTGACCAGCTAGACATTTTGCAGTTTAATCTTTTTTTAGCTGAGTTTTGAGTGTGACAAGACAAACTGCATCTGTTAATTAAATTTCTATAACTGTGAAAGCCGTGCACACGGGTCTATCTAAAGATACACATCCCCAGTCTGTGAAACAGTTATAAATGGAAATTGGTCCTTTTTCTGTGGCCAGGCTGGAAGCATTTGTTTCACCATCGAAGCTCATGTTTTTGGTTTAGGGAATGCCTCTCACTGTTCACTGCTGGCAAAGGGCACATTGAGGAAATTGGTGCCAGGTGTTGATGGATTTTGGCAGTGGGTTAAAAAACCAAGACAAAAACTCAAGGAGGAGGGACCTCAGGCGTAAATTACTAGTGAGTCTCCGCCCACTGTGTGCGAAGGAGCCAGAGGGCACTGTGAACTGGACCTTGCAGTCTCAATCACATTAATGGACAGCTGCAAACTGTGGCATGACATTGGGTCTGAGGCACTGAGCAGCCGTGGTCTGCTGGACACAGCCTTGGCCTCTGGCACAAGCCCTGCCACCACTGTAGAATGGACCAGGGCCCAGTGCAGCCCATAATGAGAATAAGAGACCATAGGATATGTTTACATCCTTTTTATGGTCTGAAATGAGAAGAGAGGCACAACATAAATCTCAGTAACTAGACCCCCCTGACCACAGTCAGCTGCAGGAGAGGTAGTCATCATGATGATAGACATTGGAAGTGTCTCCTCTTGGGGGAAGCCTATCCAAGCAAAGCATGTGGTAAATGGTCCTCACACTTTCGGAGGGAAATAAGGCAACTATGTTTTTTTACTGGGTCATTGATGCAAGTTGCTAAAATCCCTTTTCAGTCAATGGTCATCTGATGAGGCCACAACTGATCAATCGGGAAAGCCAGCAGCAGACTCCACAAGCTAAACTATCGGCTACTGCTATCTACCAGTTATAAGCCCTTCACACATGCCGGTGATTCTCTGAATATCTTGTGGATATGTGACCAATGCCACAAATAGCTTTGTGCTCTAGAGACAAGGCTTCAAAACCCATGGTAAGCGGAATAACTGTATGCTGTCAATCACCGCTCCCACTGGGATTCGCCATGCAGCAGCTGAATGGCGCAATCAACCCACAAGCCATGATTTTCAAAGCCTCATTTCTCGCAGAACTGTAACCATCACACGAACAGGGCATGGACGCAAGAGGAAACAGTGGACGAGACCTTCTGGTAGTTGAAGCCGTGCTTCTCCCGGACGCCATTCCTGCACAGGGTGTAGTTGTAGAAGCGGGAGTTCTTCACCAGCCCCACCCACTCTCTCCACCCAGGCGGCACGTAGGAGCCGTTGTATTCATTCAGGTACTTCCCGAAGAAGGCTGTGCAGCAACATGAAATCGTGTCAGAAGGTTTTGTCATCTAAATGGTCGCTTAAGTCTCATCCAAAGACGACTGGGAACAAGGAGGTTAAAAATCTACATTTACAATGTGAAATGGTGCATAGTATGCTTTAGACAGCACTGCAGTCAGACAGGTGGCACCGTGGCTCACTGAGCAGTACTGAGCCCTCCTATATGCAGGGTTGGGGTTTAACTCCTATCTCCACTCTGCATGTGGAGATAACACATTTTTCTCCAGGTACTGTGGTTCCCTCCAAAGTCCAAAGGCATGCTGTTTTTATATTGTCCATACTGTGTCTGTGCCCTGATAGACTGGTGTTCCACCCAGGCTGTGCCGCATGCTGCCTTGGACAAGCTGTTGGAACTATACAAGTGCTCGGAGGGTGGATGATACGAGATAGGATGAAATTTACATTATTAAATAGTATCTAATGTGAGTCACGAAAGTCTATGGTACAATTAGGATAGTAATGGTTTTGTTGTCTTTTTGTTTTATTTTTATTTTGAATAAAAATAATGGGTTTCAATTAGGTCCACAGGTATAGACTCAATGACACCCAATATTCATGGTGCAGAATTCCCAGATTACGGTCAACCACTTTGCTCCAGGCAGCTGAGACATAAACATTTATTTTAACTAAAATCAAGCGAGATTAATCTGACCCAACATTTGTGCTTACTATATTATAGGCCAGTCCATCTGTGGAAATGCAGTTGGCCAGATTTTCATCCTGAAGGTATGTCTGAGCTCTCTAGAATTCAAAAAGCTACCCACAGGAAAAAGAAAACATTTTTAAATCAAAAATAGACTCTTCGGAAGGTTGGAAGGAATGTAAAAGGTCTACAGGTGAAGTGTCAGCGAGATGGGTTTCAGGTACAAATGCTTCCCCTTTTGAAGGTAATGTCAACGAGTGGCTGCAGCAGAGCATGGTCTTTTCATTCGTGTGTGCGTCGTGCGTCCTGGTATGTGCTCTTACTTATACTTCTCTGCTGTGTAGAAAAAAAATGTTCTGAAGTACCAAGAGATTCAGCGCCTCAAAGAAAACCTGATTATAAACCTTTTAATGTAAGACAATCCCTTTAAAAGGGTCTTTCAAGTTAAAGGAAATGGAATTAAAATTATCAATTAATTAATATAGGAAAAGGAATTAATCCTGGGTTGATTAAATTTCGCAGTGAGGGGTGGTTGTTCTACCAGGGCAAGGTGCACTCACTAATGTAAAACAGGACAGGCAGGGGTGCAGGTGGGGCACGGATACCCAGGCAGATTATAGGGGCCCAGCGCTTTGTAGGGGCCCCTGAATTCAAAAACTATACCTCTACTCTTCAAATTTTACCGGAGGGTCCTGTATTTCTCCAGTAGTAGTGTGGGGCCCAAGGTGACATTTTGTCACGGGGCCCAGAATTTCTAGCTATGTCCCTGGGATGGGTTAATGCATTTACGATAGTCTAGTGTGTTAATACTGTTTAAAGTCACAAAGACAGCATCTATGTCTCATCCAGAGCAGCCTGCCTGTAGGTTGCTGCTGCCTTCTGTGCCGAGCCAGTGTCAGAAGTGGGGAATAAAAGTAAATTTGACAACCCAACAGGTGGGAGTGATACTGACTATGTCTCCACTTCCCCCTGTGGCCATAGTTGTGGGAGTGGTTGAAGCTTAGAAGTAAGAGGGGCAGGGCACTGTGAGTGTCTCACTAAGACATGTTAGCATATTGCTAATATGGTTAGTGCTGCTGTTGCTTCCCAGTGTTACATTACATTACATGTTACACTGACGCCAAGGTGAGGGTGGAAAACGAGTGTGAGGCAGAGACACACACACACACACGCACACACACCTGTGCGGTAGCCGGTGCTGTTGAGGTAGACTCCGAAAGTGCGGGGCTCGTGTTGGGCCTGCCAGGAGGGTGAGGAGCAGTTCTCATTGTTGGTGTAGGTGTTGTGGTTGTGCACATATTTCCCCGTTAGCATGGAGGAGCGTGATGGGCAGCACATGGGCGTGGTCACAAAGGCGTTGGAGAAGTGCGTCCCTCCCTGCTCCATGATGCGTCGCGTCTTGTTCATGGCCTGCATGGAACCTGTGGTGATGGAGAGGGAGAGCGGGTGGGCTTCAGGCGTCAACATGGCCAGCCATTGCAGTGGCCTCCAAATATGGCACTAATGACAAGGGTGGGGATGGGGAAAGACCTTTAGCAGCCAAAATGGCCCTTCCACACAGAAAACAAAAAGTACAAAATAACCAGGATATTGCTGTCATAAAAACATTTGTTCATTCATTCTCTGTTTTGTCCACAATTGGCTAAAATGCAGGTCCTTCACACAAAGTCTGGGGCTATCTAATGGCTAACACAGCCAAGAAGGGCCTCTATAGGCCCGGAAGCGTTCTGGAAAGCTCCCACACACCTCCTGTGATCCCTACATAAAAAAGGGGCTTCTGGATAAGTCTACTCTCAGGTGCCTCGGTGATATAAGCCCTCTGCGATTCTGTCTGCAGCTGTGATGCTGGGCCAGGGAGCATCCTGACGGATTCACGCATTGTGAAAGCCTGGCCTCTCTGTCCTCCTGACGATTGTAGTCCCAGGATGCTGCTGGCTGGACAGAGCCAGCTCATGGGTGTGCTTTGGCAGTGCTGTTTAAAATGAGGAATGGGGTCCACAGATGCACTGGCAGGAAGGTCAGACTGAGGCCCCTCACCCATCCCCCCTCCGCTTGACCTTTTCAAATGCGTCCGGCAGGCGTTCCACTGCAGACACAAAGGTCAAAACCAGACAGCTGTTTTCAGAAGGCATGTTCATAGAGCCTGTTGACAACTTGGGAATAGCGAGTGCTTTTTTTTTTCCTTTACAGCAACATGATCATAAACCACAAGGAGAAAGAGAAAAAGAGGTTCCCCTCAAATTACAAGGAAGGGTTATTTGCTTCCATCCCCTGTCCGGACTGATTTCTGTGCCCTTGTGCCTTCTGAATTTCAGCCAAGCCCTCGTCACTGTTAAGGTAAGCATGTGGACTAATCCACTAGAATTTATTTTTGTTTGGCACAGTGCAGTAATTAATTCCCCTGGAGAACAGGGAAAAGAGCAAACAGAATGTACAATCCATCAGCAAACCTGCCTGCCCATTTATTTCACGAGTCACAAGTAATCCCTACCAAAAATATCCCATCTTCTGTATTGCGAAGTGCAAATCTTTTCGAGAAGCTCTTCCTAAATTGCCTTCATCTTTTCTTGTATGTATTTTTTTTTTTTTAATTTTTGGAAAAATTAAAGAAAACAAGCACCAAAGTGACAGGATGAAACATAGAGACTTGAAAGAAAAGGCATTTATCCTGGATTATACCATTTTTCACCACAAAAGGTACAGTCATTGTTCTGCCTTTGACCGGAGAAATTATGCACATCAAATCTGTGAGACAAAAACTGTGTGAAACCCCACTGGGTGCCAAATGCATATCATTAATGGAAAACGTCTCTCATCTGTTTGCGTGACACGAGAATACACTTCTTGTATTGGACCTCCACTCTGGGAAAAAAATAGGAGCAATATTTTTGTATAATCTGTATATGCCATTCGGAGTGTGGGTCAAATTTTCAGCTGGTCCTCCATGACCCATCAGGGGGAAACTCACCTATCCATCAATGTATTTTCTGACACTTAAAGAACTCTGAACTAACTGAGTGAGGTTTCAGGGGGATGTCGTGGCACACAGGTAAACAGGATGTTAGATGTGAAAAGTTTAGTTCTTTGTTTGGCGTCTCAATGCAAGTTTTTGGGAGAAAAATGCCTAGCTCTAGTTTGACACCAAAACAGTGATTTGCTGGAAGTGGCAGGTGTGTGCTTAGTCCATCAAATGGTGCAGGGAAAGCCAAAACACAGCTTTTGCAAAGGGAATAGGGATGAAAATCATACAGCGGTTAGATGATATCCCATTCATAATTAAAAATTATTCAGTGACATCCAAGTCATCATTATTTATGACCGAGTTAAGCCATTTTAGACTTTAGACCCTAAAAGTAATATCGGCTTGTTTTAAATCCTGATGGTTTTGATCTCGGTGCTCCAAAACTGAGCGGTTCTGCAATCTATTTGAGTGATTTTTCTCTTGCAAACAAGGAAAAGTCGAGGGAAAAACACCATGGAAAAAAGGAATGGAAATAATCACATAGTGGAAGAACAAGCATGATGAATTCATAGTATAATAACTGTTGACATGCAAAGGAAAACATTCGGAGGCTCGCCAAAGCGTCTGCCCTGCGCCGCTGATAATTACAGCCGTCTGAATGACAATAATGCGCGTTTGAAGGCTTAAAAGAACAAGCAGAGGCGTCACACGGTGCACAAGCGAGGAACTGTAGCACTGCTGCTAGCTGTCACACGGGAGAAGAAAGTAAAACAAATGCAGCCCGACTTCCTGCGGATTCTGACTGAGGGCCTCCTGAAGAGCCTAATCCGTTTGCATTGGATGGAACGGCACGTCTCACCCGAACGTCTTCTACGTCAATTAGTGCCGGGAGTGGAATGTGGCGTCCCCTGGTGTGACAAGGAGGCCCCCCACTCTTCGAGCTCATGCAGAGAACCGCATTTGGCCATTGCTGCCTTTGATGGCATGCATCCCCTGAGATCCACCAGAGCCTAATTAGTGGCATTGCCCAACAGAACGCCTTCATATCCATGTCTATGTAGTTGGCCATTTACGCAGTATGGATTTCATTCATTTCAGCTGTCAACACCTTCAAAGATCAAATTTGATAGCTGAACACAGCTCTCTCTCTCTCTCTCTCTCTCTCTCTGTCTTACAGGAGTCTGTTTGTTTCCCTTTGCTGTCTGTGTGCCACACAAACATACCTTTGTACAAGTAGCTTGATGGTGAGAACTTTTCTAATTTTTCCAGCCACATCATAGCACGGTTCTGTTGGCGCAGGTGCTGTAAATATGAAGCATCTTTTTGTGGACTGTCAGCTATAGTATGAAAGGATTTTCTCTTTAAATGTCTTACACATGGGACAGAATTTGCCTTTTGTTGAACAGACACCCAAGAATGCAGATTCCTGATACACGTGAATCTCCTTTCAACCGCAAATAAAACTTGCCAAACCCAAAATATGCATAACTTTTCTATATTTTTGCATTACACTGAATCTTGGGATTCTGGAGTAGGCTCCGGACCCCCATGACCCTGATTAGGATGAGCGGGTACAGAAAATGGATGGGTGGATGGATGAATCTTGGTTCCTTTCCGCATGTAAAAAGGACTCAATACTTGAGGGTAGAGGGTGGCGTCTGGGAATGGTGGAAGTGAGATTACAGATCACTGCTGTACTCACCCAACTCAATGTCCTGGTCGTCTGTCAGTATGAGGATAATGTTGGGCCTGATGTTCCGCCGGTCCCTCTGGAAGCGAGCCTTCAGGCGCTGGTTGGACAGGAACACGGAGCCATTGGCGAGAGAGAGGAGCCCCAACAGCAGGAAGCCCACAGCCAGCCCGTGCCCAGCCATCGCACTCCAAAGCCTGCTCACACCTTGCTCACGCTGTTGCTGTTCCCACCTCGCCGCTCCTGTCAACATAGCACATAGGAATGAAGTCAGCTGCTGCCATACAGATGAAACCCAGATCCACTCTCACAGTGCTTCTCAACCCAGTCCTGGCGACCCCCAGACAGTCCATGTTTTTGCTCGTTTCCAACTCCCTGCCAGACAATCCACATTTTTGCTCCCTTCTAGCTTCCAGCAGGAGCAAAAACATGGACTGTCTGGGGGTGCCCAAGGACCGGGCTGAGAAACACTGTACTCTCAGATCTCCTGCAATATGGGCTGTGAACTGGAAGCACCTGCATGTTTTAACTACTGTATTTCTTAGAGATTCCATCAGATTTCCCAAAGCTATGAGTGTTCACTCTGCTCAACCCGTCTGGCCACCCACACAACAAATTCCACACGGGACCCAACGCGGAAAGAAAAGTAGAATCATAGGATCACAGCATCACACAGGCTGTGCCGATATGTCATTATACAGCTGCCCCTGGGCTCTGCCATCCCACACCTCTCTCACATGGATGACGTCTTGTCCTCCTGCCTAGAACCCATGATGTGATGAAACGGTCACACTCTCAGCACCTCCCCTCCAACTGATGGATTACTATAGCTGGGAAGGTGCGACTCACAGTCACTTGGGTTTTCTCTCTTTCTTTCTCTTGCAGATCCATATAAATCTGCCGGTTCAAGCACTCCAATCATTTATCAACCATTAACAATGCATTAGAGCATGTAATCATCAGCTGGAGGGAAACATATGGTGGCCAGTGGGATGTTGGAGGGGCAGGGAGCTGAGGGCCATAGTCAGACGAGTCAAACTAGGGTAGAGGATGAGGTAGAGGTGGTAGGAATGACAGCAGGGAGAAGGGGAAGCAGATGGGGCAGGATTTTTTTTAAAGTTGTTTGGTGAAAAGAGCTTCCTGGGAACTGATGAAGTTTTAAGTGATGTTGGTAGGAGGTAAGAGGAGGCTGGCCGAGACATGAAAAAGGTCTGCTGGAAGGGGCTAGATTAAGGAGAGGACAAAAAAGCAGAATAGTTCATCTGAGCAGCTTTCACTTTGCACCATTGGTGTTTTCGATTATGTTTCGCTCCTTCACCTTTGTCAGTACAAAAGCAGTGGCGTAATACCCTTTGCAAAAATATTTTCAGGGAGATCCGCTTGGGCACGCTTAATGCAAGCCCTGTTTTTTAACTGGAAAAATGGACACCACATCCCACTGCATCTGCAGCTCGTTCCGACGACCGGCACTTTCTTTCTAAAACTGACACCTTTAGGGTGATCCGCCCAACACTGGGCAATTTGTCTTATTCATATTTCTCAAGAGGCAATACCTGCATGCCTGGTATAAGCAGGATTAGACAGACATGGAGATCTATATCCCAAACGTGGTAATGAATTTCAGCGTGCATGACAAACACTCTCCCGCTGTTTTACAGCTTTCCTGTGTCGAGGCATGTATCGCTTCCCCAGTCTGGTTACATTTTATTCTCTCACCCATGACCACCTGCTGTGGGAAGGGCCTCCTGACTCACTGTCGCAGTGTAAATCAAACATACTCTGGCTGCTTTAACAGGTGAAGGTTAGAGGGGAGATGCAGTTGGGCACCAGTTAAACGTATATCGGTGATACTTCCCAGAGGACAATGGCCGTAAAGTCACACAGATCCATCTGTCTGATACATGCACTTGTGCAGCCGTTGCAGGTCCGAGTGCATGCCAAGCAAAGGGGTTAATGCACTGTGACTCCCCGCCCCCCTTCCATCATCCGCACGGACTGCTGGGATAAGTCTGTGGCCCTTTATAGTTCCACATGAAATGGTCCCAGCTGAGCTCCATGCTCTGCTGATGGCTGCCCGTGCTATCTGCTCCATGGGGCTGCTTCTATTTACAGAGAGCCCCAGCAATACACCCATCATGACCAGAGCTGTCCTAGTCTTTCACAGGAGCCCTCAGCAGTGGAGCATGAAGATGTCTCACACTGATGGAGAGGCCTAGAGAGCCCTTAGTGGGCATTAATGTCAAATCTGAGGTCCCTGCAGGTCTTCACTAAACGGAGATGTATTCACACAGCAGTTCGATAAAGCAAAGTGTGATAACTTATCCCTTGCCACTATTTCTTTTCTTTTTTTCTGCAATGCATAACTAATTTGTTTTTCATAATATATCAGAGAGTTTTATGACACCGACCATCCTCAGAACTTCGTTAATTACTCTGTAGTGTAAATGGCCAAAGTGCTCAAGCCTTTTGTCCCAGCTCTGCAGTTCGTATGCGCATAACCTGGACACAATCTGCAGCGAAGGATCTCCTCGTGAAAAGCGCTGGAAATGAGGAAAGGAAAGATGAGGCGCCATCAGATAAAGCGGATAAAACGATAATAGTATTCCAAATTACTATGAGGAAATGGAGGGTTAATAAGCTTGCCAAATCGCTCAATTACACGCAGCCAGCACAGAACACCTGAGAAAAGCACGTTAATCCTGTTTTGCGGTTCTTATTACTTTCCTTATAATTTCCTAAAAACTGCCTTTCACTGACCTAGTATTATATTTTAAATTACACTATATTAAATTAAATCAAATCACTAGCCTGCTTTACACAGAATAAAGTAACCCATTGTGCCTCCCGAATTTAACTTTTAGATTACTACATTAAAAATGATTAAAAATCAAATGCACATTTATCTATTAGCAATATTATGAATCAAAATTATGCAGTTTAAAGGCTTACGGTTTTCTTTTTTTCATCGTTAACACAGCGATTATTAACAGCTCTCCCCACCCAGCCAATTACTTTAAATCCCTGTTTTAAATTACAAAACTGGGGGATGTCATTTGCTTCACCGTTATTTTTCTCCAGGAGCGCCAAGCAGCGAGAGCCTTGCTATTCTTTGATTTGTACAAAATCTACATGAAGCCCGCGGTTAGCGGCACGGCGCCCCGCCGAGCGCCTTTACAGAAGCGCGACCGGGGAAACAAAACAGCGCCGCGGCACGCTAAAGAGCCGCGCGAGCAGCGTCACGCGCGCGATAAGCTTCAGCTGCACTGCCGGGCGAGCACCCCGCGCACCCGTGCAACCCGTTCTCCCAGGCAATGAGAGGAGCCTCATTCGTTTATTCATTTTTATTTTGCTTCATTTTATCTTTCCCCTTTAATATTTTCGTTCGCACCGACAATAAAACACGGCACGCATTCCGACGGCACGTTTTGCACGGATTCGGACCTGTGCGCAAACACGCAATTAACTAATGGATCTTCAGGTATAGTCTGGCACTACAAATTTCTCAAGTTCCTCTTTAGCTTTAGTCTTTGATTATTACACATTTGTATGTGAATTAATATTCTGTAGTCTGCAGCCATTTATATGACCAACTGATATGTGGATCTAACTTATTCTCACATTTTAAAATTATGCCATATTTTCCATAAATTACAGTGCTCATATGAATATCACAATATACATGGCTAAATGTTTAAGTAAATTATTTTCTAATTCACACTTCTTCTGTTTTAATGGTACATTTTTTCCCCTCTGGTAGTGTCATCAGATATGGATATTTACCATAGTTTTCAACAAACTATATATGTAGGAAAAAGGTTGTTTTTGTTGTTGTTCAGTTACATATTTGAAAAAATGCAGCGCTCAGTGTCTGAGATGTACTTAAATATGGAATTTGGATAATTTCACATACCTCGTATGTAAGAATTTGGAAAAAAAAAAAAACTAAATGTCAATTTCAATCCAGATCAAGCCAAACAAAATAAAACACTGTCGAAACTCAAAATTACAAATGTACTAATGCACTAATATCAGCATATTAGCCCAGTAATGGCTTACAACTGAAAAGAAATGATAAAATAAACATTGAATGTATGTGAAAGCCATGGCTCACATGGCTACAGGGAACATACAAGTATTTTTAACTGGCAGATTACAGTTCACATGCTGATTAATGCATATGGCAGAGGAATACGGCAAGGCTCCAGTTCACACGGAGTGCGACGGCGACATGCCAGGGCATCCCGTGCCCAGGGAGTCAGTGCTGATGGGCATCGGCGGCCCCCGCTTCCCAGAGGCTCTGACCCCCCCCCACCCCAGGCTCTGTCTCTGCTTCCACGAGTCCCACTTCAGCCCCCATACGCCTGCTCCCCTCCCCACGGCACCCATCCTCCAGAGCACACCCCCCCATTACACGCAGGGGCAGCTTTTGTCCTGTGCACAATGCGAGGCGTCCCCAAACCTCCTGATATGGGGCCGCTGCCAGCCCTGGAGCCATTAATCCTAAGGTCTCTGAGAGCGCAGAAAGTGTAAGCTTTAGACTACAGTGGCAGAGAGGGGGGACAAGGAACTTTTAACTGTGTTTAAAAATAGACAAAGTAGTGAAACATACCTGGAGGAAATGGAACAAAGTAGCTGACCCTCCCACAGAGCCGTGGCCAGGTGGGGCGCACACCCACGCACCGGCCCCCGCCTCCCTGAAGAGCAACGCCAGCCTGCTGCTCTGCTTCCCGCGGATGATCCTACCTCATCGCAGTCAATCCCGGGGCTCTTCAGTGCTCGGATCGCGATTGGCCGGCCAGCAGGAAACCATCCAGAGCAAGGCTGCGCTAACGCTGCATGGCGCTGTAAATCCCCTCACGCCGCTGCAGCCCTAACCGTCTCCTGTGGTTGTTGCTCTTGCTGTCTCCCTCTTTCTCTTTTCCTCCCTCTCTCCCTGCCCCTTTTCCTCTCTATCTGTGCTTCTGCCTTGCTCTCTCTCTCTCTCTCTCTCTCTCTCTCTCTCTCTCTCTCTCTCGCTCCCTCACAGCTGTGCTCGCTCCGCTTTATTTTCTGCTCTTCCCTTCCCAGGCATTCAGTCCTGGAGGATTGATGTTCTCTAACCTTGAGGTCTGCTGTTTTCAATTTACCAGCCCAATGTCTCCCCATTCCGTCTGAGTGCCCCCCCCACCCCCCTCACCCCCTGC
>JAAGVU020000103.1:6874502-6890974 GCA_011763525.2 Mormyrus iriodes
CCCCCCCCCACCTCTGCCCCGGGCTTAGCTGTGAGTCTGACAGTGAAGAAATGCAAAATCCATTTTCTAAAACGGTTACAAGCGACATGGTAAGGGTACAAAGAACCCTGCTGTCGTCAAGTCCGGCATTAACATGCATTCCACTGAGACTAAGCCAGAGAATGGATCAATAAGTTGTATTCTGTTGCTTATTAATACAATACAAGGTAAGCTGAAGCATTCAACATGAGCTCAATTACATTTTTACTGCACAGAGAACTTAATTGCATTCTGCAGATTGTTCTTTTTTCAGAATAATAATTGTAATACATGATATCTACAAGTCTTTGATTTCTCAAGCAATACATTTTGCGGATCTATGTTCTAACTGCTTACGGTCAGTCTAGCAGAGGGACCTGAAGATGATGCAAAGCAGCATAAGGGACAAGGAAGGCTGCGGGACACTCTAGGATGCTTGCAAATCAATATGCTTCAGTCAGAGACAAAAATCAACACATTACCTAAAGAAAAATCTTACTTTTGATGCCTAGTATGATCATGAAAGAATATTTTAAAGCTAAAGAAATGATGAACCCAATTCAATACAAAAATGAATTATGATTATTATTTTAAAATGGAAAATGGTTAAATAAGTGAAATGTTGCTCTGTCTTTAGTTTCTTTCTGACAATTAATAAAAAATATAATATTAAATATAAATGTCACAACATTTTTTGCAGAAAAATACAATTCTGCTATAATCACATCATAATATAAACACACATAATCTAAATATATGGTTACAGATCTATAATTAATTGGTAAAAAAAAAAAAAAAAAAATCTGAATATCGGTTCAAGGAATCTTGAAGAATTCAAAAATGATTTTGTATCTGATAATTAAATATCCTCCATGACTGTAATAAGTGACTATGGAAGATGAATAGATATCTTTCATTGCATTTTTAATTTTAATTCTCTCCCGCTTCTCTTTATAGTTTAATAAATAAGATATATCTTTAAGAATTTTACTTTTTTTTGCAATTTTAAGATACCACACAATAATGTCCAAGGTGTTTTTTCACACTGAAAAGTAATAAAAAAATTAAATCAAAGAATAAATGTTTCATGAAAACTGTATATTTCAGAAACAAAAGAGAGAAAAATCGCAATGTGCTTATTTTGCAGCTTCTCCCCACCAATTTGCCCTTTCTATAATTAACTTTGCTTATCACGGCTCGTTAGCCGTCGTCACCTGTAAGGAAAGAGGCGTGTAAAGAGTCACAGTGAGCTCGATGTGAGCAGCTCAGCCACTTGGGTGCCTATGTCCCACCCAGTCCCCACACTGCCTAGCCAGCAGTCCACATGGCTCAAGTGGCCAGTCAATGAGCTGAGATGAATTGCCTGGGATGGTAGTGCATAGATTAACATGTAAATTTTTATTACCACGCCGAAAGGGTGGTGCATGCTGAGATGAATGCATGTGTAATTGAGTGCTTAAATGATGGATGGGACTTGGTTCTGGCGCAACCCAGGATCCATACTGAGAAATGTGGATTTAATGAACCTTTTGGTGGTCCGGTGGATGTCTGGAGCAGAGAAGCCATTTGCTTGA
Source organism: Mormyrus iriodes (assembly GCA_011763525.2). Classification (NCBI taxonomy): domain Eukaryota; kingdom Metazoa; phylum Chordata; class Actinopteri; order Osteoglossiformes; family Mormyridae; genus Mormyrus; species Mormyrus iriodes. The sequence continues at coordinate 6,876,095 of JAAGVU020000103.1, forward strand.
TTGATAAAGTGCCATTTGCAAATGATCTTCTCTTGGCAGTCGAGTCAGTTTCCCTGAGCTGTTTCTTTTTTTTTTGACAGGTCTAACACCTTGTTGCTGGGCGAGATGTGCTGTCCCAGTCTGGTTTATCATGCAGGGAGGCAGAGCGATGCTACAGACTGAGTTCCAATGAACTGGGTGTAGGGCATTGCCATTATACTAATACTAACGTGTGTTAATGCTAAGCACATGGGAAATGCTGACCAAAATCACATGGTAACTCACGGCTTATTGGGTTATACTCCTTCAAGTGTTGTGCTTTTGTTCCGAGTGTGATGACCTAATTAGACCGCTTTATGGGTCTAAAATGGCTTTCTTTACACATCATTGCTTTTTTAAACTCACTGTTCACCATCGGGGCCTGTGCCTGCTGCCAGTTAGAGGGTGCTGGCATGGGGGTGTTACGAGCGGGCAGGTTTTTGATGCTAAACGAAGAATGTCCTGCCGGTAATGACGGCCCCTCAAACCCGCTGTCATTAATCATCGTGCCTTCATGGTGGAATTAAGTAACATCGATGCTGCCACAGTCTGGACTGGGCTGAAATCCCAGAGAAGAAAATGCTGTTGTATCCTTGCACGTTCTCTCCGTTACTGGAATAAACATGTTTAAATGGAGCATTCGGGAAACGGGTATTGTACGCTCCCTGGTGGGGGTGACTGCTAAGGAAATAAGTAACTCAGCTAACAGGGAACATTCCCAGAACTTCAGCTAACATTATTTAAAGGTTGTCTCAAAGTAACTTACTAACGTAAATGGAACGTTATTTCCACGTTTTACACTGTAACAAAGATTCTGACAGTATCAGCACAGAAACATTATTACCTCAACATGTCTTTAACATAAATAATATTGAAAAATTGTATTCTAAAATAAAACTATATTATAAAAGCACCATATGTGTACACTACAAGTACACCAGTCAGCCTTGACCCATGACCTTTGCCATGTAAAGCTACAGTGTTACTGGCAGCTGTATCATGCCTTCCATCTGCCTTTATGTTATTGTGCTTAGCTGTAATAGTAGTTGTAGTAGTGGGATAATGTTCTGGGAACATCAGGAAAACTGGACATTTTTCCGTACCATTATTGTAACGTTCGATAAACGTTCCTAGAACGAAAAATTGTTAGCTGGGTAAGCGTTACATGTTCAGCAGGATTATAAGTGAGCCTGAGCCCAGCTGTAATGAATTTTAACAGCAGATATAGCTAATCTGCCATATCTCCAGGACATGTGCATACGGTGTAAAAATGATGTTCTTCAGTGACATCGTCATACAGAGGTATCTCCACTCCATCCTCTAAGTACTAATTCAGTATAGGGCCACAGTAAGCCTGGAGCCCATCCCAGTACGTACAGAGCACATGCTTTCACACGCTATAGGCCAGTTTACTCAACTGCAACGTTTTGGACTATGCTTGTTGCTTGCAGCACGAACACGGGAAGCATCTGCAAACAAACCCACAGCCCCGTAGGAGTGAGACTGTGGCGCTAAGCCACTGAGCCACAAAGCCCAGCCTGGCCGGGGGAGCTTTCCGTACAAATCCCAGGCGGAGAGGTCTGTGCATTTGGTCATCTCTGCAATTAGTTTTCTTATCACAATTCCTGGCTGTGTCGGCATGTCAGAAGTTCAACTGCAGTCCTTACAAGGAAGAAGAAGAAGAAAAAAAAAAATATACACACACACACACACACACACGCACACATATATATATACACACACGTGAACAAAATTATCCTAACTGCAGTGTAAAAAAGTACCTTTGCCAAGTCCTCATTGTTCACATGGTTCTCTTTCTCTTCTGCCAGATGTTTGGTTTACATCTTGTTGTCCTTCTGATGCAATTAAAACTCATTTCTCTCCCTCATTTCTGTACCTTTCTTCTGTCGCAGGAAGCAGTGACTGTTTTACCCTTTGCAGAAAGTAAATGAGGAGCTATTTAAAATGTACTTTTTAAAATGAATGTTGCTGCTTCTTGTCTGATGTGTTTGAAGGTCATCAACAGGCCTTCATCTGCTCCGTTACTAGCCTGGAACCTGTCGCCATGGTGACCCCCATTTAAACCTGGACCCAATGCCCACACGGCACCTCAGACTGCTGCAGGGTGGCCATTAGGAGCAAAACAAATAAAAACTGCCTCAGTGCTAGGATCAGGAAAGCAAAATATGTCTCTGTTGTCCACGTTAAAGGTTTTTAAACTCAATATAATAAGTGAGATGGGGAAGCAGAGATTTAGAGGTTTGGGGATTCACTTTTGACCAAAGGGCGGGGGGGGGGGTTCCACAAGCTTATTATTGCCTCATGTTTGTCCTGCGTAGCCAACAAATACAAAAGGACAATGCAGCGGCAGACGTGGTCCCCAGTGGGGCTGCTTGGGATGCGCTATTGCCTGGTTGGCCTGGGGACTCCGCTGTGCTGGCGTCTAAGTTGGGTGCCTTGGCTGGCAACTGCCAGGGGAGGGTGCACACAAAGGGGGGGCCTCACAGTGGCCCCACGGAGGCCTGAATGCTGCTGTCAGTCTGGACAAACGATTATATCTCTTCATTCCCTTCATGGTGACTTCAGAAAGACCTGTTCAGCATAGCCAAGCAGAAAGATAACAATGAAATAAAACAAATGAAGCCTTTTCGCAGGGAGCTGGGAGCTGGGAAACTGATATTCCACTGGGTCCTTAGTGGCGGACGGCATATCGAAATGTTAACGTTCCTTGAATCCCAGTATGGAGTGTATCAGGGAACACATGCTGTCTTTTTTTTTGGGGGGGGGGGGATGCATAGCTGAGATTCAGCAGTCAAGCTGATGTCATATTAGACGCTGAGGTTTCATGGACTTTTTGTTTTTTTTTCAACCCTGATGAGATGAATGAAAAACTCACATCATCCGAGGGCAGCAGTGGAAACCAAATGGTCCCGCAAACCCTTGTGCAAACATTTGTCTGTGTGCCATGGGAAGTCGCCCCCCCCTTCAATGCTACGCTTTTAAAGAGCCCCTGTGACACCTTCGGGAGTATCAGCTAATTCGAATGCACGGAATATTTAAAATAAAAAAAAAAATGGAGGCCTAAGAGAAAGCACGGGCCCCCTTTATATGTGGAGCCGCGGAGTACACGCCGTGCATTCCTTATTTTTTAATCCAACCGCTAATTCAAAACGTGCATAAAATATGCAAGAGCCTACAAGCGAAACGCTGCCTTCTTGACAGAGCTCCAGGTCTGGGGCTTGCCAAAGCCTCTCAATGCAGCCATAAGCCTGGAGCACAGTTTGGGAAGAAAGGAACGAGACTCCAATTTAATAAGGGCACTGTGACACGCACAACATATGATGGAGAGCCTTTTTCGTTTGGTACGCGCCGGGTTGATGTTTGTGCATTTTTCACATTTCATCAACCGTTAGCAACTCTTAAGCTGTTGGGGGGGTGGGGTGGGGGGGGGTAAGTACTTTGCCGTAATTTTTTTACAGTCTTATTGGGGATATGTAAAAACTCACTCGAGGTTCTTTCTGTGTCCCCCCACGCCCCAAAAAAAGCCATTCAAATTCAAATTGCACCCAGGCGAGCCTCTTTGCCTAACAATTCTCTTCCTGGGGTGCTTGTGTGTGCGTGTGATACTGGGAAAGTCCAGGTTCTAGTTAGGCTCCGTCTTAACACCAGTTGCAGAAACGCAAACCTCCATCTGAAAGGCTTCCCCTGGGGCTCTGCCACACGTTGCACCCAAGAGAGAGCAGAGCTGGATCCCACTCATACTGTCGCGGCCTGAAGCTGGCGACAGAAGCTGAGCGATGAATGTCAGCAGAAATGTGTTTGCTTGAGGCTGGTAGGGTCGCCTCTAACGGACAGAAAGGACTACGGATTAAAATCCAGGCACTGAAGTAGGTTCTGTTGAGTTTAACATGACTGGAGATGTTTAATCATGCGCACAGTTATAACTACACACAGGTATAGATGTCAGCTGTGAGCTGTATTTGTCTCTCCTGATGAGAACAACCGCAAAGTCAATAGCATAATGCACATAACGCGCTGTGAGTGTCAGAACGAGTGCAATAAGATACATAACACCACCAGTGCTGTTATGCTCCATTGGTATTTTCATTTATAGCAACGAATGGATGTGTCTCACCACAGTTACCAAAATCACAATGCCTGCCAATCATCTCCCATTTCATTGATACCAACATTTAACTCCACCATTGAAACATCAATTATGTCAACGGATGTTTTTGTCAGCAATGCTAAACCCAACATCTTAGTTAAAGCACACATTAGTGATCCTGGAGACATTGCAGTTTTGCTCAAAGGAGTGTGTTGATTATATTTGAAGTGCATTCAATAAATAAAGCACTTCTGTCAAACTGGAAGAATTTTTATTTCAGTAAGATTTAAGCTCTTCAGTTTGCTCTGATAATAATCCAGATTATTATATTAATAAGATGCACTTACAAGCTATAAGTGATGCTGTCTGAAGCACCTTTCGGTTCAAAATTTTTGTGCATGATTTGTAAAACAAACAAATAAAATTCTGAAAAAGCCAAAACAAATGGTTAAAAAAACAGGGTTGGTGAGTTAAATGAGCCTGGCTGCCTCAATTGTGATAGAGGGACTTAGAATTCACACTGCTAGATGAACGAGAATTAGATTCATCCTTCTGAATGGGTCCCTGGATGACAAAAGGCTGCAGAGACTGCGATCACTTCATGACGGCCTGTCTCAGAGGCTGTGAGGACATAGCTGACAAGGGAGGAAGGAGGCATTCACCGATGGGGGGCGATGTGCGAGAGCCTGCCCCGGGGATATCCCCTACAAAGACATAGAACAGCTACTGGACAAGCTTGCAGATTAAGCAAGATATCTCAAGGAAGTAGTGGGATGTTGGTGTAGCAAGGAGACTGCTGACACAGCCTTAGAAGAATCAGTTAATTAAAATGCAGGGATGATGCACAACACTGCAATATAGTCTTGACTCATTAGTGGAAGACCATGAGCCAGTATTTAATTGCTACCTGGAGAGGTGTTTTCAAGGACACATTCGTGCCTATAGGGTGTGTATTGTTAGTGGCTAGTTTGAGGAACGTGGAGACAAGCAAAGCGTCCTTCACAGATTTCGGTCTGATCATCCGTCAGTCGCAGCTTGTTAATGCTTTTATTTTCTCATCCACCCCTGGAGCACTGGGAGTCATGGTTGACATAAATTAATCATTTTTATTTTCAAAATACAGAGAAAGTAATATATTTAAGTTACCCAGATAGAATTTTAAAATTCTAAAATTATAAATCTGTCTATTATTCATGCTGATTATCCAGTTCAGGGTCATGGTGGGCCTGGAGCCCGTCCTGGGCAGCACAGAGAATGAGACAAGGTGCACTCACTTTGGGACACCAATCCAAGGGACACACTCACAATTCACCAAACAGCATGTCTTTAAACTGCAGAAGGACCCCTTTGTACCCAGAGAACATCTAGACTTTGCACACATACAGCTGGGTCAGGTATCGAACCCAAAAGTGCATATAAGTGTGTAATACTAAATTTGGTAAGGCTAAATGTCACTAAAGCAGCAGTATATGGCATGATGTTTAGCAATGTGTATCATCAACATCACTGTCATAGACACAGTACTCACAGAAAGTCTTTATGACACTTGTTAATTCTGTAAAAATGTTGCTATGTTTCATAACAAAAGTCCACTGACAAACAGTCTTTAACATATCTGCACATATCTTCTGCACAGACATTTTCTTTTTATTAAGTGTCACCATTTTTTGACTGACTGATTCAGTTCTGTTCTTGCCATTTTGCTATTAATTGCAGTTGTACTCATTGGCTCCCAATGGGATACTAGACACAAATATTTGGTGTTTTATGTTATTGCAAAGCACCTAGTGAGACTGATTGTCTATGAACTTTTTTAACTCAGAGCAGCTTTTATAACTATAATTTGTGTTTCAGTTTATTACTACTTGAAATTAATGTTTTACTTAAAGCTACTAGTTGTTTCTAATGTGATATTTATTTTTCCGCAAATTTATGCTTTTTGTTATAAAACCCATAAATTTGCAGCATTTTTATCGAATTAAGCAAGTGTCCCAAGAATTACTGTAGGTACTGACCCACCGTATCTTACCATCACATTATGACATCCCACACAGTGAGCGGCTGCATTGTACTTTTCAGTGTGGGATCATGGGATATGTCCATGGCCATTACTGTGCCTCCGCGGGCCCTTATCTTAACAGGCCCACACTCCGTCAGGGATCTCATGCAGCATGCCAGAACCTCTGCGGTGCTTTTAGCCCACGGGCTTTGGAACCTATCATAGGGTCTAAGTGGCCCGTGTTTCAGAATGCTGAAAGGCGAGCTTCGCGGTCACCCTAGGACAAAGTGGGGGCTTTGCAGAATGAGGCACGGTGGCAGCATTTTAATGAGGTCACTCATTGTGGCCCTGCTTCACCTCACGTACACCTACACACTGACAGCCTTTAATGAAAGTCCCAAATAACACACAAAGTGCAGCAGCAGCACCGTACATTATATACCAGCCAGATGTCATATCATCATATGCAGGACCACAGCAGGCTCCCTGCAACTCTACACATTAACCAGATGCCGTGATGGAGCAGACTAATAAATGCACTATTCCACCTTCCCCAGCTGTTCTGGGCTTACTTTTAAATGCGGGGTAGAGGCAGCGATGACCGTGACAGGGAAGCTGGCTTCAGGGTGGCCACAGGACCTGACCTTGGCGAGGCCTTATGGCGGCCGAATCGCATTGTCTGATTCTTTGGGGTCTGGGCCCAAAGTGACTGTCTAGAATGCATCTGACCCAGCTAGCTGACCTGAAGACCTTTGCACTTTGTCTTACGAGGAAAACCTGGAGATGCCCGGGGTCAGCGCTCTCCTCCTCTTCCTCCCTGCTGCACCCTGGAGCGGAACTAACGCCGGCCCAGGTGGATAACATCAATGCATCGCAACGACAGTGGTGGGGAGGGTGTGTGGCGGGGGGGGGTAATTCGACATAACGTGATTAAGTCAATGTCACACTGACAGGACGAGCATGCGGCACCTGCGGATTCCGCTCCGTAAGCGATCTGGTAATTAAAGGAGTGTGCGGCAGAATGGCTGGCAGGAAGGAGGGAACAGGAAGAGTGCTGGGGTCACATCCAACCCCTGGGAGCGTCGAAATGGAGACGGGAAGAGCCTGAAAGAAGGGCGGCCGGAGAGAGGAAGCAGGGAGAGGGCCAGGGAGATGGGAAACAGAGGGATGGATATTTAAAACCCCAGCCTTGGTTGGAAGACAGGAGAGGAGGCCAGCAGCTTGCATCATGCCCGTCTGAGAATGTACTAGAACGTTACAGTGGCTACAGTCGCCTTGTTAGGGGGAGGCTCTGCTGGGGGCTCCCAGGCACACTCATCAGCCTCACGGTGTGACAGCTCACTGTGCTGAGCACGCGTCGGGGTGTAAAGCCAGTATCGAAAAGAATGAAACCATGAGAGCAGGGCTTCCTGTCATTATTCTACAGGGGTGAAGTTTCCATAGTTGCTGAGACTATTTAAATCAATGTTTCTCATCCTAGTCCTAGGAGCCCCCCAGCCAGTCCACATTTTTGCTCACTTCCAGCTACCAGCGCACCTGAACCAATCAAGCACACTGAACCCTTGGTACAGGTGTGTTGGGAGCTGGGAGGGAGTTAAAATGTGGGCTGTCTGGGGAGTTGAGAAATGCTGATTTAGATTAATAGCTACACAGAGATGGGAAGGAGGGAGATGTGTGAGCTGTAAGCTGGCTTAGCACGACGGGAGGGGGGAGGAGCAGGAGGGCAGCGTAGTCTCTCAGGAAATGGGGAATGGCCAAATTTTGTTAGCCATCCCAACATTAGCTAATGAAGCCCTTGCAACTCAAATCACATGCCTGTTTGCTGTGTAGCTTTGCTTTACATCTCTCTTTATCTGAGCTTGATGAATCCTAATTTATTGCATTTGGAAATCTGGTCACAAAGCCCAGCTGCCTCGGAACAGGCTCCTTTCAGAGCTCAATTTCTAGCCGTGGCAGGACCTCCAGAGCACAGGAAATGGAGTGAAGGCCCTCACTCAGGCATCTTGCTGTATGATGACTCGGGAGGCGATGGAACAGCCAAGGAAAGCTGTGAGATGAGAGTCAATTTCTACCACTTTCAACCACTGATGAGCTCTATCAGGCTTGTGCCATTGTTAAAGGCCATTCATGCAAAGTGCTGCCCAATCCTCTGGGTTCCTGGATGAATTTTTTTTACAGACGTGACTGTTTTTCAATTTTGCTGACATGGCCAACTGAGACGTGTGACTGTACAGTGGGCGGGTGACCTGGTGTGCACAGGAGCTGCTGTAATGGTGTCTGCAGGCAGCACCATGTGCTGTGGGTCTCCTTCGGGGCTTTAATGATAGCACAAGTTCTAGTTTTATAACAGCCTGGAATGCAGCGCTTTTCTGAATTTACAGACAGACGGACAGAAGCAAACACAACACCCGCAGCCTTATCTTCCTCATCAACGTCATCGGTGACCGTCTGCACGTTTAATGTCCCTTGAAAACGTCACATGAATCAGGAATGACTACAGGCAAGTGTGCCTTCAGAAAGAGAGAGGCCAGTCTGGCTCATTTAAAAGGCAGTTTTCTTTTCAAAGATGCCATTTTAAGTGTTGCGATTTCTTTTCCGAGAATCCAAGATAAATAAAGATGACAACACAAGTTTGCACAGGCCAGACTATTGGTGTACTGCTGGAAATATGTTATCAAAACACAGAAAATTACCCACAGGGGCCCGTTAAAAAACAATGGGAAAATGAATAAACTAAACGAAAAATGTGCCTTTATGTGGCCATGGCACCCGCAGATGGGCTTTAATCATTCCGAATGTTGGCTTTGTTAAGCCTCAGTGCACCCAGGGCTCACGCCGTGCCCTGCGAGGCCAGCGCTAATGGGCAGGTGCCTAAGTGGAATCAGCCACTTTGCTGGCAGTAGGTAACGTCTCCTAGGGAGCCCAGCTTTGAGGGTGGAGGTGCTGGGGGTGGGCAGGGGTAGTGCTGCAGAACTACACTATATTCACTCATTGCTCTCATTTACAGATCCGGTCCAGTTCCCTTGCAGCGTGAGATGAAACAGTAATGAGGCCACTGACACCAACAGGTGCTGTGCGTGTTCGCTTCTTCATCTCCGCTTTGCACACCGCCTCTCCGCCAAACTCAGCTCGGCTTCAGGAAGCAAAGCTCCAGGGAACGGCGCCGTGGTGTAACGTGGCGGATCAACTGCTTGTCGTTATAGCAGAGAAAGACACACACACGTTTGTATTCATATCTTTGCAGGGACCATCCTCTTATTTTGGTTGGAAAAGCCCTAATCCTGACAATGACAACCTTAACCCCTACCCAGCCCTAACCTTAACCATAAGTAAGCAAACGAAATACAAGACTTTTGTTTTTTGATTGCAGTCACAGAATGGTCTCCACAACGTCAAAATAACAGATATTTATCACATTGTGGGGACATTTGGTCCTCTCAATGTAATATATACATAACACACACACACGGTTTTATAACCAGGATATCCTGGTCACATCTAGTATGAGTTCAGTTCCCTTTTCACTTTCGGGGGGATTCTCTGCGTATCCTCAGCTATGACAGATGCCGCTGGTATGTGGAGCATCCAGCTTCCCTGTCAAAGTAGCACCTGATCCTCGTTCAGTGATCTCCCAGCCGTTCTCCTCTGCCGGGCCCCCAGGTCTCTGAACGGTCTGGGGACGGCGGCTGGCGTGCTCGCAACACCCTGTGACCTGCCGCTACCCATTAGCACCACTGTGTCTCAACATGGGCTCCTCCTCCCAAGCTAGCAGGAGCAGTGCTGTAGGTCTGAGGGGGGGGGGCAGGGTAAACACAGCCAAGCGGGGACAAACACACCCCCACAGGGACAGCAGATGGGCTGATCACCAGGGGATACAATTAGCTTCTTGATTCTGTTTTACACCATGAGAAAGGTGGTGTAACCCACCCCCTCTCACACAAGGAGCCGAAAGAGAGACAAAACAAGGTTGAGCGAAGCGAGAGGGGCGGCCCTAAAAGGACATCTGCCTCTGCTTTGTCCTGGCTGAATGAGACGAATGGGCGCAGGCGAAACAAGCCGAAACCATTGGGGACAACAACAACAACAAAACAACAGAGGAGGAAATGTGTCAGCACCGGGAGTCACAGGACATGAGCTGGGAGGAGCACAGCCCCCCCTGGCCACAGCCTGCCAGTGACCGGGCCTCCCCAGCCTGTGCTGCTCAGGAATCGTCCGCTCTTTTTCTTTTTTCTTACTGCTGGTATCCGCTGGCAACCGCGGCTGTCTCAAAACACATGGGAAGCCGGAGATCCAGGGGGGAGAGCGACCCGGCGGTCAGGCCGCTTTACCCCCCCCTCGCTCGAGCCAATGAGGGACCCTCGGCCCGCTGAAAAAGCTACAAGACCCCCCACCGCTTGCAAGATGTTTCAACTTGGCCCCCATGACTCTGTGGAAAAAAAAGACACAGTGGGATGAAAGGGCAGCGATTTTAGCAGCTGCGAGGGGCTCCAAGCTTTACAGCTCACTGGGGCAAAGGCCGTGGAATTACCCTCTAATGGCCGCAATGACATCATTAAAGTGAGATACGCCACTAATAATGGGTTTATTGGCCCTTGTCTTCGAGGGACTGCCCTGACATTGCGTATGAGGTATGTGTTGGGGCCCCAGCTGGGATGCTCGCAAAGACCCGACCCGTCTGCACTCCTCAGCTACTCGGCACCCAAAGGGACGTATGGGTTATGTGACTGCACTCACACCGAGGGAATTCAGGGTTGGCACCATGCCCAAAGGAAGCAACTGCAACCTCTACCATACACTGTATTCTGCAGTCTTTCACCTAGGAAACAGATCCTTAACTGCTATGCCAACTACTGACTGAGGTCCACTTTGGTCGAATCCAGGGCAGGGTCCCCTTGTGTTAACGCTTGAGATGTTCTGCTCAGAGTTCTGCTTGTCTACATTCCACTGATCTGGGAACTTCACGTTGGCCTCGTTCTCCGAGGAGCGTAGCTGAGTAATCAGCAATTACTCAGATCAGGGATGGAACATTCCGCTCATCGATGGGTGTGCTGTTTATTTAATCCCAGAGCTCCGTGCTGGGACCAAGGTTATTACTTAAAATCCTCTCACTTCTCACAAGCCCAGGGCTATGTGACCCACCCTGAATTATGTGTGTTTTACCTGAGTCTCAGCTCCTAGGGACCACATTTGTTCAGTGACATCTCATGCAGGAATTCCCTCTGTCTTTCTATTCCCTCCCTCACCTCCCTTTTTGAGAAGATCCTGCTTTAGGATACGGCGCCCTTCCATGCTTCACCCCCAATTTTCCACATGGTCCAGCACGAGCTTGAGCCCAATTGAGCAGTACTTCTGCCTTGCCCCTGCTGTCAAACAAGATCAGGCACGGGCCCCTCACACCCACTATGGGCTCCCCATCAATATCACGCTGTCTTCTACCCTGGGGGGGAGGTGCTTCTGGGCCAGCGGTGTTGGGGCGGGGGGCTCTTTTAATAAACCTCCCTAAGGGAACCTCTCATGGGGCTGCTTCCATGTCAAAGGCTGCAGGCTGAATCAGGTGTGAAACACTGCTGAAAGATTCATGTGAGCCCTGCACAGAGGTGCCTCGCCACCACCATTTTGTTCCAGACTCATTCTCTACTTCTTTAGAAGTAATTCCAGATCACAGAAAAATAACGTTATACTATGAAAACAAACATTAATAATGTACAGGAGTACATAAAGAAAACGAAGAGTTTAAAAAGGGAGGGAGAAACCGGGTTTTTATCTCCCCATAACAGGAAGTTCGATAAATTATTGTGAGATTTGCCCCGAATGGGACAGCAGACAAAACCATGTTACAGAGGGATTTTGGGAGGGATTTCACAAACATATAGGGGGCTAGCTGGGACAGTGGGGACTGAGCCCGTGTTCTGGGCTGATGGAGAGCAGAACTCAGCCTTACAGGACGTGTAATAAGTCACAGGTGAGGTGAATGAGCGTATTCCTCAGGTTGGTGACATCACTGACGCCCTTAATAATAATGTTATGGTGAAAGATTCTGATCTAACAGAAACGTTACTGGGGGGCTGTCATTGCAATTGGGGGATCCCCCTTGAACTACCACTCTGTTGCTGTCACCCAAACTATGGGTTTTGTCGATAGTTCAGAGGAACAAGCACAATCTAATCTGAACACTATAGGTTCCGTTTCATGCACTCAAACTTTATCAGGGCTTCCAAAGCACAGCCCCCCCCAAGGAAGAGACACAGCATGTGGTACAGAAAGCCCCCACTCCGAGCCCAGCACCCCACAGGGCCATTCAACCCCTGACCTGGCAGAGAATGCAGAAATGTTGGCAAAAACTGGATATTATCCACGGAATCTAAGAAACATGTCCTATAAACATGCCCTCATTGTTGGGCATTAATTCCCCAGTTACTGATAAGCAGACACTTCCGGTCATGTTTGTAACCCAAGACTTCATCATTCAGACCAGCCTGTTAACGACGTGCCTGCTTTTGTTCAATCTTCTCTTAATGAAAATGTCTTTTTACAAAAGAACAATGCAGAATGGGGCCTCTGAGACAAAAAGAAAGGATTACTATGCATCTTCACTTTCTTATCAAATTAAATTAAGGGAACGAGCATTATTGACACCAACTGTCTCAGGAAATAATTATTACAGACATTATTACTTTTTATTCAAGATAAAGATCGTTGCAAAACACATTATTATGAACTACTTAATTGCCATTATCTTTTTTTTTTTTTTCACTAGGCCATCAGAAATGACTAAGGAATGCAGTGCTGTCACACCGAACACACGTGATGACCAAGACCCAGAGCTGGGAGTGTCGCTCCAAATCCACAGGTACCAGGCCCTCCTGGCGTTCTGCGGGACACTGCGATGACATCAGCAGACATGCAGAGCCCAGTGGGAGAGGCCTGCTTTCTGCTCTGCTGGAAGACAGAGATTATTAACAGCAGTCGATCTCCAAGAGGCTGTCACCGCGGCCTCCTGCAGCCGAAGGTGATGGCAGAGACGCGGTTATGCTCTGTCACTGTCACCAAGGCCAGGGTCGGCTGCTTTGACAGATCTGCCTTCTTTTGGTCCTTCAAAGATTGATGAATCCATTATTTATGGTACTGGGCAATAAATCTGGGCGTTGGGAGTCTAAGTGAACACTTTTCAGCACTTGGCTTCTTGCATTACACTGTTATTCATCATGTTTAATCATTCTTTTTGCCCACTGTGTTCCTGGGGGGTTGCGGGGCTGGTAATGGTTGTTCTGCAACAATGCTGATGATTTTCCCTGAGGAAGGCCAACAGCGGGGACCCAAGGGCAGGGAAGCCCCCCCCAGATGGCGGGTATGGAACATGCAGGCCTGTCAACATGCTGATAGAGCACATTGAGATTAATGGAGAGGTGAGGTCACAGTGGGGGGGAGGGGGGCTAGTCTGAGAGGGTACAGATAGCTGACTGGCCCCCTCTGCAAAGGGATGCTTGGGTGCGGAGTATAGCATCTCCCTCTTTGTTTGTTTACTGGTGGAGTTGTCAGGAGATAACCTCCTCCACCCGATAGTGGTGGCGGGGGGGCGTGGCTGATGTATGACCACAGAAAGTGGAGCCGCGATACAGGCAGGCTAGTACGACAGAGCAGAAACTGATGTGGCTGTTATGTGAGCATCATAAAAGGAACAAAGTAACCAAAGGAAGGCGTAGGGGCTTGTGGGAGCTGAACAGACAATGAGACTTTGACTGTCTTTACTTCTTAACACGGAAGAATTAATTACAGGGGAATTTAAAGTTATACAAGCCTGCAGCTTTTGTCAGTGGTTGAAAGTACAGCTAAATTATCTAAATTAAATGCTTTCAAATCCCATGTATAGGGCAGAATAAAGGAAAAAACTCTTTGCCTGTTGGGATGTCCACCACGGGCTGTGGTGGGTGTGTCCAGCCCGTCCCGCTTTCCATCGTGAAAAGGGTGCGTGCAGTAAGGGCTCCCTTAGGCGCACAGTCTCTGCCCTCCCTCCGTCACCGGATCCTCTCCTATTTCTTCCTCTCCTTTCTTGGCTTTTAGGCCAGATTGCAGGGCCTCAGGCTGCCTCCTGTTCCCTCCAGCATGCAGACTGGTGAGAGAAAGCCCCCCCCGCCCCTCGAGCCTTCGGACCTTGCAGAGGAAGGGTGCATGTCGCATCGCATCCCCTGATTGTTGGTGATGGGCTCTGACGGATCCTGATCTATGGTTAGACCACTCTCGTCTATGAGGACCATGGTCTGAGATTTACATGTAGCCAGTAGAAGGAGAAAGAGTGTGTGAGTTCTAGCGGACACATATTCGCACACGAGCATGAGCCAGCGCAAATGCTGCGACTGAAACAGAGGAGTCAGGCAGCCCGGGCCGCTGGCCCAGCAAGACCCTCAGCTAATTACCGGTGCTGTAACCACCATGGGCCGCCAGTGGCATCTCTGAGAGAGCCACTATCCCCTGGCTGGCGCTGGGGTATTGATATTGTATCCCGTTTCAGATAGCTAGCAGCCTTTTAATGACTATGGCAATTAATAATGCATCGCTGGACCTCCTCTGGCTAATTCTAATTGCTATAATTTGTTTCTCCCAGCAGAACTGAGGCTTTATATGTAATCTATACCAGCGGTTCCAAATTAGGCAATCACCCCCCCCACACACACACACAGACACACACAGACACACACAGACACACTCACACACACAAACACAGACACAGACACACAAACACAGACACACACACACA
>JAAGVU020000103.1:6892122-6908799 GCA_011763525.2 Mormyrus iriodes
TTTCAGGGGGGTGGTGGTGGTGTTAGGGTTTCTCTTCTCCTCCCTCCGGGAAGGGACCCAAAAACACACCCTGCCTACCCCCCCCCCCCCCCCCCCCCACATTCGAGGGCAGGGCTGCAGAAATGGGGGACCTAGCAGGGGTACGATACCACAGTGCCCCCCAGCACTGCCTGGCACTGGTCTCTGCCAGACATCACAGCAGCCATCACAAGCTCATGAGCTGCATGAGCTCCCTGTCGCCCCCTGTTGGAAGGGTGGGCCCTTATAAATGAGGCCCTACAGCCACTGAGCTTCTAGTCATGGCTCCCCCCTGCCCTGTGGCATGCTGACAGAATCATTTCTCTGCCTCCCCATCACCACCTCTTCCCATATCTGCTGATGAAGCAGAGCTCCCACACCAGGATGGATCACCAAACTGCGAGGTTTCGCTTTGGAGAGTGTAAGAGATGCTAAATCATTGATATTTCAGGACATGCTGGGGGAGTTTATAAATGAGAGGTGCTGTTAAACCAATCCCCCCTCCCCCCAAAACGTGTATCTTCTCACGTCGACATCTAAAGCGCTCTCCTCCCCTGAGCCCTTCCTACCTCCTCCCCGCACAGTGACTGCCATGCTCCTCTGATCAAATACTCAAACATTCTCCTGATTTCGTAAAACTAAAAAATGTCAGCCTGAGATATTAGCTCCAGCCAGCAGAGGAGGTGGAGATTTCAAAGGCATTCTTTGTCCCCTCTTCCGCCTTGTTAGTACCAGGACTCCCTTTTGGCGATGGGAAATCAGCTACGTCTGGGAGAGGCATGGAAACCCCCAGGCCAATTTCAAAAGGGCAATGGGTGGGGCGATTCGTGCACAGAGTGCAAACTGCTGCTTCAGGAGGCGTCCAGTAACATCAGCTCCGGCTCCATGGCCCCCACCATCAAGTCGGAGCCCCCTCCACCTTTTACCATCATCCATAGAGCAAAGGTGGATGGGGGCAGAGTGACCCATCCCCCACGAGCAAACCGGCCCGCTCTCGTTTTGGTACAGGAACTCTGATCTTTTGGGAGAGCGTCTTTCACACGGCGTCCTGCTCAGGCAGCGGTAATGTGGACTGAGGTTTTAAATTAACAAAGCAAAAAGCAGCGTGACCTTCACCGTAGTTAGGACGCCCAAGTGCTGGCAGGTTTAATAATGAGCCCTTCTGCTGTGTTCCCAAAGGCATGCTTCCACTCCGGGCTGCCATCCTGAGCCTCGGAACGCTTATCGATACTTGTCTGAAACAGACGATCGGCTGAAATATGAAGATCAGCAGCAGAAAGCTGTAGGAGACCGGCAGGAGAGGCATGGAGGGACGACTGCAAGGGAGAAATGGAGAGAGAGAGAGAGAGAGAAAGAGAGAAGAGAAAAAATAAAAGGGAATGAACGAAACAGAGAGGGAGGGAGGGAAGGAGAGGGCGAGGGAGAACAAAATGCATACAGTGAAACTACAGCTTTGCGTACACCACTGGCAGCTGCAGCTAGCGGCTGGGTTATGAGAGGAGGTGGGCCTCGCTGGCCAGCTCTCCTGACCCGGCCACGTCTCTTTCATGCCGTGTGCGGAGAAACACGCCGGCTGCGCCGTCACGTACAAGGCCGAACAAATCTGCACGGCCGCGACCTCCTCACAGCGCTCTGCCAGCCACTTTCCAATTACCAGCTTAATAAAATATGCCAGATTTATGCGAGAGAGAGAGAGAGGGAGATGGGGGCAGGGTGGTGGCAGGGAGAGGTCAGGTGCGACGGCTGCGGTGCTGCGTTACGATGTAACAGGCTGAGGTTAATAGGTGGGAGCAGCGGATGTTTGAATTTTATACTTGGCCGTCGTCAAATAAACAAGCCTGAATGTGTTGGTGATCAGAGAGTCGGCTGGGGAGAGGTGGCCCTAGTGCAAAAATGACTGGGTTTGCAGACACGGGGGGGGGGGCTGATCGACTCTGCCCAGCTATGAGCAAAGCTTTCATGGGGGGTGATCCCAGCTTTTTAGGTGCCATGTCACTCACCTGCCCACCTGCTCTTCCAGCAATCTCCGCCCCCCTCTTCTCTCACACGGCAGCAAAGCATCTCAACATCATTCTTCTGGATGGAGGAAAAAGTCTCCAGAGACCTCCAGCTGCACAATCACAGGCATTTCTCACTCCATTCCTTTCTGTACCTCTCAGTGACCCTTCAGCCGCCCCATCATCACCAGATGTGGTTGTCGAAGTGCCCTGAGAGGCGTCTCCTACAATGAACCATTGCCTCCGCACCCAGGGAAAGCAGATCAATGGCTGAGGAATCCATTACTCTCAGGCTCAGTTGCATCCAGGAGAAACTCCTCAAGGAATCTCAGGTTGGACTATAGAGGCTTTTCTAACTACGTGTCTACCTGGTTGATGCCATGAAGTCTTGATAAACAAACATGGTGAAAAACGAAACATATCATGGGGGTGGTACACATTGGGTGATTTTTCCATCCACAGGCCTGGAGCTCCAGCTGCCTAAAGGGCGTGGTGTGTCTCCCTGGACAGATCATGTGACCACGAGGGACAGGCTGAGGGCAGGCGGTGGGTGGCTGCAGGTCCTTCATCCTTGCTAAACAGAAGCAACGTATGCCGCGTGAGCTCTGCTCCCTGGCTCCCCAGGAGATGCGGCCCAGGGTGATCGAGCATGCAGCACCTGCACCTCCGTCAGCACCCCCCTCCCCCACACCGCAGCAGCGCATAAATCACCATCAGGCTGACGGGTGGTGGGATTAGCGGGGCGGACGTCACGCGCATCATTCATTAGCACAGCCCTGCGTCATGCAGACAGCGTCGGCAGCCGAGCGGCACTGTGCGTTTCCACCAAAGGGGGGGGGGCTGATAGCAGGGAGCAGAGCGCTACCGGGCAAATAAGGACTGATGCTTTTATAATTATACTGCATTCTAGCTCATGGTCAGCAGAGACAGTAATAGACGATGAAGGGGGCGGGGCATGAGAGAGGGGGTGTCAAGGATGAGAGCATGGGGGGATAGTGATGGGTGTGTGAGCGAATGAAGGCTGAAGGGAATGAGGGAGGGGGAGAGAAAGAGAAAGAAAAAGAAAGAGAGACAGGTTGGGGAGAAACATAAGAAGCCTAAATGCTCTGATGCTTCAGGTGGTGATAAGAGGCAGGAAGATGGACCCCCCCAGCCCACCCTGGGAGGGGGGGCAGGCACGACTCTCACTCTCTTCTAGGTAATGTCACTCTAAACTCTCCAAACTGAGGAGGGGGCCCCCACGGCTGTTTTGAAACGATCCGAGAAGCTTGTTTATAGGTTTCAGCCAGAGCGGGGCAGATACTAGACGATATATCCCACTCACAACTTAAACAAGGAAACATAACAAGGAGTTATTACCTATTCTACAATCAATATCTCCATTTACCGAAAAAAAATGTCATTTTATTCCCTATTGGCAGTGTTACATAGAAAAGCGATTAGAGGCTGGGGGGGTCTGTGTATCACAGAGTGATGCAGCGGGTGATTTAGCCAGAAGGAGCCGCCGGCTTGCATTTGGCCGCACCGCCATGACGCCGACACGGGCGGACAGCAGGAAGAATGGCAGCAGTGACGACTCCGAGTTCTGGCTGCGTGGGGCTTTGGGAGTGGGGGGGGAGGCTCCATGGAATTAATCTCAGCCTCAGCCCTGACAATCCTCCGACAACTGGATTGATGAGATCGGTGAGAAAATGAGGCTGTCTGCCCATCGAATAAAAAAACACCCCCTCCCCCGAAGGTGCACTCTGCAAGGACAACGGTGTGGATGGAAATGCCGGGAGCGCAGAGCATCTGGGAAAGGCAGGGATTAATCCGCAGTATCCGCTTTAAAGGCGGGATTGCTTTAGGAAACAACAGTAACATAAAGCTGTAGCTTTAACATGACCTTTTCTATGTGATACTATTAGTTTACTTCAAAATGATACACAAAAACTACTAAAAAACTAATTTATTATATCTTTCAGCTACCAAAAAGGTTGCTTAATGGATTCCCCTGATGCCAGATGTCCTGATGCTCCATCCCACCTGCAGACACATCGAACTGTGTCATACCTTTGCTATCTGAGTGTTTGGGTCATGTGACTGTCTCATTTCGGCCAGCTTGGCCCAGCACCCTGGTCCCTCAATCCCCAAGTAAGAACGTCCCGTTCTCTTAAAACCCTACCGGCAGCATTTCATTCCCGATATGCTGGGTTTATACCTGACTGGATAACCTTAGCACCCCTGTATATGTGCTTGACGTACATCCCATCCATCCGAGTGTTTAGGGCTTTTCCTTAGATTACTGAACCTATTAGTTAACTTAATACTTCGTAAAAAAATCAAAGTTATCATGCAACACCATGGTTTAGCATTATGTGGAGCACTGTGGCTCTTAATGAATTACACGAATAACACCCTCTTCGCATGTCAGTTACCGCCAATTCCTCTGAAGCCGCAGTGTCTCTACGCTCATGAGCTCTTGACCTTTGAGTGGATTGGACAACGACCCCTGCTGTAAATGTATAGCCCATCTGAAAACCCGGAGAGAGGATGTAGCTTCCATCTGAAACACGTTAAAAATAACACTGCAATTGCACAGGAAAACATCATTTGCGGGGGGCAAATGAGAAAAATGTATTTATGGATAATAAGTGGCATGTGTCTGCTGTCATTTCCATAACAGCATTTGTGTAAATATCAGAGCCAGAGGGGGGACGAAAACATTGGGCCCCTGAAATATGTAAATATCTAAGCCCGGCTGCTTTGGCCTGATTTTAAATGATCCACATTCTCTGCGCCTTGAACATGGCAACCCGGCGCTCCATGGTTTGGATCAGCTGCCCGCAATAAGGGCAGAAAGAGAATTTTGTCCCTGTCTAGGCCAGTTTACATGGTTTACTTCTCAGGACTAGAACTGTCTATGACCGTGACTTGTGCTTGTCAGCTGGACCTGGACTCACGAGTCTGAATGATCGAAGTAGGGAAAATAGTAGTGAAGTGTAGCCCGTTTTTACCCCCATCCATCCATCCATCCATCCATCCATCCATCCATCTTCATGCCACTTATACACTATAGGTTTGCTGGCAGCCTGGGGCCTATCCTAGGAAGCACAATGCACACGGCAGGACAAACCACTGGGCTTTGTACTGCCATAATAACAACTCCAGCAGAACCCTTGAGATCTGAGAAACATTATCATTAAAAAACCCCTGCTTCTCATGCATACAGGATTAGATGCTGTGGCCAGCTGAGGGTTCAGCTCACTAAGGACAGGCGAAATACGTCTCAGGTTAGATTATATTAAGGAAGCCCGAACAGCATGAAACCCAGCAGCACAAACAATCTAAGGCATCAGGCACGGCCAGCCTCTACAGTCCAAAAGCAAATGGTGCAGCTGAGGATTACGAATGACTGATTGGCATATTAGCATAATTCACCCTGTACTACCGCATATCAGATGTGCAGCAAGTTTTTCCAAATTATTTTTATAAAGCCTTTTCTATTGCCTCCAGCAATTTTCATGACGTGCTGTAAAAGCGCAGGCATTTTTAAACAATGCAAAATTTTAATCCGCACACCACAGAGATTAGGTGAGCCCTTCCAGATATGCCCCTCGAACAAAAATAAAACGTAATTACGGCCCAAATCAAATGTAAGTCTTCCATGTCCCAGCAGATCCGAATCGCAGTTTCTCCCTTTCATGCCCCCTGAGCCATGTCTCCTACTCTTCCCACCTATTTTTTCAGCCTTATTCCCAGTTTCTCACCCTCCCTCCTCTTCCTCAGCATCACATGCCCCTTTCAGGCTCTTCCCCAGTATTCCCCCTGACCGTGACCGGTCCCTGCCACCCTGGGGCCCCTTGGTTCCTTAATGGTCCATTTATCAGGTTGAATTTAAATGAGATGATGATCAGCATTCATTTGTACTTCCTGTACCTGCATTTTCCAGGCCACTTACTTCCTTCCACAGCAACAAAATATTTCATTATCAAATTTAATGCCTTGTGAGTTTTTGCCTCGGACGCCAAAGAGGTAATACAACCAAGACAGCAATAGCAAGTGAAATGATTTAAAATTGAGTATTTTGTGTTTATAGGAAGCACGGTAGCTCCTTGGGAAACAGTGGGAGCTCACACCTCCAGGCTTGGGTTCGATTCTGAGTTCCTCCCGTGTTTGTAAAGCCTCTCTCTGGGTACCTTGAGGGAGTGAGTGTGAAGTGTGTGCCCTGTGATAGACTGGCACCCAGAGTGTCGCCTGCCTGCAATTCTGTATCGGATATACGCTTACAGAAGATGGATGGGGGCGTAGGGTGATGGATGGATAGTGTGTGTCAGGCCACCCTAATAAGGAGGACCACCAATACATTCAATATGTCAAAAAAATCGCTTACACTGCTGAACTTGACAGAAGATAATGATCAGATCTTTCTAGTATATGCACTGCATACTATTGGGATTCATATATCACGATGTAAATTGCTGCTTTGCTAAATAAATTAGCTGAGCAAAGGCACCCCAGGACTCACAGGCCGTTGCTGGGACTGGGAGGTGGGGGCGTTTCTAATCATCCATCATAATTTTACTTTGACACTGTGTGTAGTATGTCAAATAGTCTGTTTCAGAGGAATACCTCAGCCAAAATTTGATTTTTTTTACATTTCTCTCCTATACACACTTTTTATAGTACTACCTAAAAATGTATACTGTTAGTGGTTCAATGCACGCTGAATGCTCTATACAAATGTACAGCAGCAGGGCTGGAGATGGAAACCAAAAGCTCACTCTACTTTCTCAGTGGCCCCCTACCAAGAAAATTAATGATGATTTCCCTTTCTCTACATTGTGGGTAATTCAGAGGCCCGAGGCAAATGCCTATTCTGCCGATAGCTAGAGCCAGTCCTGTGGAAACCCTCAGGCTACCTGCGTGTGTGTGTGTGTGTGTGTGTGTCTGTGTGTATATATTCCTTAGTCATAAAGCTACCTGCGTGTGTGTGTGTGTGTGTGTGTGTGTGTGTGTGTTTGTGTGTGTGTGTATCTGTGTGTGTGTATCTGTGTGTATATACTCCTTAGTCACAAAGCTACCTGCGTGTGTGTCTGTGTATGTGTATATACTTAGTCACAAGGCACCACAAGTGTATTCAGTTTATATCATTAGTTACTGTGTTAAATTTCCTCGAAAAATGAAAGAAATATCATGTCACATGTGATTAATGATTTAACACGAGTGAGAAAACTTGCCTGTTAAAGTCTCAATTTTATTTTACCCTCTGAATCCAAATGACACAGGTGACTGCAAACAGTGCGGGGCCATGTGTGTAATTACAAACCCATAAGGACCTGCAGCACAATCTGCAGTTTTAAGGTCAGAAATGACCAGTACTCAGTATTCTTCCTTACGCCATTATTCCTTTAATAGCTGCTAATTGCCCCTCAACCCTATTAGGGCAATTACCTTATCAGTAGATATCTCTGAATGCAGAATTACCCCAGCATGAGAATCAGCACAGAGGAAGCTTCTCTCTCTCTTCTGGTTTGTTCCTTTCTTTTTGGAGCTCAGGGAGGTCCTAGCAGAGAGAGGACATCCAGAACAGTACTGCAGCTCTGTAAAATGGTGTGCAGAGCCATGCCCTGTACATGAAAGATTCTCCCTCCGAGGGTGTGGCTGGACCCCTGCGTGGCATTGCCAGCCTGCAGACATGCTGGTTTTAGCCATAACAGCGTTTAATTAGCACAGCGGCAGCAGAGTCGCTAGTAGGCGGGGCCATGACTCCATGACACCGATGTGCCTGATCGCCCACTGTCCACTTTGCCAAATGCCCCATTGACCAGGAGGAGCACATGACACAGAAGTACAGACACTGACATACACGTATGCACATACAGAGCGTCAGGTGCACACATTCCACGGGTTATTTAGTTATATTTTAGTTATATTTAGTTATATATTCCCCGACCCCCCCACCCCTCTAACTGTAATTACAACATAGAGATGTGGAACCAACTCCCCTCGGTCAAGCAAACCATGCGTGGGAGGGGACTCTGTCTTGCTTCCCACAATGCCTTGCCTGTGTGGCCATCGGCTGGCACCGCCTCTGCTCTGGCGACGGCCCAGTGAAGCTCGGGGTGATTCCTAGAGCGCCACACGGCCCGATATTGACAGAGCCTGGTATCTCCTGCTGTCAGGCCATTCTGAGAGTGCAGGGCGTTAGAAATCGATTAGACTCGCTCTCAGGAGACAGCCTCCATCCTGACTCGCCTCTCGTGTGACAGTGGCGTGGGGAGGCGGGGGCAGGCAGCCAGCAGAATCGTCACGCTGCTCTCTGGTGAGACGGCGCCGAACGCGAAGGCGGCCGTGAACAGGCACGGTCTCCCAAAATGATAACTAATTGCGAGTTCAGTCGCGGAAAAGACTGAACCCGGTGAGGGATTCGGCAAATGCAAAATCAAAATACATCCCTAAATGCCTTTATTTGGGGGGGGGGGTATTTGTATTGGCTCAAAACCTCTGTTTATGTTTGATAACTATTTCAAAAAAGTGAAGAATATAACAAAAAAAGATCAAAGAGAATTTTTTTGCCACATTACAGAGTGACTATGAACACTAAATGCGGTTATTATTACTGTAAGACAGGGAGCTCACTGATGGAACATTGATCCTGTTGTCAGATGGAAATCCCAAACTCTGTCTTAGAGGCTTTGCAAGTCAGAGTGCAGATCGCCGGACGACAGGCTGGCATTACACATGTTCAGACCAGGTGACAGTTATACAGAAAAATGAGCAAACAAACAAACAAATAAAAAAAATTTCAATATATTAAAACGACTAGAAATTAATTTTTAAAAAGCTGACACATGAAACAGACCATTAGACAACCACCGTGCAAACAGATTAAAGGGTTATGATGTTTACATGATGCAGCATATAAACCAAGCAACTATTCTTCATGGGGTAACATTTCACTGCGCTATCGAAGGCTTGTTTCTGATCCCTTTTCTAACAAGTCAAATAGCAGATGTTTCATGCAGCAGAAGCTCTCCTTTGAAAACCTGAGGTCTGATTTCTTACTCCCCTGCAACAGAACAAGCCAAAAGAACCATGGGATAGAGTCAGGAAGCTGAGCGAATCTCTGTCCCAGTAATGCACCCAACATCCCAGCACTTACAGCAGAAATGCCCCCTGAAGCTGCACACAATGGGACGCCCTCTACGTTAAAAGGTAATAGCAACAAACAGCAAGCAATTTCATTAAAGTACCGTGTGGCTGCGAGCCTAATAAAGGTATGAGAAAGTTATTTAAAGTGCAGTATAATGTTGGGAATTACCCCTTTACAGCACTACTAACAAAAGTGGTAAACAAACTGTAAAGAAATCGCAGCCTGTGACAAAATTGTGCCCCGCACCACTTTTTCAGACGTTTAAAACGTTCCTTGTGAATTCACATCAAATAAATAGCTACAATTTTCCCACCAATTTTCAGCAGTTCCAGTACAGTGAGAGTACAATGCTCGGGCTGGTAATGAGCATAATTGGGAGGTCATGTTGCCGTGTACATATGTTAGCATCTGCTTACAGCTGCCACTGAAATCTCTCCAAAGAGCTGTCTGCCGACACAGCCCGCATGTGGGCTGGGGTCCTGGCAAAGACGAGGACAGGGAAGGTCTGTTCTTATGGATTTCATTACCTGTCATCTACTGGGACACGGACTTCAGCCTGTCTTTGCTGCTGTTTTTATAGGACCTGGGATTTAAAACAGCAGCAGCGCAGGGTGTTTCATTTTTAAACCTGTATGCCTTGAATGTGCTGTGTGCCCGTGCCTGTGTATGTCTGCACCTGTTTGCAGTGAGTGTGTGTGTTTGTGTGTGTCTGAGGGCCAGCCTGGCATTAATATTCCCCCCGTGAGTGGGGAGAGATAGGCGGGGGGGTAATGCATCTCGTAAGAAACACGTTTCACTTTCATTCCCCGGAGAGCCGCCAGAATAATGCACATTATCCTTTAATCTCTGGCAGGGTCACAGGGCGCTGACACTCCAGCGGGCAGAGAGGAGGCAGCCACCCCCCTCCCCCCCTCCTGTGGCCATCCTCCTGCCCCCCCTCTGTCTGCAGCACCGCTACACTCCCTCTGCCTGTCCAAGCGGTCTGAACCAGAATTGTTAAATGGGTGTGGTTAATGTGCTGTTAATCCGCTGCCTCTACATTTAAAGGAGGGAATGCCCCCCCCCCACCCCACCCCAGAGGCTCTCAAAGATTCTTATGCAGCCATATAT
The DNA here is from genome assembly GCA_011763525.2 of Mormyrus iriodes. Lineage (NCBI taxonomy): Eukaryota > Metazoa > Chordata > Actinopteri > Osteoglossiformes > Mormyridae > Mormyrus > Mormyrus iriodes. Next base: position 6,902,383 of record JAAGVU020000103.1, read on the forward strand.
CATAACAAGTCTCTCACCTTTCCTGCGAACCCGGCGGGCCAAACCCAGGGTCCTCAGGTCACAGAGCACCCCAAACCAAAAGCGCAGAGAGGGCTGCCAGGAGTGGCTGACACCCCAAAGGAACCGCCAGGGTCCCCCCAACCCTGTGGCCCTGCCCAGCGCCACCTTCCATGCTCCTGTGGAAATAGCGCAGCTCCAGGCACGTCGCCCTCACCTTGGGCAGGAGACACACCAGAGAGCAGAGTTCCACCTGCAGTCACTCTGCCTACACCTATCAGGGCTATGCTCCCATTGGCTATCAGCCAGCAAGGAGGGAGGGGGTGGGGGTGGGGGAAGGGCCTGGCAAGCAGAGCGGACCCTGCAGGCTGTGTTTCTCATGCTCTGGGGCGTTTCTGTGATGACAAGCAGCCGTGCCGCAGATACACAGCCTCACACCCAGGTGCACCCTGCAGTGAGGGATCACAGTGAAGAACAATGATTGCACGCGCACACACACACACACAGTTATACAGCCATAGTGTGTATAGACCTATAAAGTAAATATTCTTAAAAATCGAAACCCAGAGAGGAAAGGAGTCATTAAAAACTGTAAATTTGTGTTTCTGTGCAAATTATGTTATGAAAATATATCTGAAATATATATATATATGAAATAATGCAAATGTCAAAAATATCTATCCATTTTCCAGAAGAGGGTGATGGCGGGGCCTGGAGCTCATGCCAGGAAGGAGCCGCCCTGGATGCTGGCCTATCACAGCCACAAGTACGGGAACAGTCAGCTATAAATTATAATATAAAATATAAAACATGCACATACAAACACACACACACACACACAGACCTGTATTCATCTCTTTATGGGGACTTTTTAACCATAAGTAACCAAACAAAATACAAGACTTTTGGCATTTTTAGTTTTTTGATTGCAGTCACAGATTTTTATAAAATTAAATTTCCCCCCAAAAATGGTCCCTACAATGTCAAAATAACAGGTTTTTATCATATTGCTGGGACATTTGGTCCCCACAATGTAATGTATATCTGACCCACACACACGCAGACACACAGACACGCAGACACAAACACAGACACAGATACACACACACACACACACACATACACACACATGCATTCCCTTGGAAGCATTCCGCTGCTGAACAGCTTCTCTTAGATTCCTTTTATGTGATCTGCACTCATTGCATCATTGATTTTTCTCGGCTTGTTCTCACCCTGGCTGCTGTATGCTCATCCAGCCCCCTCCTTCCATTAGACCTCGATTAAAACGAAGAATTTCAGCACGCAGCTGCTGGCCTGCGCTTTACTGAGGTCTCATACATTGTAAACTGGGTACTTCAACAGCGACATTTCACTACCGCCGCATTTAAGGAAAAAAGCATCTGCATCCTCATGAAATGCTGCCCTTCTAAGCAACTGAGACATTGAGAATCAACATTTCTGAAACCAAGAGGGCGACTGACAGCAGAGGTTATGCTGGAAATGCCCGGCCTCCTGTGTTTCCAGTGGCTCCGAAAGCAAGAGGCCGCACTAGTCACATGGGGCCCGAGAAGTGGCCCAGAGAGATCCATCGCATACCAAAAGTAACCCCCACCCTTGGATGCCTCATATTGGAGAAGCCTTCCGGTGCAGAACAAAGAATTTTCCGGAAAAGCAACAACAGGTGTTATAGAAAATGACCACAGTTGGTTTATTTAGGACCCAATATCCTTTCCTCTCCCCGGAAAGGGCAGAGTGCGGATCGTACCTTACCGTAAGCGATGTCTCAGGCTTCAGCGCTGCCCTGTTTACAGGGAACAATGACGGAGATCTGAAAGGGAACCGGAAAAAAATGGTAAGTGTGTTTCAACTCGATCTCAAACATGCACGTGCTGGATTGACCTGCTGCGCCTGGCCCGGCCCGTGCTTAGCGTTCTGTCTCCTCTCTTCAGTCCAGTCAGCAGGTTTCCCTCCCTGGCCTGTCACCTCACAGATGTACGTCAGCAGCAACAGGGTGATGACAGATGTGGAACACCCCCTCCCTGCCCCCTGCTGACAGCTTCCCCCATGCCCGGAGCGCCATCATCTATCTTTTTACAGAGGAAATGACCTGTGAGAACTGTGTCTGGGACCGTGCCCGTCTCGCGTGCTGACCCGCATCGCATCAGACCCCAGGTGCAGTTGCAGTGAGCAGAGAGCCGTAAACAGAGTGTGACCCCGACCCACGACACCCACACTCACAATTACAGCTCCTCTCACGCGAGTCAGTCAATAAGAGAGCAGCGCCACTCATAACCCAGTCCATAAAACCTCAATCTCCACCCCCAATGCTACCCACACCCCCTCAGGACTAGAGTTTAGCCTCCAGTGAACATTTACTGCAGGTCAGGATTCCTGTTTTTCGTTAACATGCCAGTTAAGTTTTTTTGGCAGATAAGATCGAAGCATCTGCAAAGCTGACCTGGGTCCCAACAGTGTCGGGCTGTGAGCGACAGCGTCTTCTCCCACAGCTGGAGGCCCCCCAACCCCCCAGAGGAAACCTGGCCATGCTAAATCATCACATCCTGCCCCAGGGAAGCCTCGCATTGTGAATCAGTCCGCTTTGCGAGGGAAGCATTAAACATACATCACACCCTGACCTTCAGTCGCCAAATCAGTCGGGAAGCGGCCAGAGTAGCCAAATTTCTGGTTGTTCGGAATAAAACTGAAGGGGAGTCGCTGAAGGGGCCCCTGATGAATAAATAAAAAAAATAGAAGATGAATAGGACGCCCACATCCACGCACACACACCCTCACACTGAACATAAAGGGAAGGCCTTATCTAGAACTCTCTTATCGTGACTGAACGGGAGGTAAGAGATGCTGCCCAGAATTAGAAGTAGGTCTTTCTTAAATTTGCATGGATGGGGTGACAGGTTAAAATCCCCTCAAGTGTGAAGCACAGCACTTTTCTATTCTGCTCTTAGCATAAGGTGAGATAAAGCTCCCCGAGCAATGTATGCAATGAATGCATTTCCTCAGTTAATATGCAGGGCTGGAGAGCATTTCCTGCGATTTGTCCTGTGCTATTTGGGACAGAAATGGGACAGACAGGATAGGAGGTGCAGCCGCAGCTGGCCGTGATGGACTGAATCACCGTAACCCCGCAAGGCACAAGCGGCTAGAAGATTGATAAGTGCAGGTTTCGGTTCCAAAAAATCCAGGCCAAGATTTTGTTTCACCCAACCAGTTGAGTACTCTGTGACTGTGACTCTTTATACTCAACTGGTTGGTTGAAAGAAAATCTTGGCCTGGATTTTTACTTTCTGGGCCTGAACTACCCACCTCTGTAACGTGGGGATGTTAGTGGGGATGATCCTGGCATCCCACTGAGAGTGGCCTCTGCTGCATACCCTGTCCTGCCTGGGATAGGCTCCAGGCTGACTATGATGCTGTGCTGGACAAGCGGTTTTGGGAGGTGGGTTTATGTGAATCAGTGTTACATCTATATAGTACTTTTCAGAACACCCAAAGTGCTTAACCAATGGGGAGCCACTTCAACCACCACCACTGTGTAGCCCCCACCTGAATGATGTGACAGCAGTCATTCTGTGGCAGTACGCTCACCACACAGTAGCTAAGGTGGTGAAGGGGCAGGAGAGAATTCATCAATTAGATATAAGGGATGACTAGGAAGCCAGATTTGATAGGGCCACAGTGGGAAATTTTAGCCAGGGCATGAGGTATCACTCCTACTCTTTTGAAAGATGCCCAGGGATCCTTTATGACCTCAGAGGGTCAGGACCACAGTTTTACGTCTCATCCGGAGGACGGCGCCATTTTTACAGCACAGTGTCCCCTTCACTGCCCTAGGGCATTGGGATTCACATTGACCACAGGATGGGCTAACCTGTTGGCCATACCAGCACCTCTTCCAGCTGCAACCCAGCTTTCCTGGCTGCTCTCCCAAATACAGGTGCAGCCTTGTATCACACACTCTGCAGTAAAAAACTCCCTATTAAATCAAAAGACCAATCCAGCAAAAATCCAGATATATTCAGTGCCAGATTGCAGCTCTGTATGGGTTATTAATCACAAACAAGCACCCGCGTCGAGTCTGTAATCAAACACGCTGCATCTGCGTAGTGCCTCACCGTCATAAACACTCACAGGCTGCGCAGTCAGGCAGATGCCCCTGAGCGCTCATAAGCATCTGTCTGTGTGGGGCCTCGCCACCACAAACACACAGCGACTGCGCAGTCAGGCAGATGCCCTGGAGCGGTCATAAGCATCTGTCTGCGTGGGGTCTCACTGCAACAAATGTGCATCGGGTGCACAGACAGATTGCTACATCTCTGCATTCATTCACTTCACGCCATCAGCATGGCTGGCACAGATGCTTGCTGTTCGTACTGCCACCGCCCCGGAGGGTTGTGAGTTATGATGTTTACTTTCACTTTACGTTCAGTAACGCTCCAACTCACTCCGTCCTGCGACATTAACATTACGCTTCCCGTTTAACAAAACAAACGATGCATTCCTTCATTTCCCATCGTGACGTGTACTTCCTGGAGCAGGGAAGATGATGGCAATCGCCAGCAAGCCCTTCTGTGGTTCAGCAAGCCCTCGGAGGCTGTAGCGCCCCTCAGGGGCATCAGTCTGTATGCCGTTGTCATTGTTCGCCTACACTGGCCATGATCCTGACAAGCATCGACCCGCTTTTGGTGACTGTTGGCCGGAACTGATTTTAAAAAGGGATGATACTATGAAGGAACAAAGAATAGATGGATGGAAATATCAGCCTGGATCCTGTGTCCTGGAGGCTTTAATATCACTGTGCAGGACAGAGCCTGAAAAAGAGCCCCTCCTCACCCACTGCCACACAGCAGGCTGGTCTTAATAGGCAGCCTTTAGCTTACATGACAGCAGTGCCAGCCTCCACAGAAAGGGGGCACCGTCCCGTGATTCGATCGCGGGTCGTGACTTCCATCGAGCACGAGGGCCGTGAACATGGCACATCCTGTGAGGATAGAGTTTACACCCATGTGCATCTACAACTTAGTAAATAGTAAATACTTTCTCATTTTGTGCCAAAAGAACCTCATTAGGAATGCTAGGCTGAGGTCACGGGGGTCCAAACTATGGCTGCAAGCAGGAAATAACCCAGGATCAGCTGATCACAGGCCACACACACCGTTCACACACCTACGGACAATTTGGCAACTCCAATTAATCCCAGCATGTTTTTGGACTGTGGAGGGAATCTGGAGAACCAGGAGGAAATCCCACAACAACAGGGGGAGAACATGCAAACTCCACACATGTTTTATGTTTTGACAAACATGCAGTCAAGAAAATGCCGATATTGTTATGAAATGCCCGGCAGTTAATTGGTTGGCACAGCACAGAGGGCAAAAGAAATGTGTCCCTACTTCCTTCCTGGCAATTCAATGGCAGAGAACTCCCTTCCAGGGTTGTTATGCCAATGGCTACCAGCAGGATGGGTCCTATGCGCTTAAAGATAAACTTTTCATTTACGTGGTGCAGAACAAAAAAACTGGAAAAACCCAGGAAATAAACGAAATAGCAAAGGTTTGCACGTTAGGATAAAAACAGAATAGTGATTTGTGCTTTGGCTGTGTGTGTCTGTGAGGCTAACAGTCTATGGATGGCTGGCTGGGCGGGGGAGGGGCTCTGTACTGAGTGCTGCAGTGGGCTGTTGTGTTGGTTGAGGTCCTCCGGAGGCTCACGCACTCATTCCTGTATCTTCCATGTTTCCCAAGGGGAGAGGGGGGCACTGCGAATGCAGCTGCTCCCCCTGCACTGGCGCCCTCCCCCTGGGCTCCCCAGCAGCTCCCTGTGGGCGGGGTGATACCTGCACAAACAAGCCTCTTTATCCAGGTGGCTCCATCTGCCAGAGCACACCTCCAACGGAAAATCAGCTCGGGAAGGGGGGGGGGGGGTCATCATTTTCTTTTTAATATGGGAACCGGTTTCTACTTAAAAACCTTAAACCTTAGTTGCAGCTGTCAATCTATTTATATTTTCCAAAGGTGACATGAAACAGCAGGAAAAATATTTTTGTCCTTCTGATATAAAGTTATATTTTGGTGTTAAACTGTCACTAAGTGGCTGGACACTAGTTAACCTGTAACTAGTCACATGCTTGAAGCCTTTTACCCCAGTTTGGGAGTTACGCAAAGCACGAGATGAACTGTGAACGTTATCACCCTGCTGCATTGTGCAGGACTCCCCCTGACAGAAAGCGGATCAGCGCCAGCAGTATTAACAGCATGGAGGGTGACCCAGTAATAACCCGGGTTACAGCACAGAGAGTGACCCAGTAATAACCCGGGTTACAGCACAGAGAGTGAGCCTGTAATAACCTGGGTTACAGCACAGAGAGTGAGCCTGTAATAACCTGGGTTACAGCACAGAGAGTGA
>JAAGVU020000103.1:6908899-6925477 GCA_011763525.2 Mormyrus iriodes
CACAGAGAGTGAGCCTGTAATAACCCGGGTTACAGCACAGAGAGTGAGCCTGTAATAACCTGGGTTACAGCACAGAGGGTGAGCCTGTAATAACCCGGGTTACAGCACAGAGAGTGAGCCTATAATAACCCGGGTTTCAGCACAGAGAGCGAGCCTGTAATAACCTGGGTTTCAGCACAGAGAGTGACCCACTGTGTGCCAGTCACTCTAAATTTCTAATTGCTAATTACTCACTCAAGAAAAATAATGCAATTAGGAAGCATGTCAAACGGCTCATTTGAAGCAAGCTGTGCACAGAGAGACAGGCGAGCTGTCGACCTGCCTTACTGTGCCCCTGCCATCCTCCAATTGCCCCCCTCCCACTCTGCCTTCCCAGTGGAGTGATAAACGGAGAGGTAGTGACCTTGTAAGTGTCACCTCTTTTTCATTTTTTTCTGAATGGTTGCATAAGCATGGCGAGAGTGACACAGGCCCTAGGGTCCTGGGGAGAGTGCTGTGATGGGACACCCTGCCCCATCCATGGCCCCCACAGAAGGTCCTTATGACACATGAGCCAATGGCTGTTTGAGACCTTCTACATGGACCGATGATAAATACATAAATAAATAGCCCTCTGCCTTCAGTCCTAACCACGCATACCTGGCCTGGCTAGATACCGGCCTTTTAGACAATTCATGACTGCAGAATCTTCTGATTAAGGAGGTGGAGAAAAGCAGGCAGAGGCCAGCAGTTCTGCTCCAGAAGCTGCAGTTACAGTCATGGTGCAGGTTGTTATACCTCACACCAGCTCTGCAGGTTCTCTTTGCTGTTTTCCAAAAAAGCCATTTGCCCTGCCCTTATCCCCCCTGAAAATCAGCATCTCCCTTCTTCAAAAGTATCCAGTAGCAACCATATGGAGGAGAGGTGGGCTTCAAAGACAGAAAAGTCATATTTGGAGTTCATCAGTGGTCAGTTCTGGGACCAATCACTTTTCATGAACAACGTGTTAAATAGGTCACAATGTTTTGGCTGCAGCACGTTCTGAAAGATTCTCACTCCCCAGAGTAAAGAAACATAAGGACACCAAACAGGATCCCTGTTCCTGAACTCTGACTCAGCACTGCCCCTGGATTCTCCAGCACAGCTGCGCCATGCCCAGCCCTGTGGCCGCGTCAACAGGCAGACAGCAATCCGATACACGTGCGGATTAGCTGGAGGGCACAGCCAGGACGTAAATCTTTGGCAGTGCCAGCCCAGTTCCCACAGAGGGAGGAAGGAGCTGCCAGGCAGTTGGAGCAGCGCAACCAGACAGACAGCATTCCGAAATTATGCTGCAGAACTGTTCACGGGAACACTGTATTTTTTTCCTAACCTTTTTTCTTGGAATTATGACACAGTCTATGAAAAATGTGTTTAGAAACAGGCTCCCGAGAACATCCTTCTTTGTTACAGGCCGCTGATGCCCCTGCTGACAAGAGCAGTGTCCACACCATGGGTATGGTGCACAGGAAGAAGATGGGGTGACTGCACCATGCGTATGGTCCATAGCAAGAATGGGTGACTGCACCATGTGTACAGTCCACAGGAAGATGGGGTGACCACACCATGCGTACGGTCCACAGGAAGATGGGGTGACCACACCATGCGTACGGTCCACAGGAATATGGGGTGACCGCACCATGCGTACGGTCCACAGGAAGATGGGGTGACCGCACCATGCGTACGGTCCACAGGAAGATGGGGTGACCGGATCATGCGTATGGTCCACAGGAAGATGGGGTGATCGCACCATACATACGGTTCACAGGAAGATGGGGCGTTCGTACCATGCGTCCGGTCCATAGGATAATGGGGTGTTCGCACAATGCGTACGGTCCACAGGAAGATGGGGTGATCGCACCATACGTACGGTTCACAGGAAGATGGGGCGTTCGTACCATGCGTCCGGTCCATAGGATAATGGGGTGTTCGCACAATGCGTACGGTCCACAGGAAGATGGGGTGTTCACAACATGTGTACGGTCCCCCCTTCTGAATACTGATACTGGGAGCGCCTCAAATGACAAGAGAAAGACAAATAAGATGCAAATGCACCTTTTGTCATACCAATATGTGTAATGTACAGTCCCTCTAGGCAACAGAGGCTCTGAAGTACTCTGCGCACTCTGGGAACAAAAAAAGAATGCGGCTTTAGCTGAGTGAGGACAAGACTGATGGGGTACGACAGCGTGCAATGCTTAAGAAAGACATTTTTTTCAGGTACAGCACTTTCATGAGGAAATATATCATACCAATCAAGAAAAATTACTTTGCATTACTACTAGACATGGAGTCTGTTTTTTATTACTATGTCAGGGAACCGAAGGGAAGCCACATTAAAAAATACAGAGCCGTAATCTCCTTCATATCTACTTTCAAATAAATCACAGATTCCAGTGTGTGTATCAGCCTCATTGCAGAATTCCCAGTGTAGGAAGATGGATAGATTGAGGGAGGATTATTTTCGCAACAGCTTAATAATACCTGCACTGTTATATAAACCACACACTCAGTGGCCAGTTCATCCAGTACATATTTGTTAATGCAAGCAGCCTGTTCCTCCAACTGAATACATGCGGCATACAGACAGGGTCAGCAGGTCCTGGGGATTCATTACAGGATCCCTTTAGACAGGTGATCAAAGTGAATCAAAAATAGAGTGATTAGTGGTTCTGGTGTCTCAGCACCAGCCATCTTCCTGGAATTTTTACATGCAACAGTGTCTAGAATTTACAATGATGTGATGAACAAAAACATCCAATCAGTGGCATTTATGTGGCTGAAAACAACATAATGAGAGAGGTCGGAGCAGAGTGGCCAGACTCACGAAAACTACCAGGAAGACCAGCAAGTGCAAAAATAATAGCTCAGTACAGCAGTGGTATGCAGAATGGCTTCTCTGAATGACTCATCTACCCTCAAAGCTCTTCTTGAGACAAAAGGGCTCCTACCAGGTACTACATAGGGACATATAATAAAGGGGCAGCTGAGGGCCCATATATCACTGAAAGGGTGGAAGCAATCGGGGAGAGACATGGGAGAAGGTCTGCTTTAACAAATGGGGAGCAGGTGATATGAAAGGAATGGGGGGCTGGGGAATGAGGAGATGAGAAATGGAGAGCAGCGACACCTCCTTTGATGAGGAGCTTGGTGCCTGTGGAAAGTGGCAGTAGCAGTCACTGTAGGAGTGCGGAGCACAGCGAGGCCATGTGATCCCGGAACACGAGGGGTTACGACCAATCCTGTGAGCTTCATCAGAGCGCCTCCATTCAGAGTCACGTGCCCCACTCCTCAATCAGAGACAGGCCTTAGTGGCCTGGTGGACAGCGGGCCGACTCACTACCCGAGTGAAGATAGCCTTCCGAGGCTTAATGAGCCCCAAGGCTTTTATTTATCTGAAGAAATATGGGAGAACCTGCCGGAGACTCAGAGAGCCGACGCGTTAGCAAGCTTGACGTACCATGTGTCTCTGCAGACATGACAGGAGCCAACGTTTGGATTGCAGTCGTATCACAGGATAACTGCATCGCCATAATTATAGAGGCTCAAAGGCAAAAATCTGTTCAATGAAATAAAAGGTAAACAGCCGGATATGAATAATAATCTTGATCTGCCTGATTGTAAGGAGCAGCTCCAGCCTGCACTGTTTTCCTGTAACGGATCCATGGGACGCGGGTCACGCTCCCACAAGCAGAACCGTGGAGCCAGAGGTCTCAGGTGAGTAGGACCATTCCGAAGACTGAGGGGTCGGATGCTGGGTAAATCGATATAAAGGACAGTTTAAATAAAACAAGATGGGAAAAGACAGGGAAAGGCTGGAGATATATCTATTTCAACTGCTTGCTCTTCCAAGAAACGAGGACAAGTAAGGACAACTGCGGCTGATTTCACTCTCGTGTTGTATTTGAAATCCAGAACTTTGATTCTAAAGTGGTGGTGTGATTTTTAAAAAGTGATAAACAAATGTGAGCAAGCATCAGCTAAGTTGGCAAGTACTAGCAAAGTTAAACTTGGTAATCCAGCTAGCTCATTCCCAGGGTTTACATCAACTGAAAACAAGGGATTTATAATTATTATTATCTAGCACAGATACCTACAGAAGCATGTAGTGTCAGGAGCAGCGATTTACAATGACAAAATCCTTTCATTTCAGATGTTCTTGCTGGAGAAATCTCCACCCAAACAGATCAATGGGTAAAAGTAGTTAATACTTTTTAATTTCTCTTTTACAAAATATACCAAAGAAACCATTGCGCTGAAGAGGAAGTTCTTACCGACTCTTGTTAACTGTCCAGACGAGATGACGTTACAAATCAAAAAAGTTGAGTGCCTGAGCTCAGTGGAAGGTGGTCCCTCACGATGTGGACTCTTCACACACCGCTTTCAGAGTTGTTTGGGCACATGGATGAGCCCATTAATGACTTAAATGCAGCAGATATAATCACTGAAGGGACAAACGTGGAGCACATGTATGAGCACAATGAAACACAGATAAAGTTTCCTCTGAAGCCAACACTGCATTATATATTAAGAAAAATCCCTTAACTGAACAAGAAAACACTTGGATACGATTAAATGACCTGATATTAAACAAAAATGAAATTCTGCTCAGCATCTGGCAAAGGTACTTCTCTCCGACAGTTTGGCAAAACCTCGACTGGAGACTCTGCTTTTTCAAAACAACATTTGAATGTAAACATTGATTCAGAGGATGCGACTGTGGATGGGTGAGGCTACCATTAGCTCACAGTGAATTCCATGTTCGGGAGGTTAAAACATGGATGGCCCAAGTCTGATGCAACTCCCTCACAGCCGCTCTTTTGTTCTGTTTACACGGCACCTCTGGGGGCGTATTCTATGTACTCAGGCCAAAAATCACCAAGCAAGTATTGCCTGCTCTCCCAAAGATGACTGGTGGCGGAAGAGTAGGTGTTTAAAAATGATCATCGACTGAGAAAAAAGAGTCAAAGCATGGCTGTGCTCAGGAAGGCTGCTGCGCACAGGAAGGCTGTTGTGCTCAGGAAGGCTGTTGTGTGTGGGAGGGCTGCTGTGCTCAGGAAGGCCGCTGTGCACAAGAAGGCTGCTGTGCACAGGAAAACTGCTGTGCTCAGGAAGGCTGCTGTGCGAGGGAGGACTGCTGTGCTCAGGAAGGTTGCTGTGCTCAGGAAGGTTGCTGTGCACTGGAAGGCGGTTGTGCTTGGGAGGGTTGCTGTGCTCAGGAAGGCCGCTGTGCAAAGGAAGGCTGTTCTGCTCGGCAGGGCTAGAAGGGGCAGCCATTTAATGACTCAACAGGCTTGTTCCCTCTTGAAACCAGGCAGGAATCTCGCGGCAATAGGACCACACTGGAAACTTGGTGTTTATGCTACCTGATGCCTTCACCCTTTACCATGTGGGCTGGTACCAGTGTGCTACAGAAACATTCGGATATTATTCAATTGTCAGGTGGTGGCTAAGAGGCAAGGGATGGACTAGGAAACGCACTCGTCCGAAAGGCCATAGCACATTTTGACTGATCGAGCAACATGCTTCAATGGGACATACAGGGGGTAGAGACCCGGGGGGTGCCTCAGCACCTGTCCCTTTCATTCAAACGATTGAAAGTGCCTCCTTTTGCGATCCTGAGAGCCCATTTTCGATCACTGACGATAACCATAACCCGATCAAATTTTGTTTCAGTTTGACAAGAGGAACCCCTTCCCTACCCCTTGAAAAGTCTCTGCACTGCCCTGTGGAACAGCACGTTATCAAGAAAACTCCAGTAGACCAACATCGCAGTACAAGTCTGTCTGTCCTTTGTGATATGTGTTTGCTCCACAGGCCAGCTGTCAGCTAAGCCGCACAGCTGAACAGAACCTTTACTTAAGATGAGTGATGTTAAAAATGATATTATACCAGGTGGTGAACATCAGGCAGGTGGAGCTGTGAGACAGGGACACGGTACAGCGCCACCAGCCTGCGGGATCACAGACCAATAGCAGGGGTGTGAAACGGCGGACTCTTCCGGATGAAGAAAAGAGCTGCCTATTTCTCCAACAAAGACATAATGTGCCTTATTGTATTTTAAGTGACTTTATATTTATAAATGTTGAAAATAAACATTAGTCATATTTTATTCCACACAGAGCTTCTTGTTCAACTCATCCTAAAATATTAAACAAATTACTCATGGCCGGGGCACGTATGAAGGCTCGCAGTGTGCTGGGAAAAAGGCGAATCAATGGTTTCACCGTTGCTGGGAACAGGTGATACAACCAGCTTGTTCCAGCTCCTCGTGGTATCACAGAAGAAAGCGAGAGCACTTCTGTGGGAGAATTGCCTCTCAGCTGAAAGACTTATCATATAGGCACAGCTTCCAGCCCCCCATTTTCAGCTTAATAACTGGCACTAGAAATTCGGGGGGCAGCCAAAGGAAGAGGCTACTGGATACATAATGAGGGGTGACTTCGGATGTGATGTGAATTGCCATCAATTTATTGAGAAGGCATCCCAGGTAGGTTTCGAAGATGGGGGAACAGATGGATGGATCTTTGCGTCTTCCACAACGTCTCAAAAATAACAAAGGAATGATATATATCCTCATGTAATAACACCACTTCCTTTGCGGCTCCAGGCAGATTTCTCCACAGAAGTCAACAGACAATCAAAGCCACGTTGTTATCAGTTCTGATCACCAGTCACATTAACTAAATAAAACTAATTATAATGACAAATGACTAATTATAATAACAAATAATTTGCAAATAATAATTAACAAAGCCAAGCACATCAGCCAAGACATTGCATGCAGAGTACATGTTGTTACCATCTGCCCTGCATTTCAGAACTCCTATTGCTTTTAGACCGATATAAAAAATCCTTTATCCTTTTATCTATTCATGTACTCAACTTAAGAGAACAGGAGGGATAGCCTTTGTCTGTCTTAGTGATCTCTCTGTTGAGCTATTTATTATTATTTGCTGGATAATTTACAATTTATTTTTAATTATTTTCTTTGGTAGCAGTTGTTTTCGTGCGTGGGCTGTGTTGAATGTTGTATGTTTTTTATTTGGTGTATTCCTGCTGTACACAAATTGCCCTTTTGGGATAAAGAATAAAGTGAATCTGAACCTGAACCTGAACCCTTTGCTTATGTCTTTAAGTCTATCTCCGTCTCCTGCCATTCAGCCCCCCTCCCTCCACACACTCAGTGGCTGCTGAACCCCACACCTACATTTTTCTGTCCTTACATAAAGAACGACACCTCAGGAAACCGTGAAAGTTTAGTGTTTACAACAGTGTCGCTTCCTCTAAAAGCTGATTTTGGCTTCTGATTTCAGAAGGGGACTCTTTTTGGGGTTTGGGATTGACGACCAGTCAAAAGGGACAATGGAGATCGATATCTGCCGTTCACTAAAGCCCACTCCTGTGCTGCCGGTCCTGTCGATACCTGATGCTAAATGGACAGACAGTCGATGGCCTCGTTCCTCTTCCGCCACACTCTCCTGGTATTATTGACCCTGTCTGCTCCATCCCCACCACAACCCAGTGTCTTAAAGTGCAGAAGAGTACATAGCACTTTGCTGGTGTATTTGAGAATCCGGCGCTGAAATCCACCGTGATGAAGGAGGGGCTCAGAGCGTCTTATCGCTGGGCCGTGAATACAATGCACGCACCGTGCCAGGAGATGGGCGCGCTTGGCCAATCCGGAAGGCTGGGAGCAGTGGCTAACCAATCAGGATCCAACAATAGCCAAACTGTCCCAGGAAAGGGAAAGCAGAGAAATAAAAGCTGCCCTGGATCATCAGTTCACCTTAGCATCACGTCTTTGGAATCCCAAGTAGGGGGGGGGGGGGCGGATTGCCTTAAGAAATCCTATTTGTGTGCAGGAAAAGAGGGGACAGATCCGACCGTGGGACCCTGGAACTGTGAGGTGATAATGCAAAGCTTAGAGCAAAACTCAAACAACAGAACTACAGAGACCAGATGGATTACGGATTAATAAACCCTTCACCAAAAACTGCAAAATGATTCTGAGACTGGAGGAGATTATGGAGTTTACCTGTATACTAGACGTGCTGTCCCAAATGCATAATCCCGTTAAAAAGGGGATGTACTGCATATAATAGCTAGAGCACTGTAGTAGTAGATGGGGTTTAAAGGAAATGAAGTCATAAATCTAGTCCAAATCCCTTAACTATTTCCCAGAATGTTTAATCTGAGGCCCTGTCAGAATGAATCAGAGGCCAGGTGCCTCAGCTCACCAGGATAAACGGATTAGGAAGAGGAAAGTTAATTACCAATGATTTCTGTGAGAGCTGTAGTTTTGCTGATTGATTTTTGCATCAAACAAGCATATTAAACCCAATGTTGTAATTAGCCGGCCTCAGGGCGTCCCGCAGTATCCTCTGGGCTCCATCTGCGCCGCCCACAGGGTGTAATCAAGATGCAGTGCTGGTGTAATTGACCGTGTTGTGGCAGAGAAAAAAATATATGCAGGAAATCCAAATTCCTGAGGCTTCCATCTGTGTTTCCAGCCATGTCGGTCCACCAGGCCAAACCAGCTTCTGGAAGCGAGTCTGCCACCGTTTGATGTGGATAATTTCACATCCCCCCTGTGCCCCCTGGCTCCCCTACCTGATCTCTCGGCCTGGTCCGAATGCTCACCTGGCGCTCCCCATCACAGTTTGCCGCATTAATCGGGGGGATGGTCTGGGCCAGAGGTTTGTGTTTGGGGAGGGTCTGCTGCAGCTGGTAATGGGCCAGGGGGTGGGAGGGTGGCTTTCACAGGCATGGTTGGCAGCAGCATCCCCATGCGCTCCTGGTCCTGGCAGCCGGTGCATTCAGCGGACTCTCAGCCTTAATCAGTGGAGCCCTGCAGAGACTGTCCGTTTGGCGTCCGGTCACCTCATTCTGCATGTTACCCTTCCCCGCAGCCCACTGAGCCTCTAGCCGCTCCCGTGACAGCCACGTGCGTCTCCGCTACAGGAATCTGCACCACCGTGGAAGCGTGCCCGTGGCTTATGCGCGCACGGTGACTGGTACGTATGATCGTGACAAACGTGTGCTGTGAACCGCAGGTCACAGCGGTGCACCTTTAGAGGACAAACCAGATCATGCCCGTTTTTGCAAAAGAAACCCAGCAGAGTAAATTCAGAACAAGGGGAAAGGGGGCCGCAAACCTTTGCTGTGCTGGAAGGACTGGATGTATTGGGCTTGTAGGGGGAGCAGTGTGTACTCCAGATCACCTCGACCAGGCCCCCGGGTGATGGATGACCCTCACTACCTGAAGTGGTCATGTTGTGAGGTCACAGTGATGACAGATTGGACTCGCCATAATAAATTTGCTCTGATCTTCACAGCAACACAAATATCACAGGCGGGATGGCCCCTCCAGGCCTGTGGGGGGGCCCTTGACCCCCCCAAAGTCCCAGTTCTCTCACAGAGGGCCGAACTCGCAGCTGCTTGGCCCAGCATGGAATTGCAGCTTTGCTGAATTACGGCCCGCATGTACAGAGCGCTGCCTGTTTTTAACCAAGAATTTGCCCCTGTCGTCGTCTCCAGACAGCTACGGCAGGCAAAAGCCAAACGAATGTTTATCCTCCACCGTCTGAAGGCTGGCCTCATTTTGCTCCCGACTTGGCCCTGCGGTGCCCAGGCGGCTGAGTGTGCCCTCCCCGTGCCAGTTTTCTTGCTCCCACAGGCCCCAAATATCGTCCCCCAGCGTTTAAATTGCAGGGACCCTGATTCGACGGCATTTATGTCACACCTCAACCGTCGTCCTCGTGTGTATTTTCTGGACCCACAGATTGACACACTAGGGAAATAACGTACACCCTCAAATCAATACCGCTATAGCTCAAATGCTAATAAGGCGACTGGCTGCGTACAGGCTGCGGATTAGTTAACGAAACCTGGCAGTGAGGAAACATATCTAAATGAAACTCGAAAGTGAGACAGCTGCTCTCCCCAAAACACACAGGTACTGACTGTGGTACTGCTTACAGAAAAGTAAGAAGGAGGGGGGCAAAGCAATTTAGTCTAACAGAATCCATCGCAATGGCCGAAGGCTGGAACAAAGCATGTTTTTATGGGGAATGTCTAGATAGAATGTGCAACGATTTGGGCATTAAATGACGCATAAATAGTTAAGTAATGAAATGTTTATTTTGGCACACCGTGCCCGAAACCTCATTCACAGACCAATCAGGAAAAGGCAACTAAGAGCGGACAAGATGCATGATTTGGGTTTATGCTGTCCTCACCGAAACATGCCACATGGTCTGAGCAGCACTGAATGGCATGGGAAAATGACCAGCGTGGCTTAACTTGTCCGGTATCAACTGCTGCATTTCAGGCAACAACACGCTGCAGCAATGACTATGACAGCCGGACATGCTTGAGTCACGCTTGCATTTGCAGTGATAACATCCTGTTAGGGGGGATGGCGGAGACTTTCAAGTGGAAAGGCGCTATATTTGAAAGTAAAAGCGATTCAAGTGATGCACTCGGGGTCGGTGATGGAGAGAAAATGCGATGCCCCCCCTTCCCCCCAAGCACTGCGCTGACAGCAATGGAAGCACAATACAGTGGCTATCACCTTTCGATATCGCATTAAAAACCTGCAGCTCTGAGGGGCCCAGGAAGCGACGGCCCTGTACAGATCGGACCCTTCGATGCTCGACAACACTGTTCATGTTCGGCCCGCTCCCCGGACACTGTGGCACCCCCAGGTGGCCGAACGCAGGCTCAGGGACGCTACAGTGGTGCTATAAAGCAGCCTGCCCCAGCTAAGACCATACCTGCCTTCTCATTTATCACAGTGAACCAAATTGGTCACCCCCCCAAGAAAGAATGTGGGCCAAAAAAAGCCCCCCGTATGCATAATAAAGACATGACAGCAGAAGCCATTCCACTTATGGCCTGCTGGGATCTTGTTTCTGGAGCACCTTCCTGACGGCCAGCGGTGTCACACAGAACACTGCCGGCAGCTTGCTGCTGTCTTTCCTGCTCAGTCACTCTTTGTCTTTCTGACGCCACCCCGCCCCCCCCGAACGCACGCACTTCCTTGGCCTTTCTCACTGACATTTCCAGCGCAGCAGGGTGCGCCGGAGCCCAGCAAAAGGACGAGTGACTGGGGGGGGAGGGGGGTCAGCCAAACATAGCTGTGACTGCAAGACATTCAACTGATCTTAAGCAAACAGGCACTGACCGAAATCTCACACTAATAAATGAATTGATGTCAAACACTAAACTGAGACCTCAGGAGACCTTCGAGAAAGCTTCAGCTCTAGGCACAATGTATAGGTCAAATCAGTGACCGCAGCTGAAGATTCCTGAGCCCTTAGCCTGTCTGCCGTAACCAGCCACGCTGGCTCATCTTGACTGTGCATGTGAGGCCTCTCACCAAAACGGGTCACTGACAGGTCAGCTGGCAGGCCGGGCCAGCTCTGCATCATAATGGGCGAAAGCAGTTTCTATTCCCATCAGTTATAGAGGTTGGCTGGTACTATGAAGGTGTCACTCTCTCCTCCAGGCCGTGCCCAATGCCACCGTTCGGAGTGAAACACTCTCACTCCCCCTGCCCACCTGGTCCCAGTCACATGCGTCCGTCCAACACCGGCACAGGATCAGCACCAGAATGAATCTGATGGCTGGGGGGGGCTGCACTGGAGGGGGAGCAGAATTGTAAAAAGTTGTCGACTGTGGGGTAGGGAATCTTTGGGTGTTTTTTTTGGGTGGGGGGGGGGTCAAGGTAGTCACCCTCCCCATGGCAATAGCACTGCTCCTGGCCCTCTGATAGCCCCTTAACCATCTCACCCTTCCCCTACTGACAGCTTGTGCGTGACAGATTTGTGTCTGTTCCTCCTTTGCACCTGACATACATCACCGTGAGTGGCCCGGAGGGGGTAACCTTTCATGTGCCCAATGAAGGTTACAGCCTTCCTCCTCTGTGACACACACACACACACACACACACACAGCATGATTCTGTATACATGAGATGAGCCAGAACTGGGATGAAAACACAAAATAATTATTCTCTTTTTTATGCTGTCTTTAGGGTCACTTTTGGGGACTGAATTATTCCTCACACAGCTCAAAGCTGTTTGCTTTAACACAGCTCTGAAAGGGGAAGGAGGGAGAGTAGGAGCTACATCCACAATGTGCTATTAAAAGCCTGCTGTGTTCATGCCCCCCCCACCCCGCATCCACCAGGCCCCTGCTTTCTGTTTTGTTCTTCTGCAGTGCCTGTGTGGAATACTAATCTCAGGGTCGCTGGGCTGCAGTTTGACGAAAATGACTTTCTGGCCCCTATTTATTGCCGGCTTTGTGTCTCCCTCTCCCCGCGGGCCGTGTTCCCTGAAACGGATCCGGCCCAATTAACAGAGCAGCGATCAGGGACGCCAAACAACCTCCGCCAACAAATGGCAGCCGTCCGAAGGGTCTCAGCAACAAGCGGGGGGGGGGGGGGGGGGGGGGGGGGAGAAAGGTATTTGGGGGCGGGGAGGGAAAAGGGGGGGGGGCGGGTGGGGGGGGGGTGGCGGACGGGGGGGGGGGGGGGGGGGGGGGGGGGGGCGGGGGGGGCTGGATGATAAGTTCATTTGGGGTCCTGCAAGAAACAGCCGGAGTAGCGGATTCGGGAGAGCATTGAGGAGATGGCGGCCGCCGGATAACAGCCCCGGGAACCAGCTTCAGTGGGAAAATCCCCCGTCAGACGTAAATGCCATGCTGTCAGTCAGCGGGATTTAGTGAATATGGGTCTTGCTAATGTATATTAAACAGCCTCTTTGTGTCTTTTGAAGGTGGGCGGGGCCTGTTTCCTACCTGGATGGGGAGATTATACTGCGGTCACCATCCGATTAATTGTGTCAGAGCTAACATTAACGAACAACACGGCGTGAGAGCGAACGCTTAACACACTTCAGCCCCTGGCAGATTAAGGTGACAGCTTTGCCTCAGGGGTTGCTGAGATGGGGACAGAGACGGCAAAGAGCCGTGGGGGAAAAGCCTCTTGTGTTCTGCCCAGGTTGAGATCCTTCTCTCATTCCCCAAGTTTTCCAAACAGGAGATGGCTGTCCTCTCTCCACAGGGCACTCGGTGACAGAAACATTAACCACGGTGGCCCCAAACCCCCCCCCCCCATCTCCGGTTCGGTGCGATCCCAAGCCCTCGTCAGAATAAGCGCTCTCCGGATGCAGAGGTGCGCACCACACTTTCATCCTGGACACGGACAAATCAATGGGGGTTTTGTGGTACGTATACCTAGCAGTGTTGGGCATCTCAGACCAAGATTTTGTTTCTACCAACAAGTTGAGCATAAAGAGTCACAGTCACAGAGCACTCAACTGGTTGGTTGCAACAAAATTTTGGTCTGAATTTGTAGCTTCTGAACCTGAAATGCCCAACACTGGTACATAGCCCGTCGATGTCCCCCATTCGTCACTGCAGACCCATGCCATTAAGAGTGCTCCCCTCCCCCACCATGTACAACACATTTCCCGCCTTTTAATGACAATTAGCCTCACACCCCTCCCACACCCCCCAGGCACGTGGGTAAAGCCTCAGCGTGTGGTGGTGTAGTGGTGTACATTTCAGGACATTAATCCCTGTTTGCTGCACACACCCCGCTGCCTGATTCACGGCGTGTTTATATTTCATCACAGGTGCCCATAGTCTGCGAGGAGCAAACCGCTGCTCTCAGATAGGCGCAGCGAGCCCAATTACTGCCGCCATGATACTTCTTCAAGTACTTCTACACACTTCAATGTAATTAATACGAGACTTAACAAACAGTATTCTGACGTTCTACTAGCTAAACTAGAAGAAAAAACAGAAATATTCAGGCAGGGAGTGTAAGGGGAGCCTTTTTGAAAAAGTGCCCTGAGCCATGGCTGGGTAGAGCTGCCTTTACAATATGGCTGCTCCCTGGGCCCCTGAACAAAGGTGCATATCTTTAAGAAGAAGCCTTCAAGGGCTTATCTGTGAGGGGAAACTTTCAGGGGTGTATCTGTGAGGAGAATCCTACAGGGGCGTATCCGTGAGGGAAACCTTCAGGGGCGTATCTGTGAGGAGAAACCTTCAGGGGTGTATCTGTGAGGAGAAACCTTCAGGGACGTATCTGTGAGGAGAAACCTTCAGGGGCGTATCCGTGAGGGGAAACCTTCAGGGTCGTATCTGTGAGGAGAAACCTTCAAGGGCGTATCAGCTCTTAAAAGAAGCGGTTCCCTGCTTCCTCACAGAGGCAGACATGGCAGCTATGAGTGGCGGAAGCTGAAGGCAGTCAGCTAGCAGACATGCATCCACTGCCGAATGGCCGTGCAGCTTCCTGTGTGTGGGAGTGCAGATATCTGGAGTTTGTAGTTGGACGGTGTGCTTTTCCCTTCACCGTGTGCTGGCTGTGTGTGCCTGCGCACAGAGTGGGAATGTTCTTTGTTTCTTCATTGCTCCCTGTTGCAGCACCTCTGAACACCATGCTTTAAGTCTGTCTTTCTGCCAGCTTCGAACACCATCACCATCTCAGCTCTGTGGATGTTCCACTTACACTTTTAAAACAGCCACAAATCATAAATACAGGGCATTACTCCCGAAAATGCCAGTGTGAGATAGGAGCCTCCCATGTAACATGATGAAGAAATGCATTATTCTCACAAAAATCTCTTATGAGTCAATTAAGGCGTCCAGGGCTTGTGTTTCAAAGAATGTTTCTGAAACATTAACCGATTGGGAGGGCAATCAATCAAACAAAACACAAAGACACACACACACACACACACAAAGTTATACACTTTGTTAAGAGCACCAGCCTTGATCTGTGATTGATCACAAGATGTTGGTTTCTATATCTGTGACAACTGAGCTGATGCTTCACATACATCTCTGATAAAACATACTTTATCTATATACCTTAACATATTAACATATACCTGCACATTTTAAGACCTGTATTTTTATCATCTCCATAAATTCCCTCAAGAACACTTAAACAGATGGCATCTACCTTTCTTTCAAACTATCATGAGCACTTAAATTTGTAAGTTGTAAGTAAATTGTGAAAAAAGTGCCTTCCCACTTACTCAAAATAAAAATATGAGAATTACAACCTTGGATGTAAAAAAAAAAAACACGGATGTCAGTTATAGTAATTCCTAAAGTAATCTTGGGAATCTTTTGAGCTTGTGGATCATTTTTCAAAAACTGTCATTCTGTTTTTTGGTTGTGAACCAAGGACACATGAATAGATCGATGTGTAATCACGCTCTTCAGATTACATTGTTTCATTGTAACAGAATCCCAACGCCGCCGAAAAACTCGTACATAAAGCAGATGTACGAGGTGGATGCAAACTCGTGGACTGGTGCATATGAGACAAACGAGCAAAACATAAAACCATTTCATTCCAAGGATTTCATTTCTGTCAACACTGTGGAAGGTAAACAAATTCAGTCATCTTCAAATTATAAAGGCAGGGTTATGGATGGCCTTCGATTGTTGCAGCTTAGCGTGTATCTAAAAAGAGCATATAATACCCACATGCACCCATTATCCATGACCACTTGCCCGCAGTGAGCCTGGAGCTAATCTCAGGCATCACAGGGCACGTGCTCATTGACAGCAACTTATCTAAACATGCTGAGGATTAATTTGAGTAGAAATACTAATAGATTATCCAGAAAAATCCTAAAATGAAGTAGTCACTCACATGACACTGAATGTATCCAAATGCAATTTCACATTTTAGACATAAATAAATATCCAGTTTTATCCAAACACTGGTGTTTTGGTGTTCCAAGGTAATATTTGCCTTTGTCACCTGCATGTTTATTTCAGCAAACCGCAGCTACAACAACAGACTCCAGGCTGTTAGGCTGCGAGTTCCCTCGATTACATCCAATCAGGGAGGATAGGCCACGCCCTCTTTGTCCTGGTCAGCCAGAAACACCAAGAAGGTCACTGTACAGGGCTCTGCTGCACATCTTAAGTTTTCCATTTGCTAAAACTTACATATTCGTTACGCATTTGTAAGTAGGGTTAAATGAGTAATTAGCAGGCAGCTGAATGCATGCTTTGCCTTTATGATGACTAATTCATTATTTTTAAATATGACAACTGTATTTTAGAACTTTTTTTTGCTATTCTGTCCATTTTCCATAAAAACCAATCGAACAAAAGGTGGAGGAATGAGATTGGGTGGGATTCCAGCCCACAACCTGCTGACTACATGTGTCAAGAATGAGGATTAAAATAATCTGATGCCAGGCAGCTACAGAGAGCGTCAAATAGGAGGCAAGACAGCTTCAACACATAAAGCAGCCACGATGGTTAACCATGGTCACTAAAAATACACTACCATTCAAAAGTTTGGGTTCACTTACAAATTTCCCATGGAATAGGCTTCATTTCTCAGAACATCAATAGACTGATGAGTATCAGAAGAAAGTTCTTTGTTTCTGGCCAGTTTGAGTCTTCAATCGAACCCACAATTGCTGATGCTCCAGACACTCAACTAATCTAAAGATGTACAGTTTTATTGCTTCTTTAATCAGCACACCAGTTTTCAGATGTGCTAACATAATTTCAAAT
>JAAGVU020000103.1:6925577-6944232 GCA_011763525.2 Mormyrus iriodes
TTCTATACTTTTACAACATAAGCAATTAAGAAATAACATGTATTGTCCAGGAACAAAATTTGTGTTACATAGTGTTACACTTTTAATAGACACACACACACCTAGTAACGGGTTGGACCCTTTCATAGTGAACAAATGAAGTCTCCAAATGTTTCTTGTGAGGTGCCTCAATGGTGGAATGAGCTACATGTCCACATCTGGCCATAAGAACCCCTTTCAACTTTCAAGAGAACGCTTCAAGAGCCATCTGTTCCAGGAAGACCTCCACTATCCCTCTAACCACTGAACTACTTCAGCTTCAACTGCCTTCCCATGGTCTTGGTCTTGCGTATCCTGGATGCTTTGATCTGAATAACTCTCAATAGGACCTTGCTACGCATGTGCTGTATAGCTCTAGTTCTGATGCTAACTCACACCTGATATTGTTCTTTCACCAGAGGATCAGTCTAGTTTCCCTTGTGCCTAGTTGTTTCTTTGACAGCAGTATGCTTGTAACCTACTATCTGCTTCACAGCGCTTTGGAGAAAAGCTACATGCATGAATGTAAATATAACATTCAACCAAATGCGTGTCCAGAGATGCACACCACTGAGCCGTTTCTCTCTCCTTCAACCTTTCTCACTAACAGCAGGCTTTTATATTCAGAACCAACATTAGCTGGATATTCATCACTCCAGTGTCTGTAAATTCTAGTGTGTAAAAATCCCAGGAGTGTGGCTGCTTCTGAGATGCTGGAACCCCCACATCTGGCACCAACAGTCACTCCACATTCAAAATATCTCAGATCATGCGTTTCAGCCAGCCTAATACTTAGTCGAACAGGAAATGAACCTCTTGACCCTGTTCTCCTGCTTTATATTTTGCGTTGCAGCCACTTGTGTTAACCAGCAGGTGCCTAACCATCTAGATCTAATTCAATTACTTTAAATCGATTAAATATTTAAGAAACATATGGTGCCAACGGCACTGTCCTGCTTTGTAAAACACAAAATGCGCCAAAGAAAATGAGATCCCTCAGGAGCTGCTTCTTTGGGGGCCGTAACAGTCACAAGTAAAATAAACCAGTACCCTGCCAAATCAGTGAGACCAGCCATCCTGGTATGACATGGACCCAGTAACACAGGATGAAACAAGAGCCTGTGGAATGATGCGAGAACAGGTAAGAATGAGTATGCATGGGCAGCAGGGTGGGAGCATGTGGATGCGGAACGCGCAAGCGGTCTGACTCAGCACAGCTCACAGTGCGAGCCGCACGCATGGCGCCGCGCTGCAGTGACGGGGTTGGTGCTGCAGCCCCCGCTCCAGCGCCACAATAAAGGCCCACTGTTTGCAAGACAATAAGGCACATTGACGCTGCAAACAGCAGGATGCGACGCATCACAATCCATAGCCGGGCCCGCCTCTGATCCGTCAAGGGACTGCTGTTAGTTTCCACGGAAACCTAGATTGCTCCAAGCCTGGCTGGGGGCCCTGTGCCTCAGGTGAGCACTCAGCTGGGGTGGGGGGACGGACGCGGGAACTTTCTGAGATAGATTCTGTGCTAAATTCAGAAAACATCCTTGACACATGGCAGCTCTCAGACAGAAAAGGCAGAGGAACTTTCGATTCCCAGTCACCCCCTCCCCCCGCTTAATATAGAGGCCTGCAGGATAAAAGATTACCCCAAAAAAGCTCTCTGTACAGTCCCAAAAAGACTCACACCCACTCCCCCCAACACCATAGTAATTATGGCAAAAAGCAGTGACATCATATAAATGATGTCCCCCCCCCCCATCTAGAAACAGCACCATGTTTCACAAGGCTTGAGGGTAAACTCCCCCAAAGAGTCCTTTCACAAGCTGTGAAGGGCCCAACTCCTAGCAGCTTAAACATTTACTGACCCTGAAAGGCCATACAGGGCTGGGGGGAGGGACACCAGAGAACACACTGATAACTTTCATTGGAGCCCAAACGCTATTCATTAGGAGAGTTTTTAATTAGAGGGGACTTAAAAGAGTTAACAGTGTGGGGAAGAGGAGGGGGCAAAGAGGATCAGAGGCAGGAAGGGGGCTGGAACCAGGACAGATCCTGGTTTTATAGGGCTATCCCGTTCCCTGCCACCCCTGGGGGACTTCTGGGTCTAAATACTGGCAGATAGAACCCCCCCCCCATTAACACTGGGGAGGCAAACGCAGTGCAATGGAGGGCCAACGGGGTCGTTCTGTGGGGGAGGGGTTGTCGCACAATTTAAATTTTATAAACATCATGTGCTGCCTATGGGCACTCTATGACCTCACAAGTGATGCAATCAAGATCACTGTGGCCGAGGGATACAAACGCACCTTAACGAATGAGGCTAATTGGGTTTAACGAGCCTAAGGGAATATTCCGCTCATGCGGTGTGGGCTGACACTCACACAGGACGTCACCATTGGACGAGTGTGGACAGCCACTCGCTGGGGCATGGATTTTCAGACGGAGAATAATGGGGCACTTTAAGTATGTGGCACTTAGCAGGATAACGTAAAGCCTAGGTCAGTTTTTCCCTATTAAGTAGAGCTTACCGTGCATGCACTCGCGCTCTTTATTTAGCTCCTGTCGTTCCGGAGCGTGCGGCTTAAGTCCAAGTAGTCTGGTAATTGAACTATTACAGTTCCCGGGAGGGGGTGTAGATCTTGAGGCAGCTGCAGACTGTGACAGCGAAAGGCAGATTTTACACCCATCATCTCTGAGAAACGAGAACAGTGACTTCACCTGCCCCGAGACGCCGTGAACACACAGGCAGATCGCGGCATGCTTGGCAAACCCAGCACGTCAGAGTGATTCTGAAAAGGGTAGCACTGCTGATAAGGCCTCACAGAAACCAAAGACACATCTAAACTTTGTTCCATTTTCAGGGGCCAGACATGCATAAAGGTCACAAAAGCTTCTCCTTTATCTGAACAACATCCAACATTCAGGTCGAATCTGATTAAATGGCTCTTTTACTTCCACTTATTGTCCCAAGCTGCCTTTTAACAACAACAATCATTAATTTACCAGCCCTTTCAGGTCTTCCCGAAGCAGGACCTGTGTCTGACATTGAACTGCTTTTAGAAAAATGCAGAGTCACCGTTTCTTTTCGGTATGGCTCTGGTACATACTGATATGCCTGTATTTCCCGCTTGTCAGCTCCTATTCGCTATTGTCATACTGCCTTAAATGATACCCA
The DNA here is from genome assembly GCA_011763525.2 of Mormyrus iriodes. Classification (NCBI taxonomy): domain Eukaryota; kingdom Metazoa; phylum Chordata; class Actinopteri; order Osteoglossiformes; family Mormyridae; genus Mormyrus; species Mormyrus iriodes. The sequence goes on from JAAGVU020000103.1 coordinate 6,928,768, forward strand.
GTTCCAACCCAAACAAAATTCATCAAGAGGCAATACTGGACATCTGGACACTCTAAAAGCTCTTTTGTCCTGGGACTCATCTCAGTTTCCATGGTGGGTTCAAGTAAGAAATTTCAGTTTTCCCCCAAAACTGGTAGCTCAACTTTTTAAAAATTTAAATTCCCCTTGGAATAAATGACAGTAAATCACCGTTATTGGCTTTGTGGAGAGTTGCTCATACAGATGTACAAAACGCCTAAATGTGTCTAGTTTCCTGAAAGGGCAGAGGATGGTGTGAAAAGGAACTTGTTTTTTTTTTTTTGGGGGGGGGGGGGCTGTTCCCACAATCACCTAGCACAATCTGACACTTCAGGACAACACACCCATCTAACCTGGGGTGGCCAAACGCAAGAGGGTTATGTGGGGGCAGGGTGAACACCTGTCCCCCATGAAATACTGCTTCTTCCTCTGGGTCCCCTGTAACCTAATGTGAGCAACAGCACAGCTGTACATGTGGCTATAAAGAGTAAGGGACCCCAACCCAGAGTGAGGAAGCCACAGCACTGAGCCAACCGCAGTGTAGCATCTGTTTGGGCCTTATGGTAATACACGGCAGTCTACAGTGTACGGTCTACAATGGCACGCTACACTTGTTGCTGTACTGTGCTTCAGTATTCAGTGGCAACTTCCAAAAACTGTCTCACAGATCCTCTAACAATTACATGTGTTTATATCAAGTATACAGTCTACAAATGCAGTATCCTGACTCTTCGGGATGACAAAGTAAGAGAGACAGCAAGATGAGCCTGCAACTTATACTGTGTATATATGGTACTGTATATATATGGGACACTGTAAAGCCAAAACTGGAATACACCATACAAACCAAAAGAGAAAAAACTAACAAAATATTTTTGACTGAGACATGGATGCTGGAATTCTACTTTATATCTATGTTTGAACACAGCCAAAGCATAATCTAGGAAAATCTAAAGAAAGCTAGTAATTAAAGTTCAACCGCAGTCAAGAGCAACAAATGACTTTTCCAAGCCTCAACGAAATGTTATGCATCCAGTACTTTCGTATTGTCTTAAACAACTACAAAAAAATACTTTAAGCCATACAGGATATGAATCTCAATCGTCTTTTTATTTATCTATAAATGATGTTCAGCTCTGTGAGACCCGCATCTGTCATACGCACACAGCCACACACACGCGTCAAGCCGAGACACGTCCTATTAACGTCCCGTAACACGCAGCTTGACATCAAAGCCCTCCCCACGGGACAATCGCGTCTGAAAAACCACATTAATATACACAAGGGAAAACTGGATACAAAACGGCACCGTCCATACTGTGGAGGGGATACGAGCACATATGTGCTTTTTGTACGATAAAGTAACGCTCGGCGCACTGATCGAACTGTCCGCTGTGTGATAAGTTACACTGACTCAATAAGCCGTTTAAAACCACATTTTTTATACATAATATAATAATATTATATAGTATATATATATAAGCAGACTTAACATGTAGTACTCCGTTGGCAAGTCAAATTAGTTATATTCACTGGTGCTTGCAAGGCAAATAGGCAATTATGCCGAGTGTGTGTTTGAGTATACTACGTCCTGGTCGTGAAACGCAACTTTTACAAATTCATTTAACAGAAAAAGTTCGACTCCGGAGGAGCATGGACACCAAGGTCAGTGCCGTAACAGCGAGACCGTCATCGCAGGACTCGTTTGCGAACACGGCCAGCGAGCTGGGCTCCCGCATACTCCACTCCTGCTATCCAGAAATAAAAGCGTCACACACCACACCGACTGAAAGTTAACGTCGGGACTCCGGGATTCGTTTCTTACCTTATTTCAGCCATTTTCCTTACATTGTACGATCGAAAAGTCGGAGTGAAACTACGGCGCTAGTTTTCCCCCCTCGCAGCGTGTGAACTACACACTGCCGATGAATCTCCACCCCCGCCCTGTGTGAGTCAATCGGCCTGCACCCCCCTCCCGCCCGTCCGCCTCCGGCTCCCCCCCCCGGAGGTGCTGGCTGGCAGGATGCGTAACCCGATCCCAGCGTTGCTCACAGCAGCCAACACAACCGGGACTCCGGCGTGGAATTCCTCCTGTACGAGCTGCTCTCAGACCGCACTGCTCGCCTTTGCCGTGACTCAATAGGTCCATCTAGTGTTAAGTTTGAGCAATGAAACATCCCTAAACCGGGCAGAGGCAGACGAGATGCGGCTGATGCTAGAATTTTATGGTATACCAGAGCAACGGCATAAGGTTGAGTTTCATATTGGGGGGACCATGGAAAGCCAAATTGTCTTTTAGTAGAATAAGACCTAGTCGTCATAACCTGATTATTTAATAGTGAAAATAACAGTCTAACTAGTAAAAAAATCATTTTTTATTAGTAAGAACACGAATTCTAGATATCTGTAATCCACTTTTTTCTAGTTAGAATGATCATTTTTACTAGTAGGAACTGTAATTCTACTAGAAAAAAAATTACAGATACACTACCGTTCAAAAGTTTGAGGTCACTTATTTCTCAGAACATCAATAGACTGATGAGTATCAGCAGAAAGTGCTTTGTTTCTGGCCAGTTTGAGTCTTCAATCGAACCCACAATTGCTGATGCTCCAGACACTCAGCTAATCTAAAGATGTACAGTTTTATTGCTTCTTTAATCAGCACACCAGTTTTCAGATGTGCTAACATAATTTCAAATGGGATTTATAATGATCAAATTTGCCTTATAAAATGATAAACTTGCATTAGCAAACACAGTGTGCCTTTGGAACACAGGACTGATGGTTGCTGATAATGGGCCTCTGCATGCCAATGTAGATATTACATTAAAAACCAGCTGTTTCCAGCTACAATAGTCCTTTACATCATTAACAATGTCTACACTGTATTTCTGATGAACTTAATGTTATTTTAAATGGACAAAAAAATGCTTTTCTTTTGGAAACAAGGAAATTTCTAAGTGATCCCAAACTTCTGGATGATAGTGTATATACACAGCTCATGTTCAACTCCCACTCTGCTGATTAAAGAATGAACCCAGTAACACAATGTGCTGCATTAATGTTTCCAGGGGCCATATGTGGATGCTGCCTCTCTCTCTGATCAATTTGCAAAGAGGAGGTTGCATCAGTACAGTCCGCGTGCTCTCCATCACTGCAGGGATCGAAGCCCATGTGCTCTCCCTTACTAGATTTTTAAGAAGAATCCAGCTGAGATATGAGTGGCAAGTGGATATACAATCTGTAGTATCACCGTTGTGAGCAGCAGGTTCAATATGCGTGGCTTTGCAGCGGGACGGGTGCACAGGAGCCCTGAGCCCAGCAATACCGCCCCCTGGCAGCACTCTGACCAATCCCGGCAAAGGAACGTGTAACCCATGACAACCATAAAACCCAGTCCAGATACGCAGAATGGGCATCTTTCCTCCTAACTGACCTGCGTTATTCTCACACTACTGGGCTAAAAACATCGAACACGAGCTGCAATCTCATAAAGCCCATCCAGTCAATGTTCAAATCACTTTTCTCAAACAGGGTTGGGGGGGCATTTTTGCCCTTCCAGCATGGAGAGTTCTCTCCTGGGAAATCTGTCTACACCCTATGGAGAATAATCACCTGGGGGAGGTGTGAGTGTGCTGATAGTGGCCTGCGATTTGGGCACATAACCTACGCAAAGTTGGCTGGCTATAAACGGGAAGCACATTTAATGAGACATTTAAGGTGTTGTCTCCTCAAACCCCCAACATCGCTTTAAACAACATCATTAAGACAGTTATAGGACATATATCTTTATTGTCAAGGTACATGTTTAGCATAACTCTGTGTGCTTTCGCTACCAATGCTACCAATTTTGTGTGTGTGTGTACATATATATATTTATATATATAGACGGATAGATATATGTAGCTTACTAGTGAACTGAAGTGAAGTAGTGTAATCATATATTCGATATAGTGTAATTAAAAAAAAAGTCTTATGGTTAAAATTTTCAGCACTGTAAACATGTACCAGCACAGGAGATGATATGGTGTACGGCACAGTTATTCAGTGCTGCGACAGTCCATCGAGTGCCTGTGTCGTGTTACAGCAGACTGTCGTCTTGGTCGGCAAGCGTAGGGGAAAGTCAGTCGCTTTGGCGGGGAGGGGGGTGGTTGACTGATGGTTACATATAGAATGCTCATAGGGGTGTGACGTTATTTGAGTTTGGAGTAAATATTCCTGTAGCACTTTCCAGAGGGCAGGAGGGTGCGCAGGGGGTGACAGAGGTGTGCTGGGTCATTGCCCATGGGGGCTGCTCTACGGAGACTTGTTACCAGTGTCAAGGGCCACCTTCGCTTTCCTTCTACTAATACTTTTCTCCCACCACATTATTGTAAAGTACCCCATCAGAGGCACTTCATTACCATCCATCCTTCCACATTGAACATAACTATTGCGTCGTTACAGTACTGCGTTTGTACAAAGAAACGCATTAAATAATTTAAGTCCTCCGCGAAGCCCTCCGGCGGTGCTTTCCACCGTGACTCACGTTGCTCCGATGCGAAAACCCAACCCTGGCGTTAGGATCACCGGGAACGTCCTCCTCCTACACCTACACCTGCCAGCATCGCCCGGGCCTCCAAGCCCGCTGCGCCCCTGCGCCTTTTACGTGATTCCTCTAATACCGCTAATTAGCTTCCTTTCCCGGCGCTCGAGCTGCGTCAATCAACAGGTACTTCTCATCACCGCTCGCTTTCCGCGCTGTGCCCCTGGGTCTAATCGCCGCATCGATCAACCACTAGCTGCAGGGATATCAGAAGCCGGCACATCGATCCATATTACCGCTGGCCCTGAATGTCATCCACCGGTCATGCTGTATGCTGTACGGACACGCCGTTGTGCGAAACACATGGGTCCCGTTCAATAAGGAGCCAGAGCAAAGGGAGCGGGCACTCCGGCGGCGTTGCGCTTCCGATATTCCTCTCCCGAATGAATAAATAATTCATCACACCAGCCAGTCCTCAGCACTCAGCTGTCAGGGATGTTTCATTAAGATAGAAAGAAAAAAAGAACGAAAGTCTTTCTCCTGATTGCTAAAAGAAGCAATACTTTTTCCTTCTGGTTGCATGACCTCCCGTTCCCTTTATCTTTTTCAAGCATTCCCTCACAAGAATAAAATCGGCTTTCCTTTAAAAACAAACCCACGTAATTTTCCACACCAGCAGCTGGAGAGCTTGTTTAAATTGGCCTGCTGAACATTCACTGTGTCGGCTTGATAGCTCCTGCAAGCCTTTTAATTACGGTCTTTCTGAAAAGATTTAATTTTTTTCTTTTAGCTTATTCTGTCTAGTCAAAGTAACGCTTATTAATCAGCTGGTTCCTGCAATTTCTCTTATCAGACTCTACTGTTTAGCACTTCTTAAAAGGTTGTAAATTACTTTAAGTTGTTTAATTTTATCCCTGATTTACAAAAGAATTTTCTTACTATTGTCTAAAAAACAGTGTTGCGACAGTTTTTAATTAGTTATTAAAATTGCAATGCAGAAATTGCCTCATCCACAGTCAGTGTCTAATAAAAGTGGAAGCCCGGTCCTCTTGGACTGTGTAAGGCTGCCTGTGGCACCGAGACACTGGTGGCTGAGTGACACTGATTCCTCACAAATTCTGTTTTGCTCCCTGGAAAGGAAGAAAGCGTGCGATTGTGTCAGAGAGGTAGAGGGAAAAACGAGCAGAGGGAGCCGGGCTTCTTCTGTGGCCGGCTCTTACCGTAACCCCCTCATGGACCATTAGCTAATTCTTATTAGCCGGTACAAAAGTCAGGACAATGCAGGGCAACGGTCAGGCTGGGTTTTCCCAAGGATGGGTTCTCAGTGTGTGTGTGTGTGTGCGTGCGTGCGTGTGTGTGTGTAAGTGTGTGTGCGCGTGCGTGCGTGTGTATGTAAGTGTGTGTGTGCGCGCGTGCATGCGTGTGTAAGTGTGCGTGCGTGCGTGTGTGTGTAAGTGTGTGTGTGTTGCTGTGTGTGTGCGTGCGTGTGCGTGCAAGTGTACTCTCCCCGGTTTCCAGGTGGCCGGCTGTCAGCACTTGGCTCTGGGGTTCCGCGGGGTACAAGTGGGAGCCCCGTCCAGCTCACAGTGCTTTTCACGTAGCTCGCATTGTGCCCTTGTGACAAACACCCCCACTGGTTCTCACAGCATGGCCTGATTGTGTGTGTGAGTGTGCTTGCCAGGGTGTCTTTGTGTGCCAGCTTGTGCGTGTGTGTGTCAGTGGTTCACATGGACGGGACAGTGGATGTGTGTAGGCATGCGAGAATATGTGCATGTGTAAACACACACGCCTCTGTATGTGTTTGCATGTGTCTATGTGCGTGTCTGCGAGTTTATATTTACCACATTATAGGGACCAAAAAATCCTACAATGTGGTAAAACCTGTTACTACGGTATATAATTTGTGGAAATATTTTTCAGGTCCCCACAATATAAACCTCAATTTTATACTAACTGTAATCAAAAATCTAAAAATGCTAAAAGTCTTGTACAGTTTTGTTTTATTACTTATGGTTAAGTTTAGGGCAGGGTAGGGGTTTAGGTTGTCATAGTTAGGATTAGGGTTATACCTATAAAAATGAATGGAAAGTCCCCACAATGATAGGAATATATGACCTGTGTGTGTGTGTCTGTGTGTGTGGTGCCCTGTAATATCCATTACTGGCATGATGGAGAAAAGAGCCGTTTGTGGGGGTCGGGCGGGTTTCCTGAGGGTCGCCGTGGGACACTTCAGTGTTACTGGTACAGCCACAGCAGGTATTTTTGCGTGAGGATGTGGCAAAATAATGACTTAACAGAAACCCCTCAAAGTCAAAATGATTTCAATTAGGCGAAAGTGTGACTAACTGAATATTTCATTCATTAGCTGTTGCCCGTCTGGTGCTAGTTTATTAAGTCAACCTCACTTCATTGGTATACCCCCCCCACACATTATTTTATTATATTTTCACAACGCCTCTCCCTTGCAAAGCAGCCCGTGAAGGTTGAAATATTTAATGTGTATTGAAAGGTTTTATATGGGGTTTGCTTTTGTCTGAAAGAGCTGGAGGCGTAAGGTTGCTAATTAAAAAAAAAAACACAGCACTCACATCAACGAACGTGAGATTAACGAGCGAGGAGTCAGAGTGAATCGTGGTGGTGGTGGGGGGGGGGGTTCTGATTGGCCGTCACTGCTAATGGACTCCTACGCTCTAATCTCCTGTTGCTGGAGGCCTATTCAGAAGAGGGCCGTCATGAAGAAAGCGCCATTTTCCTGCAGCATCCCTCCTGCCGTCTCATTGGCTGACACTCCGTCGAGCTCGTGATGCATTGGCACAGTCAACGGGGATTTAATTAAAACACATTATTCATAAAAGCCGCTAGAATGCCAATCTGTTTCAGTTGGGGCAAGGAGAGAAAAAAAAAACATCTGATAACACAGACTCATTAAAAGAGTGAGAAAAGTCTTTCTGGAAGGTAATGAGCAGCAGCGGAGAATGGGATGAGATTAAAAAAATGTTATCAGCAGGTTTTCATGCCATCAAGGTGAGGCTGTGCTCGTCGAGTTTCACCTGAGAAGAAGCACATTTTTGTTTCCAGTGTGGAAAGCAATACTTGTTTTGGGTCTAATGAAAATCTTCCGTCACAACTTATCCAGTACCGGGTCACTGGAAACCTGGTGAAGCTCAAGGTTATGAGGCAGCCAAATTTCTGCCTAGGATGGTATCCCATTACAAACACTGAGGAAATAAGTATGTTTTCCCAGGCCCCCCCCCCCCCACACACACACACAGAATGACTGAATGTGGTGAAGACACACAAACAAAAAAAGAGTAAGAGGCAGGAACTGAAGCCGCATATATCAATGTGCCAATGAGTGACCTGTTACAGGCCAACTGAGCCAAAAATCTGCACATTCGCATGCCGAGATAATGATTTCGACAAGCACAGGCCAGACGGGGGCATGAGAGCTAGCAGGCAGCGCCCCACTTAAATATGACAATCAACAGGTGCCACTCACCCCGTGCCCATCTTCCCCCCATGCTCCACGTAGCCCTGGCTGCTCCCGCCTGTGCCCGTCTTCCCCCCTGTTCGGCGCATAGCCCTGGCCGCTCCCACCGTGCCCGTCTTTACCCCACATGCCACATAGCACTAGCCCCCTTGGCTCCTTGAATCTGCCACCCTTGTTTCTTTTCATCGGGCTAAAAATCATCCAGCAGGCTCTGATTTACTGGCAGCTTGGACATAAAAGTTGAGAAAAAAACCATAAGCTGATAGTTCTGCCCCCCACCCCGATTCCCAGCACTGTGATCCTTATTCCCTTTCTTAAGGGAAGCACACTGACTGCATCCCCTGAAAACCTGCCAATTAAAACGTGCGTCTGCCCTGCTGGCCCTGGACTTCGTGCTGCCCCACGCCCCCAGCTGAAGGCCTTCGGATCTCATCTGCACCTCCGAATTACCTGGAGCTGGGGATCTAATTACTGTAGCGCGAACCCCCCCACCCCGCCCCCGTGCTCCATTCTGCTCCGGCTATTTCATTACCGAGCTCATTGACCTTCTCAGATAAACTGGAACAAAGCAGCCACACCTGAAGCCAGAGCGGGCTTCACCAACAGCGCCTCCCTCCTCCCGGCCACGATTATTCCAGAAACTTCTACACTTCTTTTTTCTTTTTCTTTTTAAAGCTCTGTGCCCAAATGAGCTTGTTAAATATTCATAAATGCAGAATGGCAGCGAGCGGCAGCAGTTTCACACAGATGTGGCAGAGGGGGCATGCACTGGGGCATGAAATGAGGTCTTTGCAGGTTTTACCGAGAGCCGTTAGGAGCGGGAGGCCTGAAGGTTCATGGTGAGCTCTCCCAAAGCATGGCAAGGCCAGTCTCACTCAGTCCCAGTCTTAGGAATGCACAGCCACCCCCCCAGCTCTGCCTCCTTATTGCTGGCCTCCTGTCGCCTTTTCTGCAATAGCGCTGATCTCCCGCTGAATGCTCGCATGGACCACGGGGCACGTTCTCCAGAGAGTCCTGTGTCGAATGCAGTGTGATAGGCTATCCAAAAACAAGGGGAACAACCTTCAGGAAGAACCTGGCAGTTGAGCCAGCCGCTTCCCTATGCTCAGCGGCCGGGCCAGCCGCTCCCCTATGCTCAGCGGCCGGGCCAGCCGCTCCCCTATGCTCAGCGGCCGGGCCAGCCGCTCCCCTATGCTCAACAGCTGGTCCGGCTGCTCCTCTATGCTCAGTGGCCGGGCCAGTCTCACTCAGTCCCAGTCTTAGGATGAAAGCTGGGTCTCTGTGGATAGAAATCAGATCGGACCTGTGGTAGTTATTCACACTACCTTGCATAGCCTTGAACTGGGAGAACTGGGGAGGCTACTGAAGCAATGTTCTCTTGATGTGAAATAGGGCCTGTGTTCTCAGCTCCTACCCCCCAGCCCTGCCCTTCATGGGCCCACCTTCCCTGGTCCCTCACTTTATGACTCCACTGTTCATGGCTGCACCCTTAATGGCCCTGTGTATCATGGCCATATGTTTCATAGCCCTGCCCATCATGGCTCTGCCTCATAATGCCCCCACCCATTATAGCTCCACCTTTAATGGTCATGTGCATCATGGCCCTGACCTTCATGACCATGCCCATCACGGCTCCGCCCTCCATGGTTCTGCACCTTCATGGCCCAACCCTTCATGGCCCCTTTCAGTGTGCCAGACCATGGTGGCAAAACTGAATGTCACATTGGAAATATTTCTGTTAGCATGTTTAATAAGAAACATTCTCTGTTTCTGCCACAAGATCCTGATTCTCATCATCAAAAGATACACAGAGACCCGAGGGGTAGGAGGCAGATGATGAGGGTGGGGGGTGCTGCCAGATACCCATGTGACTGCCGTCTCGCTACCACCACTGTACATGCGATTACAAAACCTGGGGGAACGCAGTATATGCAGTAAAACTGCAGCCTCGCAGACAGCCGGCCTCACCCTGCGCCCATCACCATCACTGCTCCCGGCCAACGCCGGAGTTTCGCCGTAAACATCTGCAGACCTGCGCCTTCCTCACTGCAGCGTCAGCAAGGAAGCGCTATACTTTCTGTTATTCTTGAAGCAACATAGCGGATAATGTGATGCATAAAGTGTCGCACTCTGCCTCTGACTGTATGCTTAAGCCAAACCTTTCAAACTTCCCAGAACTGTATTCAACTGCTGGTCCAGTTACTTATTTAATTGACCAATGTATGAAGTTTGTAAACATTCTTTGATTGTTTATAAACATTACTGCCAATATTTGTGTAACAATTATTAAAGTGTAATGCCAAAAATGCTGGGTGTTTCCTCAGATTTGGTCACTAGTGTCTATATTTCACAGTTAAAATGTCTAAAATTAAAATCACATCACGTTCCTTAACTCTAGCATCACGTTCCTTAACTCTAGCATCACGTTCCTTATCACTGGCATCATGTTCCTGATTTCCCAGGATATCGCTGACTGTATGTCATTGAGAATTTTTTTAATGCTTTGAAACAAGAACCACAAAAGACCGGCCTCTCCATGTCCACAAATGGTATGTGCCATCTACAGGAAGTCCCACCCACACAACTACCGCCCACATGTGACCATTATATATGTGCTGCAGGCAGACAGTGGGGCTGTTATTTTGACATAGCGGCGACCTATGAGTCACTGACTTGCATGGCGTGTGGAGGTGATTCTGAGATAACTTCTTTTCTAGTTGTCTGAACAGACTGATTATCATTTCAATGTAATCATAAATGTATAATTGTTATTATCAGTATAAATGTGGCATGCTTTCCGACCCAGAAAACAAAAGAAAAACAAACATAAATCCACAATTGACAGTTTTTCAGCATTTTTCAAGATGACAACATCAAACTGTCTTCCTCATAAACAGCCAGGAGGCAAACCTGTCCTCAGACATTTAAATCCTGGATCGTTCCATTCTGCCTTGTTTGCAGGTGCTCAGAAACTGTCACCGCTGGTGCTCAAGGTTGGGAAACCGGTGCCAATGAGCATGCAGGGTGAAGGAATGTCTTTTCATTTGAGCATTTGGGATCCGGTCCAGAACCCTGGCTGTCAGCTGCACCCTTTTCAACAGTGGTTTAGCCCAACACCCCAAAGCCCGCAACGAGCGAGATGAGAGGCCTGTTATCACACGACGAGGCTCACGGAGTCAGAGAGCTCTCCTTCCAAAAAGCGGCACGCAATAAAAAAAAAAAGAATTCCTCTTAAAAACTGCTACTTGTGCTGCAAGCAGCCAATATCCTGGAATCAGCTCTGTATCCTGTATCCTGGAATCAAATCTGTATTTTTAGAATAACTTCACTTTATATAGGGGAGCGTCTCACTGGTCAGGCTTTTTATTCTGATGTGTTCGACGCGGAGAGGCATAAGCATGGCTTCAGTGCACTGGGAGGGAGGCAGAGGGCGATCACAGAGCAGCACGTGTTCGGCGGGTGGAGCAGAAGGCGGGAGGCTAACATGCTAATGTGCTAACCCCCTCCCGGCCCCAGGGGAAGCGTGCATGGGAGACATGTTACGTGTGTGCTGTGTGTGTGTGTGTGTGTGTGCGTGTGTGTGTGTGTGTGTGTGAATGTTTGTGTGGTGTGGTGGGTTAGGCGGTGTTGCCGTTGGCCAGAGAATAAAATTTGCATGCTGAAAGGAGTTATAATGTTGCATAATAAGTTATGATAACTTTACTGCTACCGGCTCTTCTGTCAAGAATACTGATGTATTTCAGAGTCTCCTCTGCCTTCTCCTTGCTTGCTTGACCTTGCAAAGTCCCTGATGTCATAACAATATGTGACACTCACTGTTTTGAGTGAATACACCTTCTGGTACCCCCTCCACCCCCCCCCCCAACCCCCCCCCAGATCAGGCTCCCAGGACCCAGCGGGAAGCAGCACAGTGGCGCTCTTCATGCGTCAAATGCGGTCCTCAAATATGCAGGAAAGAGAAGGCCAGCTAGAGCTTGCAGGCTCACTCCCTCCAAGGCTGCCTGGTCCCAGTGGGTCCTCCACATGCACACCTTTCCAAGGGAAGACTGTGGCTATAAGGGGGGGATGGGGTAAAGCAGGGTGGGAATGCTGAATGTACCCCTCGGGGCATGAAAAACAGCTCCTTGTCCTGATTTCCTCCCTCTCCAGGGTGAAGGAGTTGTGGTTTAATTGGAAGGAGGTTCTCCATCCACTATTCTGAGGAAAGGGGCATCATGGTGAATCTCGAATCTGGCACAGATGGAACTAAACAATGATGACTTGGATAATCCTCTGAAATAGCAGGATCAACCCCATCTTGCCCCCCCCCCCCCCCATGCAGGCCACACTGTCCACGGGCTTCTGTGAGATAGCCTAGGGTCTGAGAAAACCTCACCCAGAAATAATACCAGGCTTCCAACAAATGACAGAGGAACGGAGGTGGCTGCATGACTGCCTGCAGTGTCCGGCCTGGGAGCCAAACTTGTGCTCCTGTCATGTGACCAAGGCTAAGGCACAGACACCTCTCCCATGGCATGGCTTTTGAAGATTTACACATGGGCAGTGACTCTCGCAGCCTCGTGAGATCATTGGCCCATGGGTTCCTGGACGGCCCATGCTGAGTTTCATCTCTGGGAATATCTGCCAGCAATGGCTTCCTGCTGTTACACACAGCATATTGGTGCACCAGTCCTCAGAGAAACATCTGTACCCCCCACTCCTGACTGTTCATCCTCATCTGGGGGTGCCCACTCCACTATTGCTCAGCGAGAGGCGCTGATGAGGAGCTGCCTTAGCGCACTGCGACTGCAGGCCGGTGGGCAAGAGGGTGCGAGGGTGCTGCATGTGTATGGGAGGAGCCTACAGGGTGTATCACTTACATCTGGGTGATTTTAATTTCATAAGTAGCAAAAGGTCACCGGAGTTCAGCACACAATATGACATAATGGAATCAGAAAAAGAAAACAGACTGAACTTGTATATCCTGAATCACTGGCAGCCCCAGGAGCAACAAAAAACACATTGATCACACCCACAATTCTCCCCCCTCCGGTTCGGTGGTCGGCCCCCACGTTATGGTGGGCCAATGTACCCTGCCAACACATTCCTGCCCTAGCTTATTGCCCCGCCGTGCAGTCAGCAAAAGGGTCATGCACATGTATAAGGCCAGAGACCTCAGTACCACGATACGGAGTCTTCTTAGGTCCAGTGAAGGTCCGCTCTGGGTTTATGGCAGCTAACGGGACACAGTAAGCGCGCTGCTGTTTGATTAGCTTTGCACCTGTGGGACACGAAACCAACTCCCTTACAGCAACAGTGTGCCCATGTGCTTTCAGCTTCTTTATTGTTGGAAAAAAATATTTGACATAAGGAGCGGTTGGCTTATCCAGTAAGAGGGCCTCGCCTATGAAATTTTCCACATGTTCTTACGGGAGGAGACGTCAATCGCCCCCCCCCCCCGACCGCCTTAGCACTGGGCGTGTCCCACTGCTGTCGCCGTATAAATGGGCGTACAAATATTTTCTGAATGAAAACGTCACGTTGCATGCCCTCGGGCGGTGCGGAAGAGATAAGAGCAGCGTGAGCGTGCTGGAAGGGCCGTGGAAACCAATGGCATTTGGAGTGACGTGCCAGTGTTGGGCAATGCCTTGTGTGCCCCCCAAAGTGGGAGAAAAGTGAGCTGAGAGCCCAAACTGAGGAGGAGCAGGGTATCAGGTGATGGCTACCCAAAGCACCAGCAGGTGACAAAATAATTCATCGGGTTTTTTTTTGTTTACTTGTCTTCTCTGCTTTTGTTTGGAGGCTCAAAGCTGTCAGTAATATACAAGGAATCCAGCTGTAGAAGAAAAAAAAAAAAACATAGCGTTGTGCAACACCGTCTGTTAGTCATATCACTGCGTGACACACATCCAGTCACACACATCCACACACATGTGAGCAGGGAAACTGAGGAACTCTTGCGTTTCACCCCCAGTGCTAAAGGCTTTGATAGACAGAGAGCAAAAAAAATGAAAAACTGATTTTTTTTTTGCTAGTTTTCAAAAAAGTCCTGCATGGTATATTGAAGGGAAACAATTTAAACCACACTTACGAAATGAAAAAGAAGCGAAGTGTTTGTGAAGTCGGGCCACGACCACAGGATCGGCCCGGCCTCATACTGGGCCCGCGCCGTGTTTGCATTCCTGCCGATGAGGTAAACCTCAACCCAGGAAGCAGGACCCGTCCCACTCAACCCAGTCTGGAGGCCCCACATGTTTGTCTGTCAGTCGTGGGAATTCATAACCCTGGGTAAATACCCGCCGCAAATACAACCCGGGCATTCTTAAACCCACTTGTAACCTTCCCAAAGCCAACACGCAAGTGCAGTCTGGGGGGGTTCTCACGCCGTGATCGCGTCCCCTCAGAAGGCATGTCAGGCACAAACAAGCATCCTCTCGGGGCGTGAAACACAGTCTACACACCAATTAAGTTATCTGAGAGGAAGTGGGAGCCTGCCGACAGACGCTAGCAGATCTGCGTATCTGACAGCGTGATCACCATCACTTTCATACAGCTGGGAGAAGTTTGCAAAACTAACACGGGGTCTCTCTTGGCAAGAACAGGCACTAAAGTCCCATGAATGAAGGGAGGCAAATTCGAAACCGACGCACGCGTTTACAAAAAAATGGGTGAGGCTCCTTTAAGAGAGAGAGAGAAGCCTGACAGCCTATCGTGGCTAAATATAAGTGCTGCACTGGCTCCTCAGAATTCCCTGTATGGCTACATCTGTGAGGCCAACACCGGCAAGTGTAAATGCACGGAACGGGGGAGAAGCAGTAAAGTAAGTAGGGCAGTCGCGTTACCTTGTGGACGCTGTCTTCAGGAGCCTTGTTGTAGGGAGGGAGCAGGTGTCCAGCTGTCCAGCTGGGCAGAGGCTTGAGTTTAGTCAGGTGGTCAGAAGCCCATCCCTGTCCTGTCGGCCTACAAGCTGCGTGACAGCTCGGACGAGGCTGCCAGCCGGAACGCAGCCTTCCAGATACACTGAGAAACAGCACTAATATAAATACAGAGAGAAGTGGGGGGGTGAGGTGGGAGGGGGGAAGCTGAACAAGAAACAGAGAGGAGGGAAGTAGAAAAAAGGGAAAAATTCTATCTTTATAGCTTCATGCCCCTGGAGTCCCTATTGGTGTCTCTCCCTCCTTTTCCTGGCTTTTTCTGAGCACTCATTCAGCTACAGTCAGTGACTGAATCAGGACGGCCCAGGCCATCTGCCGAAACACGCCTGCCTCCCTGCCTTACTTACTCACTCGCTCACACAGCCAGAGAGAGGCAGAGGTGTTGGGGGGGGGGGGGGGCTGCCCCTGCCCGGGCAGGAAGCAGAGAACTTTCTCCCTGTTAAAGGGGGGGCCAGGGGGGGGGGTGGGGGGGGGGGGGGCAAGGGTAAGGGGGGGGGGGGGGGGGGGGGGCACGAGGG
>JAAGVU020000103.1:6957379-6975701 GCA_011763525.2 Mormyrus iriodes
AGGGGGGGGGGGGGGGGGGGGGGGGGGGGGGGGGGGGGGGGGGGGGGGGGGGCGGGGGGGTTAAGGAGGAAGTGGAGGGGAAGAAACAATGAAGCAGGAGTGAAGCAGGGGGCATTTTGAGGCAGCAAATCTGCTTTGTGATGGAAAGTGAAGCACGTGTTCCCTCAGCCCGCAACTGGATCTTCTTCCCCAGTCTCCAGTATGAATGCCCCATCTGGCCTTTCCTCCTCTAATAACTAGCTGTCCTCTAGAGCTGCTACACAAAAAAAGAAAAGCCCTTTTGTGTTCGAAAAACCAAGGGCTCAGATAGCAAAGTGCTTTTCAAAAAATCTGAAAAACAAAACAATGGAGGCTTTCTCCTTCCGAAAATGCTTCACTGACCTGGGATGGTTTCATTCGCACAATTTCACCGGAAGACAGTAACTTCCCAATGACACCATGTCAAAGGTCATAGTTGAAAAAAAAACAAAATTTAAAAAGCTGGGGCGTCAGCTGCCGCCATCTTGTTTGCGGATGGGTGTTGGTCGCCTGCACTGTGTCTGGAACAGTCAACGCATGTCATTGCTGCGGATGGTGACTCCTTCCTGTCACACACTGCCTGCGGTGTGTCCACCAGGACTGCCAAAGGGAAGGACACACATAGGAACTATCCGGGAGTGTCTTAGTCTGCTCAGAAGTGAACAAATCCAGCTTATGAATTTGTTCGCAGGCCTGTTAAGTCACGACCAGCTCCAATGAGGGCTAGCAGGGCGGGGCTCTCTCCTGCCACTGGCCTCAGTTCGACAAGAACATCACCTTATTCTCGACAGACGGCTCATTATAGACACAGCCAAGCTATGTGTGCCTCACCGAGGGAGGGGAGACGTCATTTTCTGGAACAAAATCAAAGTGTTCGGGGCCTGGGCAGCCTCCAGTGTCCTCCATGAAATACAATCACCGGCCGTAGCTTCTCTGGAGATGGACTACACTATCTATCTGACAATGCCACTCTGTTAATGCACTGAACACTCCGGTAAGGGAGAGAGAGCGAGGGGATTTGGGGAAGAGAGGGGAAATGGTGGGAAGATGAGAGAGAGCACTGAAAGTGGGAGAGAGAGCACTGAGAGAAGGAGAGCACTGAGTTCCAGCAGCCTGCTGCTCCTTGGCACAATGTGACTAACTTAAGTACATGCTTTTAGTACAAAACCAACAGCTGTCTGGAAACCAACAGCATCCACCGAGCAGCCTTCTTGTACTGTTTGTTTTGGACCTGGACTGTCCCTTCTAAGAAGGTGAATGTTAACAGCAGGCAATATAATTTCATGGTTAGATGTGGACCACAGCACCTCTGCTTCGATTGTGCTGCAACAGACTGGGTTTCCAAAATCAGTGCCCAGCGGGTTGCCCTGGAGACATGAAGCACCTGTATTCGTCACGTGACCAAGGCACAGGCCCCGGGACATGGATGGAGAAAATGAACATAGCTGCCTTTTTAAATCTGGCCCAGTCCTCCGATGCCTTCTGCCATGATTCGGTCTGACAGCAGAGCCCCCCCGCCCCCCTCCCCCAGCACCTGCTCAGCTGGAGGCCTGTTAGTGTGACGTAGATGGGCGGGGCACATGGCTTTTCTTAAGGAATGTCACCTTTATTTGTTTAAATCCCAAGAGGCAAGCTGGTTAGCCGGAAGCTTCTCTGGTGTCATGGGCATCACAGCGATGAGGGAAATCGGATCTACATAGGATGGAATTAATGATTCATAATAATGCTGCCAGGATTTATAATTAAAAGGCACATACTTACCAGTTCTTAGGATCATGCTCACTTTGGCCGCATACCCATTCCGCATGTTAGAAATTTAATAGTGTGTTCATTCTTCAATGTCATTCTTTGTTTCAACCACATGTAGAATCATCATGTAACCATGTTGCTGTCTTTGCTTCAAATAGAATGAAGGAAGGTGTGTTTGGAAGGCTGAAATGTTTTAGGGTTTACAGAGCTGGAGAAACAAGACTCTTTCATTTTCAACCATTTTGATTCTCTTATAGCTCCCGGTTGGTACTCAGTTGAACTCCTTTCAGACACCTGACAACTCAGATTCCTCTACCTATTATCAATCTGTTTTCTTTATACAAAAGAGGCCATTTATCTGGTTTTTAGCTTTGCGGTTTATTATTAGCCAGTTTAAACAGGTATGGCAACTGAGCCTTTTTTTTTAAACGTCTTTTATTTTTAACTCTTGACGGGAGCAGTAAATTATGGAAAACGCAGCAAAAACATCTCTGCTGTTACTTGATGACGACTGAGAATTACATCATGGAGAATACAGAACAGAGTTTGAGTCCTTAATTCTGCCTTTAAAGTGTTGACACGATTGCCCCTCATGCCATCCTTCACCCCAAGCACTTTCGCAGCGAATGGCCTGGTTATTCCAGCTTCTTTTGGTAGCGACTTTCCTTTTCTTTCTCAATGTGTATGGGGGGGGGTCCCCAATGGCCTCAGTGCCCCCCGCCTCCAAGCTTCTGACCTCCCTCCGTGACCCGCATTGTCACCACACTACAGAGACCTCCCAGCCATCAATCGGCCATCTTACCTCCCAGGGCCCTAGTCACAGCAACTCGGCGCTCCTCTTGTTCCCCTGGGCCCCATTTTGTCTCCCCCAGTACTTATCGGGCCTCTCCTAATGTGTAACTTCTGAAGTGAAGCAATGAGTCAAACACACCAGCAATCCCCTAGCCTGAGAGCAGGCCTCAATGGAGTCAGTCTGTTTAAAGGGTGCCCATCTCCCTTGGCTACCTACTAAGTCCCACGGAACTAAGAAAATAACCGGCCGCCATTTAAGGCTTAAGAAAACCTTCTGTAGTGTTTTGAGAGGTCCTTGTCAGCATAGACTTCCTGAGCTCTTTCTCCTGCTTAGTCTCGGGCTTTTGCCTCTGGGGGGAGAAAGCTGACGGGGAGAGAGAGGGTGCTCAGAGACACTGGGTCGGATAAAGGGTGCCGTTACGATTATATATGGCAAGCGAACAACATCTCATTCTGATGTGCTCTGGTGTGTGTGAGAGTGCGACTGCATGTGTGTCTGATCTGTCTGTCTGGGTGACTGCACAACTCCATTAATTATCATCCTGTCTAGAGAGAACCGGAGAGCCAGTAATCAAGACATGACTGGCTGCAGCCACAACCTTACAAAATATCAGTCATTCTGCGGAATTTTGGCCCGGAAAACAAACGCAGAAATCCATCCGCTTATTTATTTTTTTGATAACCCTTTTTATGAGCGCCCCGAAGTATCTATGAACACATTCGTAACACATCGTAATGCATTCATAAAGCATTATAAACATGGCTAGAAATATTTATAAAAAAGACATAACACATTATAACCATATTTATTATGCATTATGATGCTTTAAGAAGCTCTCATCTGCATGATAGGTTTGTTCATAATGCAGTACAAAGCAGCCTTAATTCTTATACCATCCATTATAATGCATTATGAAGGTATCTATGATGCATTATAGACGAGAGCTTCACTGGAGCTTATGAAGTATTATAATCAACACTATAATGCCTTATGACTGTCAATAGGAGATGATGTAATGCTTTATTAATTCTTATGCCGACTATTATAATGTATTATACATGTATCCATAATGCATTATAGATGACAGCTTTACGTAAAGAGTTACCGTTTTTATTATTATTATTATTATTATTCTTTTTGAATGGGCACATCTACATGCACACACATAATTAATTCAGACCTTTCCTAGACATTTTTGTGCAGGTTGTTTTTTGAAGACAGAACAAAGTGTCTTTGGAGACCAATTCTTTACCATCCTTAAGAACTAGATGTATAACAAGTGTTATTATAAATGCATTAGTGAAGTCAAAGGGTCACTGGGAACCTTTTTAATGGAATAAGGAGAGCTGCTGTCATTTCTGGCTGTGAAGCAGTGCTATTATGATAATGACATGTAAATTGAAAGAAATGATAAATTATAAAAAAGAGCTTATAACATGTTTGTTATTTAGTTCTAATACTAAATAATTATATATTATCATATAAAAGTAATGCATGTTCATCCATGAATGGCAACAAAATAATGCAGACAATCGTTCAGTGTCCTGGAGGAAACAGATTATCTGGTTGCAAATGCTGCATGGGACAACTTTGCCCCCACGACAGTGACATCCCTGACTTTCATCCCGCTATAGGCCTGATTGGTCACCTGCTCATCAGTTTGTCTCACGGCGTGAGCTTTCCTCTTTCTGGGTTTCTACTGTCTTTCTGTTTACAGCTGTTTATGGCTCTATTTACAGCTTTTCCATTATTACAGAAGGCTCTTAATTTGAAAGGGAAACAGACAGCTGGAATTTGATTGGAGGATGCTGGGCGTAAGAAATGATTTGTTTATTTTGAAGGTGGATCCATCGTATATGTATAATTAAATCAGTGTTGCAGTTTTAGAGTTACTGGAGTGTCTTTAAAGAACAGCGACTGCCACTCTATACAGAATGAAGTTTACATGATGCAATTAAATTATATTGAGTGGTTCAAAAATATATTTTGAGTCACGATTCTTCAGTTGTATAAGTGCCTGAAGCAAGTGTTCCTCTGTGTGCTCACTGGAACATCACATCTGTGATGTTATTCGGTAACTTATACCTGTCTGGTTGGGTCAAGATATGCATGTATCGGTCTAAAGAAGCTGAAAAATTCTTTTGTATTTGTAAATGCAAGTTTCCGGTGAAGCAAACAGACACAGTTTGGTCATCATAAGAATTTTATTTATTTTTAGTCATTTTAAGAATTGTGAGTATCTGTGAGGGGGCAGCACAGTGGGACAATGGCTAGCACTATTGCCTCACACCAGGACTTGAGTTTCCACTATGGCTCCATGTGTATGGAGTTTGCATGTTCTCCCCATGTCTTCATGGGGTTTCCTCTGGGTACTACTGTTCCCCCCTGCCCCAGTCCAAAAATATGCTAGGGCTAATTATAGTTACCAAGTTGCTCATATATGTCAGTGAATGGTGTGTGAATATGACCTGTGATGAGTTGGGACCCCATCCTGAGTTATTCCGTGCCTTGCATCCATTTCCTCTGGGATAGACTCCTGACCACCTGCAACCCTGAATAGGACAAGCGGTTTCAGAAAATGGATGGATGGAGAATCTTTGAGGCCAGGGTGCCACAGTCATGTCAATAATATAGGACAGGAATACCTTCAAAAGCACATGCATCTCTTTGAGAAAGATGTGCAGGATTTTACCTCCTTTCTCACACCTTTTTCAAAATTTAGTGTGGGTAACCACCCCCCCCCCACCAATTGTTACATCAAAACTTATCATGGGAACGTATGTGATGCACCTGTCTGAGTTCGAATTTGAATCCCAGTACAGCCCTGTTAGAATCACATACCTGGCTCTTTTTAGGAAGCAGCATTCCTGAATACCATGTTTACAGCAGGCTCGTGGGACACAGGATGGGTGGGACCCTGAGGGAGCGAAACAAACAGAAAACAAATCTGTTGCTATATTAAACTAATCCCATGCTGTGTGAGACTCAACCTCCATGTCCTGAGCAGACAGAGAGGCATGCCACAAAGCGGAGCCCATAGGATTCTCAGTTTTATTTCATTCTGTCCCTGGAAACTTACATAAGTATTATGACACATTATGGTGAATAAATCCGAGGCTGGTGGGGGAGACATCAGCTATAAGCCCCTCACCTCTTTCTATTATAGATACTAACATTCCAGATACACTCAGGCAACCAAACATGGACATCATTTCAAGATACGAACTGAGAAGATACAGTGAGACCTATAGTCAAATGTTAGTGGTAAATTATCAGTTTTCGATTTATTTTCAGGCTTCGCTCTCTTAAATGCTTTGGCACTGGCCATCAACATACATTTTCCAGTTAGCATCCTTCAGATCTCTGCCAATCCACAAGTCATCTCATCTCAGAGCCGCGAGGTGATGATTCCCTGATAGACTCAACCACAACTACTGATAAACACCTGAGAGACTTTAGGGAAGCATGTGTGTAGGACCCCAGACATGCATCAGCAGAAGGGGATGCACAGCTTTAACCCAGAGTGCCAGCCTCAGCGAGCCGCCCGTGTTCCAGCTTAGGCCCTCTGGGGGCCAGCTAATGTCATTTACTTTGAAAAATGCCAAGAATCATTTATCTTCCATCATAAAACATACCAAACTGATTATGATCTAACGATTTCCTATAAATGTCAAAGCTCATGGTCAGTGAATAGCATGTACAGAACCATGCTGTATGCTGAAGGTAAAACCTTCAGTGCTTTTGTGCAGGTGGCCAGGGGAAGATTAGATGGTATTGAGCAATTAGTTCCTGGCGTGCTACAGCACAGGAGAGTCTCACTTCTGGGGGAGCCTCCCATCTCCCTGTGAAGTTAAGACTTTCACAATGAAAGAGCAAATATTTCTTGCTAAATCGCTGCCAGTCCAGCCACTCCTGAGCGTGAAATAACCTCGAGGCACAAAGGACGGATTCCAATCATGTTGACAGAGGTTTTTTACTAGTCAGGGACACGCCCACCCACCCCACGTCTGAAGGTGGGAAAAGGCAACGATTCCTCCCCCATAACAAAAGAGCACTGTGCAGCAGTGCTGAGCACTAAGCATGTTCTACCCAAAAGAATACTAATAATACTATCATCGCCCAGGATGCCAAGATCATCCCTGTCAGCTACTGCCAACGAACTGGACCACCTCAGCCTGAAAGCAGGCCTCTCATGGGAGTTGGGCCACGGACAGGTGCCCGTCACTGACCTGTCAGCAGAGAGAAAGCAGAGCCATGAACGCTGAAAAAGAATGAATCCGAACGTGTGACAGCTTTAGAGCTAGCCTTAGCAGGGAGCCTGTTCTGGCCTGTTGGTGCACATCTGTGACCTGCTGATGAAGAGAAGGACTCGACAAGACAACTGATCTGAAAACAGGCCCTGGATAGTTATGTCAGGGCCAAGGTGGCTGCCGTCTGCCTCTCGGAAAAGCAATTAAACTCCTTGACCGTGAGACCGGTACTTACTGTCAAGCCAGGGCAGCGTGTGCAAGAGAAGAGGGCTCAGAGGGGAAGCACTCAGTCAGAAATATGCAGCGTTTCTTCACCTAATTAAGACACCTCCTTTTGTCAAATTTCTGTAGGGGCAGCAATGGTCAAACTTACCAGACTACACAGTGCTGGTGTCATTACTACTTATACATCTCTTTATAGCAAAAGAACTGTCACTTAATATGTTTTAGCTTATTAAGTGTTTCTTTCTGCCATTGATTTTATCTCAGTCTACAGTTCATGAGGGTTGTGCTTAATCATTCGGCCCAACCACGTTGCGATCGCAAAATTGTGGCTAGCTGCTGTATAATGAATTGAGCGCATGTAAAATTTAAAAGGCCGGCGCATCTGAAATTGCAGCATAACTTAGCAGCACAATCGTTCTCAGCTAAAGTTCCTTAATTAACCCTACTAGGAATCAGCATCTTAAATCTGATGGCAGAGCCGTGAGAAAGCAGCCAGTGCAGGGCGCAGAGATCAAAGGGAGTCAACGCGTTACCTGCGACTATGCGCTTAGATGAGACGGGAGCCCAGAGCGTTAAACTCGAATTTAAGAATCTTCAAAGTCAACTGTGAAAAAGCTCTTTGAAATATTCATGGTGTAACTGTTAAAAATTTCAGGCCCTTTGACAAGAAATCAATAATGCTGGCTAGAAATACCACACATATGATTGGTGAGATCGCAGAGCACTGTGTATTTCTGCACCGACATCTGCGAGAGATTTGTCTTCGGGTCAGGCCATGAAGGAGCAGCATGTATTAATTATAGGTGTCCCCAAGGTACACAGGGACCATCAAGCTGCAGATCCTCCTACCCAGGCCCCTGTTACAGGCTAACATCTCCAGCACAGGAAGGGCCGCACCTCAGGGGGGACATAATAAGCAGTAAATCACTTTTCCTCGTTTACAAATGGAAAATTCAGGTGTGTGTTGACAAGCAACCCACTTCCACAGGCTGTACAGGCCTCTTTGGATGAGTGCAGACTGCTCTGCGTTCTTGGGGGGCACAAGGCGGCTGGCTGACAAAAACTCTACTGAAGCTCTTTTGTTCCAATGGTATTTTTTTGTAAAATAATTCCAATCTCCAATCACCGACTTAAAAAAACTGCAAAAATGTAGAATTAAAACTTGCCTTGATGCCGGCATTTAATTTAATTTTATAAGAGGGTTCATCGAAATCTTTTAGCCAGGTAGCAGGCCTGCCATATTTACGTGTGCGATGGAATTGTGAGAATGTTGAATCACTAAAAGAAAAACAATCAATATTCCTATACAATCTTCGCCTGAGAGACTCAACAATAAAGCCATTTTGACAATGTATTAAACGTTTAACAAAATCAGAAATTAGAAATGAACTGAGATCCGATAGCATATTTTCTAGAATCAGGCATGCTTATCAAAAAAACTGGTCAGATCTATAATTTAACATTGATATTTAGCAGGTGCTTTTGTCCAAAACAATGTACTTCCTTTTGAGTAAGTAGGCTCAGACGGTCCCTGGAGAAACTGTGGGTTAAAACGAAACCACTCTGCTGACGCCAGGATTTGAACGAAGGACCCACCAATCACAGACTCTGCATCCTAACCCTTATACCGCTATAACAGCAATCCGTTTGCAGTAATATTATTGGGCAAGTTTTTTATTTCTGCTACTAATAAAGTCTGTAATCTGTTAAACCAAGTAATTCTATGAAATGATGGCTTTTGAATGGCAACAATATAAGAAATCAATTTAAGAAATAAAGTCACTAGACCGAAGTAATATTTGAGGCATTTTCTCCACACTTGAGTTGAGTTGGCTACTGGAGAATGAAACAGTTGGCAGCCAATTTGTTCGTTCCTGTCTTCATCCTTTCTTATTCTTAAGGTTATAGCATGCGTGCCCTTCGTCTTCGGGAAAAGAGAGATGTCAGCCCCCAGTGTGTCACACTGAAGGCAGCTCTTCCTGCCCCCACTCCATCATCGGGTCGAGGCTGGGGTCTGCGAGCTCGCAGACATGTGAGCTGTATAAGCTGTAAAAGGTCTATCCATCACAACCGGACAATGGGTTTACGGTCAGTGGAAGCCACAGTGCGGGGACGGGCAGGTTGAGTGATGACTGCTAGGCCACAGGGCCGGGCGTCTTATTAAGCAGAAAAGTTGTGTTTAAGCCTGCAGAAGTACATGTCCCTGCATCCTTACCTCACTTCATCATCACCGATTTTGCCAAACTAATCTTGCACCATTATGGAGCTTCTTACAGGGCAGAACATAGGAGGGGGCCATCTATCAGTGCAGGCCTGTCGGGTTTATAAATGCATTTATTTTTGGCGTAAAACAGGCTTAAAAACATAAAGGGGGAAGCCAGCTTTCATTCAGTGTCCATTCAGCACAGAACCACAGGCGAACCTGACAGTACAAAGAATAAAATTTTTTGCTTCATTACAGTTTCTCAGAAAGCTGCTATTGGAGAAAACATTTATAAAGATGAGATATGGGAATATGAGATATCATCAAGGCCCTGGAGAAATAATTGAAATGTTTACCCACCATCAGTGGAGTCTGGGTGCAGATTCACATGAGATCTTACAGGAATCTAATTTCAAGCTCCAAGAGATATTTTGGGTTGTAGGTAATGTTAGACTTCTCCAACAACCTGCAGAGACTTATTCTTTGTATTCAGAGTCCTCTGTGAAATTTATAAAGATTTATCAAGGAAGAAATGAACATAGTCTCATTTTTGCATTGTAGATCTTATCTGGGATAAATGAAGGATGAAATCTCTGCAAATTTGTCTCTTCCTTAGGTAATTACTTAATTGTCCCCCAAAGCTAAACTATGCCACCCCTGTAGAACATCTTATTTGCAGATTTACATGAGAATACTTTAAAGCAGTGTTTCCCAATCTGGTCCTCGGGGACCCACAGACAGTCCATGTTTTTGCTACTGGTCGCTGGGAGGGAGCAAAAACATGGACTGGCTATGAGTCCCCGAGGACCAGATTGGGAAACACTGCTTTAAAGAAAGAATACATTACATCCAGCAATCAGGAGAGCCTTTCCTTAAAAGTACGCATTCACTTTTTAATATTTGTTTACTTTTAATATTATTTTCTTCTACCACAGATGGTCTGAGGTAAAAGGTTGACCTGTTTCATTATTTACACATTAGTGCCCACTTTAGCCAGTTTGAGTCATCTCAAAATTTACACAGCCCATGCTTCTGCACTGTAGGATCAGATCTTATCACCAAGGCAATGTCAGACTGACTCGTTAGTCTGGCGCATTCTTTAGACTGCAGTCTTAATGGACTTTCCCAGAAGGAGTCATGACATTGACAATTTCCCAGCAGCTGAAGACCAGAACTGAGGTCCCAGCACATGTTCTGGTAGCCAGTGACATGCCCCCACTAATCTACGGCTAAAGTCCACAGATCCACCTTCTGCCTCTAGCTAGCCTAACAGACCATGGGACATGTGTTAGAAGAGCCTTACTCTAATTGCTTCTTACAGTTTGCTTTTCCTGGCCCAGCACTGGTATCTCAGTAAAACGGTAAGATCTCTGTGTTCTCTATCATTCCACTCTCCTTTTGATCATCAGAGGCCTGGCCAAGCAGCACTTATAACAGCGATAGGGGTCACTTGGGCCTCGCCAATGCAGTGCAATGATTTTCCCACCATTAAAGAAAATGACGGCCTTCATCTTCATTAATTTGTCTCATCACTCTACACATTTGGGCTACTTTTCCCAGGAGAGAATATATTTATTTATATTTATTTTATTGGTTGGAGGTTGGAAAATATTTTTTTTTAAATCAGTTCGGCAATCTCATCCAACACACCAGGGTCAAGTTGTTAGTGACGTGCCGGTGGTCCCAGGTACAATGGAGACCAGCTTTAACCATGTTTCCAGGAGTTCAAAAATACTCCAAATGTTCCAAATTTATGCAGCTATGCCTCACATCCAGCGACTCCTGGCTTCTGGTTTGTTAAATTATGTGGTGTACAATAGATCAGTGATCTTCTGCCAGTCAGAGGTGGGCGGCATGTAGATTTCTACCATATGGACCTTCTGGACGGTCTTTGCGGCTGTTCATTGCTGCCTTGAAGTCGATGGCCTCTTTCCCACTTGCTGTCCTCAGTGTCACGATCTTCCAATAGGCTTCAACCCAATTCCTTTTCATTATTTCAATCACTGCCCTGATATACCATGGTTTTTTTTTTTACCTTCCTTATTCCCTCGCAGTTAAACGTGGGCACTGGCACCGGTCAAAACAATAGGGAGCTACCTTTAGCTCCTGAAGGTGAATGTGTACTCCGCAGTTTGTGTCATTCTCTCTTTGTAAGAAAAAAGCACCCAATTTGAGCCATAATAAGTATTCTGGATGGTAGAATGAGGTAACAGGTGCTGCAGTCTGCAAACAAAAAAGGTACAGTTTGGCCTCATTCCATCAGCCTCACAAAGGGACCTATTCAAAATAATCCAAAAATAAGGGCCTGGCTGGGCATTCTTATTGAGCAACTACGAAGTCTCCACTCTCTTATGTTTTCCTGGGAGATCAATGTACAGATGCCTCAACAGAATGACTGGACACCTATGATAACTTATAAAAAAGTGTTTGCGTGAACAACAGGGAAACAGGAAAGTCAGAAAGGCATGCAGATATAATTGGAAACATAAATCACCAGTGACAGATGTGAGCCTGTTTTTTTTATTCCCAATGTAAGAAACATTTCTTAACCTCTAGCCAGATGAACGAAAGGTTGTCGAGCTAATATGATGGTTTGGAATTGGGTCACGTGACCCCAAACTGCACCCAGCATGAATGGCCACTCTTGGGGTGGAAAAAGCTGCTCACCGCTGTCCCCAGCATCCAGCATGGACTAGAAAAAGTGTGTCACCCAACCGCAATCTTCATGCTGCCCAAGGTCTCTGTATTCCGCTTGCCCGTTAAAAATGAAGGAACCAATTAATTCTCCATCAAGAGAGCCATTAGTCGGATTAATATGAAATCAGAGGGTATTAGGACCACCTGCCGTTTAAGCTGCAAGTCAGACCACAGGCAAATGTTTGCTTACAGCTGTGTCTGCCCTTTATGGTAATACAGCACATAATGAAGAGCTCTGTATAAAATCTGTGCATCTCAGCAACACAGAAACAGCATTCTGACTTGGAGCTGGAGAATCTGAACAGCGTGTCCACTGTCTGTGACAAAGCTGGTCTGTGAGTGGCGGGGCTCACAGTTTGACCTTGCAACCCGAATGCTGCTTGGTCAAGTCCTTAGGGGGTCCCTGCTGTTGTCCCCTTGTGTAAGATACTTAACCCAAAACCCTACAGCAAAATATCTACAGACTGTGGGGAAAAACAAGATCCATCCTTTTAATTTTCCAGTACGGGGTCGTGGTGATTCCGGTGCCCATACCGAGAGACACAGGTCAGAAGGCTCTGCAGACAGGATGCTACTCCGTCACAGGGCACAGGCTCACACAAAGTGAGTAATTTTAGAGACACTGAATCACCTCACAGCATGACTCTTGGACCGCAGGAGAAACCCTGAGCAGCCAGAGGAAAACTGCACAAACACAGAGAGAGCATGCGAACTCCACAGATGGAGTCAGAGGCGGGATTCAAAGCTGCAGTGCTGCAGGTGTGAGGTGAGAGTACTGCCCACTGAGGAATCACGCCCCCTGCAGGACAAAAGACATTAAATATAGGTAAGTGTGAGGTGAGACAGGAGCACCATTTATCACACAGCAATGACTGGCACATTAAAGAATAACACGAAAATCCCAAAATGTAATTAAAGTGTTAAAGTTCCTATCACAGTGTTTTTGCGGTTTTTAAAGTGCTTTCTCTTCGTTCATTATTTTCCTATAAAGGTGAAGCCTGTTCTGGTGTCTTTAATCACTTTAAAAATAGCAACAAGATTGTATTATGAAGGTAGATGAAAGCGTATTGTGGCTGGAGTTACTGTCTGTGGACCATTAGCATATCATTTCTGAGATGAGTGGAAGGCAGGGTCATGGTATGCTGGGAGATGGCGGTGGCAGGCTGGGAATGGCGCAGTGGGCGGGATTTAAAACAATGTAGAGTGTTTATGAAGCTCCAGCGTTATGTTCAGCTGAAGCTGAAGTTTTCTATGGCTTCAGTGCAGCTGGGCTCTGGCGGTCATGGCGGTCAGATCGAGGTCCGCATCTTGAGTTCCACATAGCGTATGTTCCATCCAGCGGTACATCATCTGACCACTTATGCTTGGGGGAGCCTATTGCAGGCAGCATAGGGTGCAGGGCTGGGGTACACGCTGGACAGGCTGCCAGCCCGTCACACACAGAGCGGAGGTGAGCACGGCACATATTAATATTTATAATGTGAGGCTATTACTCGGTGGTAATCGCTTTTCTTTTCTGCTCGCGGTCTCTCTTGATTGTCACAGGTGAAAAGAAAGGAATTCAAGGAGACAAGAGGCTTGGCTTTTTTCATGAAATGACAATTTAATCTCTTCTCAAGGCATCATTGTTGAACACTTCACTGTGCCTTCCTGTGGAGGGAGAGGGGGGGCTTTTAGGCTGGAGATGTGCCATTCCTTCTGTATGAAATGCTTTTTACTTTTCAAATTTGCCAAAAGAGCCTTTTTCAGCATGATAAAAAAAACCAAGTCTAATTATCTTTTTTCTTTCATTTAATGGCTGCAGAAAGACAGTGGCTTTTATGACTGCCGCCAAATGTGACTCTAATTCCAGAATAAATCATGACTTATTTAGTCAGCTGGTATGGGGGAGAGTGACAGTTTAATGTTGTGCTTCTCTGGTGAATTACAGCACAGTCCCCCCCACCCACACCCATGCCTCAGCCCCTACTCTGTCTTCAACCCAGATATACAGCTCACCCAAAGATCAACATGCGAACCAACAAAAAATTTGCCTTTTGCAACCTATAAACGTAGTTTTTCAAAAATATTCCAGGTTCCACCTCCCTTCCTTGGTTGCTGAATTCCTGAACCTTTCAACCCGAACCCGATCTTGACTGATAATTGCTATTAATTTATCACTGATACGACTCGACTGACAAATTTGCATTCCTCCCACGGAACGGCTGCCTTCTATGAAACCCGAAACAATTCAGTCCAAATTGTACTTTCCAGCGTCAGATTGTAACAAGCCTCATCTCTATCTTTTAATCTCAATTCAGCCAATTCAGCAATCCAGTCAACACCAGCTGTAGTGTTTATACAAATGTCCCATATGAAGCATGGCACAACTGCTGCCATAAATGGAATAACAGTTTTATGCAGAATTAAGCTGGTCACTTTGATTTGAAATTCAATGGCCTAGTGCTTAATCATAAAAATGAAAATTAGCACAATGCCACAGATGTTTCCCAAACAGGTCCTTCCTCACACAAGAACAACAAACGCGATGGCATAACAACATTTCTGCCTATTGTGAAAATAACAAACATTTCTGTCATCTGTGGAAAAAAATAGCTGATGACTAACCAGCATCTTGAATTTGCAGTAACGTTAAGGAGTGCTTAGTGCATAATTATCCCCTATACATTATTACGAAGCTACATCTTTGCTTATGAGGATGTTTGTAATTTGAAGAGGATCGAAAGCTTCAGCTGAATCGCCTCTTAATTTCTTCTCAGTGATGAGGCGGTGAGGTCTTGACCGTCACCGGATCCGCCTTCTCCCATGCAGTGTGATGACTGCCAATGATGTCCTTCCTATGTTCATCAAGGGCCCCTGCAGATATCCTGTTCCCTGCCGCAGTCCAAAAACATGTGCCTTAGGAGAGCTGATGTCTCTGAATCACCCACAGTGTGTGACTGTATGAGTGACTAAGTATGCCCTGTGATGGACTGGCATCCAATCCAGGGACTCCCCTGCCTTGTGCCCTCTGCTTCCTGAGGATCACCATGACTCAGTACTGGATGGATGTTTAAGGAAGATAGATGGATACTAATGGCTATGGGAAAGATGCATACGCAGTCAAAGTATTTGTGTAATCATATGATTCCCCTTTAAAGCTCATGTGGGGGGCAGTGTGTGGCTCAGCGGATTAGGCTTCTGACCCTGTGATTGCAAGGTCGTTGGTTTAAATCCCATACTCAGCAGAGCAAGATCCTTAACACCCTGAAAAAATGTTCCAGGAGCGCTGGATGGATAGCTGTCTTTGTGCTCAGGGCTTAGACCTTACTCTCACCTCAATATGTGTGTGTATGCCTTAACAAAAGGTGAGCAAGATGGAGTATGGAAAAAAAGCACATTCCCATGCACTTGTACAAACGGCAAATTAATGTACATTTATGATGCAAACACATTTATAAATTACCCGCATTATGCTTGTTTCTGTATATCAACTTATTTTTAATTAGAATTGAGAATATCTTTGAGTACCATTAAGAAAACTCAGTGCATGTACCTTTAATGACTTTTAATGTAGGGTGTTAGTACTGGTACAAAATAAATGGCTTTGTGGGTAAATCCACACCAGCAGACTTTATCCTGAAGGCACTTTGTCACTGGTTCATTGTAGTACCATACCATCCCTTTTTCTGCCAAAAGAGATTTGGCAGAATTTGGACTGGGG
The DNA here is from genome assembly GCA_011763525.2 of Mormyrus iriodes. Lineage (NCBI taxonomy): Eukaryota > Metazoa > Chordata > Actinopteri > Osteoglossiformes > Mormyridae > Mormyrus > Mormyrus iriodes. Next base: position 6,973,018 of record JAAGVU020000103.1, read on the forward strand.
CTGGCCCCGGATCAGTTATCAAGCTGCAAACCAGACCAGAGAACTGAGAGAGCAGGCACAGACTCAGAAAGTCAGCCTGAGCAAGGAAAGGTTAACCAGGCTGAACTCGGGGTGATTATACAGTGGAATCATCTGTGAGTTACAGTGAGTGTAACTGATGACCACACCTAAGGCAGGTAACTGGAGAACTGGATTCTGGACCAGGTGTTGACCTTATCAGTAGTTACAGTGAGTATAAAAATTCTGTAGTTCCTGGCATCGAATAAATAAATAAAATCCTCCAAATAGGAGATTTTGTGAATATAATTATAGAATATAATGTGGCAACATTCTCTGGGGAACCTAATTAACACTTTCAATAGCAGAATGGGGGAATATATTTCTGATTAGTGTCTCACAGATTTGCAAAATGCACTCAGCAGCCTAAAAGCGGGGTGGCAGCAGACACCTGGTGCCTCTTGCTGGTTTTGTTCTTTTTGGTGCCATTTTTAGAGCTGAAACTAAGATCTAGGAAAACCACGCTAGTCAAGAAAGGAGGCTGAATTAGAATTGGTGGTAAAGCTTCCAATAATACTTGTTCTCTCGATAAGTTAACAAAGTCAATATATCATATGGCATGTGAAGGAAATCTGACTACTACGATGAAGGCTGCTTAATACAGAATTCATTGGGCATTGACTGAGGATGGCACCATCTGTGCTGGTAATGCAGTATGACCTATAGTGTTTCCTGGAGCCAGACTGTCTTGTGTGACTTTTTAAATGGTTTTGTAACCTGGGTCTAACATGTGCACTGATTAAACCAAATTTATATTTGTCAAATGCATATCAAATGTATATCTTCCATGTATATCCTTCTACGGTTTTCACAAATAAAGGAGCATATACACCCCAGTATGCAAAAATGCAGAAATATGCATTAGGAGCTACACGCACACACACCCAATGCAGAGTTAACGATTTTTTATACTGATATATTTGACTCCGCTTGAAAAGGCTCAGTGAAACCAGAAGCCTGATTGTAACTAGCCTCGACGGCCTTTCCTGTGCAGGCACAGCAGGAGGGGAAGGACCTGTCACTGCGTCAGGACCCGGTGACTGAAGGAGTAGGGCGAGACAGCGGGTGACATTTCTGCTCTCAGGTCCGATGTCCAATCAAACCAACTCTGAGTAATGGGTGTTCTGCCTCAGCAAACGCTTGGCCCATATGGGACCCAAGCTTTCCCAATGGCCTGGCCCTCTAAAGCATGTCTTTGGATAGAAGACACGCAAAGCCCACGCAAGTTGACAGTCCGGAAGCAGCACAAGTCCCTCTGTCTCTGTTCCCATCTATTTCAGCAGCTCTGGGCTTTCCATTTAGGAAAAACGAAGTTGACTAGCTTGGCAGCCTGATGAGGTGCGGCACAAAGGCAGTGGTAGAAAAATATGAAATATTCTGGTGGACCTCATCTGAGAGCAGACGGTTCACATGGTGAATCACGCTGTGTGGGAGTGCTGGCCCAGACTCATATCTCTCTCAGCGGATACATTTCCTGCTTTCCTCAGAAACTGCACACTTTCTCGCCCTTTTGTCCATCGAGGCCACGGTTCCGACGTGGAGAAAAGACCACGGGGCTGTCTCTGAGCTTAAATGAACCCATAAGTCTTCTTCCTCCATGAAAGGCTCAGTGTCATCTTTCGTGAATTATTTCATGGTGGAGCAGAATCAAAAAGTGTGTTGTTCCCGAGTCCAGATATAGCCACTGGCTCTCCGAGCAGATTCGCAGTTCGGTCACATGGGTAGCCAACATCGAGTGATTATTTCTGGTCCTTACCGTGCATAGCTGGTGCATTAATTACACAATATCAATGCATTAACATCACAGCAGCAGGCTGATAACTGTGTGTAAAAATCCAGCTCCCTTGTCAACGCACAGACTTTGCTATGATAAACACACAGAGCGGTCCCATGATAACACGCAAATACATCAGGCCTGGAAAACCCCAGTGGTCCCATTCCAAGGTCTAAAACATGTATCGCAAAAACATAGCTGTTTACCTTCCTCCCCCAAGGCATTCTTCCCCTGTCTTTGTTTCTGCATAAGTGTTATTGTAGGAGGCCTTAGCTCACTCTGGCAAGACTTCGGGGGGGTCGCTTAAAGCCTCTTCCAACAGGGGGATGGGGCTCATTGGTATTCCCACCCAGTGTCTGTGGTGCCCTCACAGTCCTCTGAAAGGGCAGGCCTCTGGGCCCGGTGGGAAAGCCTGGGCCAGCTGAATGCGGAGTGAGAGGCCCACACAGGAGACAAAAGCAGGACCCTGAGAGTAGGGGCCACATTCCAGAGGAGCTGCACCTGGGTGTCCCACAGTGATGGGAGCCTGGCCGATTAGCAGGACCTGATTGCAGCTACGCACTGAACTGCCGCTGCTCAGGATGCAGAGCTCTTATTTTCTGTTTAAACTACTTAAAAATAATAAAAATAAATATTATCATGATAAACAGAGCTGTACGCATTTTTGTCTTTTCCCCCATTCTCTATTTTTTTATTCCTGCCTATTATTATTATTATTATTATTATCCTGTTATTACAAGCCTGTATCAGTATAACAGAAACAAAACACATGATTATTAATTTCTTATATCTAATTGGTTTTACACATTTTATATAAAGCGTATAATTGTCCTGGGATCAATAAATATATATA
>JAAGVU020000103.1:6987885-7017275 GCA_011763525.2 Mormyrus iriodes
ATGCATGTTCTTTGTTTGTTCACAAAGAGCATCTCCAGGGATGGCACAAGTCAACAGGTACGGCTGCTGAATAGCAGCTGCCACCTCCCATTCATCGGAAGGCCAGGGGTCTGCCATTGCCGAGTAACTCTGCCACATTTCGAAGCATTCTTCCTCACCTCCCGTTCGGACAAACAGGCTGCATGACATAAAATTGGAAATACATTCTAACGTTTCCCAAGGGAAGCATGTTACTACTGTAATGTTTCTAAGGACATTTTCAGAATGTATATTTACTGCACATTAGACTTAAACTAGTTGAAACTGGCTATAGTCCTAAAATGATATCACAGCAAATTGTTGTTGCTATTTAGTGAGTCTGGTTAAATACACAACAGCGGTAGAAGATGCAATTCCGGAGTTACACGGAATTTTTTATTTCTCTGGCTGAAGATAAAATGTATCCCATGTGTAATACATAGTACTTCCTTTTTATTAAATCACAGACAGTGTCACTGTCAATGAAAACAGGTTGAGACAGCCTATATTGAACCATGCATGTTCTTTGTTTGTTCACAAAGAGCATCTCCAGGGATGGCACAAGTCAACAGGTACGGCTGCTGAATAGCAGGTGGCCACATCATTCTTCCCTCACATTAAATAACACTTAAAATGTTACTGTGTGGAAGTATTGGAGATGACGGCTGGATATCTCACTCCTCAGTTCAATTCCTACTTCCAGCAGGGTGCTCTCCAAGGTGAAAAAAAGTATTATTACAGTGGGTTAAAAAAACGATAGCGCGGGATATTGAGAAAGAACTCATAATGAACATCTGCACACCCATCCTTCCATTTTCCATAACAGCCTATCCAGAATTGAGCCTGGAGCTCATCCCAGGAAACACAGGGGACGAGCTGGAGATCATCCTGGATGGCACACCGGTCCACTATGAACAGCTTGGCGAAATTATACTCTAAGTTAAGGTATTTCGGTGAAAGAACAGCATAGTCCGATGCGCTACGTTTGCAGCCTTCCCTCGGCTGCCCAGAAACCACTTTGGAGCTAGAAGCCGCTAGATATCCAGCCTCAGAAGTAGGAAAGGGTTATACAGCTATACATTTCCTGTAAAACTGCAATTTAAGTCTGCTGTGTGATTTTAATCTAGGAAAAAAAAAACAAACAAACGGATGCTTGGGCAAAATTCCCAGAGAAGCACTTATTTAACCATTGTCATGTTATTAATCAACCCTCCTCCCCAACATGATTTCAATGCGGCTTCCACTGGCATCTGTTACCAATGATTTCAAGCACTATATTGAAGACATTGTCATTTTTTCACTGCTTGGTTAGAGTCACATGTGGCCAGGAGCCTAGCCCAGGCAGCATATGGCACAAAAAAGTAAGAGTACATCCTGCATGGGTAGGGTATAAAGCAGGGATACAAGCTGGATGGGTAGGGTTTCAGGCAGGGGATAAGATGCCAGCACTTTGCAGTAAACACACAATGAGACACAACAGAAAATTTTAAGATGTAACATTGCTTGATTGCCTTTTGACTACAGGAACATACTCAAGGAGAGCATGCAAACTCCCCCAGGGACAGTAATGAACCCCCAATGCAGCCATACCCAGTGGCCTACCATGCTACCTCACTGTAATACACACAGTGCAAGGACGCGCGGGTGAGACATCCTCAGCATCATGAACCAAACCAGGAGACCAGTGGAAGGGCCAGGGGAAAACCCAGAAAGTCTGTGGAAGGCTGCCCCTTTTTAGTGTTTACTGGGCCTGGGCTCTGTCAGAATCAACAGACAGAGAGGAATTTTAGCAAGCAAGGGAAGAAAGTAAACTGTAGTGGGAGCCAGAACGAGTTCTGTGACTGGGATATGTTTGCTGGGGCAAAGAGGGATCACCCCCATCTCTAATTAGCCTAATAAAATTAGATTAACATTAAAAGTCTGGTTATTATATGTAACATAATCTAAAATATAATATATAAATAGAATTTTAAGCTACTATATTTTTGGCTTCCTGATTCACTACGGTATAAAAACGCAGCAACAAGAGACAAACCACAATTTTTCCAATGGGGGGGAAAAATTAAATATACCACTTACCATTATTACAGCTGCCGTCAAAAAGTTAGATCTACTAGAAGAGAAATGGGATAGAAATGCATCTTTACCTTGAGCAAATTAAGAAAGGGAAAGTCCAAAAAAACAGAACCCAAAGGTCACAACTGGAGAACTTCAGAGTTTGGTTGCATCCTGCTGTGCCCAAGTCTCTATATAAACATTTGGATACCACATCCATGCCAACAGACTTTATGGAACAGTTTCTAGAAGAACCCCTTATTGAGAATAACAGAAGAACGGAAGCACATGGATTTTCTCAAGTGCTGCTAGTATTTTGACTTAAAACATATGCTATTGTCAGATGAGTCCAAAACTGAACTCCTTGGCAAAGAACACAATTGATAAGTTCAGCACCAAGAGTGAATGCAAAAAAACGGACCTCCTCTCTACTGTGAAATATAACTGCAACATTGCAGGCCCTTCATAATCACAGCCTGGATTTAGTCAGAAAGCATTTTAGAATTAATGCCAGAATGTGAACAGGATAATATTGCAAAGGTACATATATACAGATTTAACTGTGCCAGTCAGTACTAAGACTCAAAGCTTGAATAACGCGCTGTAATATTTGCTCTGTGTGACCCAGGATTGAACATGAAGCATGTGCTTTACTAGGGGTGAAGGGTTCCCTTTCAGGATTACAGCAAAGGGGCAGGAACTGACTCTTTTCAATACAGTGGTGATCCACAAATGAAAACCATTATAGTGAGAAAATTCAACTCAGGCACAGACGTTGGGGAAAAGAAATCAGAGTTATAGGAAACACGAGTTGCACTGGGATCTGAGCAGGCTTACTGGGAACAAGAGGGGGAAAAACCAAACATTTATAGCGCCAGTGGAACAAGGAACAGATGGACTGAATCAACACAATATTCCCAGTCACCTGACCCCACCCTCCCAAGAGGGACATGCCCCCAACGTCTCACAGGCACTAACAATCAAAATCCATCAATGGTGGAGGAGGCGCGATGTTACAGTCTTGTGAGTTCTGCTTAACAGCATTTCCCATCGTTACAAGTACATGTGAATTATGTGCCAGGGCTGAAACAAAACACCTAATACTCTTTAGCAGATTACCAGCATGAAATGTTACATTATTACTTTCCATAACAATGCAAAAACTGTCAAAATCTAAAATCTGGATTTTTTTTTTCCTTGGAAAAAAAACTGGAAATAGCATGCAATTGTTTCACTTATAAAATAACTTGAAATGGGTATGGTTGGAAAAACCATCCAGTTTGACAGTGCAAAGAATCACAGCATGTATCTCTCCAGCAAACGTCCAATTACTTCACAGATAAACAGGCAAGGAATATAACCATAACAGATGTGCAGTCTGAAAGAAGCCATCAACTGTTGAACTATGCAGCTGGACCCAAATGAAGATTTCTGCCTTTGTTTGTTTGACTCCTGCTCTGTCACAGGGCTATTCCGTTATAACGGTAACTGATAGGAGCTGGTGATGAGGCTCTGTATTTGAAAGTCCATGACTCATACCCCAGTGACATATGCTGTAATTGCTTTTTATTGATTGGCAGTCTCCAGTTGCATTTATGCACTCTACTTTTACACGAGGCTGCCAAGCTGGTACTGTAATCAACTCAGAACTTATCACCGATTTATCACAAGTTATCAGGTGTGGCGGTCGGCTGCACAGAAGTATGCAGGCTCCATTCTGGTTAGTCATCGATTAAAGGAACTGGGTGAGTTTACATTACTGCATACACACCCATCCATCTGTCTTCTAACTGCTCATTCTGTCCAGGGTTGTAGGGAGGGCTGGGGTACATCCTGGACAGGAGGCCAGTCTATTGCCAATCAGACCATTAGGCGACATAAGCAATTGACTAGGGCACTGGAGTGGGATGCTGACTTAGCAAGTCACCAGCGCCACCTATCCATGAGCAATCTAGAGATAACTGCCCATAGAAAACAGCTGGCAGGCACTGAGCCACTGTGCTGTCCTGTACATACCTAAATACATACATAAATATAGTACATACATAAACACCTATCAACCATAACAATTAAAACCACCTTCCTGATATTGTGTAGGCCCCCTCATGCCACCAAAACAACTCTGACCCATCATAGCATGAACTCCATAAGACCTCTGAAGGTGTCCTATGGTGCCTGACACCAAGACGTTAGCAGCAGATACTTTAAGTCCTGTAAGTCGCAAGGTGAGGTCAGTATTGATTGGACGTGTTTGTCCGGGACATCCCACAGATACTCAATCAAATTGAGATTTAGGGAATTTGGAGACCAAGTAAACACCTTGAACTCTTTATCCTGTATCTCAAACCATTCCCGAATAATTTTTGCAGTGTGACTGAGCGCACTGCCATCGGGGAATACCGTTGCCATGAAGGGGTGTACTTGGTCTGCAACAATGTCTAGGTAGGTGGTACATGTCAAAGTAACATCCACATGAATGCCAGGACCCAAGGTTGCCCACATTGCCCAGCGCATCACACTGCCTCAGCCAGCTTGCCTTCTTCCCATAATGCATCCTGGTGCCATCTCTTCCCCAGATAAACAACGCCCCTGCACCCATCTGTCCATGTGATGTGACAGATAATGTGACTTATCAGACCAGACCACCTTCTTCCTTTGCTCCATGGTCCATTTCTGAGGCTCACATGCCTATTTTAGGCACTTTAGGTAGTGGACAGGGGACAGCACGCAGCCCCAAACGCATCAATCTCCAATATACTGGTTGTTCTGACACCTTTCTATCAAAGCCAGCATTAACTTTTTCAGCAACTTGTGCTGCAGTAGCTCTCCTGTGGGATTGGACCAAATGCGTTTGCCTTCGCTCCCCACACACATCAATGTCTCCTTGGACCACTTTTGGTAGGTACAGACCACTGCATACACCTCCGTTTCAGGTCACATACACATACACAATACAGATGATTTGGAGACACCAATTAGGCTAACTGCATGTCTTTGGAACACCAAAGGAAATAAGTGGACCTGGAGGAAAGCAATGCAATATGAGGAGAGCATGCAAACTCCACACACAAAGGGGAGTTAAACCAACCAAACCTGGAGGCGTGAGGCAGCAGAGCTCCCTACTGAGCCACTGTACAACCTCATAGCTTGTTACGCCCTCCCTTATTAACAGGCAAAACATTTGTAAAGCCTGCATGTTTATATACAATTACAGAGCTTTCCAGTTGTGTCAGCTTCACTGATGAGGTGTAATTAACCAATCAGAACTCTGTCTGGCTTTAACATTTTGTTAGGATCTTTAAGATGATTTTTTAAATCTGTGAATTTAAAATGATCATGCCGTTAAGCGATAGCAGGGACCTTGGAGTGATGACCTCAGTACGACCGCATTGACCGATTTCTTCAATATGGGCCTCAGTGAAACTCATCTATTCCTGGACCTTTGAAAGATGATCTTCCAGTTCTTGCTAAATAGCCTTTACACTAGAATAGCTGCAGAGAAAACTTCACACTCCAAAACACACACGCATAAACTTTATAGAACATCATATCGAAGATCCAGAGCACAAGACCAGATAAGTTACCAGAAAACCTCATCTGTGAATTACTGTTACAGTAAGTATTGCTTCTGCTTGCCATGAAGTTTGTGGATGAAAGATACCTTTGATCCATATGGAGGCAAACGCTTAATATTCAGCCATGTTCCTCCAGTCTCTCTACATGGGCTGGCAAATTCAGTCCCCATGTCCCCAGCTGAAAGCATTTATCTCCTTTATATTCAGAAGCAGAATTGTTCACAGCTACCAGACGTTAACACATGCCCTGAATTATTCATGTCTTACACCAAATTATTTATCAGCCTAAGATATATTTGGATTGTTCAGCAAAGGAAGCTACAGTGGAAATACCTCATGACCGGAGACACCAGCACTCCAATATGTCTTTCAAAATTACCCTCAAAATTGACTGTTCTAGCATTTTTTGTAAATAATTACACTCAGGGAACTTATTTGGGGTTAACGGAAAGGGCCCTGTTGGCTGAAGTGTACATTTTTAGGCTTTCCAAGTACCATTAAAATTGGGTGGAGCTGTTCCATTACATTCTTATTGAGCAAAAGAAAATCTTGCCTGCTCTCAGAAGTCTTGATTATTATTTTTTATGTGGGGAGAAGTCTTCCAGGGGCCAGTCTGCTCTCCCATGCAATTGGTTCATCCAGCAAACACAGATCTTACATTCAACACAATTCCGCTCACATAGCCGGCACATGGCTCATCATCCCACTGTATGCCATAAGTGAATACGCCCCCCCCCCCTCATTTCCACACCCCTCTCCATGGAAAGAACAAGATGAAAGAGCCAGTGGGAAGCATGGTGGTGCTGGGAAAGTCAGCCCACCCAGAGAGCAGAGCTTATCAGCAACACTGTAACTAGGAGAAGACATTTAGGTTGCTTCTAGTTATATAAAATATGGTCATCACAGAACTGCCTGTGAAGAAAAATCATTTTCATATTTTATATGTGTTGTTAGGCAGCTCAGTGGGTAGAACTATAACCTTCAGGGTTGTGGGTTCGGCATCTGGCCATCGCTCTGCATTTATGTGGGTTGCATGTTCACCTTATGTTCATCTGGATTTCCTCCCACTGTCCAAAGCCATGCAGATAGGTAAGCTAATGTCTCTAAATTGCCCATAATGTGTGCGAGCGTGTGCCATGTAATAGACTGGCATCCATCCCAGGGTGTCCCATGTCCTGGGCCATGTGCTTGCTGGGATAAGCTATATCCTCATCATGACCCTGACACTGGCTATGTGATATTTACGACACATAAACCAACCCAAATTTCAGTATGATTTTCCTGTCGGAGAGGCTCATCCTTAAATAATAGTAATTATCTTTAGTCATAAGGGCATTTTACACCAATTACCAAATCAACAAAAGAATGCACAGAGGTGACTGCCCATATCATGCCATAGCATGTAGACAGCATCTACATTCTGCAGTGTCCACAAAACCATTTCTGTCTCAGCATCCTCTGACATGGCTCCCTAGCCACATGGACCCAATGTCTGGACCAATTACAGCCCATAAATGTCAATCAGCAGAGGAGACCAGAGCGACACAAGTTTATATGCCCCGCAAGCCCAAAGGAGCAAAATAGAGGCAACTTCATTCCACAACTGACATTTCCTTTTTAAGTCCCATTGGTTATTTGTTGTCATTTGATGTCTTTGTTATAAGCTGCGATATTTTATACAATACATGAGGTTTTTTAAATCGCTTCTTTTCTTCTCCACTGAGCATCGATAAAGGAACAGCCTTTCAGTAAACGGCAAACGCATCTTCTATCGCCCGCATCTCGTGGATGTGTTTATCATTTCTTTGTCTTTCATATGAATTCATTAAATTGCTCCAGTTAGCAAAACAACACACAATTCATGCGCAACAATGCAGTCCTCCGACTGCGAAGATGGTTCGGTTCAATTTGTGGAAAAAGGGGGAGGAGGGGACTCACTCCTAATGTTTGAATGAGTTTCCATTATAATTCACAGGTACTAATTACATTGCTTCTCCATATTGACAGGCTTTCCAGCTATGCAAAAAAATAGATTTTTTCATATTTAAAATGGACGTATCTTCAAGTACAGGGTCACATACATACATACACTATATGGACAAAAGTATTGGGACACCTGGCCTTAACACCTACAGGAACTTTTATGACATCCCATTCTAAATCCGTAGCCACCCTTTGCAGCTACAACAGCTGCCACTCTTCTGGGAAGGCTTTCCACAAGATTTTGAAGTATGTCTGTGGGATTTTTTGCCTATTCATCCAGAAGAGCATTTGTGAGGTCAGGCACTAATGTTGGACATGAAGGCCTGGCTCACAATCTCTGTTGGAGTTCATGTCAAAGGTGTTCAATGGGGTTGACGTCAGGGCTCTGTACGGGCCAGTGAAGTTCTTCCATTCCAAACTCATCCAACCACGTCTTCATGAGCCTTGCTTGTCATGCTGGAACAGAAAAGGACCTTCCCCAAACTGTTCCCACAAAGTTGGGAGCATAGAATTTTCCAAAATGTCTTGATTTGCTGAAGCATTCAGAATTCCTTTTACTGGAACTAAGGGGCCATCTACATTGCAATAATACCACTTACAGTTGACTGTGGAGTATCTAGCAAGGAAGAAATTTCAGAAACTGACTTATTGCAAAGGTGGCATCCTATGACACTATCATGTTTGAATTCACTGGGCTCTTCAGAACAACCCATTGTTTCACAAATGTTTGTAAACCTGACTGCATGGCGAGGTGCTTGATTTCATACACCTGTGACAATGGGTTGGAATGAAACGCCTGAATTCAATGATTAAGAGGTGTGTCCAAATACATTGTCCATATAGTGTACTTGCAGTGCGTATACTGCATCAACCATAAATGCACCCCGTGTCCAACTTCCAACAAACTAAAAAGCCTGTAGTCATTTACATAAATGACACAGCGTTAATTAATTCTGCTACGAATTCTCAGCTTTCTAAAAATAAATTGAATAATCATTAACAAGTGTTGTTGGCTATTTTAAACCTTAAAATGCAACTGATATTAGCCAATAAAAGTCTTGGACACCAAACACAGTTGTATCTGTAGGCAGGGACATAGGATCTGGGGGGAACGTGTACTCCCCAATATTTAATTTGGCTTCATTCATCCCCCCAATAAATAGACCATTGTATTTAAATTATTAAATTGTCCGTCACTATCTACCTCTCTCCTATGCCGCTGTCTGTAGGTGGGACCCATGATACTGACATGCACTTCATCGCTTTTTGTCCTAGAGTTTATTTCCCTCAGTGGTCAGTGCCGTTTGGAAACGCGTTCGAACAGTCGCAGGTATGCTGAGCTGTCACCATCACACATGTGCCATACCCAGCAGACCGCTGTGAAATCCCGCTTCAACAACAGGGTAGAACTGCGCTGCCAGAGTGGATTATGATCTGTCACAATGTTGCTATGCCGTGCCTTCCTTTTTTCACTAATAATAGATGTGCTTGTTTAATGCACTCAGTTTTAAGGGTTTGATATATGAATGAGATGGTGCTTTTTCATTACGGTCTCCTTGTTGCTTTTTCCCAACCAAACCAAATTCCTACCACACACCCTGAAGGTTTCATCTTCCAAAAGCCACCATGCACCATAACACTGACCCTGACCCCACCTAGCAACGTGTTGTGAATCAGGCTGCAACTCCAGCGTTTTACTCAGCTCAGCGATGCCGACGGGCGATGCGAGGGCGGAGTAGGAGCTGCGGTTTTATCAGCAGGCGCGGATCCAGTCAAAACCAAAAGTGCCTGAGGGAGGGAGATACGGCACATAGCTCTGTGTATACAAATAATTCCAGCACCTATTAAAATCACAGATATGATACGGACATGCATGCATGCCAAAAGTAGCACGGGGAAAGGTGTATCTGTGTGTTATCTTCACAGCCAACAGGAAGAGCACAAATTATGTGGGTTTTAAACAAATAAGCAATTGATTGTGTCAATTGTGTCATTTTTAAGACCGTGAATGAAAACAATCTTGATAGATGCATAGGTGAATTGGCATTATGAAAGCAGCCTGAAGACAAAGTAAAGTGCTGTCTGTGCAACATCAATTATGGCCAATGTTCAGTGAAATATCGTAATATGTCACTATACACATACCAACACACATTTATATTATCTTATTGCATTAGATAACTCATAATGTGAGAACAGCACTTCAAAGGCCTAGTATTAGACAAAGTGAATGTGTTCCTGTAGCAACACAGGTAGGCCTAAAATCTTGGTTCGCAAACACTACTGTGATGAAAAAGGGGTAGATTAAATAAATAATGTGAACTTGTTGATAAATTCGGCAATCCACGACTGCATAGTTTCAGTGGCTTTGCTATACAGAAAGTCAGTTTCAACGTCAGGTTTAAGATAATGTCACCAGATTTGTACAGTAACACATATACCCATGTTGCCATTTAATCGCAAAAGACTTACAGGGATTCTTGGCTGTAATGTTAATCAGACTCCGCAACAAATATTTGGCTATTAGTAACAGAGGCTTCTATATCGTTTTATCGCAATTTATTCTTAAGACCTTTTTATTTAAAGTAAAAAAAAAAATCATTTGTAGCTGTGTTGCAGAAAAATACAATAGAAAACAACTTTTCAATGAATTAGTATATCCTATTTGATTAGATTACCTTTCACATTTCAAACAGAATGAGTGAAGGAACAGATTAACACACACATTGAATGAGGTATCTGTTAGAATACCATTTCATTTACGAATACACCCTACTGTCCTGAGGTTATACTTTAACGACTTCACATTGAACCTACAGCGACTTCTCCTGGTAAATCCAAAAAGTTTGGAAATAGCTTTCAGTTTAGCTCAGTACCAAATAAAAATATCCATCTTTATTCCAGCCCCAACGCAGGGCCACATAGCCTACATACTGTATTACTGAAGTTCTGAATCTAAAAATACTGATTACCGAAAATAATGTATTTTGTTGTTGACGTTTTACACAAGAAACTTTCGTTCGCAAACTAGAATATACAGCATTTTTCCCCAGTGACTTTTACTGGCTTGGGTTGCCTTTCGAACATTATGAACATTTTTAAAGGAACAAAATATATGCAATCCTATATCCAGCCCAATAGAAATAAAATCTTAAGAATAGTTGTGAGCCATTCTCTGTGCAGCAACACTGAAACGCGATTACCTTTTCCAAGGTGCAAAAATTGAGACTAATTAGTCTCTAATTGTATTTCTTTTGAATCGGCCAAGCATACAAACACTTACAATAACACAGAAATGGAAAGGACACCCGCAGGTCTTCGCTAAGATTATCGAGGGATCTCCAAAGAGTTCGAAGCACCATAATAGATTTATGCTATCTTAAATAATGTGACGTCAGTTTTCTCATACTAATAAATCAAACGGCGACTAACAGTTCTTTTTTATTAGTACACGATTTCTATAAATATCGGTTGGAAATTACGTAAAACTCTACTTAGGTCCCCTTCGCACGCTTGTTTTATTTGGAGGGAAATATTATTAATTTGTCGGATTCTTCATTAACATTCTGAAGGCTTCTCTTTAGTTTGATTTGTTTGGGAATAACCTCCGTTATCGTTCACCTAAGTGATAGCCCTCTGCGGCCGCAAATTTCTGTCGCTCAAATTGTTATTTTTCTGAGAATCAAGTGTGCCAACAGTTGGACGGCGGAAGTGGTTATAAGTTTTCTAAACTAGAATTAGCTGCTTAATATGTAAAGTAAGAGAACTCTAATCACACGCAATTATCCTTTCAGCACCGAGATTGTTGTGCCTGGAATCAAAGAGACGAAGCAGTGAGGCCGGTCTAATGAATTTCAAGCATATTTCAGCAGCATTGTAATGAGCCCTCACACCGTTTGTTCACAGGGTGCCAAATTATCTCTGTGCAGCAGCTACATTAGCCTACAAATTGCCACCTTCCTCAAAGGAGGCACATTTTATTTTTAAGCAGGCCAAGTGCCCTGCCCGATAACATGCGCCACCTTGTCCAGTTAAGCCATTTTAGCGCAACCTGAGTTTGCAAAGGCTGCCTTAAGGCATGGATTCTGGCGAATGGGAAAGGGTCACCTGCTTGCCCAGCACATATCCCTGTGCGTTTTCCGTTGTCCGTCTGTCCTTTTCTGGTAATAACAAATCTCATCGTTTGCCCTAAACTGACAGTTAAAGCACCCGGCCAGAACGACGTCTTAAATTGACACGAAAAGTAATTTGCCTCATGACTGGATAGCTTAAGAATAAGCTCAAAACAAAATTGATGCCAAGAAATCTTGTGTGTAAACTAATTATTATTGCACCAGGCCAGAGGACAGAAAATAACATGCAAGGTGATTAAAAAAAAAACTCTGGCTTTTATTGTCGGATCTGATCATTTGCCGCGCCTGCCAGAATGCCCGGCTTGCCGTGGGTGACGCCGCAGCCGTGCCAGCAGTAACCTGTGCGCAATCAGAAGCAGCCCCACGGAAAAAGGCAGACACACCTGTGATTAGGCTTTGGAAGCAATCGCCGTGGCACAGGGAGTCTCACATCAGGCAGGTAAACACACACTCTCTCTCTGCTGTGAGACGGGCAGGGCGCGCTGGTCGCCCACTGAGTGGAGAATTTTCACTTTCTTCAGCGGGTGCTTCCAAGCAGATTCGCCTGAGATCCTAAAGCTATTTTAATTACAAAGCTTGTAGATGTTATTTCACGCCTTAACCTTTTTTTGGAGGGGGTGGATGTATGGGATGGTTGTCAGTAAAATTAAGGTAAACGCTACAATTGTTATCCTTCCAAAATTATACTTCAAGGTTTGAAGGTTTTTTTTTCCTTATAAAACTATAGGTTTCATCTGGATTGTAGGGCTGTCGCCAGGCGTTACACGTCTTTTCTAATGTTGAGTGAAAGACATGACTTTGTTTTAAAATTTGTTTACGAACGTCAGCTATGTTATTATCTCACCTATAATTAAGTGAGATGTATTTTCTTGGAACGGCCTTTGAAATTACATTAACTGCTAACACCGTTAAGATGCAGCTGTAGCTGTTGCATCAGGAACTCTCCGCAAATTGAAAAACACAATTTCAGGAATTTCACATGAATAAGCCGGCAACTATTTCGCATGAATAAGCCCCAGACCGCATGCTTTCCTTGTGAAAGCATACTTTAATTTCCCCTTTTAAACCACACGTCGTAAATACACCTGATAACATCTGTTGTTTTTAATTGGACTGTTAAAAGGAAAGAGGCTTATAACATTGTGCAAGGAGTTAATAAAAATGCTTCTTGTTACGTACTTATGCGGTTTAAGTGCACCGGTGTTTCCTCCCTTATTCTTGTTAATGTCCCTTATTTGCGCAGCCAGTATCGGGGCTGAATATAGCGCGATTCGCGAGGGGTGAGGAGCCGCCTGAACTGCTGCCATATCAGCTGAAGGCCACACTGCCGCTGGAAGGAGATCCCAGTGCCATCTCACTGTAACAGATCAGATTATGCTTTATTTTATTTTTTTGCTTAAGTACGATGCACCTCTGGAGTCCTGCCCTCTTCATTCCTCCGTATATTATAATAAACTAGTCAGGTGGTATTTATTTTAAAGATAAAATAATTGCAAACAAACAGTGTACTGTAACTAAATATACGGTATAGTTTTGCTGAGTTCGGTATAACCTCGCGTACAGTATTTGAGTAAATAGTCCTACCGCATCCCTCATTGCCTCAGATACTATTACATAGGAAGTACACAGTATATAGATGTTGCCCTCTGGCGGCTATTTAATATTAACACAGATTAGGTATGCGATTTATGTCCATTCATAACCTGTATCCCTTATGTTTCACACCCAAGTTGCGTTTGTGAACCAGATGGACTAGGTCGACCCAGTGAGTTTAGGAGCTGAAATCAGCATGAATGACGTAGCAGCCAGGGTACCCAAAATGCTTTGGGAAGAACCCACTAGTTATGGGATCGATGGAGACATGTACCTCCTACTGTAGCTTAACTGTTTTTAAAAATGACAGTTTCTGTGTCATTTTTCACTGAGGCCCAACTGTACTTCTTCTTTAACTCAGGCAAAGAATGTGACTAGAATAGTAATTGCCAACGATCTCAAAACCAAAGTCCTCACCATTATCCTATAAAAAAAATTACAAACCTTCGTCTATGCTGATCTGCTTTAAGACATAGGACATTGAAGTTCTACTGTCCAAACCTGAAGTCTCATTAAAAAAAAAAGGGATTAACATTAATAACACTACATAGTACTAACCGTATCCGGGCATACTTACTACGTTTCTTGTTTATCGTCGAACATAAAACATTGGGTCATTTTATTTACAAAACGGAGCATCTTACCATCCTCGGTGTTCGTGGGATGTGCTGCAGACTCACTTGGCCCTGTACTGGACTAAGGATGGATCTATGAATTGGGGGTGTTGTGTTTAAACGTGGATGATGTATTCCCCCTACTGGTCAACTGTAGGTACTGCTGCATATTTTAAAAAGTGTAGATTGCATACGCTTCTTTCACACAAGACCGCATAGGTTTGAAATAGGAATTTATTTGTCTTTGGTTAATAATATCTCTGACTGAAATAATACCACAAAGGCTGGAGTAGCAGTTGTACCAGTTTAATGGTAAAGTTCACTATGTCACTTACAAATGCTGGAACATGCTTTTCCTCTCACAGGACTTTGATTGAGCCTTGATCAGTAGCATCCAGTCGTTGACAGGTAGTGTGTTACAAGCACATGTGTGGGTATGCCCAACGGAGGGTGGCGCTGTAGTTGGTGGGGGGGGGCTGGAGAGCCCAAGCCAAGGTGTTCAGGTTGTGGCGTAGCTCAATTCACTTGCCGGCTTTCTGAGCCTTTTGGGCCGACTTGGTCACCTTGCCGGCACCTCCTGTCTTCTTCTCGACGTTCTTAATGACTCCCACAGCAACCGTCTGCCGCATGTCCCTAACAGCGAAACGACCTGCCACACACACACACACACACATAAAGAGGTGAGAATGGCTCGTTCCCTGGCACTTTTCCCCAGACAAATATTCAGATGGAATGCTACAATAGTTCAGTAGCTAAACTTGCTCTCTTTAATTTCAGAGAGTAACCATAACAGCCATTGTACCTTCATCTCCCAAGCTTTAGCTCCCTGTTAATACCAGATGAGCTATTTTTAAAAGAGAAGAGAGTGTATTCACAGCATTTTCATCATTTTAATTAAAGGTCTTTTGAGGAGTATAAATACTGTACTGCTAACTGTTAGACGTTAAGTACTGTATGTCTGTGAAAATATAATTGCATGGGAAAGTGCGACAGATACGATAGACACTGGGTGCTTTGTTAGCAGACAATATTTTGTCTGGCGCTCTCAGCCTATAAATTAAGAAAATTACACAGCTGAAAGAAACCTGTAATTTTAGGAACAAGAAAATGATGCAGACACTTGAAATTAATTAACAAATGACTTTTCTTTAACAAACTGAGGAGGTATAGTGTAATTAAAATCAAATGTTGTTACAGAGCAACACAACTATAAATTATCATTAGTGAGTAAGCAACATTCTATTTATTTTGTTTGCCGGGTGCCCAAACATCTGCATTTGGAGAACATGGAAGCTGATGTAATCCATACATTTTTCTATCTTCCTGATTGCTTTTCTAATAAAATGCTGTGGTACAAGGCAGGGGGCACAGGGGACAGTGTGCCAATCTATCACAGGGCACACATTACCAGAGCCACACACTCAATACTGCAATTGAGAGGCATCAGTTCACCTAGACCATGTATTTTTGGGCTGTGGGTGGAAACCAGAATCCCTTGTGGGAACCCATATGAACATGGGGACATCCAAACTGCACGTACTCAAAGTCTGTGCAGGAGCTAGAGCTCCAGGCCACTAAGCCACAATGTGAATGTTGTGTGAAAATGTGCCAGGAGACACCCAGTTCATGTTGCTGCATTTGGAGCACTAGACCTCAGGTGAGCAGGGAGGCGGGGACTGACCTAGGGGCGGGTACTTGGAGAAGCTCTCCACGCACATGGGCTTGCCGGGCACCATGTCCACGATGGCTGCGTCCCCCGATTTGAGCGTCTTGGGGTTGTCCTCCAGCTTTTTGCCAGATCGGCGGTCAATCTTTTCCTTGAGCTCAGCGAATTTGCAGGCGATGTGGGCTGTGTGGCAGTCGATGACTGGGGAGTACCCCACGCTGATTTGGCCCGGATGATTTAGGATGATCACCTATGACAGGACCATAAGACACAGCAGGTTATGGTCACGTGGAGGGAAGGGTTGCAGGCTCTGACAGGAACCCTGGACCCCTTTGGCACGCATCTTATCAAACCTCAGAGGGAACCAGGGATGGACTGGGATTAAATTTTGGCCCCGGATCCAGTTGTTCAAAAAGTTTAATCTGGATCACAGTGATCTTTATTAGGAAATTCCATATTCTGCCATCCAGAATCATGTAATCCATTCAAAAGCAACATCACCCTGTTCCAGGTACAAACATTTCAAGATTAGAAAATCCATTTAACCAGTGTTCTAAATGAGTAACATTACAATGTAGACTACTAGCTATGTAAAGAAAAACAGGTAGAATAGCCAGTGTGGGGTCACTTCAAGTGATTTTTTTTTTACTTTAGTGTACTGAATGGCTTAATAAGAAGCCTCATGTCTACTTTATGACTGTAATCGTTCAAGTGCAAAATATAAATAAATGTATATATTAGATGATACAAATGTATTTTCATTTTGGGTTGTGGTCCTGTAGTTCAACTAGTAGGGCACTGTACGAATAACACAAAGTTTGTAGGTCTGAATCCCAGGGAATATGCATAAATTGTAACCTTTCAAGTATAAGCTGCTTTGCTGAAATGTATGTCTTCTGGAAACAATTTTTTAGAGAGAAGTCACTCAGCTGTAGGACATCTGTGAATAGCTGTAAGACATCTGATTGGTTGGTCCTGTCTCCTATAGTTGGGTGGACCCATCTCCTCTACAATCTAATTGGTCATCTCTCTGAACCAATCATTTTTCCTTCTGCTTGCAGAAAAATTTTGTGTAAGTAAAACTCCCATGAGGTCAACTGCAGGGGGAGATGACATCATCTTGGCTGGCTTGTGTTTTTGTGGCGCTGGGTGGGTTCAAAGGTCTGTGTCAACACACACTGACCTGAGCCGTGAAGCCGGAGGCCTCCTGAGGGGGGTCTGATCTGCTGTCCCCACACACATTCCCCCGTCGGATGTCTTTCACAGATACGTTCTTGACATTGAAGCCAACGTTGTCGCCTGGAAGAGCCTCGCTGAGAGCCTCGTGATGCATCTCCACCGACTTCACCTCAGTGGTGATGTTTACAGGGGCAAAGGTCACAACCATGCTGGGTCGGAGGATTCCCGTTTCCACGCGCCCTACAGGCACGGTGCCAATTCCTTTGAGGGAAAATGGGTCAGGGGCATCAGAAGAAATAATGGGCAAAGCATGCTTACATATTCCAGCCCTTTTCCATTGTTAAAGGCACTGAAACGTGCGTAAAGGAAATCTGAGTTTTATTTTGATATCCTCTGTCTACAAGGGTGTTGTCTAGAGTCATTTATAAGTGCCCCATCTTGAGGATAATCTTCACCATGTATGTAGTGCACAGTACCAGCAGTTCCCGGGTTAAGAATGTCAGACTTACGGACAACTTATGTCACACTGCTACAGATATTAAATTGTACTTCTGCACTAGCATGAACATAATATTAGCAATATAAACATCATTTTCTTTGGCTGCCTAAAACCTCCCAGTAAAGTTACTCCCAGTAATCTGAGTCATTCGGTCTTTTATGTGGGTCAGAGTGTTATAACTGATCTTCTGTATTTATGACCGTATTGGTCCTAAAATAGTATGGACAGTATGTACAATATTAGTACAAAAAGTATTTTATATACAAGCTTACATTCTAACTGTCTATGTATCATCATCAATATGATTGTGTGTGTTTGTGTCAGTGGGCTCCACCTCCGATCTTGTAGACATCCTGTAGTGGTAGGCGCAGGGGCTTGTCTGTGGGCCGTGTTGGTGGCATGATGGTGTCCAAAGCCTCAAGTAGGCTCACCCCGCTGGCATGTTGCTCTTTTCGTTCCAGCTTCCATCCCTTGAACCATGGCATCTGTGGGGAGAAGTGTTCAATACTGTGTTTGCAGTAAAACGCCTGAAGGCGGAAATGAGATTCTGACATGAAAACCAAAGTGCTGGAAGAGCAGGTGGAAATCTTTTGTCTATCTTTGGTTAACTGTAAGCTTCTACATTAGGGAAATGTATATAATAATGAATGATAAGCAGCATTTAACTAATGTGAGTGCGAGGTAATGATGTGATCAACACTATTTGTGTCATCTCAGTGGATATGGAGGTCATATGCAGGTGAAGCGCTGCTTCAGCATGTTTGGTCTTATGTGGAAAGCAATCACTCTGGAGCAAAGCAAGAAGGATAGCAGTGGAGTTCACAGCGGGGTGGTTGTAAACGACTTACATTGGGGGAGGGCTCCAACATGTTGTCGCCATGCCAACCAGAGATGGGCACAAACGGCACAGATGAGGGATTGTATCCAATCTTCTTGATGTAGGCGCTGACCTCTTTCACAATCTCGTCGTAGCGCTTCTCACTGTAGGGTGGCTCGGTGGAGTCCATCTTGTTGACCCCGACGATGAGCTGCTTCACGCCTAGCGTGTAGGCTAGCAGGGCATGCTCCCTTGTCTGGCCATTCTTGGAGATCCCTGCCTCGAACTCGCCCACCCCAGCAGCCACAATCAGCACAGCACAGTCTGCCTGTCCAGCGAGGTGGACCACAAATACGGAATAATTTACTGTCATGGCCACGAGGGCATGTCAAACGTATGCCTGGGGAGCACTATCGTTCATGATCTCCTTTCTATAATCGTCCTAAAACATGGATTTTTAAAACACTTTATGGAATATCAGTCATTAAATTTTATGTATGCATTTTTGATTGAGTTACCAGGTGCTCTCCAGTGAACACAACCGGGCCTGACGCCATGAAGGGGGTGGGTGGGGGTGGCCTGCCGATCCAGTTCTGGGCTGGGACCACTTGTTATTTTGGGTACTTTTCATGGGACATTCAATGGATTACAACTTGTCTAGCCTTTCCCCACAAACTTGTACACCAAAGGGCGCTGTGCTAAAACTTCAAGCTCATTCCTACCCCCCAGGTGGCGCTGTACCTGACAACCACCTTTCACCTTGCAGGTGTTAAGCCCACAAGATGGTCCTTGTAGCATGACGTCAAATTAGAGCTGCTGTTCATTGGGATTAAGAGGAATCAGTCAAAATGGTTTCCGCGTCCTATTAGGGCGCCACCGGGTCGTCTCCCAAGGGAGCTGTTATGGGCACATAGCACTGGACAGAGGCTACGGAGAAGACCCAAGACTCGCCTGAGACATTTTATCTACCAGCTGTCTCGAGAATGTGTGGAGATCCCCAGAATGAGACAAAGTGTACGGCCTTTGACAGAAAGGTCTGGTCTGCACTAAGAATTTCATTAGGAGAAGAAGCGTGAAGATGAACATAAAATTCTGTGTAACTAGGGCCATGGATGGAACCAGGGCTGAACCCCACGGGGAATTCTGATCAGAATGCAAATTGTTTTACCACAGACATGGTTTTTAGGCCCACATAGTTTTTTTCCAGTCAAAGCATTTTGCCATGGACATGTGTGTCCATGTACAGACAGGTCAGCGTTCCCTGGGTTGAACATAAAATCAGTTAGAGCCGTATTTCCCAACCCAGTCCTCAGGGATCCCCAGGCGGTCGTTTTTGCTCCCTCCCAGCTCTCTGCCAGGCAGTCCACATTATTGCTCCCTCCCAGTTCCCTACCGGGAACAAAAATGCGAACTGTCTGTGGGTCCCCGTGGATTGGACTGGGAAACACTGTGTTAGAGAATACCAAAGTTTTATTGAAAAGGGTCAGAACAGCAGGTCTATGCTGAATACAGTTCTGATACACTGTGGCAGTATTGCTTTATGCATTGTATATGCAGTATGTCCTATTCTCTTGTACTTACTCATTTGTACTGTGTGCACCATATCTTTTTGTGAATACTCTATGTTCTTTTTGGGCATGCATTCCCAATAGGTCTCACAGTCAGAAATACCAAAACAAACTCTATGTACATGTGAAGGACATGGAAAAACAAAGCTGGTTCTGATGTGATGACCTCATGGGAGGAACAGGCACCCTATGATACCTGGGAGGTCCCGGTAATCATGTTCTTGATGAAGTCTCTGTGCCCCGGTGCGTCGATGATGGTGATGTAGTACTTGGTCGTCTCGAACTTCCAGAGGGAGATATCAATGGTGATCCCCCGTTCCCTCTCAGCCTTTAGCTTGTCCAGGACCCAGGCGTACTTGAAGGATCCTTTACCCATCTGCAACCAGGAACAGCGGAACAGATGTTGTTGGTCAATCAACTGAACCTATGGTGTGACTAGAAAATAAATAGAAATTCTTGGTAAGAAAACGTTATATTTGCTCATAAGAAAATATCGGTAACACTTTACTTGAAGCTGTCATTTTTATTGCGCTATTTATACATTCATAATGTATTATAATGGTTGCTATAATACCTAACAAAGCATTACATCTTCTATTGACAGTCATAAGGCATTATAGTGTTGATTATAATACTTCATAAGCTCCAGTGAAGCTCTCGTCTATAATGCATCACAGATACCTTCATAATGCATTATAATGGATGGTGTAAGAATTAAGGATGCTTTTTACTGCATTATGAACATATCTATCATGCATATGAGAGCTTCATAAAGCATCATAATGCATAATAAACATGGCTAAAATGTGTTATCCCTTTTTATAAATACTTATAGCCATGTTTATAATACTTTATGAATGCATTATAATGTGTTATGAATATGTTCATTAAATGTTATAGACATGACATTCATAGAAAGTGTTACCAAAATATCATTAGATATTTCAGTCATTAGAACAACGCTGAAGTCACTCTGAAACACCAAGGGGTTTCAGTTAAAGAGTGATGCATCTTTCCACTTCCATACAAACACAGAACCATGGCGGTATATAGCGAAAGAGGAGCAGCTGAAGAGGGAGAGGAACTGGGCTCATACACAAAGGCTTTCCACTTGATTTGTGTTATATTGGTTTAGCAGATGGTTTATATCCAAAGAAACATACAGTTGAGAGAGCAGGGCCATACAGTCCCTGAAGCATCTGGAGGTTAGGGGCCTCACTCAAGGGCCCACCTACTGAAATCACTTTGCCAACCGTGGGATTCGAACCGGCAACCTTCCAACTGTAGCAACAGTAGGCCAACGCAGCACCCCCACAAGCACATTACATGGCAGATAAAGTTGACTTCAGCTGTTTCTGAGGTCTCTACAGCAAGGCGTTTAAACTGACCTATTTTAGTACAAATACAGCTTGTCAAAACCACAAGTGTATAGCTGACATCAAACCAAGGGGGTCACCGTAGCAATCTAACAAGATTAAAAAAAAAACAAATGGACTGAATGGTCTAGTAAAACATATGTAACATGTCAGAAAGAAGATCATAGTGGGTCAAAACAAAAAAAAAATCATTGAAAAGTACCGCTGCATGAAAGTGACTGAGGGCCCAAGGTACCGCCGGCAGCATTAATGAAGTTCTCTGCGCTCTAAACCTCAGTGCCCTGACATTGATTGGCAGCACATTAAAGATTAGCAATGGCCGAAGGCCTCTGCGTAGGCTCAGAAAAACTCCACTCTAACAACATTTCTGCAGCCTCTGCTTGAAGGCTCCTTCCTCAGCAGTATGACCATGAGCTCGTGTATGGGCTTAAGCCATCTATAAACATGGGCCCAATTTGGATAACAATCCATAATAACTCTGAGACTGTCATGATTTCAGGGCTGACGGCGAGGCATGGAGTGGGCAGAAAAGAGATTATCCCAGACGAGCGTGGTTTCACTAGAGCAAACCCCACACGGGGCCGTTATTGCCGTAAGAATCAGGGCAGACAGATAACAATAACCAGACAAGGGAGCACAGGCCTAGGGAACTCTTATACACAGGAAAGACAGAGGAATGAACGAGGGGCACCTGTGGCTGGTTAAGAAAGGGGCAGGAACACGAGGTAACAGCAACGAGCTACAGGCGCGGCTGATTAGCAGCCCAGCCCGTGGGAAACACTGGGAACAGACTGGTAGGGCAGGGCTGGACGTGACAGAGACGCTGATGAGTACTAGGGGCTCTGCACTGTACAAAGTCTTCTTGCATTGCTTGAATTAGGGACACTGGGAAAGTAGTACATGCGCAATGTAACGGACAGTGAGTAAAAAATGATTCTTAGGAAGAGTAATGAATGACTTCAATAAGACATCAACCTTGACAGACTGTCGAAGGACTTATTTAAACTGCAAGTCAATTCGATAAATGGGTCTGCTTAGAAACAGGTCTCAACAGTGACAGAGACTTGAAACATTCAGTGGGTTTTATCAATGGAGAGTAAGCTCCGCATGTACAGTACAGTTTTATTCCCCATTGTGATACCAATGACCATACCATATTCTATGGTGATGCATTCATAAGTGAATCTTTATTAATATAGTGTCAGGTCAGGTCAGGTCAGGTCAGGTCGGGGAGCAAAACAGTTTGGGATCGTGGTTGGCGACCACCCAGGCAGACACATGGTCCAGTCCCACCCTCCAGAAATGACCGTCTGTCTTCCGCAGCTGGGTGTTACGTGTGCGTCCCCTTGGCCTAGTCCAGTCGCTCGGGTCCTCAGCAATGATGATCCTGCGAGCTGGATCACCGTCAGGGAAACGCGCCACATGGCCGTAGTGTCGTGACTGACGCTCCCTCGCAATGCGGGTAATGTGCCTCATTCGGGACTCCCCTAGCAACCGCTCGTTCGACACAAAGTCAAACCAGTGGTACCCGAGGATTCTCCGAAGGGACACAGTACCGAAGAAATTCAGTCTACCTCTCAAAAATGTGACCTATTTAGAAAACTGTGAGTTGAATGTTGTTAAAAAAAAGGTCATAACATTTATTAAACTATTTTCAGGACAGGTTACCAGATAGGGGGTAGCACGGTGGTGCAGTGGTTAGCCCTGTCGCCTCACACCGCTGGGACCAGGATTCACATTTCCGCCCAGGTTCCATGTGTGTGGAGTTTGCATGTTCTCCCCGTGTCATTGTGGGGTTTCCTCCAGGTACTCCGGTTTCCCCCCACAGTCCAAAAACATGCTGAGGCTGATTGGAGTTACCAAATTGCCCGTAGGTATGCCTGTGTGTGTGAATGGTGTGTGAGTGTGCCCTGTGAGGGGTTGCCCCACCCTAGGTTGTTCCTTGCCTTGCGCCCACAGCGTCTAGGATAGGTTCTGTACTCCCCGTGACACTGAATGGGATAAGCGGATACAGAAAATGGATGGATGGGGTTACCAGATGTTATTTTAGAATATGACATGGCTTGTGAATCAAAGTGAGTGTGACCCCAAAAGACCTGGATTTACGGTATAATCACTCTAGTGCTTATAAGTACTGGTAGCCCATTCTGAACGACCCCAGAATGTACATTAAAATCATTTGCAAAATAAAAAAGGAAGAGATGGTGCACAGGGCTGCAGATCCCTGGGATGTCTCTCTCCACCTGACCTCCGCCATGACTCCCTTTGAATGGTAATGTTCTCCATTCTAAATCCAAAAGCTTTTTATTATTTTGAGTGCTACCCGTTAAGGCAGTGGTGGCTAATCTTATCTGCAAAGGGCCAATGTATATGCAGGTGTTTGGGATAACCCTTAGGTCAGCTGCTCAAACCCAGGTATGAGAACTCTTCAGCTAATCAGTCCTCAGATTAGTAATCTAATTAGGGAGCTGCAGCGAAAACCCGCATACACAGTGGCCCTTTCTGGATAAGATTGCCCACCCCTGTGTTAAAGGCACTCAACCAGGAAATGGAGCCCGCCTCTAATGTCTGTAATCCGGTAATGTGAATATTCCACCTTTTTGACAGACATGTAATTCTGAGGGATCCATCTGGCACTGTGTGGTTTGTGTGGGGGCAGCTTCTGGCTTTCTGAGAAGATTCTAGCTCAAAACTGAACTCAGATCAGAAGCATGTCAGTACAACCTTCAATTTTTCTTTTCCCCTTCGAGGACCTAGGAAAACGATGACACACATACATTACTCTTGTCAATTCATTGAGCTGTACTCATAAAGGTGTGAAATACAGGCTGCGAGACCTACCTCAGCAGCTTCCTTCTCAAACTTCTCGATGGTCCTCTTGTCAATGCCACCACACTTGTAGATCAGGTGCCCAGTGGTGGTAGATTTCCCAGAGTCCACGTGGCCTATCACCACAATATTGATGTGGATCTTCTCCTTCCCCATCGTCTGACACTGGGGACAGGCCGAAGGGGGATGGGGCGTAACCAAAGCTCTAAGAAGGCCCAGAATAGAGAGGAAGGCAAACAGCCACCAGAATCAACAGGATATTTGCATTACAAAGACGTCGGGTTTTAAGGCTGGGTGGCTTTAAAATGAACATGAGTAAATTGGCTGATAAGATTACTGTAAATACAGTGATACATTTAAACAAAGTCCTATTCTAATACTCTCTGCTCAAAGAAGGAAACAAAATGTAACCTATCCGGAGGGTAAATAAACTTTCAGATCTTTCCCATCCCATACTAGCTTCCATAATATTGGTATCGTGAATGACTAAGACTGTGACTAAGACTCTTTGTAAAGTATGTGAAGCGTTAAGCCGCAAACATTGATAAAAATGCCTTTTAGATCTTGATGAAATGTCTATATTACTTTACACACTATAGGTAGTGAACATTACATATGCTAGCACAGGGCTGGGATGATGGAAGCAGGAAACAAATGATAAAAGTAGTTTGTTTTTCACCTCACTAAAAAGTACAGAAAAATGTAACAAGAATATTCATAACACTGTAGCTTTATATCTCATAATATGTCCAAAACAAAAGAGAAAAGTTACAGGAAGTAGAAAATAAGAGTCAATGTGGTAAAAAAGCGTTAATATGAATCAGTGTTTTGTTGGTATTCCTATCAAAACTATAAATGTGTAATTTTGCTAATAACCTGTATCCAAATTTGAAATATTACATTGTAAATGGGAATTTAAAAGAAATTGATAAACAGGGATCAAGTTATGCAATTTATTTATTTAATGAGACTCACAGGATTAATAAAGTGTCATACACATTTTTAATGACCTGGTTACATATAAACACAAACATATAACAAATTAATTAGATGTACCTATAATCTGTCATTAACATATTACAATGAGGAGCATATTATGGCTAAACATTGCACTGTATGCGGTTTCAAATTTTAACGATATCAAAGCATTTGGGTGTCAGCAGGAGTCTGTACATCAATTATTACGTAAACCTTGTTTAAATATAATGAAAAAAGCGGTAATCCAACCAACTCCTGCCCCTGCGAGCATGTAAACAACACACTGACTTGCAAAGCCTGAAGCATATGTGCAAAGGAAGTTTAGCAAGTAACAGCAGAATCTTCACCTATAAACAGCAGTAAAATCATACATTCCTTCAACATTTTATGCAGGTATGAGATGCCTCCAAGCCAGGCTAATGTCTAAATTGTGCTACTGAAGCTGGCAATTAGCTATTTCGAAATCACCTGACTGCCAACCAGCATTCATAGGTAAGAGACAATGCGATAAAATACTAGTAATAGTCACTGTGCTTCACATACACCCAAGCATGGCAAAGCTCCACCCACCTCACAACTCATTAAAAAGGGGTTAGAATTACTAGCAGATACACATATTGCCTCTTACCTGTGGCTGCAACCTCAGACAGCACAGACTATTCGATGTAACCCAGGCAGTTTTATGTTTCTTGGAGGGGGTGAGGGTATTGGTTCCGCTGCGCAATGCGGTCACCCCCCCTGTTATACAGCAATGCGGTAGCAGGGATGGAAAGGCAAACACTGCAGTGAGACAACTGCAGCAGCACTGAGCAGATTATCGAAGGAGAGAGAGAGAGAAGAAGTAAGAAAATTGAGTGAAGCAAGAGGAATCAAACAGTAGAGAATCAGCAGAAAAAGCCCTGTCACTGTTCAAGGGACGGCAACATGTGACAAAGCAGTCTGAAACACAAGGTGACCTATTAAGAGCCATGACACCATCAGGCGCTCCGTGTGCAGAGGACTACCCTGATAGGCCAGAGAAGATAGCAACACCACAGGCAGGATGCTCCGGGGAAGCCCCTAATCCGTATCCTGACAATACACAATGAATCATGCCAATTCAAAGAGGGGCCAGATTCATCACACCGTTGCTACAGTGTTAGTATGTTACAGGTATAGTCAATATTATCATAGGATGTATTTTAAAACAGAAACATATGTATTAAGTAGGAATGAGCACGTCAAACCCTGAGTGCAGATGACCAGTTTTTCATCTTCTCCACAAAGACGGCTGCAATGTTGCTTCAAAAACTTAATATTCGCTTCTACACTTTCTGAGCTCACACAGTCATGCTCACAATAACAAGCTCTTTGTGACGCGAGAATCCCAAAGGCCCACAGCACTTATGAATATGTAAGAGTTACAAAGAGATCACTTTAAGCGTTTATAATAAGGTAAGATGTGCTATACTGATCCCAGGGGGACATCTATTTATATTGCAGAAAAGGAATATAATGTGCATAGATACATAAACAAACATAAATAAGGTGGAGGGGGCATTTGTCATTGTAAAAGTCCCGTGCTGTTTGTTTTAAAAAGGAAATGTCCTGTGGGTTACTGCTGCGGGAGGGCTGGCGTGCTGGGAAGGGCCAGCAGGCAGGAAGGATCCCCAGTAGTGGGCAGCGTAGCATGGAGGAGTGACCCAGCAGCGAAAGGTGCTCCAAGAGAGTGCCCCATGGAGGGGATGGGGAAAATTGTTCATGATGGCACTGACTGAGTATGACCCAACTGGTATTTATTAGCTAATTATGTGACTGTAATTGTTTTGTCTTTATAAGCAACCAATTGTACTTTTAAAAACACACACTGATGAAGGAATAATGCTGAAGTATTTGCCTGTGGGCCCCGTGGTGGCACTGTGGTAAAGCAGCACAGACCATCAGAATTCAGATCAGCTGACTGTTATTTTGATTGCTTTGTAGTGTCTTTGAATCGATAATTTCTATGATCCAAGATGGTAGAGCACAATGTTTCACGGTGTTTTTTTGTACATAAGAATCGTTAATGAGCCTCCAGGGGGCCCAGGGTCAGTGCGGTGGTGGAGCTGGCCTTCATGATGAGTTTGCTGAGGTGTTTGGTATCACTGGAGTGCATGCTGCTTCTTCAGCAGACCATGGCGTAGAAAGCAGGCCAGCCACTATGGACTGGAAAAACATCCTCAATAGCTTGCTGCACACATCAAAAGAATGGAATTTCCTCAGGTAGAGTCTGCTCTGGCCATTCTAGTACAGCATGGTTATCTGTCCAGTCTACTCTGATTTTCAAGGGACCCCCAGGTACAACAGTGACTTGTACCGATAGTGACTGGTATCAGGGGCCCCTTGGTACACCGAAAATGATTTTGTATTTTATTTACAGACTTCATATTTTGTAAGAAATACAGTATTTTCAAGCTTGGGCAGCTAGATCTAGTTTTTAAACTGTACACTAACTTTTTATATAAATAATAATTATTAAAAATAATTACTTTCATTACAACATTTAAAAATCTGTATCAGGATCAATAAGATGAGTTCATAAAATACTTGTCTGTGTCCTGTGATGGACTGGCATTCCATCCAGGGTGTACCCCAGCCCTGTGCCCTGTGATGGACTGGCATCCCATCCAGGCTGTACCTCAGCTTCATGCCAAATGTTTCCCACACCCACAAGCCTGAGAAAGACAAGCTGGTAGATGGATGGTATTGATTTAAAAAATAGTAGTATCACCCATCCGTAGTAGATAAGTTCAGATATACAGCTCTGGAAAAAATTAAGAGATCATTCTATATTGTTTAAAAACCTGCATTTTTAAATGCTGGTTTAATCCTGGTTCTGCTGGCAGAAGGCTACACTATGAGGCATGATGCTTCCAGGCTCAAGATTTCTAAGAACAAGGTGAAGCAGGAGACACTGGAAATGACCAAAGACCAACCAGGTAGAGGACAGAAGCAACTTTCTAATCCCAAATATGACCGTTAACTTATCCAGTGCCTCATAAATCGGAGGATGGCCTCAAGTGACCTTCAAAAAGAATGGGAAACATTAAGTGGTATAAGGTGCACTGCTAGGACAATTCATATCAGGCTCTTAGAAGCAGGACTGAAGACCCATAAAGCAAGGAAGGAGCCCTTCATCAATGAGATGCAGGGAAGAGCCAGGCTGGAGGTTGCAAAAAAAATATTTCACACCGGCACACACCCAAATTGAGAAATGAGTGAAACTGAAAATTTTGCTGTGGTCTGTTAATTTTTTCCTGAGCTGTCAGGCCATCGCAGGGCACACACATTTGTACACAAAGGGCAGTTTGGAAAAGTCAGTCCATCTAATCCACGAACCATGTGAAGAACTAAGAGAACTTAAATGCAATGCGTGAAAACACAGGGATAATAAGGAATAACTGAGAAACAAAACCAGCACTCTATAGGCACGAGGCTTGAGCCCCTGCACCCTCACCCTAAGCGTATAGGAAGTGTTAAACTGTGTTCCCCTGGACCGGTGTAAGGGCCGCCCCCCCCTTGCTGAAAGATTGATCACCCAGCATGATCTATGTCAACAGGACAATGGCCAGTATGAAAGGGAATGTGGGAATGGAATTTAAAATTAAATAAAATAAAATCATTTCTGGGAGGGTTGTGCTGTAATCCATCGAGCTTGTTAGAATTGCATTCAATTTTATTGCATTCAGTTTGCGACTTCACAGTAATTTAGTGTAATATCGACAGGAAACGTTAAACCATAGATACTATTGACAGTATTTTTTACATTTTCATGCCTATAAGTTCTTCTATGAATAAGTTATTGTTCCAGCTATGTCTGAAATGCATTGTATAGCTGTTGCTCTTGCTCATTCATCAGAAGCTGAGCTGCACTTCTGCGCTTATGACTCCTTGACTGTATGCTGTATGCTAATGATGTGCGAATAATGAACAAACTTGTCTTTTCAAACGAATCTTTAAAGTGAACTGAACGAACCGATTTGTTGGCCAAAAAGGATTCGAATCACTGTATATGCATGCAAGGAATGCCTGCTAAGTGCTAACGTTCGCGTTAGTCCATGTCAGCAATTCGGGAGGCAGTCTATTACTAAACAGCATGAGAAACACAGCCGTGACGACATCCAGCCAATAGTTGTCACGCTTAAGTTCACCAAGCACCTCCCACTGACTGTACACTTGAGATCAGTGACTACAATAACCACCACAATGTGAGCGCTCCCACTTGAGCGTTCACCAATTCAGCAGGTCTTCTTGTTCACCAGGTCATTGCATTCACTCGTTCGTTCAGGGGTTCTTTGGTTTACCAGTGCCTTTGGTTCACATGGTTATTTGGTTCACATGGTTCTTTGGGGGGCGGGGCGGTGGTGCAGTGGTTAGCACTGTTGCCTCACACCTCTGGGATGAGGGTTCACGTCTGCGCCCGGGTTCCATGTGTGTGGAGTTTGCATGTTCTCCCCATGTCGTCGTGGGGTTTCCTCCGGGTACTCCG
>JAAGVU020000103.1:7017375-7044902 GCA_011763525.2 Mormyrus iriodes
GGTTGGCGCCCCATCCTGGGTTGTTCCCTGCCTTGCGCCCGCAGCCTCCGGGATAGGCTCCGGACCCCCCGCGACCCTAAATGGAATAAGCGGTTCTGGACAATGGATGGATGGATGGTTCTTTGGTTCACCAGTTCCTTTGGTTCACATGGTTCATTGGTTCTTTGTTTCGGGGGCTCGCTGAGTCTATGGACCCTACACCGACTATGTAGTGCAGTGACATCTATTGGCCAGAATAAGTATTGCCCCGAGTGAGTTCTGGTTTGTATTGCAAAATATTGACTAAACTTTTGATTATTATGCATGTATTTGTCTGTGTTCTGTATATTTATTTGTTGCCTATAGTAACAAAATGAAAAAACGGTTGGTGCTATATGTTAATCGGGGTTAAATATATACTTTTTTTTATAGTTGTTCTATTTCATTTGTACATATTTATACTTTAATAGATGTTTTGTAATTTTTGTGTAGTGCTCTTTTGTTTTTATTATTATTAAAATAATACATAAAACAATATTGTTCACAGCAATTCACTTCTAACCCCACCCAGTAAGTAATACGTGAAGTATTATTATAGAACGAATCAATGATTCAAAGAACCGGATCTTTTCAGTGAACTGAACGAAATGAATCGAATCAGTAAAAAGATTCGGTTTGCGCATCACTACTGTATGCTTATAATGTACCATGTGCCTCACTTAAGATCTGTTACTACGTAAATGTAAACGTGAATAACGTGACTGACCGTACAGAAGGTTGATGCAGCCGCGCGGCACTGCGCGTCCGGTTGGCGGCGCTGTTTCTCGTTGTTTGTCTTTGCTAGTCTTCTTCTCTGGTTAGTTTCTTGGGCTTGAATCATGGGGGAAGCTGAAACGGCGCAACCCGACGATAAACACGTAGATTCAGGGGTCTGTCCTGGTGAAGACCCGGTGATATGGAGCCAAGAAGTGGAGGTGTGTCTCTTCCACGCCATGCTGGGCCACAAGCCCGTCGGTGAGGTTATTTTTCATCCGTTTTCTGTTAGTTTTCGCTGATGTTTGCTGGCTGGCTGACTCGTTACCACAAAGCGCCCGGCGAGTTTCGTATTCATTGTGTGCGATGACCACTTGGAGGTTTTTAAAATATCAATAACGGACCCACTGTGCTTAGTTTGAGTCACTGTTTGGATGTGGGGTTCTGTTAGAATAAAGCCGATCGTCTCTCTAACGTTGGCTGTTTACATCGGAAGGATGACTGAGCCGTTATGCCCCCCGCCGCAGCGCAGACGTGCACGGTGTCATAAGGCGTCTCAGATCGCCAGCTATTAAACCAAATGCACGTAATGAGACGTAAAATCACGGATGTGTCATTTAACAGCTGTTTGGAATTGCGTGAGTACTATGACATGTGGTTTATAGGCTCTATGAAGATTATGTCTCACATGCAGGTTCGCTGAAGTAAACGTTTCGGAACAGAATAATTATATCATGGTGTTGCTTTTGTCCTTTTAGGAGTAAATCGTCACTTCCATATGATATGCATTCGGGATAAATTTAGCCAGAACATCGGAAGACAGGTGTCCTCAAAAGTCATTTGGGACCACCTGGGGACAATGTACGACATGCAGGCTCTGGTGTGTATCTCAGCTATGTCCTCTCCATTTCTTTATTGATTTGGAGTGCAGCACTGAACTTAAGAAACAGCACGACGACTCATATGGGTGTCATGCCATTATTATTTTGCTGCAGCATGAATCAGAAATCTTGCCATTTCCCAACTCTGAAAGGAGTTTTGTTCTACCAGAGGAGATCATACAAGAAGTGAAAGAAGGTAAGGTAAAATAAATTTCCCTATGGTGATACACATTGCCTTTTCCGTTTCATCCAGGCGCAGAAGCATCAGTGGCAATTATCCGCCTTTCGGGACTGGTTCTGCTTAGGTAAAACTCAGCAGCTTCTGTCACTCCACAGGTAAGCTGGGAGTAGGCAATGAAGTCAAGGAAGAGACGAAGGAGGAGAGGGAGCCACCATCGACACACGAAGAAGGTCCTCGCTCATATCATATGTTTCCTCTATCGTTGTGTATACATACTCTTCCTTTCCTCATTTTGAAGTGCCTGTATTTACTGCTGCTGTGCAGCTCATTGGCACACTGATCTGACACCAACCAGTGTCCCTCACTCTGGTCATTTATGTCTCATTTTTAAGGTCTGGGTCCCAGTTTGGCTGGCCAGGAGTTTGAGAGGTATGGACAGAAGATCACATTCACTCTGTTCCAAAACTCCAACATGAGCCCAGTACAGACCAGCTCAAAAGGCCCCTTTTAAGTGACTGTGGCACAGACAGTGTGTGTTACCCCATCCCCTTCTCCCCCCTCTTTAGCTAAACACGACTGTCGGATGTGTATTTTTGTGTGCTGGTGGGGGGGGTACCGTGAGGAGCATGGCATGCCCAGTCAGAGATGTTGTATGTCATTCCCCTCGGTGGGTCGGCGGCGGGTCCGGGACAGCAGGCACAGCCGCTGCTTTTTGAGGCAGTGCTGTTAGGGGGCGGTGCTTAGCAGCAGCCTGTGCCAGGCCACCTCGGTTCGCCCCATCCCCTCCTGCTTGCATTCCATTCTTCTGCGAACTGCAGGTGTTGCTTGTTTTCTATTCACTGTACACAGAATTACTAGTCTGGTCTGATGCACTCGTCAGTGTCCATCACTGCACATCTAATGGATAACTGTAATGATCAGTGACCCCCCCCCCCCCATGTGCTGAATTTTAATTGGCTGCACACACCAAGCCGCTGACCCCCTACAAGTAGTTTGAGGAACCAGAAAGTGTCCCTGGGTTCTTTCATCTCCTGTGTTTTTTGGTTTCCTTTGACTTTTGTGTTGCACTTGTCCTAATTGTTTCCTCGTCGACCCGAACTCACAGCGGAGGACTTTTCAGCCGCGTTTTTGATTCACAGGTTTCTGTTTCACATGGGGAGTATAGATGATCACCCGAATGTCTGATCAGCTCACCCTTTACATTTAAGTTGCCTGGAAACGGGTGTTGTTCCTGGTATTGGTTGTGTGAGATCATAAGAAACTGAAAATGTAACTTCTAATAAACTCTTTAAGGTGTTTGATACAATGTAACACTTTAATCACATAAGAAAATGCAATGGAAGAGTGGGGGAGATCTTTCTCTCCCTTATCTGATCTGGGCTGCTTTGTAATCTTGATGTCTTTGGCTGTTTGAAGCACTTCAAATGAAAATACATCCCTGTAATCACTGGACATGCGTGTGATGTTGCTTAGCTCACAGGAAGTGAGCATGACATCCCTTCCTTTAGTTTCTGTCAGCCGGTTGATCCTCTCCCTCTTGACCTGCCCTCTCTGTCCCTCGCAGGCAGCAACTCGTCTGTGAAGATGTGCGAGAAGGTCAACCACAGAGACAAGGAGAGAGACAGAGAGAAGGCTTCCGGTGACGCCTCAGTCAAGGATGCGGCAGAGAAACGGAAGAAGAACCGGGCCACTGAGAAGGTGCTCAGTTCCAACAGCAACCCCTCCAGCCCCGGAGGAGCCAAGCGGCGCAGAACGTAGCCAGCAGGGGTCAGCCTGGAGCTAGCGGCACTACTTGCCGCAAAGAAGCAGGCAGAAGATCTGTGAAGTTAGAAGGCACAGCAAGGCCGACAACGTGCGGAGAGGTGAAGAACCATAGGAAGGATGTTGACGTCGCGCTGGATGCACACGGGTATCTCGAGAATTAGGTTGCAGGGATTTCAGGCACTTGGGAGGATGCATCCACAGGCATATGTGAAGCCCTCTGGCTTCAGACTGAGACTCGACGCATATGCAGAGTTGGTCAAATTTTATATAGAACTGAGGTTTTATATAGAATTTTTTTGCGGGATACAGTACAAACCCCTTACTGTGTTCGTGTGGGCTTTTGTAGAAGTTAAGAGATGTGCGTATGTCTAAATAACTGAGTAAATTGCTCACAATGTGCACAGGTGTAAGTGGAAAGGGTTGGAATATTCTCTTTGTTTCACCCTAAGGGTAATTTCAAGAAATGTGAATGTAAATTTCAGTGAACGCCTGTCTTTACCGAACTGAAAGATGGTTGGAGAATGCGAAGTAAGGCAGTTTTGATACCAGAATAATGATGGAGATATATGTAATATGGTACTTGGGTTGAATTCAACACGACATTATTGATGCCTTAACATCTCTCGTACATCCATACAGTCTTCTTTCAGCCTTGGAACAAAGACACTAATAGAGATGTAACCTATTTGTTGGTGATGTTACTTCCTTTTATGTTGACACATTCGATTTCTGCTTTTCCTCTTGCAAAGTTTCACTGTGTTAAGGAAAATGGGAGTGCATGTCAATGGCCTGTTTTATATTAATATTGATACGTGGCTTGTGTTCCTTTGTGAGGGTGAACATGAAGGCTGGTTTTAACCAGAAGCCTGTCATTGTGTTATGTTCAGTAGCTGATGTTTCACTGTGTTGTGTTTGTGTGCACTATACATGTTAGATGAACTATTTTTTTTTCCCAGTTTTAGTGCCTGTGCCTTAATATTCATGTTAATATATAGGGGGTGGACAGAATAATGGAACCACCACATGAAAAAGTACTTTCTTAGTAATGACCTCACTATTGCAGTCAGGCAGGTGAGTCGTGTTGGTTTGAATGTCAATTAGTGGTATGTGTCAGCTGTTAAAAAAAAAAAAAAAGGTCTTGGCGATGAGCCAAATAGTTTGTGTATCACTCACAAAAACTGCAATTTTTTTGATGTGCGAAAGGAAAGAGTTTTGAAAAGCATGACGGCATATACCAAACATGGACCAAATGTATTAGAAACGAGCAACCGCAATCAGCTCACCGAAACAGATACTGAACTGAATATCTGCAGAGCTCCACAGCAGTGAGGCATTAAAAGTTACCACAGAACTAAATCAGCACCTCTGTGACTCGGACTAAATAAAAACCAAATGTAAGCTTCACAAAGACGGAATTTACGGTATGGCTGCCATTTGGAAAATGCTTATGTCCAACATAAATGTACAAAGAAACCAGCTTAGTGCAAATAGCACAAACCCTGGAGTCCTGAGCAATAGAAAAAGGTAATATGGTCTGATGAGTCATCTGTCACCAAAGGATGATTGCAACCTACAATGTGTCCTAGTAGGGGCAGCAATATTATGAAAGTAATTAGGCCTGATGCTCTGCATGGTTGTATACAGACCAAGGCATATGAGGCCGTTCTACAGCAAGCACTGCATGGTGTAAAACTGTTCCCAGTGTCCCAAAATATGCTGCTTACAGAGCTGTCATGAACCCCATTATGAAGTAAAATGCCTTACATGGCTACCCATATCGCCAGATATAAACATCAGGGCATTATGGGAGATTTTGGGAAGGTTAGGGTGGTGTGTGGCTCTGCTCTGCAGGTTGGAAAACTGTGATCAGGAGTAGCCTGGTTCAAATTCTGTGCTGCATGGCTTTTTAAAATTAAACTTAAACATCAATGCCCTGCCCAGTGATAGGGGCCTGTTTTTTTGTACATAGCCTTCAAATGGTTCAGACAGCAAACCTGATTAGTAGGAACTGAGCAATGCAATGTTACTCCAACTGTGACAGCATCTTTTAAAATATCATGCTATCATGAGCCAGGCTGTAGTGTCAGGGTTTCCATGGTGTGACTTCTGGATACGAACGGAACTGCAACCCAGTTTTTTTTATGTTATCTGAAGCCTGAGTGCAAATATCATTCATAATCTGAAACATGAATATGTTTATATTCATAACTTAGTTGGCAAGAGTTTGTAGAATTTATAGGACCATTATAGAACAGTATAATTTTTGTGTCCATTGCCTGTGAATATTGATAACAGTAAGTCATTGCTCCCCACCTCAGATTTTTTATATTTTTGTACATTTCTTTCTTTTAATGCTTCTGTATCAATGAAGTACTTTTATTTTGGTACTAGTGACGAAATATGTACGTTCCAGAATTTTAATGCATGGTTATATAGTTTAGCACCTAGTTTGCGGTTTTAGGTTGTAACTAAAAGTAGCAAAAATTATATAAGCCAGTATACCGATAAATGATTCAATACTTTTTGTTGGTTTGTTAGGACCTTTACCCCGAATGCTTCGTAATTACATTCGTTGCCACTGGAGGGCGCAAGACGTACATATGTATTTAAGGACTATTTAATTAAACAGAACGAATTTGTACTTCCTCGTCAATTAAGAAAATATAGCAGGTGCCAGGGTTAAATCATGCAAAATAAAAACATGTATTATTGTTGTTGCTGTTGTTATTGTTGTTGCTTTAAATAGCCAGCAATGTGCATATCCTGAACGCAGAATAATTCGTTGGATGTTGAATTAAATTTATACATTGTTATAATTTCAACAAAGTAACGTCAATATAAGATAGCCTTGCAATTTTGTTCAAACTTTCAGATGCTAAATACCAAAAAAGGCGTTCTTCCAGTAGTACAGCTGTAACGCTATTTGGTATTTTAAACAACTACACGTGTGCATGTGTGTCAGCATAATTTGAGAAGTATTTTTCGGGAATTGTTAAAACCAAAGACATGATGAATACGCGTATAATTACCCGTTTCAAAGGTTAGACAAGTAAGTGTTAAAGTAGTAATATTAGGTGATTCAGGATCCATTGTGCGGTAGCGTGAGGGTTAAACCATTCGCTGTAAGTAACAGCAGTTCATTGTAAGATTTATTTTTTCCCCCTGGTGCAATGTTGTTCCAATTCCCCTGCAGTGCGATGCACAGCTGCAGCGCTAATGTTTTAAAGCAGAGCCAGTGTCTGATTGTATTTGTGTGATAGCATTATGCCAAGGGCAGGGAAGGGCAGGCGGGCCCAGACTGAGCGGCGCCTATCCACACCTGGGGAAGTTCAGGTTAAATAGCTCCACATTCCTGAGCGCACAGCTGATTGAAACATTAACAAACAGTAATCCATGAGCCAAGCTGCAGATGGGCCAGGATTGTAGCCAAGAAATTGACTGTGTGCGCGCGCGCTTTGGGTGTGTGCGCGTGTGTGTGTGCGGGCGCACCTTCGTTTCTCTATATAATATTGTATCCTATATGGAGGCGCAGGCAGAATGAAATTATAAATACATCTGTGTGGTAGGAGTTCACATTTGACAGATTTCTTGGAACATACAAAACTTGTTAATCAGGGGACAAGACGTTCGGTGGACTATATATATATAAAATTCTTTAATCTCTGCTTAAAATATCTGTAAACAATGTACTTGTCAGTGCTTATTGACTACGTGAATAGCAAAGTACAGTATCCGAAAGATTATAGCTATATTGATAATGGCTGAATGTGAGCAGTCATGATAAGGACGGTTTGAGATGGGGGATTGTACGAAGATTACAATACCACATTGTGTACGCACTTAACGTAAGTGATGACAGGCGTCCTGCAGAGTCTACGTCTCAAAATAACCGCAACACAAATGGATCATTTCAAAATATTTCGTTTTAATAAAAACCATTTACGTACATTTTAATAAAAACATCTTCACATCTTAAAGCATTGTAATATACAATACAAATTAACTCAGCAATCTGAGAAGTTGACATTTTTTACAAAATATAAAAATCTCATCTACGCGTAAAATTAACAAAAGTACAAAGAGGTGAGGGTGGGGGAAAGGAGCAAGTCTTTCTGTGGAATCCATTCTAAGCAGCAGGTAAAATGCGGGTCGGAATGCTGCCGTCATCTGTTCTGGACTCCATGCTACTCCGTCAGGACCACGAGTTCTTCTGAACCACGGGGTTATTACGCACAGTTCCTCGTCACTTTCAGTTTATACGGGGATTTTTCGGGACATCGTGGGAATGTTTTCAGTTCCCTTTCTATTCATTCAAGGGAGTTGTTTCGACCGTATTCTTAATATTTCTGGGTTTTACGCGCATCACGAGGGTTTCCAGCTTCCAAATCAGCGGCACAGAATTCTGTCGTCGGTGCATCCATTCTGTAAAAAGAGGGCAGAACACAAAGTTGTAGTCAATAAATGATCACTTTCAATAATACTCTGCCCTAGGTTATGCAGCAGCTTGCAAATTGGAAAAACCAGTAATCTTGCAATTTTGACAGTAGTTTTTAAAGCATTTTGACAATTACCTCAACAGAGACAGTCTTCAGCTCTGCGTTCAGAGTTGTCAGTGGAGTGCGGTTGAGGGTTGAACCGTTGGATGTTTGTTGACGGCTCATCCCTGGCGAGTCGAGTTCTACTTGGAGGTCCCAGATGTAATAAATGACGTGCTGCAGGATCTCCATCTTGCTGGCTTTCTTGTTAGGTGGTAGAGTAGGCACGAGTTCCTTCAGCTTGCTGTAGCAGCTGTTCATGTCGTGAAGAAATACGTTCATCTGCTCGTCCAGAAGCGGGATTTTGCATTTAGAGATGGCAAGGCTCTGGTCGGACAGGCACCGCACGACGTCCTCGCTGCCAACCTTGTTCTTCAGTGCGCAGGTAGATCCGATAACTTTCATCTTGGCGTTATACTGGTCTTGAAACAAGCAAATATTGCAGAAGCAAACGCTGACAACACGTCGATGAATAAGTGTAGGATTACTTCTCTGCAGCTGGCACTCAAAAAAAAAGTTTACACACCGCGGCTGTTTTTCCTGCTGAGATCCGAATTTAACAGCTTTTTGAAACTTTGACAGTTTGGATTAGTACGGGCTTTCCACCCACTATTTATGCTTTGTGAAGATTTCGGGGCGGAACCTAAGGAGGTAACTTTTGCATGTGCTGACCAATTATATTTTCTGACCTACACGCGGGGGTGGGAACATTAGTCTTCTGTCAACCAATAGAAAAAGCGGGTTTGGTTATCAGAATTTACAATCTGTTTAGGGATGGTGTTACAAATGGAAACAAATGTGTTTTTTTATGGATGACATGTGGGAACTCGGCTGTCCGTCGCTTGGGGACAGTGCAGGTGTCTATCCTGCCTGGATGTGGGCGACAGGCAAATTCAAAGGAATTCTGTAATTATCCTGTATGTGTAGTTACTTACGTTTAGCTGCATTATTATTCATATGTCATGATGTAAGCTATACGCATACAGTAATCCTATATTTTTTATTTTATCGAGCTATGTCCCACATGTTTTATTTTGTGATTACATTATATGAACATTCCTTTAGTATTGTTCGGCCACAAAAACAAAAATAATCTCTTCAAATATAATGTTAAACATTGCGTAAGGGCAGCGTTTCTTTTTTAAATTTAAAAAGCATTATACATACATAACATCATAATCTATTTATTCAGTTGTTAAACGAGTATCCTTATATACTGCTGTGTCAATTCATGCACCAAAAAAAATATCGGATTTTATCGGATATGCTCATACAGCGCTAGAACGCTGGACCTTGTCTTACTTTCTCTATGTTATATTTGTTTTTATAAATACCCAGCTTTTCCGCCCCCTCCCCATATTAAAAAGATTACAGCTACGGGTTTTACGAATTCTTCCACATGCTTTCGTTGTGTATTTAGCGTTCTGAATGCGCAGAAATCGCAGCGCTCTGCTCTGAATCTTGCTCAGATTGTCCAAACAAGCCAACGCAGACAGGCAGGCGCCAGTTTTGTGACGTCACCCATTCATACTACTCCTGACGCCTGTCAGCCTGGCGCCGCGCGGGCGGTCTCCATGGAGACCACAAACAACAGGCTTGCACTCCCCCATTCACCTGCGCAGCGAAAACCCTGAGAACAAAATGGCTGTAGAAATCGTTATTCATTTATCACGTAAAACCACTCTTAGAAGAGATTACCGCCCCGCACACCTGCAAACCGCTATTGTCGCCAGCTTGCTCGATCAGCTTCCAAAGGAAAAAAAATGAAAGAAACAGAGAGCTTTGAATTGCAATGATAGTTCCTGTATGCCTCCAAATCCAAGTTTTCTTTTTCAAACTGAATTCCTTTACTTTCCTCCCACAGATAATGAGTTTGATTAACTGAACCCTGCAAAGCCTAAGCTAAGTTGCTGGCTATATTTTCACATATAAAGCCAGCAATACGGTGTTTTTATGGCTATGAAATAAACATGAATTTATATGCTTCACATGTAAATAAATGTGGTGATTAGAAAATATACACATTTGTAAGTTTATATCATTAATACTTATGTATTAATAATCATCATACATAATTGCAAGTTTATTAGCTAAATTAAAGATAATTTGTGCTTTCAGATTAAACGTTTTCATAAAAATTCCCGTTATTGTAGTTTTACAAAAATATTCCTGTTACAGTGTTTTTGCTACGTAGGCTGCGCTGTTAATTCGAAATATGTTTCAAACATTTTATGTATAATATTTGTTAATCATTTACCGTGATATTTATCACATTTTTGTAAAGTCTACCTGAAAAAAATATTTTGAAATATTTTTTGGTAAATATAGCAATATATTGCTTACAGAAGCCTTTACATGTGCAACTGATTTAAATCTAAATGCAAGATATGCATTGATATATTTTTTAAAAATCCTCAAAATGATAAATAGTATACAATTAATATTATAGTATTTTTATTGCTGCACAAATAAACGTTCTGTATGAACGCTTTGCTATCTCTTGCATTTGTCTTCCCATCTCAGTGTGCCTCTCACTTTCCCTCTCTCGCTGGTAGTGTGACACTTTGTCTCTGTTAGCTGCATACTTTTTTAACATCCTGTTGTCCTCGCTGTCCGCTGTCTCAGGTCATGGCTGAGGGAGCCAGGGGCGCACGAACAATGGGACCGCAGAGCAAGGATTGTGGGAGAAATCTAGGCTGGAGCCACTCTGTCTGGAGCTCCCCTTTGCTCTCTCATCCAGCTTTTGTTCAACTGCAAAAGCTATCAGCACTTCCTACTGACACCAACAATAACTGCACACAGCTGGGCTCTTTTAATCTTGTTTACAGCACATCAAGGCAAAGGGGGAAAGAGGAGGGGGAAAGAAGAGAAAAATGAAACATATTAGCTCCTGATTTTAACTGACAGAGAGGAGAAGCTCCCTATGGACACCAGATTTTACAGTGGCTAATTAGAAAAGGTTTGGCTTATAGGTGGTGGGTTTAAAATGAGCAATTAACTGATGTGTATAAATATCTCTGTGTTCTCTCTTTAATTCTGTGGCCGTTAGCTCAGGCCCCCAGCCGTGTGGTTATCAAGGGCTATTGGAAGTAAAGTTTAACTTTTGTTGCCGATGTTAATCACTAGCTGCCAAATACCAACAGTCGCAAACACTAATTCAGGGATGACAGGAGAACTTGCAAAGATCCATTTGCAGCAGCTCCACCAGTGCTGCGCCTTTTCCTTTTTCATGGAGACTTTCCTTTTTAGAAAGAGGAAGTCTGTCACCGTGTACGCCCTCTTTATCTCTAAGAAAAATAGCCTTTCAGGGGCTGTAAATCGGAAGCTGCATGTGCGAAAGCCGAGTGACATATTTATGATAAGTAAAGAGGACATTCCAGAGATTTTTTAACACTTTTTTGCACCACTGTTCTTATTATAAGAGTAACGGTTTCTTGTGCGAGTCACTGAACTAATCAAAAGCTCAACATGCAAAATGACTGTTGTGGTGGGAGGCCAATAAAAAGCACACTTCATCAACATGGGTCTTTTAAGCGGACTTGCTGAAGGCAAGGCTAACCAGCCTGCTGCATAAACACTCCCACTGGGCTCCAGCAGTCCCTAGGGAGCAGGAGACAACTCTCCCATTGCTACACTAACATTTATATGCTGTATGTACAGTGCTCACAGTCTTGGAACGCTTGCTTAATTCAGTAAAAATGTAGATCTATTGGTTTTATAACAAAATGACTATTGATTTGACTACTATATATATATAGTATAGTGACATATATATATATATATATATCTCACATTAGGAACAACTAGAAGCTTTAAGCATTAATTTCAAGTAGTAATAAACTGAAACCTAAATTATAGTTCTAAAAGAGCTGTTCTAATTAAAAAGTTCATTGACAGTCAGTCTCACTGGGTGCTTTATAATTAGTAACACCTTTGCAATAACATAAAACACCAGACATTTGTGTTTAATATCCTATTGGGAGCCAACGACCACAACTGCAATTAATAGCAAAATGGCAAGAACAGAACTGAACAAGTCAGTCAAAAAATGGTGACACTTAATAAAAAGAAAATGTCTGTATGGAAGATATGTGCAGATATGTTAAAGACTGCTCGCCAGTAGACTTTTGTTATGAAACTGATAAATTTGCAGCATTTTTTCAGAATTAAGCCAGTGTTCCAAGACTTTCTGTGAGCACAGTATATATCCAGTACTGTACAAAAGTAATAGGCCATCAAAGAAAACATACAAAACAGTTAATTTGGGTATTTGTGTAAGTGTGTCCACTCATCCCCAAGGTACAAACAACAATAATGTACTTCTAATAGTACAAAAATGTTTCTCGGAGTCAATTTCTGTTCAATTACCTTACAAGGTACAATTACCTACAGCTAAGGGTACAATTGGCAGATCCATGAGGGTACAACCCCAGTGACAAGCAAAGGTACAAATTGGTACTGTTTGTTTCTGAGAGTGTATTAGCACCAAAATGCCCTTTAACATTAGAATATATATGTATGCAAATGACCAGTAACAAAATGAAAAGAATTTCTTCTGCT
The DNA here is from genome assembly GCA_011763525.2 of Mormyrus iriodes. Taxonomy (NCBI): domain Eukaryota; kingdom Metazoa; phylum Chordata; class Actinopteri; order Osteoglossiformes; family Mormyridae; genus Mormyrus; species Mormyrus iriodes. Next base: position 7,030,029 of record JAAGVU020000103.1, read on the forward strand.
CTCTAAAAAGTTACTGATATTTTGTTGGATGGCAAGAAAAACATGCTTCAGTTCCCTAACCTCTCCTTGGGGGCTGTCCTCCAGCACCATTAATTAATTAACTTAACTAATTAAATAGCCTGATGAGTAGTCAAACATTGTGTGCTATTGGCTGAGTCAACAAATCCGTAGGTGAATTTACTGCAAAAACTGGGGCGATTTTAGGAGAAGTTTTGCAATGGCTAACACGCGTTGACAGGCATAAAATCATAGTTCAACACATGATATATGGTTGTACATGTATTGTTTTACACACATATACATATTTCTGTATATACTCTGAGCTGTTCGTTTTGGTGTGTTCACCTCATAAATCTGCCTTGTGCTCCAAATCTAGAAGTATGAGTTCTTTCCTCTGTAGTCGTATTTCAGTCTGGCTTGTTTGAGAAAGCATTTTGCAGCATCCAGGTCTCAGTCACCAGTGCCGGATTTTCCTGACACATCCCCCTCGGCTGTAGGATATGTTTGTGTCTCCAGATCTCCCCACTCCTGTTTGACTGAGAAATATCATTTGTGCAGGTGTTTAGTTCCAGGGGTGGGGGCGTGGCAGTGACTATGCACATAATGTGGGGCCGTAGCTTCCAGTACAATATAGTGCTGTTTTTTGTAAATCAGTCTGGCATTGACACTCCGCAAGTGAAATGAATGTGTACTGAAAGTATTGTTGTAAGGTGCCTAAATGGCTCAGAAATGATGTCTGGCTCTCCACACTGAGAGCAGGTGCGGATATCAGAGAGCGACAGACAGAACTGGCGATTCTGCTTCATTTATTCGGCTTATGTGATGGAAAGCAAAGTTATTTATTCAAATATGAAAAGTGCTGCTTGCACTTTGAATATGGGGACATATTTTGTGACTTTTTTGTGCCCACTTTCTCCGCCATTCCTCATTTGTGCGTGCGCACAATAGCAATAAAGTTGACTTTGACTGAAAAACATGTGACATTGTTTTTTTGGAATATGATTGCCTTTAATATCTGCTGTCCTTGCATCCAATGTCTGCCCCTCTGCAAACATAACAACAGTATCCCTTGAAACAGCTTCACTTGTGGCTATAGAAGTAAAACTTCTCCTTGTGATTAAGCAGACTGGACTGTGGATTCAGCAGTCAGAAAAGCCAAGGTCAGTGGACTGCTGTGACTAAGAAAGCCCTCAAATGTGGTGCATTTTCTTTGCAGGCTTGGCGTGGGTCTTATGGTGCCAAAAGTGGATATTATACTTTTCAGAGTCAAAGCTCGAGGTACCAAGTGAATTTGTGTTCAGTACTAGTTTGATTTTAATAACAGTGTGATTATCAAAAGCCTTCAACTTCTGTCAAAGCCCCTCTAATTCCCTAACTCCACATTGTTTTTTGTGTTGTGGTGATGAGCCTTATTTCATAATGGAAACTTTGCTTTGAGTAACATACGCTATTCATTAATGCTACTGTTCTTTGTAATTATTAATTTTCTTTATGTCATGTCAAACACTAGAGCATTTTGGTAGAAATGCCTTCTGGAACATAATATGGACTGTTGCCTTATGGGGGAGACAGCGTCTCTCTGTCTGATCTCAGATGGACGGTGATGATGCTGTCGCAGACATGTGAGGTTTGACTTTTAGTAGCTCCAGTGCCTGGTACGAGGTACGTCCTGGGGCAGTGTGTGGTTCAGTGGATTAGGATGCTTTTCCGAGTTCGAATCCCATGGTTGGCAGACTGATTTCACCATTGGGCCCTTGAGTAAGCCTTAAACCTGATTGATCCTGGGACTGGCTCCCTCTGCTTTCTGTATTGCGTGTGTTGCTTTGTATAAAATCGTCTGTTAAACAAATAATGTCTTCAGACATGCACAGTGCCAACAGAGAACAAACAAGCGTTCTCATTCTGTGACATTATGCCTGCTGATATTGGTGGCTGTTTTCGTGATATTGGTAGGAAGACATGCTTGGATCAAATGCATGGTGGACCCGAAGCAGGTCTCAGCCACGTAGATGTTGCTTTTCCTGGAAGAACAGAGCGTTTTTGCACTTGGCGGGACTCTCTGTCATGGGGGCTCATCTGGGGAACTGCTGGCACACTACATAATTTGCTCTCCTTGGCACTAAGACAGGTTTTATCGGCTGAACAAAATGACTAAATCACACAAAATAAAAGTGTCCGATCGATCCGAAAAAGACCCACTTGCCCCCCAGAGCTGCAGCCTCATTGGGGCTTTGAGCTGTCTGTGCTGGTCGCCCTCGTCCTTCAGACTAGAGGAAGATGCTGGGTGGGCACTTGCAGCGGCTTGTCTGCACATTCACGGCCTGAGCACCGGCCCTCCGTCAGCCTGGTTCCCACACACACTATCAAAGCACTTAATAGCTTCTAATTAGCTCGCCATCTGCTAGTGACAGTGTACCAATGGCACGCAAAGATCTATTGAGAGCACAGATATTGTGCTGTGGAATACTTTCCACTCCAATTGCAATTGCTTAGAGAAGCCAGCTATGGGGCCATACACGGTCAGGGGCTGCGGGGGCACAATGGCAGACACTGTTATATCTTGTAGCAAATCTGATAATGCTGGAGTCCTTTTCATGCTGAGCCCTGCACCCCCCTCACGCCCCTCCCCCTCCCTTACTGCCTATAATTCTTCCTCCATTACACATGAAAGATTTAACTCATCTCCCAGCGCGTCGCATCCCTGAACGGATCTTCTTCCTGTGAGCTCGGTCTGCATATTAAGGTAATAAACACAATCAATACCTTCTTTGTGTTCTTGCCTCATTTGCTGGGGGGGGGAGTAATTAGGCAAGCCCCCGTTTCAGCTGGGACACATCAGGAAGCCCCAATAGAGCACTCTATTAGAGTTAAGGGTCCTGGGCTAGCAGCGGAGTATCCTAGAGCTGGGCCACTTGACACAGGTATCAGGGAGAGCACAAGGTGCAAGTTAGGATCACTCCTGCAGCCCACTGGCCCATTGATAAGTGTGACTCACCAGATCGGCTGTACCTCATTCATCCTGCTGAAAATGCTAATTCCTCCCACCGAAGCAAGGGAGAGAGAGGGGGCAAATTCCTTTATTTCAATTTCTCCTTTTCACTCCGGCTTCCATAGGATTTTCAAAGCCCTTTTGAAATTAAAGCATCGTTCTTCTTTTCGGCACCATTAGTTTGAAGAGGGCTGCGCGATGCTGGTCTACCAATCGCCGTTTAAAACAATATTACATTCTCAGGGATTAAATAAATGTGGGAAGTTTTCCCTGCTATTTTCTGTTTATTTTTGTCAGTAAGAAAGAAAACAGTTGTGTAGAGTGGGGAGGAAAATATCAAAGGCTCAGTTAGCTGCTCTCCAGCTGATCTCGTGGGAGGTTTCAAGAATATATTTGCAGATGTATTTGCACACAGTGAATGTGGGTTAACAGGCCCCCTTAATGGCGGAATCTCCAGCAGCACAGATAAGCAGAACAATACCCAGCGTTCCCTCTGTCGCACCTTCAGAATCTCTCCCGCGATAGAGAGGCTTCTTTAGAGGGACCAGCTGTTCGCAGCTGGGCGATGGCAGAGCGTCTTTGAGCAGGCAGAGATTTATATGCAGCCACCAGCTGTCACCCTCTACAGAAAAACAAGCAGAAATGAATGGCGCCATGCCGTCTACAGGCCCGGAGATCCTCCAGCGGCCTCCTGGGGGGGAGCAGGCCCATCTGGACAGGACTGGAGGATAGGCCGCCTTTCATGCGCGCGTTCGGGGCTGGTCTCTGCTCTTTGGGGAATGAAAGGAGCCTTGGCAATGTTTTTCCTGGTTAGCATAAATTTCTGACGTGTTTGCACTGGGTGGTTAGTAGTTTGTAGTTAGCGGTTAGTAGTCAGAGTTACTCATTGAATGGTACAGGGAAGATGCATAAGATGCTGGGGCAGCACTGTAAGGCACGTGAGCTGGAATGAGAGACATAAGCAGTCAGCAGCGTTGTGTTTAATACAGCGGGTCGGATCGTGGTGATGCCGCAGCCACTGACCGGCTGCAGGAGCGCTTGTGTGGCCCCCAGCTACGTGCCTCTCACCCCGGCTCACCTTGCGAAGATCATCAGCCAGCACAATTAACCCTCCCCCCCACCCGCGCACCACGCGGGCCACCCAGCCACCCCTCGGCTGTCCTCGTGTGGCGCTGGCTGAGTGAGCAAGCGCCTGCTGCGGGCCCTGCCTCCCCAGCGTGTGTTTCGAGAGTGAAGTCGTTTGAGCTGATTCATGGCCTCGGTATCCTGGCCGACCGGGTTTGGAAATGCTGAGGGATTTTCACTGAACGTGGCCGGGGTGGGGGGGTGTGGGGGTTGCAAACAGGGCCCTGCCACCCTGGCGGCCATGACGGTGATCCTCACTGCATATCTGCGTCATCTACTTAGTTACACCTAAATATTAACACTTTATAACCCCCTCAGTTTGTGCCGTACAGGAGCAGCGAGAGAAGAATTCTGGGAAGCCTGAGAAACAGGCCCCGCCCCTGACACTGAACATTCCCACCTCACACGTTTTGATAGCGATATGTAGATAGTCTCCTTTTTCCCACCTTGGTGTCTCTTCCCCCCCCACCCCCCACTGCCATGGTTCCTGTCAGCTTTCTGCTGAATGGGCGTTTGCACACACAGACGGTCACCTTCCTGTCTTCTGCCTCGGGCGTTTTTCTCGGAAGGCAGAACAAACAGCTGACTGTCAGCATTCCCAGGGTTCACCTGCGCTGCCTGTTGTCAGCCCGTCAAACATACTCACATACTCACATTCCGCGGGGGCGGGGCTATTAAGCGCAGCGTTTTCTTTTTAAAATAAGCCATGCATTTTATAGTTAAGCTACAGCTCAACAGAGTGCTTGTGAAAATCCCTGCAGCGATCCCCTCTGCCGGTTTGGCCGGCACGCTGCACGGCTGTCATTGAGCGTGACCTTCCCCTGCTCCCTGCACCTGGCAGGGTGTGGCCCCCACCTCGTGAGCCCAGCCTGACGCTGCCAGCTACAGGTGTGGCTGTGTTCCAGGGAGGAAATGGCACCAGTGTGAAGAGCATGAGCTATTTGCTTATAAAGCCTCATTGTTTTTTTTCTGTCTGTTTTTTTTTTGGTTTATAAAAAAACAGATGATCAGCCCATATTAAAAAAAACTGTCTTTTGTGGCAGAGTGTAAGCCACCTGTCCAGTGTACCAGGGCCTGCTTTGTGAGGTGACTGACCCACAACAATGCACACAACCCCCCTCCCACACCACCCTCTACACAAACCCTGGGAAAAGGGAACAGGTGTTCAACTCTGGCCAGAAGCCTTGTGGGCACACAGCACGGGGCTGGGGGGGCTACTTCAGCGACAGTAATGGTCACTAAAAAATACTGACAGTTCTCTATAGCATAAGAGCTAACGGCTGGTTAAGCCACCTCCAACGACAACAGAAAGCTTCCTTTTCCCTGTTTAAACTCAGATTATGAGATAACTAGTTAGCTGGTAGATATATCCACCTTTAGAATCCATCACAGTAATAATCGAAACGGCTGGATCGTTATGACACACCTAAGTCACGCATTTCCCAGACAGCAGAGGTGTCCCCTCTTTGGCATTCTTTGCTTTTTAAGAAGTGACCCTGTGGCATCATGTCATAGCCACTCCCCGGCTGCAGGCACATAACCTTTCCGGATTTTTTGTTAATTGCCCTGCTTTCAGTGCACACCGGCCACCGCCACAGGCTAAAGAGGAAACCCTTAATCTGACAAAAGGTGCCCTCGTTTTTTTCCCCTGAGAATGTTTTAGGCAGGCTGTCCTCAATGCAGACGGGAATGTGTGTGTGAGCGCTGTATGCGGGAGGGAGAAATGTGATGGGTGGGCGGGGGGGGGGGGGGCAGAATTAATGGGAAGTATAGCCAGTAGCAGACAAAAAGGGAGAGAGAGTAAAAGAGTTAGGGAGACAGAGGGGGAAAAATTCCTGAATCCTACGAAGAAAGCCCTCCTCATCAGGCCTGGGAAAATCAAACAGGTGGTTCAGGGCTGGCTGGCAAGCTGCTGCGGCCAGTGGTGGGAAGGACCCAAGGTTGGGGCCCATCAAAAGCACCTCATCGCAGCTTTAGACTCGCGCAGGCTGAAAGACTAATGGCTTCATTATCATGTGAATTCTGGGAACGGCAGCCAGTCGCCAGTAACACCCAGCCAGCGGCCCATATGGCCCGCGGCCCACCACCCTGCAGGATCATGGTCCCTAGCAGAGCAGAGGGGTGGCCTCCCCGCCATTGATATCAAAGGGCCTGGGGCCAGGGCCGGACCACACAGGGGCCACGCACTGCTTCCGGACAGCACAGAAATATGATTTAATCATTTTAATCCGGTAGGAACCCAGTCCAAATCATTCAAAGTATGAGCAAAGCTGTCACAGATGAGGAGAGTCAAGACAGAAGAGGATGTTGACATTGTGGGGGCATTTTTTTGGTCCCCACATGGGGAAACTCATTTTTATAAAAACCTGTGAATTTTGTTTGTTTACTTACAGTTAAGGTTAGGGCTGTGTAGGGGTTAAGGTTGCCATTGTTGGGATTAGGGTTTTACCCATAGAATTGAATGGACAGTCCCCATAAAGATATGAATACAAACATTTGTGTGTATATTTGTGCGTGTGTGTGTGATTGTGTGTGTGCGTGGACGCGGTGTGCAGCAGAGGGAGGCTCAGTATCTGGGTGGTATAGGAGCCAGCTGTGTGGGCATTCTTCAGTGAGCATGCCTCCCTGTTTTACCTCATCCCCACCCCCTCCCCTCGGTACCCCCCCCCACCCCCTAGGACCAGCTGCCCACAAGATGTCTCAGTGCTGGGGGCTCTGAGCTCAGCAGGGGCAACGGCAGCACAGAGCAGCGTGTCTCTCACACCAGCTGCCAGCTGCTGCACTGAAAGTCTGCACACGCTGTCTCATTCCTGAGGAGTGCCATCCATCCATCCATCTATTTATCCATCCATCCATCAATCCATATTATCATCCATCCATCTATCCGTCCATGCATCCATCTATCCATGACTACATATTCAATATAGCATTTACTGTAAATAATGCATAAAATAAAACAAAATAAAATAAAATACTTCCATCTATCTACAGGCAAAAAAGACAAATGAACAAAAAAAAAAACACCAGTAGCTATTATAAAGCCATCTTTGAAGAGTAAGAGGAATGTGTTTCCTCTCTGGAGACAATAATAAGCCACTCACGAGGAGAGCACTTACACAGTCCGATGGGGCCCAGCTTCACAGGCACCTCAGATATAAGGAGCCAAACCAAAGTCACGTTCTCCCAGAATAGACCCATTAACAATTGAGCAGAAATCCGTTGTGCTTCTATTAATAAACCCCTCCCCCTTACAGCACAGCTGCTCATAACTGGGTCTCTGTGACGCAACTGCCCCCTAGAACTCATTATGCATCACATTTATGCCCCTCGTGTAAAATCCAAACCTGCAGAGAGCAAATCAGAGATCAGCTACAGTCAGGGGACCGCCGACAGTCACATGACCTTGCAGGCAGGTTTAACTCAGGTTTAACTGAATAAGACAACTGTGTGTCAGACAGGAAATGAGCTAGGCATGTGACACCAGGGAGCAAACATGGTGTGGGCAGAACAAAAACAATGAAAATATAATGATAATTGGACACTGGTTGACAAGGTAATAAAGCTAAGAGACAGTGACAGTAAGACTGGCAGGTGTCACGATTGATCTCAGTGAATCCATTAATGATTGCAGATGGGCTCCTGCAGACTTCAGTGATAATTTGTTGGTAATTCTGCTCTATCCCAGCACCTCTCAGCTTAAAAGCAACAAATGTTTTCATGCTGTTTTAACTACTGTAGTAGCCAATTCTAGCAAAGCTGTGGCTCCACGCTCAGTGTGTACGACGGCGGTAAAATGTGGGTTCGATTCGTCACTTTATAATGAGCCTCCCTCGGCTCCACAGGCATCAACAAGGATGCGATCTTCTTTACTCGTCAGGATGGGGACCCTGCTGGCGACACCAAACTGCTTCTGTCGGTTAAAATACAGAGAAAATATAACTAGAGCAATGCCAGTCATGGGGTAACATTACACATTTTTGAGTTAGCCAGAAATAAGCTTAAAATGCAAAATAAACACACTTTTGCTCCCCCAATGGGCCAAAAGCATTATTGAAGGACCGAATCGGCTGTACATAAATAAAGATGGGGCTCCTTGTACAGACAGCTGCAGGTGTCCGGCCGGTGTCAGCCTACAGTTAAGCATTTGCACGTGTACACACGAGTATGCATCTGCACACGCGCATGCAAGTACCGCTGACAGAGGGCCTCTTGGGGGAGCTGGAGGAGGCTCCGTCTCCGTTAAGAGGGACTGTCCTCGTCCGCCCGCGCTCAGCGCAAACCGCCCCGCAGCTGCAGGCCTACATCCGCGGCCGTCACTGCTCTCATTGTTTGGCAACATCTTTCGTTCCGTTCTTGAAAACCCCACACCCCCCCCCCCCCCCCCGCTCTGTCGCAACGCCTTAACTGTCAGCCAGGTGCAGGAGTTAGTCACCACGCGGTTGTGAGGCGGCCTGTGTGTTAGTCATCAGAAATTCAGCCTTGGCACAGAGGGCCTCTCTCTCGCCCAGCGAGTGCTGGCACTGCAGCCGCCGTCTCTGTGGCCACCTGTCGCCCACACACGCATGCGCGGGAACACGCGGGGATCTCTCCTGGGCACCTCCTGCTGGCTGTGTGCTGCCACTCACTCTTACTTGGCACGTGAGACCTCACTCCACCCAAGCAGAACCTGAAGGCTGAAGACAAGCTGCTTTATTGGGACTTAAAAAGAGAATCATTTTACACTTTTGCAAGTTCCTGTGCTATTTGTTTTTCATCTTCTATGGTTATTTACAGGACCGTCTCTTTGCTACAGTGCAGGGAACTGGTGTGATTCTATGCGTCTGTCCCTGCTGTCTGCACTGTCCAGTGAGCTCCAAATGTCTGTTCCTGAAATGCCCCACTGGTTCTGTCACCATGTAAGTCCAGGAATCGCAGCCAAGCGGGATACCGCAGGAACCTGTGGGCCAGCTGTCCATCGTAAGTGGCTTGTAGTTCAGATGATGTGCGCGGGAACCGGGCTATGTTGATGGTATTGCATTATAGAGGCAGCTGTGGAAGACAATTCAGCAAATATAAAGGGCCATTTTTCCGACAGCCTTAGTAATGCTTGTCACTTGTCATCAGTCAGGACTCAGGACCCCCCAGAATTACTGGGCCCCTCCGGCCCAGCTTCCTCCAGCTGCAGACAGCTGTGCCATGCTGAACAGGCTTGGGTCTTTCGTAAGCTGTAGCTGGTAGCGGGAGCCAACCCCCCTCCCCCCACCTCTGCCCCACCGAACAGTTACCCTGGCTGACTCAGGACTTTATTACGGGGCGTTTCGGGGGGGGGGGGGGGGTACCATCGATGGCTCGATGAGATCATGTGTTCAGCATGTGCATCTGTGACTTTGTGGACCTCCTCTGATGTTACATCACGAGGTCTCCTCAGTAATGCCAGATTCTTCTACATCAGGATGATCGCATTTGATATTTTCTTAGTGCTTGCTTAAGGTCTATGGTATATATTTTGCTTGGGTAGCTTTTAAAGAGACAGAAAAGTGGCTGGACATTCTGTCTGATGGCAGCTGGCCAAAACACTTCTTCTCTTGGTGGAAAGTTTAAAAAAAATACCTGGAGTGATTGTTAAAACAAACCAGTAAACACAGTAATGTAATACTAATACTACCACCAATGGCAATGTTTAACCAGCACCACATTGTCAAACAGTTTGACTTTCAAAAAGATATAGGTTTTGGTCACCAGGATAATTAAAACTATTAACAATCAAACCACTGTATTTGATGTGATGGCATTTTCCCAGATGTATCACAGAAAGTGAACTATGGAATATCTAGGTCTCCATTCCATAAATCAACATTTACTATATTTGTTAAACCTGTTGTAGATGGGAAGGGTAATCCTTGGAAATAAATTCTGATCTGACGCCAGCAAGAACTAAATGATCTGTGGGTGGTGTGGCTCAGAGCTAGTGGCAGGTCTGTGTTCTGAACCTTGTGGATTCCGTGGAGTATTATTACCTTTTAATAAAACCCAGCTCATTGTGCTCTGTCTCCCCGCTTTCGCCGCGGCGCTGTTACGTTTTATTCCTCTCAAAAATGGGCCAAACCCTTCAACAGATGGTACAGCATCAGAAAACAAAAAGACGAGGGGTTAAAGAGAGAAAAGTGGAGGGGGAAGGAGCCAGTGTGTGAATGAGGGAGCAGGAGTGTGGATGAATGAGCAGGAAAGCCCGGCTCTTTTTTCCCCCTGTTTTTGTGGGGCCTTGAGCATCTTTCCTTCAGATGTTGGGACTCCTTCAAATGCTAATGGACCAGTTTTCTTCTGCCTTTCTTAGCATGACAATGCTGGGAAAGCTGTGGACCTAAACTGCCCTCTTTGTGTGTGGAGTGAAAGCATTCCGAGGCCCTTGGAGGAGGCGCAGGAGCCGGCCGACCCTTTCATGGGGCCAGATTAGCTGGCGGGCAGTAACCAAGTGCACTGCCCGCGCGGCGGAACCCCAGCAGTGAGCTCACGGCCAGGGTAAGGGCAGCACTTCCAGGAAGGAGGAACAGGAGGAGGGCACATGGGCAAGATGGTACTTTGGGTTAAAGTACAGCAAAGGTCACAGCATTGGAGTTTGTAATATTTATAATGACAAGGATGGAGAGGGTATGATCATTCTTCAGGCATCATTTCCCTTAGGGATTAATAAAGTATCTATCTATCTATCTATCTGTCTATCTATCTATCTATTTCTGTCTGCCTTTCTGTCTGTTTGCTTGCCTGCCTGTCTGTCTGTCTACCTGCCTGTCTGTCTGCCTGTAATGGTTGACATTGGTGAGCCTCTCCATGTGCCTGGTAAACCCAGGCAGGGTGCTGTATGTGCAGTTGTCTCTGTTAGACCCCCTATTAAGCTAGCCTGTGGCCTGTATGCCCCTATAGTGTGGTCACCTCCTGGCCCAAACACCCATACACCTCCTGGCTTTTTATAGAAAATCATCAGCTTTATCTGTCAGAGCTGGGGGGGGGGTCACACATGTGGACAGCACTGACAGATTGCTTGAAAGGCACTTCCTGGTTACCGTTGCCAGCTGGACAGCTGGTAGACTCTACCAGATTAGCTCCAAGGAAAGAACGCAGCAAGGCCAGGCCAGGGTAAACCTTCCGCTCACACAATCAGCTCGCTATCATAAATTCATTCCTCCGACTGCATTAAAGACAAATACATGACGATTTCCAATACTTATCTGTGCCTTTGTTCTGCTGTGCGGCACATTAATATTGCTGTTGTGGGCCGGTGTGAGGCTCAATGGCTTAGCATGCGGGTTGGAGGGTCCCTGGATTAAATGCCAGTGTCAGCAGAATCTAATCACCATTGGGCCCCTGAGCAAGGCCCTTAACGTCCAATTGCCTCAGGGACTGGCTGACCCTACTTTCTCAAAAAATAAAAATGTGTCACTTTCGATAAAAGCAGCTGCTAAATAAATAATTGTCATTTGCATGTACTACTGCTTGGTGTCTATATAATGTGCGTTTGTTTATCTTATATATTATATATGTGTACTTCGCATTGTTGCAGTGGAATAAGGATAGATGTGTATTTCTTTGCATTGTTATAATGCTATGATGTTTACCTGTATGTGGATGCATTCATTGATGCTGGTACAATGTGCTGGATCTATTGGTGTGTTTCTGCTCAGCTGCAGGGCCTGGGGGGGACCCTGGTATCGGTGACAGCCCCGCCTGGCGCGGGCTCTGCTCCCCAGCACGTCCGGCGATGCCTCACAGCTGGCCACACCGCGGCAGGGCTGCTCTGCTGGCCCCGTGTCTCCGAGGCCCAGACCTGCTGGAGCCAGGGCTCACTTCCTGCTATTCTGTGCGGCATCCTGCCGCGCCTCACTGATTAGGCCTTCAAGGGGCTCCTCTCAGGCCTACTTCCTGTGGGCAGCCACTGCCGCCTGCGCTGGGGACAGCTGCGGAGAGATAATATCCACTCTATGCTTTTGTCAGGAGATATATGTTTTTTTTCTTCTTCTTTCTTCTCTTTTTCTCTTGTCCTTTTTTTAAACCGGCCTCCCAGAAAATTACCAGTCTCTCTTTGCTAGATAAAAATACAGTGTGTATTTAAGGCAAGCAATGTGAATGCGCTTCTCACCAAAAGTTCCTGGGGAGCAGAAGCTGAGCTGGTCACCAGCCAGCTGTGTACGTGTGTGTGTGTGTGTGTGTGTGTGTGTTTTTGTGTGTGTGTGTGTGTGTGTGGGCGAGAAGGGTGTCGATGGCTCCCTGTGAGGGATCCGCTCCTCTCTGTTTTCCCTGCAGGCCTTCCCTCAAACGGCCCATTGTCGTCCCCCCCCTCCCCGCCCCTTCTCGGACACAGGAGGCTGTGTGAGTGCCTGATGCCACCCTGCCCATTTGTCAGCAGGCTCCGTCTGCTTTTCCGGTCAGATTGCCGGCCTTCCTGTCTCCTAGTGGCAGCAGGGAGCCGAGGCAGCCCGCCCCCCCCCGAAATGGGGTGCACACATGTGCGTGCACACACACCCCAGGGTCCCTTTGCATTCGCACCTAAGCAGCAGGTGTGCATCTGATCTGCCGAGCCTGAGGTCAAGGCAGAACCTGAGCAGCCGGAGAGCTAAAGACATCAGCGCAGGCCGCAGGCCACAGCCCCGGACTTGCGAGAGCGCCTCGCAGGCTAACCTGATCTTATTCATGTTGGCGAGTAGCATAGAGTTACCGCCAGTCTGACTGTGTCAGGAAGGATCAAACGATGGAGGCAGCTGTGGTTTCAGAAGAAGACAACAATGTTATTACCCGTGCATAATTTTCTAGTTTCAGAAAAACAAAATTGACGGTGAATACCAGACTCTCAGTCTTCGAAATGCACCTGGACAGGAGCAGACAGTCTGAGCTCATGACACAGATACGCCTCCAACAGTGATACCAGAGTTAGGGTTAGGGTTAGGGTTAGGCTATATCTGGATAATTCATGCTACAGCCTGCCAAACAGTGTGCTCATAGAGATTGCTATAAAAATCGTAGTCTTCTGTCCTCTGAAGTTATCTGAAGTTATTCTAACAGTGAAATAATAAATAAATAAATAAGTGGCAGGTCATTGTAGTCTTTTTTTGGCAGAAATTTTTCCAGAACAGCTTGGACTCGTGAGTCTGAAATGAAAGGACAGCCTGCTGGCAGTTTGCACTTTCTGTACTGTCCTGTGGCAAATGACAAACACACTGCTCTTCTGTCAAGGGGAACCCAGCAACAGGACCGGTTAGTCTACTTCTCGTTTCCCTAATGCCACCCTGCTGCCTTTTCTTTTGCTAACATCGTTTATTACAGGTTTAAACTGGTGGTATTTGGATACTGTGTGAGATTAGTCAGCAGAAACTAGTCACTGTAACCAGGCTAACCCTGCGGTACTACTATGTCTTCAGGCCACACTCAGTGCCTCAGGCCATTCCTGATTACAGAAATTAAACGAGTTAGTCTTCACTTAGCCTGGTTTAGCTAATTTCCTGTATGGTTTTAAAGTGGAAAAAGGCTATTATTTAATGCTATCTTCTGTTTTTTTTTCAGGAAACGAGTTTGCCAGTTAACTAGGCATCGTAAAAAGTAGCAGTTCCGCACTGGGGCCTACTGTTTTTGGCTATCGTCCTCTGGTCACTCTGCCACCTGCCCAGCACAGCTTCCCACGGCCAGCGCCGGGTCACAGTATTTCCCCTGAGTGGGCCTGACCCGGCCGGAAAGGGGGCGGCTGTGGTCCGAGCACCTGCCCCAGAAGTGCTAGTCAGAGTGATGTTAGACGATGGGCCCCGAGTCCACCGGTCACATGGACATGCAGCAGGCGAGCTGAGCCACTCATGCGCGCGCACGCACACACGCACACGCACACACACACACACACACACACACGGGCGCAAGCGGCTTCCTGGTCAGGATGTGCCCACATTCCGAGAGCAGCCTTGCAGGAAGCTGACAGGCGTCAGTACCAGCGATCCCTTTGTTTGTGGATTCTTTTGCTTGCTCTCTCAATCTGACCTGTGTGCAGCTCTGAGGGCTGATCTGGAGAGAAAACCCTTCACACGTGTAGCGGATAGCAAAAAACAAAAAAAGCACAAGCAGCTTTTAAAGCAGAAGATCATTTTATGCTATTATTTAAAATAAGGCAAAAGCTAACAATATATCGATTTCAACCGAAGTACAAAACGGCCTTTGTTTTAACTGCGAGGAGCAGCACAATAATCCATGATTCAGACCCCGGTGAGCCATTTGAGTGCTGAGCTGTTTTCAGGAATACTTATTATTTTTTTATAGATGTTATTTCACAATTTATTTCCAGCACATTCGGTCCAGACGAAATCAGTTAGGAAAGAATTAATGTGATCTGAAGCAAGCTGAAAGGCCAGAGTTTGGAATATGAGGACAGGGGGAGAAAGAGGACGGTGATAAATAAAGATAGATGTTAAAGCAGAGCAAAGGAACTGGGGGGTCATTTCTGTGTGTGTGCGTCGGGACGGGATGCAAGGTCACACCGAACAAAATACGAACAATTAGCAGCGTGGCTGAGATGGCAGCGGTAAAAACGGAACAAGATTCCAAGAAGAAAAACAAGAAAACACCTTTCGACAGAGAGAGAGGCAGCAGAGCCGCGGCTGGGCGGTGGGACAGGGGTCATCCATCGTAAAAATAGCCCTCCAAAAAAATCGATGGAGAACAAGCCCTTTGAGTTAAATAACATATCTGAAGCAAGATAGAAAAGGGGGGGGGGGGGGAAGAGGGAGCGAGAAAAGAGGAGGGTCTTGAAA
>JAAGVU020000103.1:7045002-7071107 GCA_011763525.2 Mormyrus iriodes
GGGCGGGTCGAGACGTAAGAAAGAAACAGAAGAAAAGAAGATGGTAGAAAGATGGTGATGTGGAGAAAAAAAGAACGATGAGGAAGGGGGGGGGGGGGGGGGGGGGGGGGGGTAGAGGGAGCGAGAAATGAGTATGGTCTTGAAATAGTTGGGCTTTGGTCACCCCCCCCCCCCCACCCCGACTTCGGCTGAGTCTTTGGGAGCATGCCTTCCCCAGCTGCGCAGTCCCCCCGCCAGGCCCAGCCGCTCTCACATCCCTCGACACAGCTGGCCAGACTTACTGGAGCCAGTCGTCAGGCACATGAAGCTGCACCCAGCAAGGCTTCCTATGCAAACATGCCCAGGTGTGGGGGGCCCGCTGGCTTCTGATGTACAGCCATCCGGGGGTGGAGGGGTAGGGGTGGGGGTGGGGGACGGGGGGGGAAGCTGTGTCAACACTGAGGGCAGGGGACACCCCAGGGAGAGACGGTTAACAACAACAATCAACGCTTTATTGTAACAGCTAGATTGCCAGAGAGTCTATCCTGCAATCGGCCCAGCTACCGTACACAGGCTCCCATAGAAAGAGACTTTGATTTATACAGATATCAAGTCAGCAAGTGAGACATGATAATCCTTCTTTAGAAATGTTCTCAAATAGGCCACTATTAAGCAAATGAGATGATCTCCACCCTCTTCTGGATAAGTGCTTAGTAGATGGATGGATGGATGGATGGATGGATATATGCTGACTTGATACTGACTAAAATGGGAATTATTACCAAGCTTATTGAATTTTTTTCAGTAATTCAGCTTTTGTTTGGGAATGTTTCTTCACCTATTTTTTCTAGGAAATTGAACTTTAAACTGAACATATGAGTCCTGCTATGGTTGAAATTTTTAGTTATAGTCAGTCCCATTCTTTTCCAAGTGTCAAAAAAAGTTTTTTTGTAAGAAGAATTTTTTTTTTAATTTTAAGACTTTTTGTGGATCATAAAGATGTAACAAAATCATTGCAAACACTAAATGCTTATTTTGTGCTGAAATGCAGTGTTTACTCTTAAAAAAAAGACTATTTAAAAAATTTAATTATCACATAAATGTATCCATCCATCTTCTGTAACCACTTGTCCTATTCAGGGTCACGGGGCTCCAGAGCCTATGGGCACAAGGCAGGAAACAATCCAAGATGGGGCACTAGCCCATTGCAGGACACACTCACACACCGTTCACTCATACAGTCACAGGCAGAAACCCCATGACGACACGGGGAGAACACGCAAACTCCACACAGATACAGCCATAGCAGAGACTTGAACCCAGGTCCTAGAGACATGAAGCAACAGCGCTAACCATCATGCCATGCCTGTAGAAATTTATCTGCCAAGGAAATAATAAATCAAATGAAATATACAAATTTTTGTTACAATGAAAAATAAGATACTAATATTAAAACTTATGCTGGATAAGTTGTGAACTAGTTCAGGTCTGACTCGGTGAAGCTCTCCCCTTTGGGCTTTTATGGTAAGTGATATGTTATGCTGACAGATGCGGACAGACAGGGAAGAACCAGCAGTGTGGCTGTCAGTCTTGCTGGTTGGGGGACAATGCCTACCCTCCTGCAGCACCAAGCCACACAGCCACAATCGCGGGTATTAATTAACCAGATGAATAATGCCCCCCCTCCCTCACCACCTGGGAAAGGAACTGCCCCTCACTGCTCTCCAGCTGCACACAGCAAGGGCCAGTGGGTATGAGGCCCCCAGCGGAGGGCCGAGTCTTGCGGAGAGGGGAGGGGAGATGAGTACAGCAGGAGCAGCAAAGTCTTCCAGGCCTCCCCTGCTGCAGGCCATGGAAGCCCTGGGAGTCGCCCTGGGCCAAGGGGCCAGGAGCGGAACTGACGCCAGCTGTGAGCCAGCGATTAACAGGCATGACTGCGGTCCGTGTTTACGGCCTGGGAAGGTCATTCCGTGGGATATTAACACTGGCTTGTGCGGAGAGGTATGTGTCAGGATGCATTCGTTTCTTCCCTTAGCTGCACCTTTTCCTCTCTCCCTCCATTCTTGATAGCGGCTCCCATCTCACCGCTCTGATGCATCTCTGCCTTTCCCGCCCCACAAGCTGCTCCGTGCTTAGTCACATAACAAAGGCACCCCCACCCATTTTTCCCCACTGTGACCAAGTCCATAGTAGATGATTTAAGTATGAAAAAACATTTCTTTTGCCATTAAAAGCCTCCTTTGAGCTCTGATATATGTTTTTGGAAATAAACTATATCATGTGAAAACTGTTTGAATTGCAGTGGACCTCCATTCACTGGAACTAGGTCTAACTAAGCCATATGGGAAGTGACACTTTGTAAGTTAGCAGCCTTGCTGAAGCAAAGACAGACTCAAGAAGGTTAAACGTTGCTGAGAGATAAGCCATGCAGAGGCCCAAACAGTATTTCTTGGAGCTGACAGTCAGATCAGAGCAGGAGAAAGTGAGTCTCAAACAGATCAGAGGTGATCAGAGTCATAAACCCATAACTGCTCCTGAGAGTCTTAAGATGACCAGGAAAAAGGCAGGAGTCCTCTGTAATCTGGACCATTGACCATAAGGTTAAGGAATCTGCTTCTGTAGTTCTCATGGTTCACCGTAAGGTGAGGGGGGACCTGGGCCGGGGCGGGGGGGGGGGCATCAGCAGCCACCTGGTGACAGAGGAGTGGCACTTCAGCTCTCTTTCTGGACTTTTCAGTGGAACATTACACAGCTAAGGAACCAAGCAGCAGGAAGCCCTGCTTATAACCAGACCAGACCAGGAGCCAAACAGCCAAACAGGGAAGATGAGTCAAAACGCGAAGAGTCAGGGGCCGTGCACACTGACTCAGCAGCTCAGCTCCGCCGCGCTGGCCTGCTGCTCTTGCAGTGATCACACGCTGGAGCGTTTCAAGCGGAACATCAGCAAACAGAGGAGCCGGAGCCTTCACATGTGACGGAAAATGCTGAACACACATGTATATGTATATATGTGTTTTACTGGCCTGTTATTTTTGCAGCCATTCTCCTCGGACCTCTCTCATTAACAAGTTGTTTTCAGCCACAGAAATGCCTGTGACTGCATGTTTTTTGTTCATCTCAGCCTTCTCTGTAATCTCTGAACACTGTGGTGTGTGAAAATCCCAGAAGGTTGGCTGTTTCTGAGGTGCAGGGACCACCATGTCTGGCACCAAGTCACTCCATATTCAAAGTGTCTTAGCCATTCTAACAGCTATTGCTGGAGTTCCCCTCTTGACGAGGGCTGCACAATTCTGGATAAAATATGACATTTTTTTACACTCAGAATTGAGATCACGATATTTTCCTCATGATTCTTGAGCAACATATTTATAATAATAATAATCATGATAATAATAATAATAATAATACAAACAAGATAGAATCTGTGTCATGTACGAATGAGATGGCATATGGGTATGAATTGAGATTCATTCAAAAATGATTAATTGTACAGCCCTCTGAGTTTTGATGTGTCCGTATGCGGCATATATTGAATTGCAGCCACAGGATTTGCTGTTTGGACAAGCTGAGTTAATAAATACCTAATAAGCATCCATCCATTTTCTGTAAACCATCCACCCACCCATCCATTTTCTGTAACCGCTTATCTTATTCAGGGTTGCAGGGGGTCCAAAGTCTACGGGCACAAGGCAGGGAACAACCCAGGACGAGGCGCCAACCCATCTTAGGGCACAGTCACACACCAGTCACACACACATGTACACCTACGGGCAATTCGACAACTCTATTTAGCCTCAGTATGTTTTTGGACTGAGGGGGAAAGCCGGAGTACCCTGATGACACGGGGAGAACATGCAAACTCCACACACATGGAACCCTGGTGGAAACTAGAACCCAGGTCCCAGAGGTGTGAGACAACAGTGCTAACCACTGCACCACCCCTACATACATTTATCTGCTAAGGATAATAAACATATTAAATGTATTTTTTATTATATATATCTTTTCCGTCAGCTCCTTATTGTTTTGTGTCTGTTAGCTGCCTGTTCTCATTATTCTCACCCCCAGTCCTGTCCTGTTCTTTAAGCATGAAATCTTAAGCCTTTTCTGACCTTCCAGTAACAGGACTATCCTTGCAGATATGATGCCTGACATACTGGCTGTACGAAGGGCGGAGGTTCGGTTTCAGCATCGTTAGGAACCAGTGTTTCATTTGTTGAGGTGCCGGAGCTCATAAAGAACACGATGACGCCATACGCACAAAATGGGTATTTAACAACGAAAATACGTATTCATTACTTAAATAAGTAACAATGGAATATTTTCTATAGACACCCGTGAGTTACATTAAACTTTTCATCTGCTTTCCATTTTTCTTGCTCCTTTTTGCAGTTCTTCTTATTAGCATTAGCATCCAAATACGCTGCTCCTCTCCTCGCTGTCTCTGCTTGTTCTCATTAGCATTAGCATCCACAGACTCTGCTCCTCTCGCTGTCTCTGCTTCTTTTCATTAGCATTAGCATCCACAGACTCTGCTCCTCTCCTCGCTGTCTCTGCTTCTTCTCATTAGCATTAGCATCCACAGACTCTGCTCCTCTCCTCGCTGTCTCTGCTTCTTCTCATTAGCATTAGCATCTATAGACGCTGTTCCTCTCCTCACTGTCTCTGCTTCTTCTCATTAGCATTTACATCCATAGACGCTGCTCCTCTCCTCGCTGTCTCTGCTTCTTCTCATTAGCATTAGCATCCATAGATGCTGCTCCTGTCCTCGCTGTCTCTGCTTGTTCTCATTATCATTAGCATCCAAATACTCTGCTCCTCTCCTTGATGTCGCTGCTTGTTCTCATTAGCATTAGCATCCACAAACGCTGCTCCTCTCCTTGCTGTGTATGTTTGATCTTCTGTCAGGTTTTCAGGTTCACTTCTGTTCTGCTCTGAGTTCTCATGGCCAAAAATTTCAAAATATTACTTTTCAACATTTTCTTTTAATTTTTTTGCTGCAAAAACCTGATCTGAAACATCTATTTTAGTGGTCAAAAAATGGATTTTTCTGCATGTGCATGGTGCGGTTTTTCTCTTTCAAATCAAAAATGAAACATACTAATTTAGACAGATGTATGTTTAAAAAATCATACAACACAATTGATTTTATAAATACTAATTTCTTGCGTTTATTCCAAAGTTTAACCTAAATTAATTCAAAGTTAACTTGTAGTGTTTGCAGAGTTTGAGGTGGTGGAGTGCAGACTGCTCTGTGCCAGAGGTCCCCAAGCTAAACACACACAGTACTCCCACAATATTGTCCCTGCCGTCCATAACCAAATCTACGCCCGTGAGCCGCATGCCGCAGTGTCCCTCACAGCTCACCCTGCCTGACCCCTGCAGGACATGCTGTGAACAACGTGCTGACAGTGACGGCGATGCTTATTAACCACCCTGACCTCGGCCGTGCCCTCCCCCTTGTCGGGTGGCAACCCGCTGCCTGCCCCCCAGCCCTCGGCCTCGCCACAGTCACCCGGCCTCCGCTCTGAGGGCTCTGGCTCACTGTCCCAGGGGGGGACATCATCCCAGGAATGTGGAAATAGCTGAGCTGTGAAGGCTGTGCCGGGATGGAGAGCAGAGACCACATCACTGAAGGAGGCGGCACACTTAGTTCTTCCCTGTCCATCCCCTAGAATCGTCATGGAGATGGCGGAGCGACCGCATGGTCAGCGGACAGCGCGGAGAAGCCCTGAGGTGAACCGCAGCGTGGAAACGTGTGTGAAGCAGACATGGAGGCCGCCTCCTCCCAGCATGCACTGCGGAACCCCGAGCTGAACTCGTCAGTGTCCGGCCGATAGCATCACGCAGGAAGTCACGGCTGGGAAGGGGCTGGATCCGGGGGCGGAGGCCAAATGGTTTGTTGGCCTGGACAAGTGTGGTCCGTGATGAGTCTTTGAACAACATCATGCAAGCCCACATCCCTTTGGCCAAATCCAGGAACTGTGATTCACCAAAGCATCATGCACACATGCGCAAACTGAGGAAAACACAAAGTAATAACAGCTTCACCAAATAAGCAGAGATATAGCAGCTCACAGCAGATACTGCACTTTGGAGGGCAGAGGACAGTCGCATATGTGGTGGGGGGGTACATTGCATTTCTCCCTCCCCCTCTTTGCCCTCTAATTGAAGTCCTCGCTTCTCTGTTCCGCTGTGGACAAGCCGGCGTCCGACAGTCGACAGCCAGCGCACTCGGTCCCAGGCGGGGCATTTTTGTGGCCACTCTGCTCCTGCGATCCTCCCCCTTGTAATTTACTACTGCATCCATGACATCTGCTTACGATATTTCCAGAGGGCCGCAGAGGCCAGCAGCACACATCTGGAGTCTAGACTTACTGGCTCTATGGTAGAGGCCTCCGCCACTCGCCCGTGCCCAGGCCCTAGTGTCCAGTGTTTGCATAGCTGGTTGTGTTTAATTGAAATTAAAGTGCCTCTTACTCGTCCCCCCCCTCCTCTCTCCCTCTCCCTTCAGTAAAGGACAAGCTAACTGGAAAAATGACTATAAGTCATAGAAAACATATGTTGGATATTTCGGGGTAATTATTATTCCAAAAAAAGTCTGGCGCCAGTTTTAGTGTCCACAGTAGACTGTAAAATAAGCTCAGAAGAATGGCTCTATATAAAGTCATGGAGAGAACAAGCCCCGAGAAAATCACATTCGGTCCAGCTATTTGTGTTTCCTTTGGCAGCACTGGCCGCAAGGGCAACAGTTTGGTCCTCCCGCGATCCGACAAATGGACGTTCTCTCCCGCGGCTGAAGGAAAATGAAGAGCTCAGGCGTGGCCGTTTGTTCGTAAACCACCACGACGCGACACATCAAAGGAGCCGAGAGCGTTTAGCCTGAAAAAGCCAGATCACCCCACAGTACTTACATTCAGTGCTTTGCCAATGAAATATATGGCAGCCTCAAGGAGGTCGATCATTTTCAGGGACTGACTGGCAGAGTGCATCGCTGGAGAAGGCCATGCCCCCCCCCCCTCGGAATATGGATAAAGAGAGAAGAATGGGGCTGGCTGTTTCAGGGAGGTACCGGCTCTTAATATATTTCCCGGGCCTAAAAGGTGAGAGTGTGCATGAGAAAGTAGAGATGGTAGGCAATGAAGACAGCAGGCCTCAGGCCAGCAAGGCCTCTAGCAGATAGCTGTGAGCCAGAGACACGGTGTGGAGACAGCCATCCTGCCTGTGGCTACACGTACATGCACGCTTCTGTTAGCCACTTCACTTCACATCCTTGACCTGCCAGACAAAGGTACAACCATTCCTAGAAAACAATTGTGTACGTGTGTGAGCTGGGTCAGTTACCAACTGCTTACCTATTAAAAACCTCTAAAGACCTTTAATAATCCTCGGTCATACATAATAGTTTAATAGTGTAATTTTACTGCTGAAGTACAGTGTTTCTGTTGAGGACGGGTCTCACTTCTCAAGCACAACAGACAGGCGCATTGTCACCCGAGCTTCTGCGTAGCCCTGACATGCAGCATGTGGGCCGATGCGTTTTTTGAGCGTTTCGGGCGCAGTGTTGACGCACCTCACTTGGACTCAGAGTCTGGTGCTGGCGGCAGCGCTTGTGGCCTCCCTAAATCTGCCTCTGGCTTTTTGGCCCCGGGCCCCTGTGAAGAAACAGAGTAAATGTTTACGGAGCGGAGGCACAGGGCCGGCGTGATGCTGACTCCCGGCGAGTTTTCCCACAACCCCACGGACGAGCCGCGCTGACTGGCCCTTGAGAGCAAGAACCGAAATAGTGGAAATAAAAATAAATACTTTGATAATGCTTCCCACGTGCACTTGAGGCCAGAAGAGATGCAACACATCGGAACAGAGACATCACCCTCCTCGTGTCCCGTTCCGACGCCTCACAGCGCCGAGACACTTATTTCGACCTCTTTGACGAATTATTACATCTCATGTTGGATAAATAAACAAAGCCAGAGCCTTACAAATGGCCGACAGGCTGCTCTGCCTTTCCCCTTATTATTGTTGACGAGTCGATTACAGCAGGGCTGTGGGGGTTTATGGCACGTATAACGGCTCTTGTAGTGCAGGGAGTAGAGAATCACGTAAGCAGGCCTTTTTCCAGATGTCCGCACAGTGGCACTTTGTGCTTAGCACTCAGTCACGTGCCCCTGTGGCTTTTGTCCCAGAGGACCAATGGCCTCATCAGTGGTGAAAGCCAGCATGGTGACCTATGCAGGCAGGATGGTCCAGACCACTGGTCACATGAAGCTGTACCTTATTCGCCTGTCTCAGTTTCAAGTTATGAGAGCTGTATCCTTCGCTCTTGTCTGTCATCCGGCTCCTTAGCAGAAGCTCACAGTAAAAGAGGCAGATGTTAGCATGAATCACTAACCTAGTACCTGCTGCTCCAGGTAAGATAGCTCAGTCCTGATAACTGTTAGTCTACAGAGAGGATGGCTGCCACTGTGAAAGTGGTAAAAACTTCAAAGCTCTACCTTGGAATCTGGTTTGTATTTACTTGATCCCTTTGTAGCACAAGATGTATAAGCATCTGTAGACCCCCAAAGAACAGCAACAACTGAAATCCCTGATATAATTGAACATTAATGAAGACAGCTCTTTGAATTTGATGGTACAGCTGAAGGAAACGGGCAGCTGTTGTTGGCAGTCAGGCTGATTTGCTGTGAGGTTTTTGTAGTTCTGCAGCTCTTTTCTTTAATGAACCGGTCAATCCCCTCTATCCCCGTTCTGTGCTTTAGGTTCAGATCATAAACGTGGACAAGCAGCGTGGAGCCACGGTTCTTTTTCCAACAGCAGCTGCACAAGAATGAATATATTCACTGAGAATTCAGGTACACTGCAGATCTACCATCTGGGTGATACAGACACTGCTGTTCCACCCTGGAAACCATTACTGTGGAGCCAAATGTGCTGGAAATTGCCTTATGTGTGCAGAATCGGAAGACTGTTAAAAAAAGCTCCCCCTCTCTCATTTGCCGGGTAGAGCCTTCCGAATCTTAGAAGTGCACCGTATCGCAGCTCCGGCTGCCAGAAGATAGAACAATGTGCGATTTGTAAAGGGGGCTCTGGCGAACGGGGGGCAATGCGGTGTCAGTTGTTGGAGTTACCAGTACACGGCCGGTGCCTTAACAGGACAATTACTCAAACCTGCATAGCACCGGCCACACAGCCTCAAGTCAAGGTAAGGGCAAATGCTTCCAGTGATAGATGGGCTGGTAGATGTATGTATTGATGCACAGACAGTGATAAGCATACATATGTTAACTGTATGGACATGGAGAGGTAAAGAAAAGTCATGCAAATTCAGATGGAGAAACAGACAAACTATCGGAATTTGTATTGGTCTTTTTTTGCTTGGAGCCCTGTGCCTCTGCGGTCAAACTAAAGGACAGCTGCACGCTTTCTCAGAAGCCAATCCGCTTTCTCCAAGAGGACAGATTCCGGTAACTTCCACTGGACGGTGAGGCCAATGGGGGAAAAAAAAGAATCGAAAGCTTACTGATTACATCAGAACCCTTGGCCCAGGAAATGAAGAAAGAATTGATGGGGGGGGTATGAGTTGTTCTGCCCCCGTTTCTGTTTCTGTGGTGATTGTCTTTGAAAGTCCATGAGTTAAAAAAAAGAGAAGCTGGAAGTTTTTAATGAAATTCCCCCCCATACACACACACACACACCACCATTGGTCTTCTCATCTTTTCCCCAAATGAATCTTCCAAAGACTAAAAGGGAGAAATTTGGGCAAATCTGGTAAATAAGTTTTTTTTCTTTTCTGAATTGACTGCACACGGAGCCTTCTGGCTCATCCGTGTAAGACTGCCCTTTTGGACCAAATCAGGCTTCTTGTCATTCTGTGACACTTCAGGCACAATCTAAGCAGCTCTCAGGGATTACCACTTAGCTCATCATTAGATTTGTTTGGACTTGGAGACATAAACCGGTGTCCTGTAGGTATTGAAGCGTCTCTCAGGCACCACTGAACACTGTGAGACACCAGTAATGAGTACCAATGCAAAGCATTATGGGATCTGCTGTTCTGCACTGTGACAATGTCAATCAAGTAGCTAAAACAAAAGAAAACATTCAGTAATGAGTCCTATTGCAAAGCATGATGGGATTTGGTGTTCCAGACTGTGACAATGTTAATCAAGTACCTGAAACAGAAGAGGATATCCTTCTTTTCAGTAGACACTTTACTTGTATGGTGATGAATTTGATTATTTTTTTCTGCAGGGCAGTAATTCTTCAACTTCACCATCAGTCATCATGGGCAATCATTACAGGTTTACCACGTTCTGAAAGTTAAATCAGCTGAACATTTAAAGCTCAAAAATAAATAATAAATAACAACGTAACACTGAATTATTATCTCCAACATTCTTCCAAGAATTAAGGAACAAAAAAAATTCCAGCGTTTGAATGAGGTTTAGTACAAAATCTTTTTCCAACTCCAAAACAAAAGCAGATATCAGATACAGGGCAGCCCTTCACTGGCTTACAAAAAAGCCCATCTATACATCACAGACCAATGGTCAGTAAGAAGGGTCAGCGTGGCCTAACTTAGTGTCATGGGGGGGTGAGGTGAAAGTTGCCTAGCAACACCCTAGTGATAGGTCTAATTCTCTGGGTCTAATGTCAGGCTTATTTGGGGTCACAACATGGCCAGAAGGGACAATGTGTCCCACCAGGGTTATGTGAAGCGCACCTGCACATGAACACACATGGTGAAGAATGCCAGGAAATTGAAAGGGGTCCGTACTGAGTCACTGGGGCACCAGAGGCACCAGCAGCGCGGCAGGGACCCCCCAGACACAGTCAGTCCTTTCCCAGAGCGCAGCTTCCTGCTACAAACTGCAGTGTGTCTAAGTGTCTGTCAGTCCGCGAGATGAGGGGCACAGTTCTCACATTGCGAATGCAGGAAGGTTCCCTCTTTATCATTGTCATGCAGGCCGGGGGCACTTTCTTTGATTCTCATTTCCATCGTTTTATGGCTCAATATTTAACCAGAAGAACCTGGGTTTGGCACCTGGCCGTTCAGCTGGCAACTTCCACGATACCAGCCTTCATGAAACCACTTTCAAAGATCTCTGTGAACTGAATAAATAATTTACCTCCTAATGAATTAAATTGAATTTATTAAAGTAAAAGGAAATGCTGTCTATACCTGATAAACCAGTTGCTTAACAAATTCTGTCTTGGTGGGGGTGGGGGGAGTAAATAGAGTGAGAGACATTGTTTCCTGTTTCTTGGGAAATGTAGAGGTCAAAAAAAAAAGCAAGACAAAGAAAGTTGGAACAACACCAGTGTTACTAATGAGACACACTGCGACCATCTACCAAACCAAGCAGAAAATCCCGGCTAAAACAGGTTTCACAGAAGGGGGATCAGCAGTTTATAAGCATCAGCAAGTTGTAACGGGTACAAATCTCTTCCTGCATCACTTACTTGGCTTGAAACTAGTAACTGTTTCACCATTTCCATTATGACTCTGGCTCAGACCTGCTGCTTTTCACTGTCCTTCACAGGGATGAGGTTCCGGAATATGCAGTGTATATGTGCACATCTTCTGCCCTTTGAGGCTGCAGAGACGTTCCCATGGCCTGAATCGCAGAGTGTTTGCTGTCCCGCGTCATTCCCACAGGTGGCTTCATGCATGGCCCATTTTGCCTCCACCCCCCCCCCCCGTTGTGTTGTTGTCATGGTTTTGGAGGCTGAGGCTTGGTGAATGCCGCTAATGAAGGCCTGACACGGATCCCCCCGTGCCAAGGGCCAAGGCGCAGTCCCGCGTCTCTGCAAACAGAGAGCCGGAAAGAGCACGCAGAATGTCAGGGGCCGCCCCACAGAGGGGTCAAGACTAATAAACATGTGCAGCTCGTTCCTTTCATTTTTATCAAAACAATTATCATTGCCAGAGGTAAGACTAAACACTTTGGGGCCCCTGACAAAATATCACCCTGCTCAATTTTATGTATAATTTTACATTTTCAAGGGCCCCTGTCAAGTGCTGGGCCCCCTGAATATGCCAGGGTATCCGAGCCCCTCCGACCCCCCTGATCATTGCAGTCAGAATGAGGACATAAGACTTAACTCTGTCTACAGTACTGTGTGCTATTTTTAATGACAGTGGACCACATCTACGTATGCAAGGGGGCCAGACTGATTAGGAGAGTTAACACCCATTCAGTGTATAAACACACAGTAAGATTCAATCCAACTCTGCTGGACTGGTAGTGACCTCATCCTGGTGTCTGTATTACTATATGGGAAAAAATCAGCAGGTTATTGGCTTATTGTACCAGGGTGCTTCTTGCAATGTTCTCCGAGAAAACTGAGGCATTAATCTTAGTCTTGAGTGTAGAATAAAAATGATATTTGTATGTATATGGCACTTCCACTTCCACATACATACACAGAAATTTAGATCCCCATTTTATTTACTGCCCCCAAAACAGACACAGAAGCACTTCAGGCCAGCAGGAGGAAGGCAGGATGGACCATAAGATGGGCGTATTCTTAGGCAGCTGCGGGAGGCCTGAGATTTTGGGAAAAACCATGGCTTTGTTTAGTTGCGTTAGGGGGATCCCCGCTGGATGTTGTCATTCTTGTTTGCAGAGCCCCTGAATAGGGTGACCGTCCTTCCCAGAGCGAGGTATCACCCTGCCGTCGCCTGGCTGCCCCGTGTCAGAGGGACTCTTCACGTTTTATTAGCAAACAGTCCGGGAAGGTGGGGGGGGGGGGTTGACCTTTCCTCTCACTTTGCCCCCTAATGGACCCCCCAGGAGCTGCAGCAGCCAGCTTAACTACATGACTTTACATACATGTCCAAAGGATCTAGTGTTATGCCCATGGGAGAGGTACGTAAGAGTTATGTTTTATGCATTTATCAGGTGTGCCCACAAACAAGCCTTTATGAACAATACTGCAATAGATACAGTAAATCTTTATATAAATCTTTTGGGCAAATCTAAGCCTCATGCTACTTTCCATATGATTGTCCTTTCTAGCTGTTATCCAAATTCATTTGCACAATGTAGGTTGACATTTTAGTTGCGTACTTTTGTTTTTTGCTTTCATATACCTATAAGCTTAAAATAAACTGATAAACTGCCACAGTTGTTGTCCCAATAAAATATTTATAAAACAAATTTATGTATAAAATATTAACAAAATATTATTTCAGTCTTACCGAAATCTAAATTAATTTAGACAAAAAAGGCAACTTGTGGTGTTTAGAAACATTCCAAAATGATCAATACTGATCTTTTTATTAATCACAGGTTTTTATTGAGATTTAATAAATTAAATAAATACTTTAATATTTAAATAAATGGCTTAAGTTTGACATGGCTTGAATCTGACATTTTGGCCGACAGCTGAATTAACGCTAATGAATTAAGAGCTCAGCGGGAATGAACCCCCCCTCGGGGCCTTGAATTGCCAGGCCTGACTTGAGACAATTAAAACACGTCTCAGATGGATGGCACAAGAGATGCAGGTGGGATTGCATATTACCAAAACAAAATCACATATGGGAGATTTCCTCCAGGTTTTTCTTCTACCTTTTCTTTAATTCCATTTTCCTTTCTGTCATCTTCTCAGTCAGCACACAGAGAAGGGTGAGGTACAGCAAGCTGGCAGCCAACGTCTCCCCTGGCCGTCGCCAGACTCATTGCCGACAGTTTGGCTGTTCGAAGCAGCCACATGTGAGGCCTAGTCTGTAGCAGCGAAGCAAAACAAAAATCCACACTGCCATTCACAGCATGTTTCAGTTATGTGGTGACTTTCTGCTGTAATGACAAAGGCTCAAAAGTTACCCAAAATGCATAGCAGCGAAACAAAAAAAAAAAATGGAAGTTTCATTTTTACTATTTATATGAAGCAGATTAAGGTGAAGGCAGGTGCTCAACACTAAAGAAACACCTGCAGCCACATGCTGACTATTTAAATTAGGGGAAACCAAGATACCAAGACTGAAGAGTAAACTAGGCAACAACAGGATGCACTCTGTGTGTACCTAACACCAAATAAACCATAGATAAGCAAACAAACGGGCCAAATAAAACACGCAGGTGACATTCTCGTAGCTGATGTCACAGAGGGAAAGTTCCGCTTCCGTGAACTAAAACTTCACAGATCTCCACAAACGTCTGTTAACAAGGTTCTCTCTTTGTCGTCCTCAGTGCAGCTAACCAGTTGAAACCAGAGAAGTTGAGGCGCCACCAAAATATACCACTGCCATCATACCCCCCACCCCCATGATTCCCCACAATCTGCAAATCAGATCCCATATCCCTCAGGTGGGCTTACAAAATTTTTCGATCCAGTCCCGGGAAACTGGGGCAGCTGCTGCCAACACAGACACCAGTAAGGGCCAGCATGCTGGCGAACACATCAATGACAAACATGCTGAAAGGCACACATTTTTACATCCAGCAGTACACTTTCTGTGTTGTTGAGTTTTAAACATTTAACACATAAATTCATATATCTTTCAGGACATTTATAAGGGAGACGTCAGCACTGATTTATGTCTACGCTTATAAAGGGATTTTAGAATTTCAAACTGTCTTAAGTGAATTGCCATACTGATACCCTAAACCAACATCTAGCTGAAATCACTGTACAAGCCACTGCTTACTTATCTTACTAATGAAAAAGGATCTAGTCAGAGGTGAATTCCATAGTTATCATCATCACATATGCTAGTGACTCCATCTTGTGGTTAAAGGAAGAAAGGCAGACAATTCCAAGGCTCTGCCCAGAATTCTGCTTTATATAAAGGACTGCCTGTTCAAACCCGACAGGAAACCGATTAAATGTATTTGTCTGGTTGCATTTGCTGTGATCCTGGGGGCAGAATCTGTGATAAAGTTTCTGTTGTCCTTAAATGAATGTTCCGGAATTTCAGAAAGCCAACCAGCGAGCGATAGTGGCGCCATTGGCAGATCTACATCACAGGAGCATCTTCATGGGCTTGGGAACGTATGGTTTGTGCATGAAGATCTGGCTGCTTCTGTTACTGATTCTCACAGGAGTGGCCAATAGCAGGAAGCTGACACAAAACCACGGTCACACAAACTCACATATCCTGCTTCACAACCCCCTCCCCCCAACACACACAAAAGCACTTTGAGGGATGAGGGCTTCCAAAGTGTAGCTAGCTGACTTACATATTTTGAATTTTCCACTGTGACTAAGCAATAGAGGAGGGCGGAAGATGCAGCCTCGCAGCGGAAAGCCACATCAAAGGGTTAAGAGCGTTTTCTAATGCCCTTCCTGTCGTCCTTCGTCGCACAGCTGCGGCACCGAGGCTGCAGGTGGCTCTGTCCTGCTCCCAGGCCCGAAAATAGCTTATCAGTCTGTCTATCTCTGTTCTTCCACCTCTTTTTTTCCCCCTCCAAACAAGAAATGGCATGAAGATTTTAACAGGTGTTTTGTTTCATTTCCCCCTGCTGGTAGCAGAACATGCTCAGGACTCCAAAACACACTCATCCGCGAAGCAACATGATCCATCCTCACACTATGGTGATGGTGATGGTGAAGCAGCTACAGATGGGATGAGGAGAAACCGCTCAGCATTCAGGACAGTGCTCTGCCTCCCAGTTCAGGTCAGACCATACCTGAACACTTTCAGCAAACTCCAAAACATCAGTGACACAGGACACCTTTGGAAAGGTTCAGGTGCCACTGCGCTATAAAATGGAGAACATGGATGTATAGATACGGGCTGGCATGGTTGGGCATGTGCAAGAGTCAGTCATGTATAAAATCTGACCTGTGTATCTCTATTCCTATTTCTATTCCAATCTTACTTCTAATACAAACCCAACAGACAGTCATTCTACTCTTATGCTCCACGTAAACCACAGGTTTCTTGCTATATCTCGTTTGGAGGGTTTGGTTTAAACAAATTTACCACCACCTCGGCCAGTGAGAAAGACAGGCACACTCAGCGGATTAATGCTTCTTCAAAGTGGCATACACCACAATTTATTTAACAAAGAATGCGCTTCTCAACAAAGAAGCTTGCCTAAAGTTGCATTGGTATTACATGAGGAAACACACATATTGAAAATTATGCCCATGCTTTACTTGGAAAAACAATGAAATAAAGAAAAACTTAATTATTCCTACTTTGGGTACAACCCTATGTCTGGTTCATCATAATCATCCAACAAAAAAGGCCAGAAGCTCGAAAAACTAGACATTACCGAGTTACTTACAAATGTGAAGAGGAATTATCATGATAATGGAACCTCAAAGGCATCTGAATTAGCAGCATTTTCTGCACGCTGTCTGAGGACAACAGGCCAGCTTTCAGACAGTAATGAAAAAGGACAGAGAATCCTCAGCAGCCCAGGCAGGTTTGGCAAAACAGTTCCTGTAAAAAGTTCAGAATACCGTTTTTGTATCACAAAATGCACACAGAGCTTTCTCTCGTTGGATGGTACAGTAATACAGCGCTCTCTGCAAGAACTTTCGTAAAGTTCTGTGTGAACGGCAAAAATGTGAGAAAAATGTAAGAATGGGGTTTTTCTGTCTGTGTGACGTAGAGAAACAATTAAAATGGCACAGAAGCATGCAAAAAAGCATACACATGCAAGTTTACATTTCTGCCTGTGAGCTGTGTCAGAAAAACAGGCAACTAAAACTTCAATGATTGAAACAAAGTTGAAAAAAAATTCTTCCTCATCTCTTTGGTCCACAAAAAAAAAAATCTGACTAATTTTAATGATGACCACAACCTGCTCCGCCCCCTAATCTTATATATTAAAATTTTGGCATTAAAAATAATAATAAAATTTACCAAAACTTGCAATGCATTAGCAAAATTAGGTACATTAAAACAAAGACACTGAATACAGGCTGTACTGCAAAGAACTTATCCAGAAAAGATCAAAAAAACACAAATTGTTTGACATGTACCGTACCACAAAGCGACGAGTGGCGCCACCTTCTGGTCAGTATATAACAAGAAGAAAATAAACTGAGGCTGAAAAACTGAACCCATCACTTTTCCTTCTTGCCAGTGTCCGTCTCCTCCTTGTCCGCCGCTTCCATCTCTGGAGATGATTCTTCATACCTTGGCAGAAGACAGGAGTCAAACAAAAGCGGTTAACACACACACTACAGCAAGGGGCTATTCACTCATGAACAGTGAGACCCACAGTGTGCAATTACTGCTGAACACCAGCAGCTGAACAACCGTGGCAAAAGAGCATAATGTGATGCCAAGACGCCCTCCTCCTCCTCAGATACCACAAACGCTGTACAATCTGCCTGTATTCGAAATCCGCTACTTGTATATCATAAATTCATAATTCGTTTGATGTGTCATTATTTATATACTGTATAATCTACTCGTATGTGCCTGGTATATGGCACATTCCATAATTCATGTGGGCTTTTCATGCCATATACCTTTTATGTAAGGTATATTTATATTGTAAATATATTCTATATTCCATACATCTTTTTTTGTAGAACGATTGTGTGTATACGTAAGAAATGTGTATGTAATATAAATAAAAAATTAAAGGAAACATTTTGTACATTTTATTTGAATTGTATAGTCTGCTTATAGAGTTGCATTTCACTGTACATGCTGTTTTAATACGGACTGGAATTTACACAACGAATCTGGTTCTTCCAGGACATACCCTCCCCAACTTACAAACATACACGCACGCACATGCACGCAACTACTGCTATGCTACAGGGACAAACCGGAGCAGGCGAAGGTGTCTGCAGTAGATATGTCAGTGAGAGCATCACTGCCATTACAACGCACAAGTGTGCGACAACAGCGTGTGGAGATCTAGATGACGGCCCACTGGAAATCATTCAGAACATTCTGAATGGAAGACCTCTGCTGTGGCAATGGGCCGTGTAAGGAGGAAAGTGACAGCTACCGCATTTCAGTCTGAGTCTCAGGAGTGTGAAGTGATCAGTCAGCACTCTAAAGGAAAATCTTCCCAACACTTACAGAGAAGGTGAGAAGAGCCCTAGTCTGCCAGGCTAACTGTGAGCTACTCAGAAAGCCCCCGTCTGTATTTACATTGCTAAGCTCCCGGGTCTGCAGGAAAGTAAAGAAAGTCCAAGAAGCCGGCTGAAGGATGCAGGGCAGGTGAGAAGGTGACAGGAAGTGAGGGACAAGAGAGGGAGAGAGAGAGAAAGGTGTACTTGCCCAGCCGTCTACAGAACAGCAGCCACGTGGCGACGCCGGCGGGGCGAGGAGGAGGAAGACGAAGGCTGCATTGAGTTAGCGAGGCTGGCGGGCGAGCCAGACACTGTGGGGAAGCGTGTGAGCCGAGGGGTGTGGGGCAAGATCTCCTCCGAGGATTCATAGCTGACGAGGAGGCACAGGAGCAGAGGTGGAGAGAAGCCGGCAGAGGGGAAGCAAAAGGCCAAAGAGAAAGAGGTTTATGGAAAAGGGGATGGGACAGGGGTGCAGCGCGGCTTTAGGATAAACACATCGATACCATGAGGGGATGCACAGTGGCTGATCAGGGGCCGGGACTGAAGGAAACGGGGGCAAAGGTGCTACACACCTGTCTGCACCAGCAGCACCCTGAAGCAGGACAAGCAAGGGAACATCAGAACCCATGCTCGGCACGCATGACTGGGGCCAAGAGGGCCGATTACTTCACTTCACTGGGGCACCAAGTGCTGCCCCAAGGTCATCACTGCGGCTGCCATGGTGACTATCAGTGGGCCTCCGGTGGCAGTGGACAGATTCCTGGCAAGAGGCAAGGCCCGCCGGAACGTTTTCCTCACGCCCGCCGGTGCAGCTGGATGACCGTCGCGACCCTGCTGCGAATTCAACCAGCCCCCCCTCCCCATCACGAACAAATTACAGGAAGGTGACCCTGTGCTTGGGTGGGGGAGGGAAACTTCAAACAATGTCATGGAAAGGCTTGTGTGCAGGATGGAGAATGAGGATAGATGGCAGAAAGCGGAAGAAAGTCACAGGTAGAGAAGGAAGAGATGAGGTGAAAGGGAAAAGGGCTCATGGAGCAGAGTGCTGCTGTCAGACCCATTACTACTGCTGATGGGACCCAGGGGCAGTTTGATTAAACAGGTTTCATGACGGTGGAGTGGCACGGAAGAGAGGCAGGGAAGGATGGGGGAAATACCTGAACATTTCAGTCAGCTCTCCTCTGGCCAGGGCCATCATCACAGGCAGTCCTATGCATGCTGGGACCAGGTAGAGCAGGGCAGGCTGTAGCGAAGGACATGAAAGTGAACCTTGGAGATTCTGCTAGAAGCTCTGAACATGATGAACCCAAGCAATGCAGACAGACACACGCTCACACCTACACTCCAATTCCTCCAGGTGACATGCAGACTGACCTGAGCGTGCTTGAAGGTGTGCATGATAAATATGGTCAGGCCCAGGCCAAAGATGTAGGCCAGGAAACCAGTGTAGAAATAGGTCTTGGTATTCTTCTTCAGACTGAGCACAGATAAACAGCCATATAACATCTAGATATATATAATGCACTAAATTCGTTTAATTTTTGTAGAAGTTCTTTTTGTTTTTTTACCTGACATCAAAACGCAGAAGTAATGCTATGAAGATACCTGAAAATAAACAGGTTTAAATATTACAGAATGTCTTAACACATAAAACAGAAAGAAACTACTTGGCTGTAATGTCCCAGGGGTCCACACTGTAGTCTTACACCACCCCCTAGTGGTGAAAATTAAATTTACTGGCCTTGGGAGGAGAAATAACTCTAGGTCTTCACAAACACAACTAAATGCTATTCTGGACCTCCCAGCCAGCCTTTATTCACACTCCAGGCATACTGACCTGGGATAACAATGTCACCAAGACCAAGCATCGCAAAGTTTCTGGCCTCCAGACCCCTCTCCAGCAGGTCCTGCGGGAATACCACTGGGGTGGCAGAGAGAGAGAGAGATGTACACAACCTGAGACTGCAGAGGACACCAGGACCTTCAAAGCACCACACCCATCTGACTGATTACAGGATTGAGCTCCATAATGTATTGTATTACAAGTTTACACTTTTTCCCAAGAGTCTGTATTACTCAAAAGAAGGCTACTGTTTATAACTACTCAAAGCATTGACAAGTACTTTAAAAATTTACATATAAAAACAATGTAAACTTGAGTACAAAAGGAACTGAATTATGCTTTGCTGCTAACGAAAATATTTCTTCCTTACATTTAATGGGTGCCTCAAATGACTTGGCCACAGTCACCATCACATTGGTGCCAAACACCTATAACAGCAAGCGAGTGAGTCATCACACAGGTCTGGGGAACGCTAACGCAACTGCACACAAGCCGCACCATGCCGCCCGCGGGACGCTCACCCAAAAGATGTCGTACACGAAGAGGCCACCCAGCAGAATACAGCCGGTGCTGATGTTGTTTAGGTGCAGAAGCTCCACGCCATTCAACGCGAACGCCAGCCCGAACAGGTTATTAGCAATCCAGTGCTGTCATGTAAATAATAAAACGTCAGACATCCAAGTACCACAAACACACCCACATAACCTTCAGGCAGGCAGACAGTCCCAGGCTACCAGAAGGTTCTTCACCCATGGTCTTATGTACAAGATCCAAACATCTTATCCTGTCTGTGGGCCATGGATTTCATTCTTTTATTTCAATTCTGATGAAGTGTTGCTCTGGGAGGCCAGGCCTCACCTAATCTGTCAGTAATTGTGTTGTGTGTTACAATAGGCTAGTCCGCATTTCTAGCTTTGCTCACTTACAGATGTGCATGTTTGCTTGGCTTACTTACCTTTTTGAAGATGTACCAAACTCCAACAACACTGCTCATTCCGAGGCACACGAGGTCTTTGGTGTCAAACTCGTAATTGACTATTTCTGAGAACAAAACGAACCAAGGGATGTTTAACAATTGCCCCACCACAGGTAGAAGAAGAAAAAAAAATCACAATAATTAATCTGAGTCATTGTGACATCATCATTGTCTTTTTCTTTTAGAGAAGATGTGGAATTACAACAATAACTCTAACCAAACATTCAGTGGTGCAGTAGTTCAATGGGCAAGACTGCAGCCTCACACCCAGGGGAATCAATGTCTCAAAAATTTCCCACAGATACATGATTGCATGTGTGCCCTGAAATGGACAGGCATTCTGTCTAGGGTGTACCCTGCGTCAATGCTCTATGCCTACTGGGTCAGGTACCAAAGCCCTGTAGCGGGAAAGTAGACATGGAAGATAAATTCACAGATGGATGAGTCTATTCCAAAATAGTAAGTGACTGCATAAAATTGAGATCATTGGACCCTCATTACAATTTTTGGCAGTGTTGAGCTTTGTTTATAGCAGTGCCGCTCTAATGCCACAATGTTCTTCCTACTGTCCAAAATGCAGTTTAATCAAACTCGTGGCCCTACATTATCCTTACATGTGAGGGGCGCCTGAATGTGCATGCATACGTATGTATACCCTGCGATATGCTGCCGTTACTGGCCTTGTGCCCTGTGCTTTCACTGAGGGTACTGGAATAAGTGAGTAATGAAACTGAACAGACACAAAACAGCCAGAAATACCCCACCCCCGCCACTAAAGCTCAGATCAGCACCCTGCTAGATAAGCAACACTGATGGAGCAGGCGGAGGTTTCACTGCCTGTACAAAAGCAAATAAATGTGGCTATGTGTTATATATAATAAAACACATATAAACCTGAAACTATAACAAACTATAACAGTGATTTTAAAAAGTCTGGGTGCAGCAAAATGTTTTTACTGCTTGGCCAAACGAGTGATTCCCTTCACCCCCCCCCCACTGGTCGAATTTTTTTTTTTTTTGAAAATTTCAGTTGCATTCTCTTTTGCATAACGTATAAAGTGAGAAAGTACTCCCCGCATAAGGGCTTAATCAGTAATTAGTTTCTTTTAAAATGACAGCGGAAGCCAGCACAATGGTAGCACTTGAAGCATTAGCTGGAACAATTTTATACCTAAAACTTTATTAACATATATTGATAGCCAGTATGTGCATAAAATATACCAAGCAATCATTGGTAAGCATAGAGATGTATTTCAGCCCAGTACAATACTCTCCCACTGCTCTGCTACAATCTAGTGTCAAGTCAGGAATGCGCTCTGAATCTGTGCTCCCCCAGATAATTGCTACCCTCACTGGGCATGAGGATACTAAAGCTGGGTGGACTGGACTCCAAAAAGTAAAACAGCTCACTCACCTTCCTTACTCTCACCCGAGCCCTGCGTGAAAAGCAGCTGGTACTGCTTGCTAGGTAGGCTGGTGGGAAATATCCTGTTCATCAAAGGACTGACATGGAAAAAAGGAGGGAAAAGACTCATTCGCTATAGTGAAGCTGATAAGAGAAAGCGGTCAGCATTCAGGGGTCACAGTGATGGGATTAAGATCGCAAATTTATAGCAACAATGAAAGCAGCCAGCTCAAGTTTCAGGACTGCACTAGACTGCAGTAGCAAGCTACTTATTCCGAATTGCCCTGGTAAAAAATATCTAGGTGAAACTAACTATGAACCAGGGTAAAAATATATTTAAGTAGAGAGAAACAGTACCTCATGGTGTGGGAGAGTGCCAATACTCCAAGCACAAAGAAGTACATTGATAACAGTAAGTTAATGTACTCTTGAGAAAATATCTGAAAAGCATAAAGCGAAGCAAAGTTCATTTAGGTCAGTTAAGAAACATTCCAGGTGAAAGATGTCTACCTCATATCTTACACAACACTTTGGTAAAATACTCAGTTATATAAGCAGAGGTGGAAAGTTCAGGTCCAGAAAGTTTAAATCCAGACCAGTTGAGTACTCTGTAAATGGGACTCTATATACTCAACCTGATTGGTTGAAACAAAATCTTGGTCTGGATTTACACTTTCCAGACCTGTACAACCCAACAATCATAAGTGTTGCAATTGCATTACATGTTCTTCACTTGTTCCAATACAGCTATACCGAGGTGGAAACTGGGACATTCTGCAATACAGAGATGACATATGGTGACAATGACTCACTTTGAAGAAGAGGTACAGCCCAAACAGGGTGCAACTGGCAATAATAGGGAACCGGGCAGCATCTCTGCTGGTTATGGTCTCTGGCATTTCAGAGGAATTCTGGGTGAAAAGAGCAAATGCAACCAGGTCTATCAGAAGCTTCAAAGTGCAATCTTACATCTCTTACTGTAATTACATCTACAGAAACTCAAAGTGCTTCCGTGCCCAAAGTAGTACCCACTGCGCATTAACTATTACTCTTTATATTGTCTAGCTTTTGAGTTGCACATATACTCAGTCGCTATTTGAGTAAATTGGTTGCTGTACTATATTTCAAATTATAGTATCATCTCTGACGATGATTCCTTTCAAACACAACAAATCCTCTCCAAGAGGAGTTCATCATTTTTTTATATTAATGCAAGAAAGCTTTGAAATGTGTAACAATGTCAGTGATAGTGAGCAGTAACTACATGTTACAGTGTGCCATCTTTTACACTCATGTTTTATGCATCACACTGATATCACAAAGTGGAAACTACCATTCTTTCTGATCATTTCACAAATTAAAGTATTAGTGCCTTAAAAGGCCTGGATCTCCCTAAGCTATGAGCCACTGTAATGAACTCATAGTTCCTGGGCAAGATGAGCTCAGACGTATAGCAAGTAACATCTCATCCCACAGGGTTTGTAAATAAAATTGGAAATCTTCACAAAAATAGGTCATAGTGGCACGACGGAAATTGAAGTGTCCCAAATGATTTCCCTCATTTCCAAAGACGAATTCTGAAAATGATTTCCAACTGCTGGCAAAAATCATTTCTGAACAAAGGATAAAATTTTCACACACTAGACACACTGTAACAGATGTAATGGGTAATTTAAACCATTCTGCATATATTAGATGCCAAGGACAAGAAAATGTACATTTGCTTCCTGCTGTATATTAAAAGCTTTTTGTAGAAGAAGGAAAAATGAAAAATGTGTCTGTAAGCCTAAAAGTTTAACTCCAACAAACTCACATAAAAGGTATTATATGTCCACGAAAGTCTAGGTTTTTAAGTTCTCTTTTCAGAGATTTTTTGGGACTGGGGTTTAAAATCCCGCTCTTTGCTCTGCATATGTGAAGTTTGCATGCTTTCCACTTGTCTTCCCCCCACCCCAAAAGACACGTGTGTCTCTAAATCACCTTTAGTGTGAGCCCTGTGATGTGTTGGTGTCCTTTCCACAGTGTCAAATGGCTCCTACCCTGTGCTTCATGGGAGAGGCTCCAGACTTACCAATCCTGATCTGAATGAATGGTCATGGAAGACGGATGAATGTCCTACTACTCAAAATACTTGTATTCGTACATAGTGCTGCAATGGTATTATTAAAAAAAATATATATATAAAATAAAAAAAACTAAATGTGACGTATGCATCACTTTAGATATTTAGCCTTTTGAAAGTTAAGTAAATGCGCCATTGTGATGAAGCTGAGGGTAATCATTATTCTGACTAGCATTCAAAATGCATGCGAGTCACCAGCGAGCAAGTTAATGCGGGCAAACAAAGCAGCGGCATCCTAATCAGGAGCACTTTCATATTTTCAAAACGAGACAGGAAGACAAAAGAAAGAAGATATATACATAAAAAACACAACAATTATGGAACATCTACTGGCAACAGAAATTACTACATACCATCTACCACTACACATTTCGGGTGACAGCTGTTTTTTTTTTTTTTAAGTAACGATGGTTCGTGTAACCAGCGAACTAAAAAAGCGATCATATAATCTATCCGATTTTAACTTATCTACCAGCTCTGAAATACGGCATATGTAGATTAATCGACTGCACGCAAGCAGAAAGGGAGCGGGTGGTGTATATGAAGAGTGTCGTACAACACCTTAGCGGTCCGAGGCGGTGCTCGCATCCGGCCGGCGTTACCTTGGCTTTGGAGCATCTGACGGAGCGCAGGGCACCGAAGAAGATGGGCAGCAGAGCCATAACAACGAGGCTCCCATACGCCAGGGCCGTGCCTTCGGGAGTGGAGACGAACTTGGCCGTCGCGTTGATAGAGTCGGTCCCATTAGAGAGAGTCGCATTAACACCATCTACGACCGGAGCTGCACCTTCACTCGGCAGTGCTGATCCCTGCTCGACGTCGGCCATCTTTCACGGATAAATGGGCAATTAAATATGAGGAATCAAGCAAGTTGGCTAGTAAACCATGCACTCGCAAAATTTACTCGCAGCAACTACCTGAATTTCCTTTTCTTAAGGCCACGTTTCTTAACCCTCCCCTGGAACTGACATCACTGGCTAACGGTTCCGACGGCGCTTCCCGTACGGCAGCGAGTTAACGGAAGTGACGTCACAGCTATCCGAGTAGCTCGCGACAGCGTAGACTAGTATTTCCCAATCCGGTCCTCGGGGAATCACAGCCGGTCCACGTTTTTGCTCCATCCGGGCTGCCTCCCAGACAGCCCACACTTTTGTTCCCTTCTAGCTCGCTACCGGGAGCTGTGAGGGAGTAAAAACGTGGACTGCTGTAGGTCCCCGAGGACGGGTTGGGAAACACTGGCGTAGACAGCCTGCTGTATTAAATACATTTTTACATACAAAAATAATCCATTGCATAAAAGCCTTTGCATATTTTTGGTGAAGAATGTATGTGTCCAAAAAGTGAATGAGGTTATTTAAAGGAAAAAATGGCAATCAGTATATTTTTAAATAGAAATTTGTATTTGCATAAATATTAACATCATGAAACAAGTAAGAAAAAAGGAACAGTGATTTACATTCTGAAATTGACTGCATAAATTTAATTTGTTTCTATTCTTCATTCAAAAAGTACACAGTAAAGGTGGGTAGGTGGTGACAGGCCATTTGGCCTCAGAATACAACATAAGAGAAACATTAAAGGACAAATGTCCATTTAAAAAATTCTGAATTTCCCATTTTTTAAATTTCATCTAAACAAACAGGAAAAACAAAAAAAAGTATCATTCTAGAAGAAACACTCATTTTAACAGATAGTCACTTTAAAATTACCTCCTGGGATCTATGAAGAGACAGATGTTTGCTAAAATTTCTGTTTCGGTATAACACGGCACACCGATTACACA
>JAAGVU020000103.1:7071207-7110867 GCA_011763525.2 Mormyrus iriodes
TACCTCCTGGGATCTATGAAGAGACAGATGTTTGCTAAAATTTCTGTTTCGGTATAACACGGCACACCGATTACACATCTCCCAGTGGCAGTTGGTATATATCTGCAATAGTTTATATACAAATGTTCCAAGCTTTGGGGTCCTCATGACCCCTGCAAAACTGCAAGAAGTCCACTGGCCATACAATGAGAAGCATAAAATAAAAACTGCTGCAGAGCTGGAAACATTTATTTTGTGTTGTGTATGATACAGTATACAATTATAATATATAGATACGCATTTGCATGTGTGCATAAGTATATGCACACAGACAAATACTCATTCACCACCAATATCAGAAACCTCGAAGCATTGAAACAGAAATCTTTGGACTTCGCATGTTTTATAAACGTACAATTCTTGAGTAAATAAATGAGTGAGAAAAACAACACAGCGGCCATTATAAAGAATAATTAAATATATAAAATATCCCTCATTTTACTAAGTAGCCTTTGTTACCCATGCCATTACTTCCTGGGATGTTTCAGCACCATAGAGGAGTTAAATGGGGTCATTGCCCTCTTCCACCTATAAAACTCACGCAGTCCACGCAAGCCCTGCACCGCCACGCTTTGTATAGATTGTGTGGATACAAGTACAACAGGCCTCATTTTTAAATAAACTTACTTAACACTACAGCACCACTACTTTCTATTGACAACTGGTTGTCATGGTCACAATATATATCTTGGACAGCTACTGGTGGAAAAGAATTCCCGAAGTGGAACAAATGCGCTTTGTAAACGTGTGAGCAATGCCAAAGCTTACAGAATCCCCATCTTAAGTTCAATTAAAATTGAAGGACATCATTAGCTGTTAGGTTGGGTTTACATCATGCATGTTTCTTCTTTGTAAGGCTGTGGAAATTATAAAATCTTTATTGAAAGCTTTAATTAATTAGTTTTTCTGTCCTCCTAGAAAATAATGGTTTTGTCATCAAGAAAAGTGCCTTAAAGGAGGAAAAGAGACCATTGTAGCTTTTAAAATGTATTCAAATATAAGCACTGATAAGAGGATCCTCTTTCTTTTCATTGAAAATAATAGCTGTATTGACCTACAAGTCACAATATGAAAATTATATTTTAAATATTAAGCCTTACATTCTGTGCAAAACACCTACAAAAGCATATGATACATGAAGCATATTTACAATTGCTATTCACAAATTCCAAAATGTGACCTCATATTTAATACTGCAGTACCTTGACGTTGAGTTGGTGGTGCTGTTCCAGCTTCAGCTTGAAGCAGAGGTTATTGCTTAGATCTGCATATTAAATCATGTGATTCCCCTCTCCGTGTATTTTCTTGGGTTACAATAGGCCCATTTAAAAAAGAAAGTTTGCCATGTGCATTCATTCGTGATCAAGGCTAAATAATTTCCAAGAAATATTGCAACAATCTTTTCAGCTTTCTGTAAAGTGCAATCACAACTAACCAGGTTTGCGTAGTACCTTAACCCAATGTATAAGAAAGCAAAGAGTATCCCGCAATAAAACTGTAAATACTGTACAACCTACATTCTACACCTTATAGGAAACCTTTTCTGTCGCATGACCAAAATTTCTCAGTCCAGTGTATCAAGGTACCTCCAGCAGGAAGATGCACAACTCAGGTACAAGAACTCCACAAACTAGATAAATAGATTCTGAAAGTTGAAGATATAAATTGTACACCCAGGTGTTTGTCACAGTCTTTTGCATTTACATTGTGTGGTTAAATGCCCCCCTCCCTTCCCCAGAATGACTTGGATACTCTGGGCCTATCCACAGGTGGCCCGGATGCAGAGAGACACTAGCTCAGTCCACTGGAATGGGCACAGTTCAGCAGCCTAAAGAGGGCTCCTCTCCCTAGTAGGAGTCACAGTGAGTCTCCATTCCATTACACCGCTCTGCTTCAGGTTCAGCAATACTTCTGCTGTGAACACAAGAAACTAGGTGTCATTACATGCTCTCCCTTTACGTCAACAGATCGAGGAGCTAAGACTGTAGGGTTGCTAACTTCTGCGAATTTTCAAAGTTGGAAATTTTCCTTGGCAATTAACGGGAGTATATGCAAATTAATAGGAATAAGATGGAAATTTGTAGGACTGCAGGTTAGCCTATAACAAGGAACTTAAACAGCTGAAAAAAACATCTTGCAGCATAATCTTGGTTAAAACAACCAGATTTAATGCACATTCAGTTGAATTTCAAAGTTAAAAATGTCATTTTTTAATTTGTACTAGAAATGTTCTCATGCATGCCTGCTCATGAGAAAGTAAAATGTTTATATTTATGTTTGTACATGATAGAATTTCTATAAAATTACCTCAAATTTCTAGTTAATTCCCATCAATTCCCATATATTACCGTTAATTCCCTTGGAAAATTTCCAAAATTCCTCAGCTGAACTTCCCATGAA
Organism: Mormyrus iriodes; assembly: GCA_011763525.2. NCBI lineage: Eukaryota > Metazoa > Chordata > Actinopteri > Osteoglossiformes > Mormyridae > Mormyrus > Mormyrus iriodes. The sequence continues at coordinate 7,073,647 of JAAGVU020000103.1, forward strand.
ATGGAAAGTTTCTGGAAAGTTTCCGGAATTTTTCCGCCGTTTTGCAGCCCTAGGGCTGATAGCCAATCTGATTAGGGCGAGCAGCTGAAGTGGTTGACTGCATACCTGGTCAGGCCCCATAGGCATCCGGCCCATACCCATGGGGTTCATCTGGCCTGCCATCAACTGGCCCTGCATCTGTCCCATATGACTTCCACTGCCGTTGACTGGCACGGTTCCATTCATCATTATGCCCCCATAAGAGCCTGGATTTCCCTGCTGGCCAAAGTGCTGCTGAGGGTACGAGCTGCAATAGAAAATAGTTGCGCATTTTATTTTATCTTTTCATTTATATAGAATGTATTGCTCTCTTATTTGGTATAATTTACAAATAACCAGGTTTACATTGTAACAAAAATCTGAGAAGACATCTGATAGATAGTGGGCTGGCACTGGTTCATGACTGTATATCCAGAAACAATGTGAGTTATATATAAATATGGACCATTGTACATGAATATCCCACCTGTTGCGGGGCATGCCTCCCTGTGACCAGCCTTTCATATCTGCCGTTTGGTACATCTGTCCACCCTGAGGGTGCTGCTGCATCATGGGATTTTGAGGAAGACCTAGACGACCAGGCATCATGGGATTGGGTGGACTATTGCCCGTACTCACAAATGAAGGGTCCCCCTGCTGGCTCATCCCTGAAAGTCATGGAGAAGAGAACAATGAATCAATCTCTGTGCCTTATTTCAGTTGTAAGCACTGCATGTACATGAGGTGACCACTAGAGAGCAGAAATACTGCAAAGTTGTATCAGTTCATACACCCATATTCCAACTGCATAACAAATGCAGGGTTGTTAGGGTGAGGCAACATGCACAAAATTTTAGGGCTGCAACATGCAATGAACCCTAAAGAAGAACTACAGCGTGTTTGTCTCCCCAGTTTCTCTCTCGCTCACCATAGTTCCCCCCATAGGCAAACTGTTGTTGTGCTGGCTGATTCATGGGGGGGGCAGCCATCGGATTATCCATGCCTCTGGGGGCAGTAACATTGGGAGGGGGACTAAACCCCCCACCGGGCGCAGCGACCTGCTGCCGCTGCTGCTGCTGCTGCTGCTGCTGCATGAGCATCACCATCCGCTGTCGTTGCAGCTGCAGGTTCAGGATCTCCCTGTTCCTCTGCGCCATCATCTGTGCGTTCAGGAAGCCGGCCTGGAAGGAAATGCCGAAAGGAAATAATCAGATCCAGCCAAAGGGGGTGTGCCCAAGGTGAAGAGGCCCCGAAAGTCACATTCTGATGCTTGGCTGTACCTGTCCACCAGGCTGCATGCTGGGGCGAAGTGCAGGGTTCCCACCTGCTGGGGTCTCCATCTTCATCCCCATGCGATTCTGGTTCATAAACTGCAAGGGGGGGGCAGCATGTAAAACAAACCTTAAACTCGCAGAATAATGTATAATCATCTCTGACTATCTCTGATTATTTAGAGAATCCTCAAAGGCTAACATGGTGTCATGCAGGCGGCTTACATTTAGAGGTGGTACGTTAGTTATCGTCTAAGATTTCGATGGTGTGTAGGAAGGCAGGAAGGGCAGACGTACCTGCTGGCCTTGCAGCCTCTGCTGTAACTGCAGCCGCAGGGGCTTGGTGGCAGTCATCATGCGGGGCCTCATTAAACCGCTGCGGGGGTGCATGCCCGGCATGGAGAAGCCACCCTGCTGCCCCACCTGGCTCATCATTGGGTTGAACCCGGCCGGCTGGCCCTGCATGGCATTGTAGGGGGACTGCATGGACATGCTGGGGGCTCCGGGGTAGCTCTGGTTCAGAATGGGCTTCTGGTCCATGATCATGGTGGATTCCTGTCCGGGGAAGGCCTCTGAGGTCTGCTCTCCACCTTGACCCTGTAAGAGTCATAAATGAAATAAACATCTATTTTTCTAATCCAAAACACCTTAAAGTTACCAATTATCAGTGATGGCCAAATAAAGCTTCATGAACCATCTGCTGTATTTTCTGACATCACTAGATGGTGTTCTCTTCAAAAAAGGGCTCAATGCATGCCCCAAACCAACAGCGCTATCTAGTGAGGTCAAAAAATACAGAAAATTCTTCATGAAGCTTTATTTGGCCATCACTACCAAATATATATCTTCTCTAAAAGCCTCATATAGCATACAGAGATTTTCAGGCACCGATTTCTGCACCACTGCTCCTCTCTTTACGTAATCCTGACCTGGCTGACAAGATCTGGAATTCCCAGCGCTCGATCAATCTCCTCCAGCGAATTCACATCAGTGTTGTTAAGCAAGGAGTCCAGCTGGTCCAAAAGGGCTCGTTCATCATTCTGCCCCTCGCTGGTGGAAGGTGGGGCCAGCAGGTCATCCAGGGAGTTCCCATCATGGCGCCTGAAACACACCTCATTTTACTTGAAGACAAAGGTGGGTAACCCAAAGCAGACATACTGATAAACCACCAGTGTGACACTTGTCTAATAATCTCCATTGCATCTGGTACAATAACTATCTTCCAATACCAAAGAAGGGAGACCTGACAGTGTGCAAACCATCATAGAATCGCCCTCATATTATATGTGATTATAGAGATTATAGTCCAATGTGGAAAAAGAACTGCCTGGATTCAAGAAAGTTTGAGGAAAAAGAGACATTGCTAAAATACAATGGATGATTGAAAATTCTAAAATGGTGAATCCACAATAAGGACATAATATGACGGAGTTGAGAGATTCCAAACTCCATCCATTAGACAAGGCAGCATGGTACCAACCATATCTATTCAGCTGGTATGTAGAAGACAGAATGAGAGAAGCTGGGCTGGATGAAGACAATCGTGGACTCAAAACTGTAAAATCAACAACCTTGCTGAGCATCTCACACTTTTCATGAAAAATGAAGGACAGCTGAAGACACAGATAAGGAAAGTTGAAAAACTGAATGAAATGATGGCATGAGGAATGGTGTGAAGAAAACAAAGGTTATAACCACAGTACGGTAGCTAACTCCAATGTTGATGGTGCAGACACTGATGTTACGGACAGCTTCGGCCGCCTTGGAACAATCAACAACAACAAAGGATCCTGTAGTCAAATATGTCACAGACTGGCACTTGGCACAGCTGTGATAAAGGGTTCGGGGGAGAAAAATAAATCTTCAAAAGTACTGACATATCTCTAAGAACAAACAGAATTGCTCAATGTTTTTTTTTTTCTATTACCCTTTATGTATGTGAAAGCTGGGCTGTGAGGAAGCAGGACAGGAAGAGTACTGACGCCTTTGAACTTTGGCATCGGATAAGACTTTAAAGAATACCATGGACCAAACGGAAAACAAACAATTGGATTCTAGATCATCTGAAGTCTGAACTTTCACTCAAAGCGCAAATGACCAGAATAAAGTGGTCCGATTTTGGGTATATTTTGAGTAGTCCCAGTGAATTAAGAACATTATAAGGCTTGGAAAAGGTGAAAGGTTTAAAAAAAGAAAAAAAGTAAGATGTAACAAGGTGGATCGACTGGACTGTCACAATAAAATGACACCGAAAAGCCTGAAGAGCGCCAATACTGTCAACAGGAGTTGACATCAACTTGATGGCACTAAATTTTTGCCATGAAAATTGATAAACACAATGAAAATGGGGCACTGGTTATAATCCATCTGGTAAAATCTTTGGAACAAGGTGAGTTGTACCTGTTTTGGTTGTCCATTCCCATCATATTGTCTGGCCAGGATGGGGACTGATTGGGTGGTGCCTGTTGATTGAAGGGACTCATACCCATGTTCATGTCATTTGGTCCTGAAGAACAGTGAGTTTTACCGAGATTCAGAGACTCAAGTTCACTCAACACAGTTACATCATACTCACACAGCCATTACTACTGTACCCATTTCCAGTAGTTGCTGCTGAACCATCGATCTGCTGCCTGGAATACTGTTGGAGCGGTTGACTAAGTGATCTCCCATCATGTTCTTGTTATTGTAGTCCATCCCTGGGCGAACCATGGAAGGGTGCATGGCTGATCCTACAGGACTGGTGCCAGAATTTGGCATTCCCCATTCCCCTGAGGCTCCCACTGGTGAGCGCTGGGAAATGCCCACCCCCCTGTTCATCACTACTAAAAAAAAAAACAAAGTAGAACTGATTACACATTGCCAAGATTGTGACAGTTAGGGCTGAATGATGAAGAATGACTGTGTGACTTGCCTAGTGCCTCGAGGACACATACCCATGTTTCCTGAAAAGTTGTCTGATGTTCCCATCATGCGCTGACCCTCGATGCTCTCCTGTTTGACAAGCATGCTGCAGGGAGCACTGCGCCGTCCCGCTGCTGCCACCCCAGATGGCGGCTTTCCGTCCACAGACACAGCCCTTTGGAAGGTGGCACGAGATACAGATGCCATGCCTGGACTCCTGACACCTGGAAAACAACGAGAGCAGCACCCAGCAGCTATAAGGGTGATGACACATACAGGGATAACTTGGAGAAAGACAGACATGCAGGAAAATATTACCCTTCCCGCTGTCGCCAGGGCAGCTCTGCTGCTTGTTCCCACCATCATTTCCACCTCCTCCAACTGCAGATTCTGGGTAAAAACTTGTGCCAGAGTTCTTCAAACCTCCAAAGATGGCTTCCAGCTGAGTATGATGACAGGAACATTCTCTCTCACACACAAAGTACAGATTCACTGGTAAAATGTATTAAATATTTATAATCATTATACCAACTAATATCTAAACGACGTTCCTCGAGATAATTTTCAGTTTGAACAGCACCCACTTTGTGTGGTATTACAAGTGCAGTTGTTACCTCCTCAGGGGGCTCAATCTTGATCTTGTCTATGTTTTCTGAGGTGGAGGCCATGATTCCAGAGCTGCTGCAGGCCCCCTGCCCATTCTTACCCTCCACCTCTTCCAACTTTGGTTTGATGTCAACAGGATCTTTGGATTCATCTTTGTTGAGGAGGTAGTGCAGCAGGGCATGGTTCTTCTCTTTCTTGGGGCTTCGCTGCTCTTGTTTCATATCAACTGTGCCAGTTGGAGGGGGCCCTGCACTACCAGCTAAGTCCACCATCCCGGCCTCCCGGCCAGTCAACGCCTTCCCTGTAGCCTCTGCGGTAATCTTGGCTACCTCATCCGGAGTGTTGCCATTCTGCAGCAGTTTATGTAGGATCTTGTGTTTTTCCTGCAGTGAGGCAGTGTAATGGGCAGCAGCCAGTGAGGATACAGCACTAGATGCCTGCCCCGAAGCTCCAGAGGAAGAGGAGACGCTTGTTGACGAAGGGCTGGTGACACAGCCTAGGGGCTCTTTAGGGTCTATTCCAGGTGGTGTGGTTGCACCATGTGGCAGATTGGGGTGGCTGCCAGATACATTGAGGCTGAGCTCCTCGGTTGGGGAGGTAAGGAGCTGCAGCAGCTTCTTGTGGCCCTTTCCATCAGGAAGTTGCCGGTGCTGCTCGCTGTTGCCGGCACTAGCCTCCCCGCCCTCCTTAGTGGCATGCGGCCCAGCCTGACTGTCCGGCCGCTCTGTACTACTGTCACCTGTCTGAATGTGGTGTTGATGGTGCAAGTGTTGGATATTGTGCTGATCTCCTACGCCACTGAATACGCCTGCCGGGCTGCTGGAGCCCCCATGGCTGGTCTTACATGCCGGCATTTGTGGAGGTTGTGGCTGCGAGGAGTTGATACTTTGAGAGTTGTCTGGTTTGTGGGCTGGTGAGGTCAGCGTAGAGGACAGGGGGTTGCCAACCCCTTCACTTATGGCCTGAAGTGCATTGAGGGAGCTGCTAGAGTAGGAGCTGTTTCCTCCAGCGCCACCAGTTCCCCCTGCAGTCCCAGCACTGCTTGGGCCCATAGGAGAATGTATTCCTGGAACAGAAGTTAGCGTGTCCATGAGCCGGTCACAGTGCAATATGTTGCGCATCAAACAGATCATTAAATCAACCAGCAGAAGCACCACAAGAACATTTGATTTGTCCCACACATACCTCCTGGAGAGAACTGGCTGGCACCCATTTTGGGGCTCCCACGAGTCCTGGGGGACATCATGAGATTCTGCTGGGATATGTTCATGCTTGGGCTGCCTTGAGAAGAGCCGTTCATGCCCAGTCCAAAGCCCCCACCCTGGTATGGGGGCTGCTGTTGCTGCATACCAGGACCTGGGTGGTTCATCTGATTCATCTTGATTTGGTTCATCATCCGGTTGGCACCGCCATACATGTGGCCACCCATCTGCCCCATTTGGGCCTGCTCATTCATGCCGTAGCCTCTGTTCATACTCATCACCCCTCCAGGTGGCATGTTCATTTGGGTGCTAGAGTTTACATTACCAATGCCCTGTGGCCTCATGCCACCCTGGCTGCTGCGGTACCCATTCTGCTCCCTGAAAGTACGAAAGCAGAGGAAGCAAAGCCTTGGCTTTAATGGCTTGGTATTATCTTGTTAAGTAACAGCAGGGACAAGCTTCCCACTCCAAGACAGGAAACAGAAGACATCAGAATCTCACCTCTGTAGCAAGTGTGTGGACAAGAAGCACTGTGGCTCGTTGGTCATGGGGTGGCGGTACAGTTTGCTCTTGGTCTGTGCCGTGACTGGGGTGCCATCGGACAGCGAGAAGCGATACAGGGGGGTCTCGGCGTGCCCCTGCAGAAAGGCTGTGGATCCAGAAGACTAAATGTCACTAAATGGCACTAAGAAATCCATACCCCTACATGCAATGACCGTGTAGCATGGCTATACCTTCATGGTAGTGGCGCTTATGAGACCAGGGCTGCCCTTCACTGTGTTGTATGAACATCTGAATACACCTACGCAGGAGGTCTTCCCAGCCCGGCCGCATGGACACACGCAGGGAGGTTTGGTCAATCTGGATCAGCCTGCCTGTTCCGGATGCCAAAAAAACAGCTCAACATGCCGCTTGCCTACAGCATTCACTGTCTCTTCAGAATTTCTACCACCCATGCCTTACCTGAAAGCTCATGTTTGGTGTTGAAGACCTCTGTCCTTTCTACAGCAGTCATACGCCGGGCCACACAGATCATACACGACAGGAGATCTGCAGATGGGAGTTGGAAACAATCATGGTTACTGTGCTGCTTCAACGCCAACACTGTCTACACCAACAGACACATCAATCCACCACATTTAACGAGAAGCTCAACAGTAGATCATCCCAGAGGCCATACCATCTCCCTCCTCCTTCATGGCCTTTGGCTGGGTTAGTGCAAAGCACTGCATGGTCTCATATTGGGGGTTAACAGGCCCTTCCTCAGCAGGGTTGTGGCAGAACTTCACCAGCATGCGGCAGTTGAAGGTGTGGCTCTTCTGTCGGGAAGCCTCACCACCCCAGGACACACCGTTCACTGTATAGACATAGACAAACAGAAGAATTAATGTCCAAGACACCAAGGTGTGGGGAAAAACTCACAAGTGTATTTGCATTTATTGGGAAAAACACAGGAATTTATTTTCCACTGTGGAGACCACATCCTTTGTTCTTTCTGTTCTACCTGTTGAATATAAAGCTTCAAAGGGGAAATTCCCAAACACACAGAAGAAAATGCCACGGGAGTGAGCTTTAACCGTCATTGAAAATTAGTTTTACATCTTTAAATGCTTTCCTAGCATATGCCAAGAGCAATATAACAGGCTGTAAACATTTTCCTTCAGGATTCTATAATTAAACAGTCAGAGTCAGGTAGAATTGCCCATTTCCAGTAAACACATCAAGTGCCTCGAGCCCCCCCCCCAAAGTTAACTGCTGCTGAATCTCAGCTTGTCTTTCATCATGAAATGCATTGGAGGCAGGCATACCAGTACACACAGAACACAGCCACAGGAAAAGCTTCCGTTGTCAAAACCCATGCTGTTGTGTTGAAAGCTCGGATGACAAAACAAGATCTACCATGTTGGGTTTTAGATTCGTAGTTGGTATCTGCAGGCATCTCCCATTATGAGCACAGGATGTAGAGGAACTGTGTGTTTAATTTATAGAACAGCTGGCATTGCCACCACTTATTTACGTAGTGGGTACTCCCCTATTGCTCCGGCAGCATGTGCCCTGGTACTTCACAATAGCTGTTTGGAGTACACATCTGAAGTGCAATGTGGATGGTGTGCATGTGTGAGTGCGATGGCGCTCTGCTGTCTGCGTATGCTTACTGTTGGACTTGGGGAGGTTTTTGTGGAACTCCTCACGGTCCTCTTCATGAAGGATGGCATACACACTGGTGTTGACCAGCTCTTCCTGCTTATACTGCAAGTACTGGGTCACGTTGTCCGACACGAACACGATGTTGCCCTCTCGGCTGACCACAAACAGGAAGCCGTCCAGGGCCTTAGGATGGAAAGGGTGGGCATACATAAGCAAGAACATAACTATGTTGGAGGAAGGGATGGGGTCATGCCTGAAAAGGGAGAAGCACAAGGCAGAACAGAACATGGGGAGGGAGAGGGGTTGGGGAAAGAGAAAAGGAACACAGGCCTACTGCCACGCTTCACCGGACACCTACATCAACTATTTCAGATACTGAAACAGTGGCTGGGTATGATTAATGTCCTGAAAGCTCCGCCCCATTAATCAAGCGACCAATCAAGGCGCGGAGTTTGTGTTCCACTGCTGCCCCCTGCCCCCTGTCCTCAAGCTCACCTGCAGTAGAAGCGGCCCCAGATGGTCCTTGTCAATGACCCCCTGGCCTGTGGAGGACACATCCGCCTTCTGAACATCATCACCACAGGATGCCTTCCCTGGAGACAGATCGGCGATGGGGGTCATGTCAAAGCCCCCGACAGTAATTACGTGACAAGACCACAACCTTTCTGCACTGGCCATTTTTCAAAACCAGACATACAGCGAGACACTCCTGCAAATATCCCAGAGCACATTAAATGTATACATATGGCTACTAGAACAATGTATTAATTCATCATCATCATCATTATTATTGTTGTTGTTTTGTTGTAGTTATTATTATTATTGTTGTCATTTTTCTAATATAGTAATGAAACCTTGTTACCCTTTGTCTGGAACAGTTTTCTGTTCAGTGAGCAAAATATGAAATGTCACTGAAAAGAAATGTGGAGTTTCTCTCTTACATCATGGTCCTAGAAAACTTGCCTATGATCTCTTGACATCAAACATTTCTATTTTCTCTTAGCTAATCTTATTTTGACTAGTACAGCCTGGAAGGACCCCAAGATCTGTCACAGGAACCACAGGTAACGGAAACAATAAATCTGATCTCATTTGAGGTCCAGTGAGTCACGATCATTATCATAATTTTGTTTCTTTTAACTATACTGTGATTCAGAAAAGAACATTTTGATGACTGTAATCAGTTTTCAGTTAGAACATTCAACCACCAGGGGGAAGTATGATTCAGTTTTCAACCAGTGAGTAAATCATGCAAGGTTTTCAGCTCATAATACCCAACCAAGCTCAAGGATAGGTTTAATGCAGGTCAAAGTCTGCAAGCAAACAAGGAGCTGAGGAATACCTGCCACAGTTCTGCAAAAACTTCAGAAATGCTCACATGATACTACATGATTCTGCAGACTGTTTTAACCATATTTATTTTTTTAAAATGCTGGAAATAAGGTAAAAAAAAAAAAAAAAAAAAAAGATGTTCATGCAATTTCTAGGCTTTTTTGAAAGTGTTTTGCAGAGGTTCACACTGTACTTAGGAGGCTTTAAAATGCATTTTTACTTGGAACGAAAGTGTCGTGTAAGAAAAATCACAGGAGGAGAAACATTGACAGGGAGCAACAAAGGGGGAGACTTTGTGTGTGTCTGTGCGTGCCATTTCATTATTCACTTCCTGTAACTATGGTAACATCTCTGCGCAGAGTGAGAGACAGCTATACCCCTTCCTTTTCCTATTGAGATAGCAAAGATTCTGAGAACTGTCATCATTTCCAAAGTCTCACTACCTGAACGATAACGCCCAGATTGTTTATGCATTACATATGATGTATGGTTCTTAAAAATGTGACCGTCCCTTTGAAAAATGGGCCAGACTATCCTCTCCTCTACAGTCAAAGGTATAATAGAAAAGAAAAATGAAAAATAATAAATCTGACCTTCACACTGACACTAAAGTGTATAGTTTACATCTAAAGGCAGTGACAAAAAAAACAAAGCTTAGGCAATGCAAATCTAGGATTCTCATGCTGCAAACACATCTGAATCGCCACATCTATAGACCTTGAGAAATCCACTGAACTGCATATAGATGCATACAAAGAAATGCCAAAATGCAATGCTGGGCTGAGAAATCGTACCCTGTTCCTTTATTTGCCTGATCTGTCGGACAGTCTCCTTCAGAATGGCACATTTGTCTGGCTTGACATTGAAGTTGTCGATGTCGCTCAGGTTGGCCGAGATCAGCTCGGCCAGCTCCTCTATGTATTTGCTCTCCTGCTCCCGCCGTCTCTTGTCACACCTGGAGAGGGTGCCATCGTGATGAGTGTGTGTCACCATGACAACCCTAAGAGGCTCTTGGAAACCTACTGAATTCTTAACAACGAGGTGTTAAAATTTTCATTAAGGCTTAAATCAACCTAACAATTAAAGGGAAACAGGACATATGGGGGAAAGCACACATCCAAAGAAAGAATCAAATATTTATTTTGACATGGAAAGTTAGTCATAGAATATCTGTTCATGTAACTTATTATTCTTTATTTTATCAAGACGTCAAAATAAACACATTTAGATATGCTAGACCCAGCTTGCCACTCACCCCAAGCCAGGCGTTTCACAGGAAGAGAGTTTGCGTTTTCGATCGGAGCACAGTGGCTCCAAGGAGTTATCCCCCAGTCCACTCATCTTGCACACATATCAGCACCTGGGGAAACATGACGTATGGATGATTTAAGTACCACTGATACAGATGTATGACATTTCAAAGCTTTTTTCATTAGAGGCATTCAATGTTCGACTTATTTTCCTATCCAATAAATGGACGGGCATTTTTTTTATAGCAGGTGTGGTGGGTTCAGGGGATGCTGAATGGACTTTGCTCTGCCCTGGATTATTAGGGCACTGACAATAAGCCATGATCCATGACAAACCCCATTAGCAAGGATCCCATCGCCCTTCCCAAACACCACACGTGGGTCAGCTGCAGGAAGTGGATAAGAAGGGAGTTATGATTGTGCTTGACTTTTGTTGATAGTTGCTAATTCACGACAAACAGGGCAGAATAAATACAATGCTGGGTGCATCTGCTTTTTTTCCCTTCCCAGTAGGTATGCGGAGTTCATTTGCACCTCTCTCATCCAAGAAATGCCTTTCTATTTGGCTGGTTCTGTCTCCTCACCTGTGGACAAACAAGCAGTGGGATTCACATCCCAAAAAAGGCGGATCAGGCACCTCTCTGCACACACTTCCCAGATAAACCTTAAAATTGGGATTTGCCATATTAAGGCCACACCAGGTTTTCTGTATGCATCTGAACGGTTTTGTAAGGTATTGTCATGCCACAGCTGGCTGAATGTAGGGTTAACAACCCATCATATCCACTTAGGTGGAAAAGGAAGCCTGCTCGCTTACAGTGTGTGACATCTTTAGAACTAGATGCTGACAGAACAGCAGCAATGTATTATCCAGAAATCCTGTCAACTCCCCCCCCCCCGCCGCCCGCCCCATCTAATCCATACTCCTTCCACATCCCTCAAACTCTACAATCTCCAGCGCCCCGTACACAATCTCCTTACCTCTCCAAAAAACTTTATTGAAAGCTCAACTTTTTATGACTTGTCTCGGTGTAATCAGGTTCACCAATTCTGCGTCTGTTGCTGTCCTTTCATGTGCTGCCATTAAGTGACACTGCTTCAGTTTTGGTGCAATTTGACTAAAAATTTAATATGTCCCAGCTCATCACCTGCACAATGTTCCTGGGAATTCTGAAAAATAACTACCACATAGCAACATTTTTGGAGTTACTATGTTCACAATATCAAGGGTCTTCTGCAGTTACCCTTCCCTTTGCTGCGACTAGGCAGCGTTTCTTCAGCTTTAACACAATTTGTCTCAGAATGAGGTCACTTTCATATCCTCTCCTATACAAAGTCCTTATGCAGTCTGAGATCTGAGAAATACTTTCTGAGGTATCTCACTAATGAGAGTCTGAGGCTGTACTTCTCTTTGCTCTCATTATGCAGTACTGCTTCAGTTTTGGTGTCATTTGTCTCCAAATTTCAGCATTTCCATATCATCACTTATACAATGTCTCTGAAAAAAAACAAAGATTCATTACTTCATGAGCTATTACACTAATGGGTTAAGTGTCTGCGGCAGCAGAATAAACTAGGAGCACCTGGGAAGTGTTTAAGTATGCGTCGCTTAACATTCGGGTTACGTTCTGTCCAATAGCATGTCAGGCGACTTGGATACTATGCGAATATCATATACACTGTATACAAATCTGTATGATATACTGCACCCATACTGGACCTGAACTGCCTAAATAGCCAAGATATTTTAATGTATATTCTCTGTTAAAGTAATAATAAAAATTACATTAAAGTAAACACATAAATGCCTAAGATAAATATTTGTTATCGCTATAAAGTATTATGTGTATTATAAGTTAGATATGTAGTATACCATTATATGGCTGGCAACACAGTCACTTTGTTTATACTAGCTACACATGGTGCACTGGCTGCTTTGGCTAATGGGACACAGCAGACCTATCACGATTTTTCGATTCCGTTTTAACCTTATGGAACCTCAGACGTATATGCGGTTGGACATTGTGCGGAAGGACGTTAACCAACACATAAATGTATATAGTATATATAGGCTAAACACAAGATAATATTGGAAGAACAGTTTTTAGAAGAAGAAGGTCTTTAAAAGAATGATTTACGCTCTCGCAAACAGGTCCGCAGACGTACAGAGGTGTACAGCCCTGTATATAAAATGAGATATGGTGTCCTGATTGTCTGAGGCAAACGATTTGTGCAGTATTGTCTCTGACAAAGTCAACTATCACATACCTCTCAAAAGTAGCAAAGTCACCACTAATTCCTATGTGCAATAAATTCATACATCTAAAGTACATTATCCTACGTTGTGCAAAGCTAGATTAGTTTTAACACACTAGGAACCGTTTGAAGTGAAAACCACAACTGCAAGGGCAGGTTTATTTACAAACCGTTGACCGAAAGGTTTATGTATAAACATTTAAGCAACCACGCCAAACAGAGTGGCCAATTGCCACAGCTTTTGCTGAATTAACTAAATAAGAATTGAGCATCATATTAAGAAGCCACGGTCTCCTTGACACAAAACTGAGCCAAGTTAGATTCTGATGACTTCCGCAAAAACAAGTTGTGTAGCTGAATATCAGGTTTCCCATCATACAAAACTTGTTGATTTTTGAAGCGCCTCACCAACCCTGCATAAGAACTGCTGAGTGAATCCGGTCTGTGCCAATGTGGAGTAAAAAAAATAAACAAACAAACTGCTCAGGTGCCTCTTCTGACTTTGAGCGCGAGATAAAATGAAGAGTGAGGGTCAATGTACCGCTCTCCTCCCACCTGCGGTGACCCTAGAGCACAGGAAAAGCACCCGGGCACAGCAGCCAGAGAAATGTCTCATTAAGCATGTGCGATTTTCCATTTCCCTTAATTAGCTAGCCTAATCTACAGACCGAGCTGAGACGTAGAATGACATCAAACAGAGTTCAATAACCATGGATAGCATTACATTTAATTTGCTTTAAAAGACAGAGGGACCCAATTTTCCAATTAGAGAGAAAGCTTGGTGTTAAAAGTTCAAATTGGACCCCATTCTCCCAGATTCACCCAGTTCCGTGTTCGCTTTCCTGCCTGCTAGTGTGACAGCAAGGATGTGGCCTTATTTGAAAAGCACAGCTCCACATAAGACAAATTGAAGAGGAAAAAAAATTATGGGAATTAGTGATTCACTGATAGACGGTTAGGGGCTCCGCTAACTAAGGAATCATTCTTTTTCTGCAGATGTGTGCCACCATCTGTACCATCTGACCTGCCCCACAACAAATCCATGTGATTAATATGAACATTAAGACATCACACACACACACACACACACACGGAATTATAGATGGAACACACACAAGGAATGAAAATTCACATTTTTTAGACTGAAGATATTTTGGTACACAGAAGTCAAGCCACTGCAGTATAAGAGCAGGCTGTGGAGAACAAATGACTATCCGGCGAGCAAAAGCCCCAGGGAAATGGGTCACCTCTCATTTCGCGTATGCAACTGCGCTTTCCACAAGGCAGGAAAGTCAATAATCACGCACCGCAGGCAGACCGGCACGGTGGCTCGCTATCTGAGGCATGCAAAAAACAAACCTGCAGACAGGAGAAACAAGGCTGTTTGTCTAAAGATCTCCTGAGCAAGCCCCCTGTCCATTCCTCCACCCTCAGCAGGATCTTCAACAATGAGGACTATTGACAAGCCACAGCTGGCCTCTTACACCTCAATAGATGAAATCATTCAATTACGGCACAACGAGGCCAGAGCCAAGAACCAAAACTCAGCCAGCCAGTGATGTCACACTTATAGTGTCTCACTGGGTTCTGCAGGAAAAACAAACAAACAAACAAAAAGCGATATATAATTAATTAATTGATGCATGGTAGTGCAGTGGGTGGCACATGTCTCACACCACCAGAGATGGGTATAGGAATTCCACCAGCACCCTGCATGTTTCCTCCATGTTACATGCTCCCTCCTTCCCCCAAGACTTCAGAGACATCGTTCCAGTTAAAGGTGAACTGGCATCTCTACATTGCCCTTGGACCACCATCCCATTCAGGGCTTACCCCTACCATCTCCCATGACACTGTACTACAAATACAGTATGGATAATGAACGGAACAACAGCAGTAAAAATGGTGATCAATAACTTTTGCCAATGATGATTAAATTTAAAAATAAATTTGGAGCAATACTGACATCAGCTCCAACCGCCAACCTTCCCCACATCCCCACCTTCATGAAGCCGTTGATATTCATTAGGAACATGAGTGTCCTGTCGATCAAGAGGAGACTGGGTGGAGCCTGGGGTTAAGCGCTGCCAGCGAGAGCGTAGTGGCCTACATTAATAGATAGGCACACGACACAGAGCAGCGTAAACACACCATGCTCAAGCGTGCCACCAAACACCGCGTCCATTTCTGGCACATTCTTGCCAAGTGAGACAGGTGTCTGGAAGCTGCAGGACCCAGAGAACAGCCTTGGATGCAAACACACCCCCAGATAGAACAGCGCAGCCACACAGCATCCCCCTTCAATAAATAGAAACAATTCGGAACTATAAATATGCATAAACACTAGAAAACTGCTCTGCACCAAAGTGGGGGGTAAGGAGGAGGTTTTGCTGCTTAGAACGGTTTACAGTAGACATCTGACACCTTCCTTTTAATTGAGTCTGAAGAGCGGCAGTCCTTCATTATCCCACTGCCACATTCTACAGGGGATAATCCTCTGTCAATTACCCTCACTTATTATGCTCTCTGTGCGCGTCGAGAGCCCGCCGCCTCACCGCCGCTCTGCTCGGGGAAGGGCCCCGTCACCCCATCGACTCCCGGCCCCCGGCAGCGTCGCAGACGGCCCACTCGGCCAGAGGGCTCGCCAGGAGCTGCTCCCCCCGCTCCTCAACTTAGAGTGGCTGGATAATGAAAGCCAAATCCTTGTTTTGATAACCTAGCCTTGCCCCTAATTTTCACCCTATGTCGATCTCTTAGGGGGGGAGAACACATAATAGTCTGACTATAATGTCATGCTTCTTCTCGGGCGCTGAGGCTTGTGAAAACAAATCCGTGTGATTATGCATACGTCGCTACGCCCGCCGGGTGCTGGATTTCAGAGCCCCAGCCCGTGCGAGGGAAACCGTGGGAGTACGGAAGGAGATGCTTTTCTTTGTGCGACATGTCAACATGAACAAAATGAGTCAGAAGCAGACGCCTCGGCCCTGCCGACTCACCTCAGTAGCAGCGGAGAACGTTACAAACGGAGCTTCATTAAGCTTCACATCCTAGAGAAAGAATGAGACGTAATTTGGTTTAATAGGTCTTGGTTGCAGCAAGTCACGCCACTACGGAGAGCTTACTCCATCTTAGTGATTTCTTTGAAAGTGAATCACGGAGAGGAAAAAAAAAAAAAAAAACTGAGCACTGCATGCATTCATGGCTCCAGTTTTTTATATATATATATATATATATATATATATATATATATATAGCTACAGCGACAGTCAGTCTGTTGTTTGTGGCCACTGGGGTCATGTGACTGGACTGGGGAGAAAATGGCAAAGAAAGCAAGTGGACTTGCAGTTACACCACTGGAGCTTCTCCAGGGCAGAGAACAAGGCACTCGGGAGAGACGAGAGGACAGGAAAGGTACCTAATCAGCCCGTTCTCGTGACTAATGATGCGTGCGCGTTGGAGATCCATTAAGCAGCTATTCACAAGAGTGAATCTGCACTGTCAGGCCATGCTGGAGGGGGGCGCAGTGTCCCACAGCCCGGTGAGCCATGCTGCCCTTCTCTCCCTCTCCATCACGACTCTTTTTTCACATGTGATGGTCTTCTTTTTCCTCCCTTGCTAATCATCTGAAGTCATGTAGTCTCCCTTCATCCATCAGAGTAGGACCAAGTCCCAAGAGTCCCACGAGAAAGCAGGGGTGCCTGATGTAAACCAGCCGGACCTCTCTGAATGTGCACCATTCCAATACGGGTGGGCTGTGCTTGCACGGATGCTGCGCGTATTTACCGTGATGACAGCATCCTGCCCAGGGTTACTCAGGGCTGAAGCAGCTTCATGTAGTGACACACAAAAAGTGGATCTGATCTGCAACGGGACGTTTCTCATACACAGATTCTCCTCATATTCTTACAAATGAGCAATTCAACAAGCCAGAGACCAGCAGGACTGTATAATACCATGCAGCCTTCTGTTTGAGCCTTGCTGCCAGTACGATCCAGCAGTCAGTATGAAAAGGGGCACTGGAGGAAGGAGCTGTAGTGTTCACACTTCCTGTGTGCACCTTCACATTTGGGTGCTGCAGACAGTGGAAGTGCCCGGTGCAGTGAGAACATCCTCCCGTGAGAGGCCCTGACACGCCACTGAAGGTACCGCTCTGCCTAGGGCATGGCGTCCTGCCCGGCCCCCCTGGTCTGTGCCACAGAGGGCAAGATCACGCTTCTGTCCCGTAACCTACGGGGACACCAAAAGGGCAGCTCATAATCCCCCCCCCCCATGAAGTTAAAACCCAAAACCAGATATTTTAAACTTTCAAAAATAAACAAATTGTTTAATTGTTCAAAAAAAAAAAACTTCATTTACTTTACGGTCAGTGGCGCAGTACACAGGGAGGCGACTGCTGAACGGATTCGGGTGTTAATGGAACATTCCCAGCATAAGAGCTGATGACTGGGGCCGTGTGCTTATAGTGCTTCACAGGAGTCGGGGACTGACAGCACATGGCATGCAGCCTGCCACAGCATGGCCCTATGCACGGCATTCTCACCCCATAAACATAGGAAATACAGCAAGAAAGCTTTAGCTGCTACCATAGAGGTTTGCTCTTAAAGTAAATAAACAGTTATTATTAGTTGTTATTATTAAAAAAACAAACAAAGCCATGGAGATGCTGCTGTAGAGGACAAAGGGGAAAGCAAAGCAATCAGGTTCCCTAGGGGTGCAGAATTATCCCAAAGTCACCTCCAGCACCTAGTCCCCCCTACTCCCCCCAAGGCTATGGAGTCCCGAGGGGCTGTCACAGCTCCAGACACAGGAAGGAAAGATGAATGCTTTGTTTCTGTCTCTCTGACAGGTGGAGCAGGGAGAATAATTTGATTTCTCCCCCTGTCTCTGCTGCAGCCGTCTCGCTCGCCGAGATCTGAGCAGCTCCCTCACCGTCAGAGTCGCAGGCGGCTGCTCCTGTGCGCTTAACCATAATGGCACCTGCTCATACATGTGTTTAACGTACAGTTCCCGCCATCTATTTCCCTCATGCAGCTGATTACATGCTGCCACTGCATTTCCCTTCTCTGCCCTCTGAAATCATCGGGGGGGGGGCAGGCCACCCCTACCAGAGGCTGGCCACAGTAATGATACTCAGCTGTGTCCCTCTATCAAGTCTATGGCCGATGCATTAAGGAAGGGGGACCTAAAACAAGTTGAACCATACAAGCATTACATGTTCTCATTCGTAAGCAACTACAAATGCAGTGATGCAAGTCACTGGGAGGCTAATCTTTCATTTTTAGCATGCAGATCCCAACTCACACTGTCAACAAGTCTGCTGTGGCCTGATGACAGTAACATGTGACCCCAAACCATCAGAAGGCATCAAATGTAGCAGGATGGAGGCAAACCCTGATTTCTGAAAATGGGGTAAATTAAGGATTGTCAACAGCAGATATCAACCCTTCATATATATAACAGATGGGTACAGACTGTCCCCGACTTACAACTCATACACAGAAGTTGAATGCATGTAAAAATACATTTCGGATGGCCGTACGCCCAGCAGCGCCACACTACCTAGTGAGCACTGCATGCTGTACCTGTATGAGAGTCACTGTGGAAAAGTATTGTACTGTATGGCAGCACGATCATCTCAGCCTCACACCATCTCCCAGTTTCATTCTCACACCTAAAAGTCAGAGAGATTATTCCGACATACCTCCATTTCCACTTACAACCTGTCCATCGGAATGGAACCCAGTCATAAGACTTGGATAGCCTGCATATCTTTTATTAATGCCAAACATTTGTGTGTGTGTGTGTGCGTGCATGCCTACATACATGGGGGGGGGGTATAGTTTGGATACGACAAGTTGCATGTCCCATAAGGAAGAAAAAAAACATATATAGTGTGAGGAAAGGCTCAAAGATTGCATTTTTTATTGCAACATACAACACTTAACAGGAAACACTCAGGTCTGGCTGCGTACTGTACTGAATGGTAAATGCAAACCGAGATCCAACATCTGTAAATAACCATCAAAGTGACACTCAAAAGAAACTAGATGCTGTCAGAACGACAACAATGCATTCCCCAGACGGTTCTGTCGGAACCCCAGTCTAATCCTTACTCCACCCACACCTCCCAGCCTTTACAATCTTTGGCACCCCTACACATGCTCCCCACCTCTCCAAAACATTTTTATGAAAAGCCTCACTTTGTACAACTTGTCTCAATGTATCTAATATCGTCTGTGGCTGTCTTTTCATGTGCCATCACTAAGTGACATTGCTTCAATTTTGGTGTGATTTGTCTCAAAACTAAACAGGTTACATACACATCATCACCTATGAAGTTTGATAAAGATCTATCAAATACTTTTAAAGTTACTGCTTTCATAAGACCAAGCACCTTCTGTGGCTGCTATTTCCTTCCTTTGCTGCAATCTACTGCAGCTGCTTCAATTTTGGTGTGATTTGTCTCTAAAGTAAATCAGATTCATTTTCATCCATATAATCTTTTAGGGAATCAATAAGATCCACAAAATACTTTTTGAGTTATCACTAGGGATGCACCAATACTGATACCAACATCGGGTATCGGGCCGATACTGCGGTCAAATACTCATACTCGTGAAAACTGTCCGATACCAAAAACCGATAGAACAATTGCTACATCATGTTAAAATTCAAAGCCGCTGCATTTTGTCAGACTGTACGGTCTGTTCTGCTAAAGTGTCAGGAGGTAGAAGGGACAGTACGACATTTAATACAAACAATTAGACCAAACATCTAAAGACGCACCATAGCGCAGAGTACACGGAGTTTGCTAATGCTAGCAGAGAATGACCGCAACAACAAGCTTGAGCGCAAATATTGGAGAAGCGAGAGAAAATGAAACCAATGCGTTATTTATATCTAACATTAAATAACTAAACATATTTAATGTTAGATATAAATAACGCTTCAGTTTCAATTATCAATATAAGTACACCTGGGTATATGCATTTTTCGCTCCTATAAAAAGAAAAAAAAAACGATCATGGCGAAGTGGACCGGTCACAGTTCTTGTGGTCTGCGCACTGCGACGTACAGTTACATTTCTGGGGAGGTGCTCGTTAGGCTACGGTGGAGGGTACGCGGCTACAGCCTACTTATGATGGAGATGTGACGCAGAAGTATAAATCAGCATTTACAGTCAAGGTTTTGTTCCTCTGTAAAGACCATTCAAGCTGAGAATTGAGAAGCCTGATATAAATGATTGAGCTGAAAATTCAGGTTTCAACTAAGGTAAATCACTAAGGTAAAAGTGATCAACTGCTTACATGTATGAAAATGTATGAACTTTAGCGCAAATTCTGGAGAAGGGAAAGGAAAAAAACTAAAACGTTATTTATATCTAATATTAAATAACTAAACATATTTAATGTTAGATATAATTCAGTTTCAATAACCAATATAAAGTACACCTGATTGTATTCTTTGTTCACTAATATAGAAAATCAAACAGTGCTTATTAATTAAACATTGGTATCGGATTGGTACTCGGTATCGACCGATACCCAAAGCCCAGGTATCGGTATTGGGACAGAAAAAGTGGGATCGGTGCATCCCTAGTTATCACACTCACAAGGTCAAGTATCTTCCACAGTCACAATTCCTTCTGCTGCCACTAATCAGTGTTGCTTCAATTTTGGTGTGATTTGTTTCAAAATTTGGTCATTTCCAGATCTTCACCCATAAAATTATGTCTGCAAAGTATGAAAAAGACACCTCAAACACTTTGCATTATCATGCTAATGCGAGAAGTCTCCCAAAGCCATACATATTCCCCTAACTATGGAATACAATGACAGCAAATTCATCAGGTACCTTTCCCATTGCTAGCAGTGAGGATACATTTTGGTACTTTCTGAACAGTTTGTGTTGTATGTGCTGTTCACATATGCATGGTTTAGCAATGCATCTACCCCTTAGCTGCAGTGTAAGGTTGCAAGTATCTGCCCACCAAGGCTGCATCCCCGCATCACCCACCTTTAACTGAAGAGGAATAACGAAGTTTCAGTTTGCTCCCAGCTGGAATCCTGTCAGTCCAGACTACGTTCTGGTTTAACTGTGGAAACAGAAGATGGCCCGGAGTCTTTAGCACCCTACTAATCAGCAGAGAGATGACAGCACACACTGGATCAGCTTTTCAGTCTACAGAATTTTATGTGAATGAAGAAAAAAAGTGTAACTTTACATTCTTACAAATAAAAAAAAGTGTCACATCAATATGAAAGCACAAACTAGACATATTTAACACACAGGACAGGCTGTGTCTATATTACAGCAGTGAGAAATCATCATTAAAAACATTACACGGCTGTCAAAATTTGAGCCACACATTCAGTACCACATGTGTTCATTTTGTGGACTTTGAACCCCCAGCCTTGGGGTCTTGAACCTTTTCAACAAATCAGCCCAGCGCCCTCGGCAGCATTACATTAGGCTCCCTCAGGATCCAGCCAGATCATTCTACAGCTGTAGCAAATCCACAGAATAATCCAAAGACACCCCAAAACAGAAAGAGAAAGAGTGTACAGGCATCACTGCATATTCATGTAAGCTGAGTCTGAGGGCAGGCTAAGAAAAAGTAGGAAAGCAAACTGCATCAAACTTGTATAGCTGAAGAGTCACATGTATTATGACCAACACCCCAATCTCCCATGCTGCCCTCCCATTCAAAGAAAATAGATATATGACTGTTTCTTTGTAATCACTGACTGATGATTATTCACTTTGCCCCCCCCCCGGACCCCCACCCCACCATGACTTTCTCCTTTCTAATATTCAATGCAAAATTTAAGCACAGGCAGAGGCGAAGACCCCCAACTTCTCAATTAGCCTTCTTGTAAGTGTAAACTGGAGCCTGGAGTTGGCTCTGTGGCTCACCCTCGACAGCCACTCAGTGCACAGCCTAGGCCAGAAGTCCAGAGGCAGGCCTGGACCACGCTTCAGCCAGCCTCATCACTGACTGATGGGCGTTAACTTTTCTGCAGAAGCAACAGTACAGTATATGTAGCAGTTCTGCTTACAAACACAGAAGCACCACTTCTACAGGGCACAACCCAATGGAGCACATTTGCGTACCGACCATGATACCACGTCCTCGTGGGTATATCAGGCTCTGCAGTGGGGAGGACAATGGAGCGCCTCGGTGTATAAACCTGCCTGTATTTCCCGAAGACAGGCGAAGGAGAGCTGGCTTTTTGCCCCCTCAAGCACTGACAGTGATCACTGTCTTTTACTGCCAAATTGGCCATCTGGTGCATTCTCATTGGCTGCTTATATATTGGGAAAATTAAGAAAAAGTAGAAGCAGGCTGACTATTAGATGCCCTTTTATATTTATTTTTATATGCTTGTAACTTTTATTGGTGGGTGGATGCTGTGGTCCCACCTGCCCACATGACACATCTGAGCAGGCATCTTTAGGGCAGCCTACATACTGACCAATCACATTAAATTACACAGCAGTACCTTTAACAAAGCCACGGAGGCATGTCCATATTTAAGCACTTACGCGGCGCATTTCCTGTGCCGATTTAAGTACTGTGCTCAGATCTGACCCTGACACTCATTTACAAATCTGCCACTCCAGTTCTCTTCTCTGTGATACCATGTGGAAATGATAAATTAAAGACCTGAAATTTGCCCATGAGAATTTCATTTTCTTCGTAACAAAATCAGTTCATGTTTTTAGCCAGAGTGTAAGCTGCTGGGCGACACTGAGGCAGGTGCATATGAACAATTTAAACAGTCAGGCATCCATAACCCAGCAATGCTTTCATCAGTCCAGTGTAACAGCTACAAATGGCTGCCATGACAAAAATCATAAGCCCACCTTTCAACTGTAAGCAGTCTGTCAGTAGTCAGTAAACATTTGCAATTTTTTTAAATTCTAGGATTTTTAAAGGCCCGCTTAGCATATTACAGCAGACACTGTTTCATTGCATCGTTTTGTGGCCACAGCTGCCAAAATCGAAAAAGGAGGAACAATTTCAAAAGCTGAATGTCTTCTTTAAGTAGCAAAGTCCTGACAAGAATGATCATGTCACAGAACCTTTTTCCAAAAACGTGGTAGAAAGTTAGGTTTCAGTTATGTGGCCAAACTCCACTGTCAAAATGCCCTGCTGGCAAAAGAACAGCTAGAAAATAGCTATTCAGAGTGAACGGTGCCTGACTGGACCCCATCTACTGCGCTAAGTGGAGGGGATCGTCTCTGGCTGCAAACATTTTTCTTCTGCCTCATTATTATAAGCAGGCTTTCGAGAAACAGCCATTCGCCGCTTGTCAATGGACCCGGCGAGTCTGTGCATGCGCGCCACTACGTTTCCATCTGACCAGCTCTTGCACTTTGTGATTAATACCAGATGCAGTCTGTCAAGAGCGCTCTAGCTGGGTTGATGAATGGGCCTTCTCAAATCAACAAAGGCCTTTCTTTAACCGATGGGTGTTTCATTAATTGAAGGGGGGAGATTAACTGCTCAGACTGATAGAATGCGCCACACGGCCATAACAAAGGGAAATTGGCTGTATTTTTACCAAAAAATGCCACCGTCTTTTACTTTAAAACATTGACTGCTTCCAGGCAGACTATTAAGCATTCATTACACTCCTAAGCTGTAATCTTATAGGAAAGAAAACTAGAACTAATGAGGTTATACAGACTTGCAGATCGAGCCACGGAGTTGGACGGTTTTGGAGGGGATTCAAAGCACAGTAAGGCTCAATTTCTGTTCCGTCCTTCTTCCTCTCAGACACTCAACATTTGTCACTCTAGAAAAAGACAGTAAAAAAACAGGTAAGCCAGAGCCTCAGAATGGCCACTGAAGGAACCAGTCACTGAAATAATTCTATGAGCAAAAAGTTGAAGCCATAGCGAAGAAATATGGCAAGCAGCGCACACACACACCTAACAGAACATGGCACAGAGCCAGGCTTGCTTTGCTTAATTTTTCCATTCCACACATAAAGCTACATTGTTTGAACTTTCAGTGACTTTTCTTAGCTTTGCCCCTAAAACAAAAACAGCAGTTAGAGAAAATGCAAAAACCAGCCAAGCCACAATTTGGCACCTGGCCTCCTATTTAACAAATCAGACCACTGTGACTAATAAAAAAAAAGAGAAGAGAAAGAAGCTGATCTACAGCCTGGGGGGGGGGCATTCACTGAAACACATGTTTGTGGGGGGGGTGGATGGTGGCAGCTCGAAAAGCCATACCAGCAGTCTTATTTTGGAGCTTGCCACGGTTAGAGCCCAACCCTGAGCCTCTACCTACAGTAACAGCAGACACTTAATATAATCTCCAAACGGCTTGTGGTGAACATGCACAATTAGACAGCACACAAAAACAGACCCAAACAGCAGGTTTCTCCACACGTCTGCTCGGGTGTGTCGGGTCAGGGTGACGCCAGCAACCTGCTGTTTGCATCTTTTTCGAAGCAAAAAAAAACTGAAAACTCGTCCTGTGTGAATGGCTCTTTTCATACTATTGAGGAAAGTCTCCTCTTGTTGGAAAACATTTGAACACAAACCTCCTCTGTACGAATTAGGTACACTAAGGTCACTTTAGAAGCCCGGGGATGCACTTGGGCAAAAAGTGCTGGAATTACACCACGAGAGAAATGCTGAGCACCAGGACTGGCCTAATCCTCTTTGGCAGACAGAGCCACTTCTGGTCTCGCACTTACACGTGTTTGTAAGGACGTTAAATGCTGTATTTGTAAAACACCTACTAAAGCGCCTTTGTGCGTTTCTCCCTGTGTCTACATTTCAAAAGTTAAAAACATAGAGGGTCTGAAATGGAGGCCAGGGCAGGCATTGCCGTATCGCTGCCCGCTCCACGTGCCTGTGGGTCCTGCTTGCTATAATACAGTTGCTGCACTCCGGACAAGAATAGCAAGGACAGGGAAGCCTGAAATAAGGCTGGTAATCTGAGCTGCATGGGATGAGGGTGAGTGAAGCAGCAGGCGGACACAGAGACTGGCTCCACGGCACTGAAGTCCTCACTGAACCCCACAGAGCGTCCTCTCAGCCACCGTGCTGACATATCCATGCTTTATAGACAAATAACTTAAAGTCAACACACAAACACACACTTAGAGGAAGCAAATTCTTATGGGCAAACACTACACAGCAACCCTTCGCAGAGACCGAAAACAAACGTCATCAAAAGGCTTGCTGAGTCACTGGTGAAAGAGTGCGTCAAGAACAAAAAACAACAAATAAATAATAAAACGTGGCCTGATGTGCCCCATCCCTGAGGGCCGCACACTGTCACTACAAACCCACAAAGACGGCTGGGCTCCCCAGGACATACCGAGAATGGGCCGGAGCCATCAGCCTGCTGCATAATGTTTCATTTGTTTGCTTTGTTCTATCAAGAGATTGTGTAAAAAGCCGAGTGACGGATATCATAAGGAGGCGACGACAGCTGACAGGGAGACCCTCCCGGGCTATGTGCAGATACGTACTATACATAACGTGAGATGTATATTCAAACCTTCAGGAGGACCAAATGGGGGCCATATTAAAATGAAGGCTGGTGGGGATCGGGGGACAGTGGAGTGCAGGAATACTGCAGCAGCGCTTCATCATGCCGGCTCGGCAAGGTGAAGCTTAGCGTCTCACAGCAGGACTATCAGCTTTTCCAGAAGCGTGGTGCACCTGGCGGCCGGGCGCCGAGTCGCCACCAGACCGTTACGGACGCCACCGGGGCCACGCCGCTCACGTCACAGCGGCCCGTCGCTCTCCCAGCCGCACAACGCCTGCTAGGAACGATTAACACCGCCCCAGCCAGTTTCACGTCCCAAGACGGCCACTTCAGGTAAGTGCCAAAAACAAGCGATTTCACATTGACTACAGTACGTGTTTAAGTGGACTTTAAACACAAAAGGCACCATTGTGAGGCAGCAGCAGACTGAGGTGGTTTTCACACATCAGTGATAGGGGGAGCTCTTCACAAAGTGACAAAAGAAAAGAATTACAAATAGCCCCTGCGCGATTATTGGTGTCACCCCCTGCTGCTTTCCCATGTGACCCTGCAGTCGGCCAAAGTCCTTGCTAGGCACTGCCCTGCACAAACACTCCCTATCAACTATTAATCTATAGACTATTTGTTTAGATTAATCGACCAATCGGTAAAATAATTTTCCTCCAGAAAAACAAGTTTACCATTTAAGTTTTCTATTTTGACAACAAATTGTATGTCATTGTAGAGCTTTAGATAACGGACACCAGTTTTTCGGCACTATATGGACGGATTATTTTCGTCCACAATTCGATAAGCAGATTAGTAATGTGTCAAAAAAATTAATGAGATGTGTATTGTGATGCCCAAAACTTAGTAATCTGCATAAATTTGGTGTATCCTAATGTTTATTTAATTCGGTTAGCAGAGCATAGCACATACTACTGTTTTGGTATATCATGGAAGCGATAAGCATTGAAGAGGCGGTGAAGAAAGGGACTAATTAGCAACCATAGCATCTTCCAGAAGAGGAAGTAAAAAGACAGTGGTGGTGTGGCGGTACTTTTTGCTGCTTAAACTCCAACACTTTTTTGGTAAATATAGTTTTTATTTCAGTTCATGAATTAGTTTCTTTTATTTAGTGTTTTCGTTTCAGTTTACGATAACGCTGGTCCCAACAAGCCCAACATGCATGAACACGCACATCGACACAATCGATCAATGTAGAATAAGCCCAGATTTTAGGCTAAACATTTTCTCAAACGCTTATTTAATGGAGATTCTAAGGTAGCAAGCAGACAACTTTATGGGTTTAATAATGAGTATATTTAACAGATACAAGGACAAAAGAAATTAAAAAGCTCTCCATACTAATGGTAATTTAATAGACAGTTTAGCCTACTCTGGAGGTCCACTGCTCAGAACAGCTCCTGTGCGTTTCCTCTTCAGGTGCTCCTGCATAGCGCTAGTGCCGCTATGGTATGCCATTGAAACTTTCAACAGTGTACAAACCACCTTTTTGTTCTGTGATAATTTGAACTATTCCCACAATTACATAGTGATATTAAAGGAAAACAATTGTTATACTGAATTGAAGCGTTTTAGAAATCATAAAGGTAATTTTGTTAAAATAAAAAACAATTAAAAAACAATGTGTCGATTTAAAATATTGATGTCAACGCATTTTCAGCATCGACATCACTGACTACGTCAAGTAATCATGGCAGCCCTACACTGCACCACAGCCAAACGGTTGGAACTCAGCTTAAAATCCATCTTTGGAGTCAGGAAGCAATAGTGGATGGTGGTTCTGGTCAGTTCAGGCCACAACACAAGTGATCAATCCCAAAATC
This sequence comes from Mormyrus iriodes, assembly GCA_011763525.2. Taxonomy (NCBI): domain Eukaryota; kingdom Metazoa; phylum Chordata; class Actinopteri; order Osteoglossiformes; family Mormyridae; genus Mormyrus; species Mormyrus iriodes. The sequence goes on from JAAGVU020000103.1 coordinate 7,100,983, forward strand.
CCAGAGGGACTCTAACGTGTCCCCTACAGACAGATCGCCCCCTAAAGGGGGGAAAGCAAACACAGAGGCTGAGTCACCAGCCAAGGGATGGCTGCCATAGAGCACCGGAAAGCCCTGCTCCCATCTCCCACATGGGCTTCATCACCCCCCCCCCATCTACTCCTCTGCTCCTCCTCTCCAAAAGGGAGGCAGTCACAGGTGCACAGGATCAGCGGGGCTCCATCTCACAGATCTCCCTTTCCCCCAACCTCTTTCAAGACACCCAGCTTATGGCCGGTCTCAGGTGACAAGCTGGTCCCCGTTCACTGCATTTCCGTGCGTTTGAAAGCGTGCCCTTTGCAATTTAAACAGCACGAATGCTGATACACAATCCCCAGGAGTTTCAGGCGGGTCGGCGAAGAGGGTAGCTTCAGTATGCAGTATCTACTCAGGGAAAGTTCAAGAGCCACAATCAGCACTTGCCTAAGGCTGCACCAGACAGTCTGACTGATAGAGACTGTGCGTGTGGAGCTCTGCTTCAAACAGAAACACACACACTAGCACACAATGCAAAAAAGACCAGATTATACTTTGCTCAACAAAGAGCTATAATTAAGGGCGTTAGTTAACAATTCTCAAAATCAGAAACAGGAAAATTATACCCCTCCTCTGAAAATTATAGTTTCAAAACATTTGCTGCAACTATTTATAATCTAATTACAGGATGTGAATAAAACAGACAAGGTAGCAATTTTATACCTCTGTGGAGCCAGGGGGTAGATGCAGCAGAAATTCGGGATGCATCTCAGACCTAATTACATTAACGGGGTCAATAAAAGTGCCCCCTCCCCCAGCCACAAGCTTGTTTGTCTTTTGCAATTGCAACAGCCCCCCTCATATCTTTGTGGGGAACATCCCATCATTTATATGGATTTGGTCACTACAAGGTAATATTCGCATGACCCACAAATACATACAAAGGTATACAAACTGCACCGAGATCAGAGCAAAGCCTTCTCAGGAGCATAAACGACCTAACACACATCAGAAGTCTTTAAAGCCAAAATTTTGTGGAAAACGCAAGTCCAAGAACTCAGTAGAGTGTCAAAATTACAGCATTTGCTAAAAATCCACAACCTGTCTGAAGACCCATTTTCAAAAAAAGCTGAAAAATGACCATCATCGGGACGCTACACCAAGATCATCTCATGGCAGATGAGCTTCAAACTGCTCTGAAGGCTGATGCCCCAGAGCCACATTTCAGATGGGAAAACGAAAATGGAAAGAACATTTTCTAAAATGATAATTCTTAAATCTTGAGGCAGTGAACCCCAGGGTCAGTCCGACACGGAAGGGACGATGGCGGCTCTGTTCGGCACACCAGAGCCCTGCGGCCCAGTGACTGCGGACACAAGCGCGGTCCATTGAAAGGGGGCGGGGCGGAAAGGCAGCGGCGCGTGTCATTGGCAGACGTCCGCCTGATGGAGCTGTGGCTTGGAGGCGCTCCTCAGACACAGAACACAGAGACTGTCCCTCTTTTGGGCGCTTTACCTTCACCCTGACTGTACAGACGTACAGCATGAAAGATGAGCAGCACAGAGGCTCCAGCACATCCAGCTGTCTGAGACGGATCATTAGGGACAGAAATAGGGGTGGGAGGCGCTTGCTGTCAGGAATCCAGCAGCACAGATGCATCCACACACAGAGATAGCCCAATGCACCCGGGAAGGGGGGGGGGCATGGATGTACCACTCTATCCTTTCCCGTTACCCCCCATGACAGACGGGCAGCACCCCTCACCACAAGCAATGTAGTGTAGAGCGACCCCCTACTTCACCCCATATATATATATATATATATATATATATATATAAAAATAAAAAAAACACAGCGCACTGCAAATTCAGCTGGCTAAATCCAAAGACAGAAAACCTCAAATAATACTGTGGGGGGGGACGCAAATGACAATTAGTCCTGATCCGTCATCCATCACTCAGCAAACAAAGGCTGCAGTAAAACCAGGCGAGAGGCACAGAAGACCTAATTACGCTACCTTTACTCCTCAGTACGTGCGTGTCGTTGGAAAGGAGAGTCAGCGACCGCGCAAAAACAGCGTTGCTTTAAATATTTAAAACACGAGTGAGCAAGGGAGGGAGCGAGCGATGTCTTTAGAAATCATTACTTTGTTGGTATCAATCTCCTTCTCCATTAGCTGTGGACTGAGGGGCCTTATCTAATGGTCTGTCTCTTAAGGGTGAAGTAATTGGATTCAAGTGGGGGGAAAACTGTTTAGGGGCCGGCGATGTGCAGCTCGGGCACAATGTAACCATATGGTGCCCATTGTGAGCGGAGAGCGTGCTGGCGGCTGTTCCCATTCACACACTGCGCCCCCAACGAACCCCCCCACTCCATTTATTTATTTATTTTAAACAGAGCCCAGGGGCCAGGCCCACACTGATACTGCAGTCCACGAGCTGACCGAGCACCAAGAGGTTAACGTGAGGGCAACACTGTCCCTCCAACGAGCCCATATGGTCAGATACATGCATGCACGCACCTTTCAGGATGCCAAATTTGATTACAACTTCCCTTATCATCGCTCTAAATGCCTGAAGGATTATTTACGTACCATTAATAAAAAAGGTAATGAAATCAATAAAGGCCGTCATTGTGTTATGCTGCTATTAAACCCGGCAGAGGCGGTGCTTACGCCATGTGAATTAAGCTGTCACGCAGCGAGGCATTATGCGAACCAGTCCCTTCATTTGTGTCAGACAAGCCTTTCATCTGCCAGCAATAACGAGGAATGACATGCTTTAAAACAATTAGATTTGCTTCGGTGTGATGTGGATGAAAATAGTATAGAAGTCATGTGCGTGTCAGGTCCGTCCCAGAAAGCCTGCCGGCTTGACAGGGCTGCCTTCGGCTTGGCCCCGGGGCCTTGTCACAAGCTCCCAGCCTGCGGCCCTGACGGAAACACACGCTCGTGTCAAAAAAGGACTTTGTGCCATTCTTCAAACGCTGCAGTGTCCTGTAGGTTTCCTTTAAGGGAGGGGCGGACTGGGCAATTATGCTGTGGAGCCAAAAAGGCCAGAGTCCTCCAGTCCTCTCTCTCCCCCTACCTCTGCTTTTCAGCTGCTCCCTCTCTTCGCTGTTGGCTCTCTCCCACCTCCCCCAGACCCTCCTTCAGTCAGTCTACATGCAGCTCCACACGACTGCACGGAGGAAACATAGGAAGAGAAAGAATTCCGTTCCATGCCAGCACTGGGCGTTTCTACTCCGCTCCTGCAGGGTCAAAAGTTTACCATGGTTTTAATTTCACCTCTCTTCAGCCAATCACAGTGCAGCTCTGCTGCTGGTGAACTTTAACCCAAGAAAAGAATTTAACTCCACACAAATTCAGCCATTCTATGGTTTTACTTTCTAACTGCCATATTTTTTTTTATTTGTAAGTGAAATCAATTTTTTAAATCACTAAAAATTCTCTCTCTTTTTTAATCAAACACAGAAAGAAAAGGGACCACACACACACACGCATGCACGCACGCACGCACGCACGCACACACGCACGCACGACTCTGATAGAGAGATCCTGCTGTTTGTCACATTATACCACTACAACAACGAGAACCAGTGTTTGTTTGCATTACAGAAAAACTTACTCAAGGCAGAACTGCAAGGTTAAACAGTTCAGGCTGTTCATGGCCTCACGTTCCCGGCAATTTCTGCACTGTAAGTGGACACACAAACGCCACTGCGATGTCTGTCGCCCTCCTCGTGGCATCTGGCTGCCCTCTTTACCGACAGCAAGGGTCCCCGTTCTTTACCGTGGGCGTGGAGAGTAGCCATGATCCAAAGGCAGGGAAAAACACAAGCTCCGCATGCTGGGAGCCTTCTCACTCCACTCAGGGGCCAAGGCCGCCACAGAAAATAATAATAATAATGCCACACAACAAATTAATAAGCCAATCTAACTCCATAATGCCCACATGTTTAAGATATTGGAATGAATTGCAGCTCTATTAAAATGGGCATGTTCAGTCAGCCAACAGCATAGAAACAGAGCTGACCAAAGTGAGGAGGGCAGAGGCAGTGTTTCACTGCAGCTTTAAGTTTAATAAGCAATGCAGTTTCACTAGCCAGTGATCAAACTTCACCAACTGCTCTTACAGCGAGTCCATGCCTAAAAACTACAAGAAAAGTTTACCGCGACAGTGTTCCCGCATCCTATCAACAAGCCCTTTTTCAGATGGCTCCCCGTTAACAGCAAGCTGGGTGGAACTGCTTCTGGTCTAATAGGAGATTTCCTGCGGCAAGCCCCTTCGGAGACAACGGCAGAATGCGCTCGCGACTGGTCTATCAGCACGATGCCTAAAGATCACGATTGTCAGTTCATCACATGAAATTCCCTCACCGGGGAGTAACATGGGCAGGGAAATGCAAGGAGCAAACTTTCATTATGAGGGAGGGAAAATAGCCACACTGACACTCTCAGATTCCGGAATGCCTCTTTTTCCTTATTCCGGGTTTTTTTTGATAACCTTTGCCCTGGATAGGGATGGGAATGAACTGGGGGCAGGAAATGGTCCGAGAGGCCGAGCACAGCCCAGCTGAGGACATGGTTGGGGGAGTCTCCCACCCTGGTGCCCGCTGCTCCAGTTGCAGACACAGTGTGGGCATTTGGGGGTCCTGTGGAGCTTCTTGTCAGACACGCGGGCCGACACCATAACCACAGCTACACAGGGATTCCGGCCCACAAGCCCATCCCACATTCAAGCATTTGCATTACTTGATCTCTGCTAAATCAGTGACAACATAAACGAAATAAGACTCAACAAAATAAAACCGATGTACATCTTGAATCCCAACTCATCCAAGTTCTCCCCTCACTTAGCTACCTGAAAGCCCCATTGAAAGATATGAGGAGGCTCTGTCCACCGTCAGCTGCAAAATAAAGAAGTCCTTAGCGCCTATCCTCAGGGGTACTGGTGATTAGGTTACCACTAGGATTGGATTTCACAGTTAAATTGCACGGTGAGCAAAAGTTCAACATTAACAATGTCAATTACCATCCTACCTCCACCGAGCCAGGAAGCTCGCACTCCTCCCACCGGAGGCATGGAACAGGCTGTACTTCCTGTAGGACGGGACACTTCCGGAAACTTTACCCATCATGCCTCTTCATGGACAGATCGCATCCGTTACCCAACCAAAAAACAAGTGATCACTACTTAAGCACAGAGACTAATCCTCGTAAAAGAAATGATTGAGCAATTCTCTCACTGATGAGCACTGATGTAAAAAAAGACAAACAAAGAGGGGATTGTGGGTCATTAGATACATTAGTTAGCATTAATATCAGTGTAACTCATGGAAGTATTAGATCTGGATAGGGCAAAAAAAAATATTAAGGTACAAAGAGATGTAAAGCTATTTAATTCATATAAAATTTAATTTAATGCTCACCGACTGAGAACACCGCACTCAAAAAGTCACAGAAACGTCCTTCATTTATGGACTTTTCAAACACTCAGTGGACACGGTAAATTTATCAATCCATTGGTAGGGGTGGGTGGGTGACTGGAGCTGAAAAAGAGCCTCCCTGCTTCCCTCTCTGTGCTCCCCTTGACAGCAAATCTCCCCAAGGACAGCTTGTGATGTCCCTCCGACAACAGCGCAAACAAACAGGCAGCCAAGGAGACAGACCCAAGGAAAGGCACCTCCTGAACAGTTCACAGGACCCAGATCACAGGTTCAGATTTACAGCACCACTGGGCATAGACAAGATCTTCTGTCTTTGCTTAAAAACTAGCAAAACAAACAAAAACAAACAAACAAACACAGGTGCTACAGCCAGGGGTGGTAACATGCGACTGGCTGCAAGCTCGACAATGCTGACAAAGCAGAAGGCACGCATGTCTGGACCACACAAAAGACGCTTGGGGACAGTGGGCCAGCCACTTCAAAGCAACCTCCATGCAGATACCTTAACCGCTGGTGAACTGACAATGTGGATTTGAGGACACTCTCCCAGCCATACGCAGCCTGGACCACACAGAGGAAAACTGCAAGAGCAGAACGCGGACACATTCATTTCTAAGCAGGCAGTCAGAACTGAAAACGAAGTTTCATTTCTAGCGATGGGACGCATGAATCGATGCTGCTGCTGGCTGGCTTCCTGACTCATGGACAGAGAGTCATTTAACACCACGCTACAGAGCTTGCTGTGACTCCAGCTAGCCTGGTGTCTGCACTGGGGCAAGAAGCTGCCAGCCATTGTTGCTTCTGCAGTAGAAAAAAAAGGAAAAAAGCACATTAAACTGTGTGCTGCTGCCCCCCCCCCCCCCCTGCCGATAACAAAGCCACATCCCCTCCGCCTCCCACCCCCCCCCCCCCGCCTCAGCTCCATGTGAGCAGCACGTCACACGGGCTGTGCTCGGCCAGGCCGGCCTGCCTGTCTGCCGGGGGAAAGCAGCATGTACCATGCAGGCTAATCTGCCAGGACAAATGAGCCCTGCTCTCCCAGTCAACATGCAGAACCCCACATGCCCCTGCTACTAACAAGGAAATGCAATATATGCAGTCTGATTGGCTGACGAACCTTGCGGATCAAGAACTTACCAGAAAAATGAACAGAAAAAGCACAGACTGAATGACCTCCAAGACAGTATCAATACCTGCAGCAGGTAAAAGGTCTTAAAAGACTTTTGGAAATTGTATGTTAGCAGCACAGAGAGACAATTATGTCACAAAGAAATGTATTTAAAAAGGTACCTGAAACAGGTAGCCCCCAAAAAACATCCAAGCTAAGTCACTTATTCGCCATGGAGCTGCAGCGGAAAGTACCATGAAGAAGGGCACTTTGAAGAAGCCTGGCTGCTTATCATTGCAATATTTTGCATGACAAACCATACGAATCTGAAGGCTTCAGACCATTTTCATTTAATTTCACCGCAGAGCCGAGGTAAATAACTTTTAAAAGGAACAATGAACACACTTCCCTGGTTAGAATAGTTGATTTCAATATGCAAAAAAGTGAAGCCGTATGGACTCAGTGTTTGTCCTTTTCTCATCAGAGGTTTCTGCTTTGGGACAGATGATCATTAGGCTGAAATGAAAAGGGCTAGATGCTTGCAGACTGCGATCATGAACTCTACTGCACTGGAACTAGCAGTATCCGTTTACCAAATTAAGGTGTTTTTCTGTCATGTGTTCCCAAGAAACAGGCTATATATGTTAATTTTAATTTCTAAATACAGACACTCCTCACTTAACGACTAAGTCGTTAAGCAAATTGCTCAATAAGCTAGGAGCCGCCCCTGACCGATATTTTAGTATAGTATACTGTACTGGCAGTGGGTTTGTGTCAACCATCTTTAGACAGACATTTTTAGTATATTTATAAATGTTTATACAGTACTGTACTGTATACTATAAAACAAAACAAAGGAAATCTGCTCAAAGCACAATAACGTACAAATTTATAGACGAATCATGTAGTCTTGGAGATTGTGAATGATGTGCAGTGAATACTGAGCGACTGAAAGGGTGATGCGAGATGAGACGCTTAGAGTTGAGATGCCGCGCTGCCATTTCCATGACCAAATTTCGCGTGCAGTGTACAATAGCAACTGGTCGGAGAGCTGGTCCTAAGTCCAGGTGGTCGTTAAACAGGTAGGTTGTTAAGTGAGGAGTGTCTGTATATATGAAATACTTCTAAATCTAGTTGATGGTATTTTTGTAAGATTAAAACAGCAGTATATAATCTGACAGTATTAGCCAATCTGTGCCATAGTAGCTAATGCAATAGTTCAGCTTTTTTTTTTTTTTTTTTTATCTGCATCATCATATAATTTGGTTGAGCATTGTGAAAAAATTAAACACTGTGATGACTTTTAGCCCCAATGGCTGCGGCCATCAGGTAATTATATAGGTAAATAGGCAGCTAATAAACAGCAGCACATTGTTCAACAATTGCTGTCTGTCCGATTGATTACAGCATATTATCTTTACCGATATCCAGCCTGAAATCTTAATGAAAGCACTTCATCCTTTAATCATTAGTTACCGTTTTCATGCACCAACTGCCAGCTTTTTAGTGGGTCTGACAATTAACAGAAGCTTGTGGAAGATGACAGTCTCGCTGAAGATGGCAGCTGATGGAAATGCTGTATGTGCACGATTGTAACCAGGAAGTGACCGCTCCACTGGAGGCAAAAATCACAGCTGTGACTGCACCATTAGTGCCCCCAGTTCATTTTTATTTACCATTTCGTTACTTTTAATATACATGGGACATCAGTCACACACAATTCACAAACTGACAGCGTGAAAACACCAGTAATTCTCCAGTTTTAACCACTTCCATAGTCAATATATGGACAAATCCAACATGTTTATACTAATGTTTTTGACTTTTGCCCAAAAGCAAGACATGCAGATGGCTAGAAAGGGGGGCATTGCAGGAGTACTTGTATACCACTACTTGAAAATCAGAGATGAGCAATTATAGTAGTTGGGATCAAGACATCTGCTTGGTTGCTGCCACCCACCTCTACAGTCTGATTGGTTCTCTCTTTGAACTATTCTTTCAGAACATTTTTGTGTAAAATTCGGTAAACGTCCCATGAGCTATATGAGCAGGGCAGAGTACAGGCATCCTTAAACACCATTAGTCCAAGGCGACCACAATCAGCAGCCAAAGGTGCTGCTTCCCGGTACCTTGACAGAGCCAAGACTGGAGCCAGCAATAGTAATCAGGACATCTCACTGTGAGTGGGGTCACCAACCTTATCTGCCTTTTAATCCACAACCAACATATAAGATCCGTGACTGTTTCTTGATCAAACTGAGGAGATCTGATTACAAACAGTTCTTTATTCACAACCACGTTCCCTAAAAGGACAGCACGGAAACCACCATTAACTGAAGCAGTAAGGCACTGTTATAGTGATTAAGGAGCTCATTGTGTTAACCTCATTAAAAGTTAAGTGGGGAGGAGTTGGCAACATATCACTTTGGCTTTTACTGGAAAAATAATATAGTTACTTAAGGGTACCGCGTATACGGGAAACATAAGAGAAACACACCGACGTCCAGCTCACATTCACATTGGCAAGTATAAAAGCACTTATCTTACACCATGGTTGCCAACGGCCTTCTTTAGGGAAAATCTCCATACCCCTGAGATTTAACATGTATGATACCACATATAGAAACATAAGATAGCGTGTCAGCCTGACAAAGATAAAATGCTTTGTACTGTATTCTTCCAAAAAGTTGATTATTCCTCAGCCATTTGATTTTCTAAAATCCTTATGATCACTTGGAAAAATTCTCTGGTCGTACAAAGAAAAGGCACAAAGGTCTGGCTCCAAATCCCTCTAACATCCCAAAAGCACTACATCCTCAAAGAAAATTACTTTAATTGCAAATTGTTCGCTGCAGCATCTTTTCACCAGCAGGACTGTCACTGCAGTTCCAGAAGAGCCTGTAGTCGAAACAGATATGAAACAGTGCTAGATGGGATGCCACATGATGCCACATTTCCAACAAAACCAATCAGGAGTTCCAGTAATTCCTTTTAGCCAGGAGAAATATCTGCTAACTGTTAAAGATTTCTTATCCAGTAGTTAAGACAACTGGTTCATTTCCAATAGTTAAGACACCCTGCAGTGACACTACTCACTGTACAGCAGAAAACCATTAACATAATGCAGGCTTTTCACCCTCATTCACTCATTTTTTCCAAGGGTGTTATTACTTGGCACTGAAAAAAACATTCCCTCCGAGGTGAGCGAGCAGCTCCCACGAAGCTACTGAAAATCTCCAACTGCATGGACAGAAACCTGTTCTTTTCTACCAATCAAAAATTGTTCATCCCACACTTAACAAATGAGAATCACA
>JAAGVU020000103.1:7117213-7128339 GCA_011763525.2 Mormyrus iriodes
ACGTATTCCTTTAAGCGCACCAGTTTTGACCCCCCCCCCCCACCACCCTCTCCCTCCCTCCCTCCTTCTCTCTCTCTCTCTCTCTCTCTCTCCCCCTCTCTCTCTTTTTTACTATTAACTCTCCGCCATCTTCAACACTGTGTTTGTTTAAATGGGAAACACTCCCTAAGCGCAAGAAGCCAGCTTATGTCCGAGCGATGTTATTTATGGGTAGTGTAGTTCTTCATTTAAGGTGGTTCTCGCTCCAGTTTACATTTGACCGTGTAGAAATGGACTACAACTACCTACATGCCGCTGGAAAAGAAACATAACTCTGGCGATGATGGCTAGCACTAACAATATAACAAAGTGCCCCGGGGGATGTATTTTTAGCCAACAACTTATTTCTCGTTATGATTAAAATGTATGTATTGTTGTTTCACGCATAGTGATACAACACTTGCATATTAGCATGGGATGGAGTAATTTTGAGGATGGAGGTAAACTTTTAAAAAGATCAGTATTTCGCTTATGTTTTATACATTACGTGTTGTCGCGTCTTTAATTATTAATGCTAGGAGAATTTTTCAATAATCGTAAAAGACTGCCAGCAGCTTGCTGACAGATGTAGACATTTATGTGTTCGTCTGTATGAAAATCATTATAAAATCGACTTTAAAACCATTTGAGTAAAATTATGTACATTGTCATTTTTTACCTTGATTGTTTTATTATATGTGATTTTTGTATATGCATATAATTTTACTTTGTGATAATTATAAATCACCCAGGTCCTAAAGTCAATGTCAATTTCATTTGCACTGAACCTTAGACAATGAATCTTAGTTATTTAGATCCACGATCTTAGGTTACGAGAAACACATGGAATGTTTTGTTTAAAAAAGAAAAACTGCTGTCGCCAGACATAAAAATTATAGTAGTATATAATTCCAGTACACTTAATAGCGTAATATATAATTCCAGTACACTTAATAGCGTAATGTTTCGTTCTCTTGTAAGCTGTATCGCATGTCTCAATTAATCCGTTTTCACTCACCTGAAAAGATACGGAGGATTGTGGAGGCATAATGCTTTGTGTCTTTGAATTAAGTGAGTTGAACGAAATACATGACTTTCTTTGTTGCACATAAAACTCATGCGCAAGTGCTCCACGTTAAACACTTTTAGGTCTTGGACACCTGTCCTGCTTTCACGAGCGACTTTGCTGGGTCGCTCCAAGCTGGTCTCCATGGTGATCTTAGGCACACTGGTGTCAGATTTCAGCTGTTCTAAGGAAGGTGACAGTAATAAACTGAAGAGGGGGGAGGGAGAGAAAAGCGTTTGATAATTAGCTCATGCAGCCTCTTGTCTAGGCATATAGTAACGCAGAACCCTGAAGAACATTTATCTGCCGATGGGTTATTGTTTAAAGATTGTCTAACCAGTCAGAGAAAAAGAAACACCAAATGTATTTTAAGTAACGCGGTTATCCGCTCAGCAATGTTGTTTGTTCTACCTGGAGTTTAGCAACATTTTACCCCATGTTGATACTTTCGAAAATGTGGACCTTTGTTTGTTTGTTTATATAATAATGCAACTGTCTCCAAAAGCAATTGTCCAATACAAAATGTCTTACGTCATATTGCTCAAACTGTGGTGAACTGGGATCTTCTGTAGGACATTATTAAAAGACTTATTATAATACAGAAGGCAATTAATTTAGGGCTTTAAATAGATTTTGAGTGATCAGATATAGATTTTAGTTGACTGAATTTGATCATAGGTACACATGGGTCTAACTTTAACTGCTATGGAGATCTAAAGGAACACCCATTCTCATTCTGTTCCCCTCCCCCTGCCTCACAATGCAATGCAAAGCAGCCTCTTGCTGTCCACTGCCAATGAATGAGTCTGTCCATCCCCCCTTCACTCACAAAGGCTAGGAGATAATCTTCTATTTCTATGTATCAGCAGAGCAGATACCTGCAGGAGCACCCTGTCATCTGGCAGCTGCCCTCCCCAGCCTCTGACCCACTCTCCCTGATGGTGGGGGGCTTTCTTGAACCAAGCTTGATCACCAGTACTATCACTGCGGTAGCACATTACCTGATGAATAGGCTATTCTCAATACATACATTTTCATTACATACATTCCATCAATGTATGATGCAATGATATATTTCATGGCACGCACAACTTACAATTCTAAATAATTAAACTTCAACTACCATAGTTCATTTTTCTTTAATAGTTCATGTTATTTAAATTTTGTGTCACTTAAGAGGTGTCAGTTCCCAAAAGAACTAAATTGACCCAGATCAATTATTCCGTTGACTTCCATTGAATTCACAGTAAATTAAGCTCTATAATTCTTTTGGGAAAAGTTTCTGTGAAATTCCATTGTGGTTGATCTTGCTGAGCAGCCCATTGGAGTTGCACATATACTGTATATGTTAAAATATCAACAGTTTTTAACCAAGAACCTATTAAGAAACCTAAGCATTTTTCTACCATTCGCAACCATTGCGTACTAATTCTGCATATTGACTTGGTGGTTCAGATCGTAGCAGAAGACATGTTTTAATACTCTTCAGCAAAATTCTTAACTTCACTTGCTCCAATAAAATGGTATATCATTTTGGAAGAAATATGTGGGTTAAGCAGAAAAAATAATATATCTGTTGAACATTTCCTGTTTTTTTAATATAGTGGAATAATTACACCTTCATGATATGAGCATGATACTATAAACAAGGTAGAAGGTTTTACAGATAAATTGCACATATTGTTAGTGCAATTTTTATTTATCTCTCCAGGATTTGGTTTAATAGTCACTTTTTATAGTAACTTTATTTAAAAAATGACAGTGAAAATGTCAAAAACTGGGACAGCAAGTGAGATAGAGACAGATATATACATAAAAATAGACATATGACCCCAATATAACCCTGTGAAATTAAATGAGTTGGAAAATAATGGCGTAAGAAGGTCCAAATCCCATGTCATAATGGAGATGGGTGTGAAAAGCGTCAGGCTGTGGAGACAGGACAAGAGGGATTGTGGGGCTGTTTAACATGCAAAACAGGTAGAAAATACAGGAACAGCCACCACAGGGAATGGAAAACGACTGTGCACAGGTGAAATGAGCAGGGTTCAGCAAAGGGAGGTAGACATGGAAAGATGTAGGAACAGAGAGAGAAGGCCAAGTCCTCGTCTCATCTGATCTCCTCTACTGCATCTGAATGAACTGTGTAGAGTCACAGTGCTCCTAAACTGGTTCTTACCAACAACAAAGCCACCCTGACAACTTATTCGGGGCAGAATAAGCTTGTTTTATTTTTCCGCGAAGAGAGCACAATATATTTCCTGTCCGTGTGCCTTAATGGATTCAACATCTCTCTGCAAACAATAGCCATTTTTAACATTAACGATATATTAGTTATACGCAAAGCAAATATCTCCTCTGGGAAAGATATGGATGGAAGAGGATTCTCTAAGATTTGGAGTGAAATGGATTTAAACAGAAATGAGAACAAGCTGTGTATTAGACCAGAGATAAATTCACTGCGTGAGTGAGAGGGTCCAGCTTGCGAGTCTGATGGCAGGGCAATGAAGCAGACCCGTCCTAAACCCACAGTCCCGCAGTTATGCAACACATGTTCTCCATCTGCAGCTACTGATAGGGAATTGGAGGAGATCAGCAGCCAATGTTATGGGACCCCTACCTGCCTGTGTTATAGGTAACCTGCAGAGATGCAGAGATCTTTGTCCAACATTGCTTTCGTTCCACCCATGTCTGGCGATGGCCATGCATAAGGAATGTCAACCTAGGCTCCTGGTTCTACCAGCACAGTGACTTGTCCTAAATTGATGTCAGTGGAAGAGGAACAGGTAAGTGTGGTTTTTGTTCATGGGCACCAGCCTGCCATTACTCAGAATGAATTCTCTACAGGACACTACCGACATCTGTTCAAACTGAATCTCAGCACTGCAGTTAAGTATAGCTACACAGTGGTGACGTCATTGTAGTAGCTGGCAGTAATTAGGCCATTTACTAGGGAGTCAGTCATCACATCTTGAGACCTTCTGGAGCTTCCTTTGGCCAGTCTTCATTAAATGCAGGGTAATGGAAAACAGATTAATAGTTTCCCGCAACAGGAAGATACATTGTAAAAACAAAATTTCAGAAAATATCCAAATTATGCAAGTAAAAGAATAAAAATCGACAAGAAGGAATTTCAAAATCAAACTGGGGAAAGATCTTTTCAGTCAACGACTGGACATAAAACTGACACAGAAATAATATGTAATTCTAACTTGTAAAAACAAAGTACAATCACAAATATTAAGCTACAGAGAGCTTGTGTTCAGGGATGTCAAAATACACATAATGATCTGCAGTTTACAATCAGTAACTGAATGTTAAATCAACCATACAGGCAAATCACAAAAACCTCAGTCTTTTAATGTTCACGTTTTCTGGTGTTCTTCTTTCTAAACCATGTCCTTTTTTCACAGCAGTCTTTCCCAATCCCATCTACAAGGATGCTGAAATTGCCATGAAACACAGAGTGGAGCAGGGCAGTGGATGGCATGGAGCTGGCGCTGCAGGGGACCGGACTGGCTCTTGGTGTGGAAGTGCAGCCACGTGGAGACAAAGAGGGGACAGGGCTAGTAGGAGGATCGCCAGTGTTCATTTTCCTTCCAGCACAAAAAAAAAGTTCTTCATCAGCAAACATTAATAAAAAAAATGAGACAGCTGTGAAAGAAAGAGCAGCGAAGCACAAAAGAGCATAAAACAGAAACATGTTTGGGAGGGGAAATTTTTCTGGAAAAATAAAGAACTGTAACATACAGAATATGAACGTCAGGGCAAACAAGCACATGAGGTATAAATCATGGACATAAATGAGCCTTTCTCACTCTCCAACTGAAGTGTCCTAGATTCATAGCCATGGGTGCTCCCTCTGTGCCTCCTGGTTCCTGATGAACAGCCCATTAGCTCACTGTCTGTCCCCGGGCAAGACCCGAGTCCACCACAGCACTCCTCCTGGAGGATGAAATATTAATCGGCATCATCACTGGCAAGAGCATGCCAACACTTACAGCCAACAGCCCGCTGCTTAGCCCAAGATCACATTGCCCCTCCATGAAGAAGCCACTGCTCATTGGCATGAGTATGAAATCACCTTCAGGGTCAGTGTCAAAGATAAAAGTCAAAACTGGATCCTTAGCATTTCTCAATAGTACAAAGCTAAAGATGAAGTGTGGATGGGTCATCGGGGAACCGTGCCGTGGAGGAGCCAAGCATGCAGAAAGCCACAGCATTCTACACTGGTGAGAACGTTCTCCAGAACTTTTAGCCATTATTCACAAGACCCATTTCCAATACAGGTCCAGTCTACAGCTTCCAGCTCAACCATATGGCTTTCACAGTAGAAGAGAGCTCCTATACCAACTGGTAGTGCCTCTATGTTCCAAGGGCTGTAGGGCAACACGAAGAAGAGGAAGATGAAGACATCCAACGTGAGACATAAGCTGCAACCCTTTTCAATGTCTGGGTGTGAGCTCTTCCACTGAACAATGAAGGGCAGGCTTCACTAATTGTTGGCTATTAGTCTATAAGCATGTAATTACATGTCTTATTAAATACAGAATTATAAATGAGCTTTGTTGAATGAGAAAGCACCCCTTTTTAATGAACCTAATTTATATGGAAATGAAATGAGCACCATTCTATCGGACCCATTGTGATTGGATAAAAAGGAAAAGAATACTGTTCTCAATATATGTCTTAAACAGATATTTATTTTATACCTTGTGTTGTAGCCTGACAGTTTTTGACAGTAATATCATACAAACAAGGGAATTATTTTTAAGGAACAACATCAGCTGTGGCAAACGGAGAGCAGTAGGAGAACTGGGGTGGTGGGGTGAGGTACTCCTAAAATACTGGCTGGAGACTCATCAGGTAGACATGCCAGCCCCGATGCAGGTGATATGGGGTTTGTCTGCAGGCAGCCCTCACTGAGGCTTATGGATCAACGAATGCCTTAAAGATAGATGTGAGTGAACAAAGCAAGTGGCAGGCTTAAGGAGGGCATACTTGTCCTTCTTTTCACCTAGGGGGAAAATCTATTAGTATGTTGACTTCCATCAAATACTGCAGCACACATTTTTTTTTACAATTATTCTTGCAGTAGGTTCCAAGACACAGTTGAATCTTAATTTCCATGAGTACCCAGTGACAAATAATTCCCTGTGTATAGCTCCCTTCTGTCTCTCTCACCCTCCAGACTGAGTATTACTGCACAAAAATGCTCTTCCTGTGTAATGCGTTGTGATTTATTAATGCAGCGACTGCATGCGGTTTTTCTCTGCAAAGCATATCACTCATATTTCACTGGAAGAGCCACAGCTCCCTCTAGTGGAGAACCATTCAGTCCAAAAGGACAACAAAAACTATAGCATTGTTCATGTCTTTCCCACCCACCAAGATGATATATTTTCCATCCAGCCATCCTTTTTCCATAATTGCTATATTCAGTCCTGAGTCACACTGAACCTGGAGGTAATCCCAACACCCTGCAAGTTCACTGCAAGCTACAGACAATGGACAATTTACATTTTATTCAGCAGACATTTTGATCCAAGGTAGGGTTTCACAAGCTTGGGATTTGTATTTAGGGGTTAAGGGCCTTGCTAAGGGGCTACAAAGATTAAATCAGGCTGTTGATGGTGTGATTTGAACTAGTGACCTCCTGATTAGAAGCACAACAACCTAACCTGCTGAGCCACTTCCCTTCCCCCCCAAGTTAGACACAAACCAAAGACATTTTTTGCACTGAAGGGAAGTGGGGTACGTTGAAGCACATCCACATGGACACGCAAAGTAAAACCATGTTTCTGCATAATATTACCATAATATTTTACTCCTTTTAAAACAGTATTTTCCTCCTCTGTTTTCTGTTTCATCCATTTTCTAACCCTTGGTCATCGCTGCAGGGGGCCTGGAGCCCATCCCAGGCAGCACAGGGCACACCTTGGACAGGATGCCAGTCCATTCCTGGCACATACACACTCAGACCAGCAATTAGCTGAACTGCATGTCTTATGGCTGTGGGAAGGAGTCCGGAGTACTGCGCAAGAAATCCACCAAAACAAGGGGAGAACATGCAGATTCCAAATATGGGGATGTGAGGCAACAGTGCTACCCACTGGACTGCCCTGCTACCCACACTTTCCCTCCCTCCCTCCCTTCCTCCTTTCCTTCCTTTCTTCCTTCATTCCTTCCTTCTTTCCTTCCAGTTGTGGGGGTCCAGAGCCTATCCAGAAATCAACAGCCACAAGGCAGCAACCCATCACAGGCAATTCCTATACTGTACACAGCAATGCCAACATGTTGACTAAGTAACAGTGCATTTATTTCAAGAAGAAAAAAAATGTTCATAAATACATACACTCCGGCATACATCAGTGCTGATCCTTTCTGATAAAAAGCAATACATCAGTACATCTATAAGCAAACAACAAAAGACACAATAGAGAATACAAAATATCACAGTGAAGGAAAAACAAACTCATTTTAATATGCCTGCAAAAATATGTGAACAAACTTTGGTGCACGTTCATTTGTTTGTTTGGCAGATTAGTAAATCTGAAGGCATCCATTTAACGAGGAAGGAATGCACAGAGTGCATTATATTTATCAGAAGCCTGATAAAACTTTTTCATTCATTTTTGAACCGATTCACCAGGACAGATTTACAGGGGGTCTGGAGTCTATCTCAGACAGTTTAGGACATAAGGCAGGGGTACAACTTTAATGGGATGACAGTCTATCACAGGGCAGATAATATACACACAATCGCATTACGGGAAATTTAAAGATGCCAATTAACCCAGCTGCATGTCTTTGGACTTTGAAGAAAAGAAAAGAAAAGAAAAGAAAAGTAAAAATGAGTACCTGGAGTGAACCCACTCAGTGTGGGGAGAAGATGTGAACTCCAGACACACAAAAGGGAGACGGGGACTCTAGTCCCACCTTGGAAGTAAGAGACAACACCATTCTGCCCCTGGCAAACTTATTTCAGGGGATAACCTGCGAAATTCAAGACACCTTGCTAAAAAATAGTGTGAAACCAAGTGAATGGACGTCGCCATTCTTTTTTTTTTTTCAAGCTGTACATCCATAAACCGTGCTGTAAATGCAGAACAGTGAATGTCGAATGCCATCGATGCAACTGGCTCGCATTAATTTCAAGCAATGATCTATTTAAGTAAAACGAAAGAACATAAATCTCAATCCAGATTTTTGCTGCAAGGCATTTCATATATATTTTTGTCAATCACCATCTAAACCAGAGCATCTCAGCTTACAGGCAAGATCATGTCTCAACCATATCACTTTAAGCTATCAAAAGATAACAGGGATCCCATGTTACATTTACAGTTTATTTTTAGCTTTGAATGATGGACAAACACGACAAAAGGTAAGTTTTCTGTTTAAAAATAAAAAACACATATAATGAGGCAGCAAAATTACAAACAGGATTAAGTTGGACATTCTACCCAACTCTATAAAAAATATCTTTTTCATCCAAAAACATTTTATCAATGTACTATATTAATATGCACGACCATTTTCTCCTTATGCCTCAGATAGTAACAGGCTGGAAATGATTGTTCCCTCCTGAGACGACTGCATGAGAGGCAGAGCTATACTCCTCAGCTTTGGAAGTAGGACATTAACTTGAATCAAAGCACAGAATAAATGGGTCACACGTCTCTAATATTTCAAGCTGTGGTACCAGAGAATTACCACCCAGGTCCAAACACTAAATGAACACTGAAAAATAAAAAAGTACTGTACTGTAACACTCTGAATCCAAACCCACAGAAATTCTGATCAAAAATAATCGTATTTGTCATTTCAAAATCAAGCTGTAGTGGGTTTGTAACTTGCCTCTATTTCTCATAGGAGAATCACAGATGTCTACCTAAGGAAATATCAAAATCACAGGGAAGGCATGGCTCTCCTCAAGGCTCCTCAGCATTTCAGCCACCTCCCACTGTATCATTCCCACAATCAACCGTCATGCCAGCAGAGATAGATTTGTTGTTTTAGACAGGAAAAGTAGAAACCAAGATTGCATTTGCCAAACAACTGAATACTGAAACACAGCTTTGCTACATTTGCATTTCACAATTTGAAAGATAAACAAATTTAGCTCTTTCATGTTTCACGCCCAGTGATGTGACTGTAACATGCAAGATACTGCAAACGCAGTTCGCAAGCAGTAAGCAAAGGACACGGCTCCTATTTTCCCCACACAGACGCTCACACACACACTAAGCCTTTCTGTGTCTGTCAGGATGGAAACAGAGTTAGATGCTAAGGGGCCACGGTTCTCTCTGCAGTACCAACCATCCACCTGGAATTAGTGTGTCATACAATTTTCTGAATAAGGACACTTGGAAAAATTGTGTAGATTTAAATCAAATGCATAAAACTGCTTTGTACTGTAGCCCTGTCCAGGCTGAGTTTACAAAGCACTATAAAAAATTAAGGGAGTAGAAAAATCCTTCAGTAGATGCAAAAAGGCCACTAAATGTTTCACCAACCAAATTCTTTGCAACCAAATACACCTCCAAGATCAGCTCACTAATCTGCACAATGCCTGCCACCCCCTCTGGATACTGGGCACCTTAGCAAGCACAGGAGAAGATAGAGACATATCTTATGGTGACACTATAAGTCAGGTGTAAGACATTTCAATCCATCCCATAGGACGCATCCCCACATTGGAAATGATTCCATGGAAAGCCACTTATGCTGAGGATAGATCTATATTACCAACGAGACTTTCAAGAGACTATCATTCCCTCAGCGATGTCTTGCAAAAAAAAACAAGTTTCAATTTCAAGCCATCAAAACTTAAGGTCAGCCTTAAGTAAAGTGCAAAGATGTTCTGAAAAGGAACAACTAGCCAAAGCGATATGAAACAAAGTTAAAAACTACAAGTTCCATTTTGAGCACAGTTGTTTTTCAGTATTCAATTCAACTCAATTTATTTTTATATAGCACCATTCACAACAGAGTCACAAAGGCGCTTTACATGGGTGTGCATTCCTGCATCATTTATACAGAAAAATTCAAAAACAGGCACAAAAGACAAAGAAATCAAAGACAGAAAGCCAGATGGCAACAGAGGACAGGAACCAAGAACTCCAGAAGTATGGAAAAAAAATCTCTGGAGGTTCAAAGTCAACTGGCTGCCCCCCCCCCCCAGCATGCTAACATTATTATTCCAATTGCTTATCCAGCACAGGGTTACAGGGAGGAGCCTTGGAGCCTATCCAAAGTAGCACAGGGCAGACATTAGGGGTACACCATAGATGGGCTGCCAGTCTGTCATGGGACACACAGACACAACCCTATGGAGAATTCAGAGATGACCATACGCCTAACTGTGTGTCTTTGGACTGCTGAAGAAACGGTTCGGCAGCCAACAGGTTCATCTGTAAAATCAATAGAAGCAGGCTGCCCAAGCCAGTGGAGTATTACACAGGGGGTCTGCAAGTCTGATGAGCAGTGGATGAAGAGTAAGAGCTGGCAATGTTGCTGCCTTATAAGCAGGCTAATAACTGACGTGCCTGTCAGGCATCTCACTCAACATGTCTGTGACTAACTGGCTGCTAACACAGCTACCTGACAGATAGGCTAATAAGCAGGGTGTCGTACAAACAGATACGTCTAAATATGGCTCTCTGAGGGAGAGGCTATCAAACTGCCTGACAACCTGCTTGCAGGTACAGCTGCCTCACATACAGATAAGGGACAGGTCAGTGATGTGGATAGCTTATACCCAAGTAAGTAACAGACAGCTAAAGGTCAGGTCAGTGATGTGGATAGCTTATAGCCAAGTAAGTAACAGACAGCTAAAGGTCAGGTCAGTGATGTGGATAGCTTATACCCAAGTAAGTAACAGACAGCTAAAGGTCAGGTCAGTGATGTGGATAGCTTATAGCCAAGTAAGTAACAGACAGCTAAAGGTCAAGTCAGTGATTTGGATAGCTTATACCCAAGTAAGTAACAGACAGCTAAAGGTCAGGTCAGTGATGTGGATAGCTTATAGCCAAGTAAG
>JAAGVU020000103.1:7134911-7163270 GCA_011763525.2 Mormyrus iriodes
TATACATTTACTACCCAGATAAATGGCTTTAAACATTTCTTTTCACTGCCTAAGACTTTTGCACAGCACTGTATATATATATGACAGATAATAATAAGCCTTGATACACACGAAAACTAGCATCTCATTAAACAGCCAACCAGAGCATCATGTATACAGACCTTTAGAAAATGACAGCAGGAATGTGGACGGAGTCAAATTTGACTTGTAAAGGCATGACAGAGACAAGGCTGAGAGGAGCATGACACCACTACAAACTGAAATAGCAGTAAGCGGTGTTTGTTCATATAAGTGGTTTGCAGATACACTTTTCACCAAAAGCAGCTATGACTGATGGAACGCCACAGCATCACTGCAGCTGCTCTGCACAACCCTGAACCCTCTTTGTCAGCCAGAATATGTGGACATATTTTTTCTTGCACACTACTTACGTCGAGGATGTATTCCTGAATCAAAGCATGCAGTATTATAGCAATCAGCATATAGAAGAAAACCGTTGCCATATCTTTCGCTCCATATTGGTAGAAATTTCCTGGTTCTGGCTTGTCATCTGTATGCAACAACAAAAACATCAGCAATAACAATAATAAAACTTCCTGTCAAACTCTTTATAAAGCAACAACCCTTTAAAGAATTTTTAAATACATTTCAATATTATATATACTTATATTTAATACATATAGCTCATGCTTCTCAATAATCTAATTATGCATTTTAAGAAAATAAAAATTTATGAAGAAGGAAAAAAACATGCTTAATACTGTAAAAAGTACATTGTTCCCACATATAAATATCAGCTCACCCAATGTGGAATTCACATTGTGCTGGACTGTGATGAACATTATGGCAAACTTTGCAGTTACCTGCCAAAAAATAAAATAAAACAGGACTAGTTGTATGTGATTGCATGTGTATTAGATAGCATTTTACTATATCATACTATCCTAACAGATTTAAACATACATGAAACATTTTTTTTAAGTACAGTGCATTCTATGCGTTTTTTCCATGTCAACCACTTATATGCAAAGGGTTAAGCATTTTTTCCTGTGCTGAAAAATAGTTTTTGCCAGTTGATATCCATTTCATTTAAACGTGAAATCTTATTGATTACAACTTTGCACATTTTTACGGTAATAAATGCGGTCACGATTCACGGGTTCACGAAGGGCAGGAATGACTCAGGTCGTGACCAGTGAAAATGTTGAATATGGCCAATTTCGTCACTCTGTGGATGATTCATAGACTCTGATGCCATGAGCACATCGTACCAAAGTTGTACAAATAATTTAGAGATACAAAATCGTCCGACCGTCATATTAAAGTTGGCACGACACAGTTGCTGCATTTCACTCGCCTCACTGTCGCAACCACATTGTTTATGTCGGGCACGTGTTGACAAGCCCGTCTGCCTCACGTACGCAGCTTTTAAAAGTTACACGTACATTGACTTTCCATATTTTGAATAATAAAGCTAAGCAGCCGATAGTGGTATAATCTGTATTTAATTCCTGTACTTCTGCTTTAAGCGCAAATTACACATAGATGTCTACACACAGATGTACCTTGAAATATTTCTTGCAATAAACAATGTAACTTAACCTCATTTCTTTGTAGAACCATCACAATTATTGCCATATTTATCGAGACAGACAAGATATATAGTAAAAAAAAAAACTATTTCTAAGCAACACTTTTGAAGCTAGCTGCAAGAATCTCAAAGTAACATCTGGAAACATTCTGCTTACCCATTCCTTTCTGGTTTTGCAATAAAGCAAGTAAAACCATATAAATAACTATACAAGTTTAATATGGGAAAATATTATTTATTACTTATTAGTGCACTGTTATTTAACAGAAGGGCCTCCTGGGCTATCACTGATATACGTGAATCGGGAGGTGGGCGTTTGCGCCCAACCCCCTACGCATTGTCACAACTCGAAGTTTCGCAGGTGTTGATCATTATTTTAAGATACAGTACCTCGAACATCAGTCCCAGCAGAATGATCATAGCCACACACGACACCATATCTGCGTGATTCTGGATCACGAACTCGTGGCTCAGTACCGGTGGGCTCTTGTTCTTCTTACGGAAACCCATGGCTGACACGATTCTACCACTTACTACAGCACTTACTCACAATTTCAGATACTGACGCCTTAATCCCCTACAGAGATAGCAAAAACAGTATAATTCTGTCATGTATTCGGATGATAACCTTGCACAAACATATGCCACGCAAGTAAGTAGAGAATCCGTCAGAATGAACCCTTCCAGTTTCCACTCCAGACTCATTCACGTACAGCCCACAAACGCAGATGTCCCGCCCAATAGCCAATCCAGCTAAAGAGTGACGTTTCTGTAAGCCAATACAGTTAAGAGAATTTCTACGTACAGACAAATTGACCAATCTGTACACTTGGAGAGACGGCGACGCGTCGTGAGCGGAACGTTTCCTTAGACAGCGCTGCAGCGTCATAAACGTGGTATCAAAAGGGGTGTTTTTCCTAACGTGCGGATTCGGCCTCTGTTTGAGAGGCGATAGTCTCCCTAGAAGTCTTGTCGTGGTATTGTTGCAAAACAAGCAACAGCAAGAGCTAAACGATTTGTATAAATTAACCTTTCGACAATTGGCAAAAAGGTTTGTTTTGCCTTGAAATCAAGGCAGGACGACTTTTGTCCGGTGTAAAAGTTGAGATGTTTTCCCCGTTAAATTTGGCCGGGTGTGGGACTGACTCGGTTAAGTGCACGCGCCAGTCAGCACGATTGCGGGGAGCAACTGGTTAGCGTGCTCGCAAAACAATCATTAAAAATAATAATAACAATAAAACAGCGCTTATGGTGAGTTATTTGGTGTTTTAAGTGCGGAGTGGATCGATGTGACTTCATTATAGGACCTTAGTAACCTTGGTCGTTTAAGTTCGTCTTTATGAATGTATGTAAGCAGTGAATGCAGGTGGTTTGCCTTTTCTGGTAAATGTTCTTTTTGGCTGTTTTGATATAGTACATTAGGCTAGTTATTGACAAACTGGCTCCCACGTTCATATTTCGTGGATAATGGTACTGTAACGCTATTATTCTCTGATAAATAGAGGTCTTGCTAGTATAGGGATGTCCTTATCGATTTAGTTTACGTGGAATGACAGATTATATTACTGAAGCAGTTTGACGCTTTACAAAACTTATATGACACAGCCAATGTAGTAATCGAACAAAGCCGATATATTTGCGTGCTTTCTTTTATGTTGAGGTTCACGTCTGTTAACGGCAGGTACCCATTTGCACAAAGGAAGGCTGCAGGTATCGCTGATAACTACTCAGTGCATGCATTTGGTTTGATTTAATGCACATAAAATCGTATTTTACACAATCCCACAATACTATTTATTATTTAAAACCTTTTTCAGAGTGCCTTTGAAATACACACAAACCGGGGAATGAAACCGAATCCACAAAAGAGACCAAACACGAGTAAGTTGAACGCTGATTCTCATTGTCTTAATTGTATTTCCATACAGACTGGTTTCACCAGGTATTCTAATTGTAAAGGAGTTGCTGCTAATGTGCTAAATTGAAATGAGGGACCCCGTATCCTTCCGGAGCTGTTGTATAAACTCTCTTATAAAAATAGTCTTCGTGGAGGTGCTAACTGTGCCGGAAACTATCACCATCATCCTGTTTATTAATATTTTACAGAAAGCTCAATTTAAGCTTTGTTTTGCCATTTATCTGTGGATAGTATTTTGATTTTAGGTAATACTTTTGTATTCCTGGGTAACTAGAAACCAAAAAACGAATGCCTGTTTGGCAACTTCTGAAAGCCCCAGGGAAGATCTGAATCAAGAAACTCGAGACGTATGTGAGGACTATTTACTGCCGTTTTAGTCAGTCTGATGGTGAAAATTCTACAAGTTTTTACTTTACAGCAATTAAGTTTCAGTTGTTCAATAGTTTTTCACTAGATTGTGCAGAAAATGGTTTGCGATTTCGTGCACTCCTACTTGTCCAGCAAGACAACTCTAAAAAGACATGAATCTCCTGTGGCTGTAAACTGAAGATTTATGCTGAGGAATGACGCTGTTTAGCTAAACCAATAAGATCTTAACGGGACCAAGGTAATTAAATTCACACACCAACTGAATAATATCGTAAAACACTTGAGAACAAATGAATGCATTGTAATATTATTGCAAAGTGAAATTATAGTCTTTCTCTGAATGTACATGTTATTGCAGCATTTGGAGTGTTGTCTGTCCCAGATTTCATTTGTATTTATGGGGGTGGAGGGATTAAGTAACAGAACAAAAGATGTAGAATTTGGGAATGTAAAGGCAATTTTTATATCGTTGGCAGGCCGTTTAATATTTTTACTGGAACAAATCAACTGTTTTTTTTTCCAGGGCTCTTAAGTTTCTTTTTCCAGCTGAGCTGCCTTCAAATAATCCTTCATTATTGGATGTTGGTTGTGACAGCAATTCCCTGTAGCAGTGTTTCTCAACCCGGTCCTCGGGGACCCTCAGACAGTCCACGTTTTTGCTCTCTCCCAAGTCTCTGCCAGACAGTCACCATTTTTGCTCCAGGAGTTGTGAGGAAGCCAAAACGTGGATTACTGTGGGTCCCCGAGGACCGGGTTGGGAAACACTGCGCTATAATGTTTAAGTAATTCTTGCTGTGGCCTCTAGAGGGCGCCGTTAACCTTAGAACCAGAACAGTAACACAATATTCCGTTTCTGTATTACTTTCACAGGAACGAGCAAAGAAAGGGCAATTTACATATATCTTAGGCCTGCATGTTAGTCACCAGTTTCCTAGGAATAACCATTACTGGAGTAGCATATATGTTTGTTGTTTTCATAGCCAAGTGATATAATTATGAAAATTGAATGTAAAGTTGTAATTCTGTATGTGTAGACCGATAAACCTATTAAGCCATTTACCTCATTCAGTGACTGTAAAATATTATTGCTATTATAATACTGGTAGAATCTTAAAAAATGGTAATATTGTTTCTGTCATCTGGTCTAATTTGTAAGTCAAATTAAAATTAGAATTTTAGCTTCATTTTCAATAAATCAGAGCTGCTTTTATTACGTGGTGTTTCTTCCAAAATTAATGACACTTTTATCCTTAAGATTATTTAGGTGTATTTTGCAATGTAAACCTATTTGAAACCTAACTTATCAGTGTTACAAAGTAAATGTCAAATTTCTCTGAAATTCATGGTAATGTCATATTAATAATTTTTACATAATGGAGTCAAATTTCCATCCATGTTCCACTTGTGAAATAAATTGTAAAAGTAGACCACCAAAAGACTATAGTTCTGCATAAATCAGACCTTTTCAGAAATAATCATGGAATCCTGACTTTGGAACTGTCCTTACTCGGGAAACACCCGCATGGTCTGTTTTAGGACCATTTGGTTTCAGATCTAGTTTATTAACATCTGTGCTTTCTATGTTTCTACACTGACTGCAATTCTATTTCTACGTCAGGACAAATGCCTGTGTCCAAACTTTCTGGATTTTATTATGTTTGTAACTGTTATAACTTATATCAACGCATGAACCACTGAGGGACGACTTGAGAGTGCTATTATAGTGAAATCAAAGCTAACATTTTTAGCTTGCACTCCATTTTGGTGATGCAATGCATATGTTTAGACTTCTGTATTTAACCGTGCTTGACATGAAGATTTTCTTGGTTAGCATACCAGTGCCACTTCCATACGTCACAAATATTGGGATGTTCATTCTCCAGAAAAGAAAAACATGGATTTAGTATATACCTGTTTTTTAATTCACTATTATAGTGTGGTAAAAACAATTCAACTTAATATAAAGTGAGTAATACTGCGATGTTGGTGACGCTGTATTATCAACATGGTATGTGTGCTGCCTTGAGGAGATAATAGAATGAGGAAAATCTTGATTAGATTTTGCAGCTCTGGTCTGTAGATTGCTATTGTCAGTGTCCTTTAAGGCATTGTGCTATCGCTTCATTTATCCAAGATAAAATCAAACACCAGTGACTTGATCTTAAAAGTACTGGATACCCTGTAGCTGTGTGCAAAATCATTATGAACTATTATTTGAAACTTTCTCAACAAGGATTGGGCAAAGAAAATGTTTAAACATGAGAGTAATTTATATATTTTGTTGTATTTTAAAAGGCAAATTTTTATTTATATGTACAAGTTTTCTTGTTAACGCTAGTACTTAGGTTGTAGTCCATTGTTCCTAAGGATTTGATGATTTTTCTGAACATAGTGTATAAATATGTGTGTATGTATATTTGGTATATCAGTTTTTTGTTGATTAACAAATTTATCTCATACCTTTTCAGAAAATATATGCATGCATTTCTAGACAAAGTGTAAAAAATATTTTGGTGACTTGCTGTATTTTGGTCATATCGTTAGCCTTTTTACCAAATTTAACAATTGAGATTTATTAATAATATAACTACAATGTGGGAACAAGATGTTGCCCTGTGTCATGTTTGGCCCCACTTGCCCCATCTTGTTTACTCGTGCTTGAGAATTGCTGTCCTCACTGCAGAGGGCTGAAATAAAGGGAGGGATTTAGACAAAGGCCCTCTCTCCAACATGGAGGCTGAAGGCCCTTTCTGCTTTCATGTAGTTCTTGCTTTTAATTTAAAAATATGTGGGTAAAAAGACTGAGAATGCAGTTGATACAGAAAAAGAATGCTGTTTTATAGAGTTCTCTTGGGTCATTTCTTGACTACAACGGTTTAAAAGGTGTATTTTGTAGTTTGGGCCTAGCTCTGCCTGTTTTTTTTCTACAGAGAGCTGCTCCAGCCTGTGCTGAACAAAGATAATTACTCAGGAAGCGTTTCAGCCAATCCGCTGCGGCCTTATATCCTGCTTGTGAAAAGAGGCCATTCAGGGTCTGGCTTCCATCAGACAGCCCGATCATCAAGCTTGGAGTGCCAAGCCCTTTCTGTCTGAGGACTGAGACTGTCCTCCATGTTTTATAAGTATTGACATAACACTGTGTTAGCCATGCATCCACAGAGGTAAGCCTGATTTTTATTTCCTTTTTCCTTCCTGTACTGCTTATCTGGCGCAGAGATACAGTGTGGTTCTTGAGGAGAATGAGCTTGCCAGTCCCACTCAGCTGAACTGGAGCCTGGAGAAAAGCTAGGCAGGCATTCTCCCTGTGCTTTTGGTCACATGGGTGCTCAGCCAGGATCCATGGTGTAATACAGATATGTGACCATGGCAAATCCTTTAATACTATCAATTACTTATTATTAAATAATATTGAGAAACAAAACAGTACAAAAATACATTGACCATTTTCTCTTGGTTGGCTTGGTTGTTTCAGGAAGGGGGGGGTTGTTTCTTGAAAGGAGATTGTGTGGACCTTTGTGTGCTTGTGTCACATGCCATGCTAGAGAAAATGGAAGGTGGGGGCAGGACTCTTACAGCAGAGTGGGGGCTCCTGGGGAGGCCGAGCCACTTGTTTTTTTTTTTTTTCTCTGTCGGGACGTAAATGTGAATTCTTAACTGGTGCTTATTTTTCTTCCTTGTTTGTAGCTTTTATTTCCTGGCTTTTTTAATCGAATCACTATGAGCTCACTTGCTTAACCTGTGGCACAGGCTCTCTCTTAGTGTCCCTTTTTTATTTTCACTTTTGGGATCACTCACCTTGAGATGAGCTGCTGAATCATATGAAATACTAACTGGGGCTCGCTCACTCTCCGCCGCTCGCCTTTTCGTCTGTTTTTGTGTGAGCGGTGCTAAGCCCCTAAGGAAGGGGCACGTGAGAGCGAGGCCTAGCTTGCCACGCTGTTTGAGATTTCACCATGATCGTAGCTTTTTCTGAGTCTCGGCTGTTTGCAGACGGCTGTGGGGAGAGCATGGTTTTACGCTGTACCCAGGAAATATGATTTCCTCACTGAAAAGCCACCAGAGAGCTTACTATTCCTGCCAGCTGGTTTAAAAATGTGACCCCCTTCTCCTTATGTGTTTGCCTGTTATGCTTCCTTGCTCCAAACTGGAATTTCAGCTAGGGAATAGGAGAGCTGCTGTTTAACACAACACAGATCTTGTGTTTTTACTCACTTCAGCCTGTAGGTTTCATGTAAATATCACATCAGTAGTGTTTCTGATTTTCCTTCCTAAATGGACATACAAAACAGGACAAATTCTTTCAAATTCTTATCTGAATCTTCTGATGTCTATATTAGTCTTTTTTTTTTTCCTGTATTTTTTGTTTATGAATTTCTGCGAAGTAGTGTTTGATCATTTCCTTTATCTGATCATGTTTATATATGTTTATGTGAAACTTTTTTCACATAATTATGTGAAATAATTATTGGCACTGGTAAAATATTTGTAACCTGAATATTTCCAAGTTAGAGCTTATGTACCCATTGCTGACATGTGCTGATCTATTTTTGATTTAGTGATGAATATATTAAGGAAATTACGTCAGAACTTTGCCTCTTTTTTGAAGTGCTGCTACTCTTATTGTAACCTCACTTCTATATTTATGTTGATTATTTAGGATCCTACTTGGTTTTAGAATTGGTGTTTTTTAAACTATGATTATAAGATGTATATGATTATTATTTTTTTGGTTCCTGAATGATTCTGCTTTTAATTCAGTAGGTATACCAGTGCTTGTGTTTGAAAGGATCTGTTCCAAGGAAGGGCTTCTTTTTAAAATGGACACCGCGACGTTTTCTGTTGGCTTGCACTCAGATTATTTTAAGAAGGCTGTGCATAACATTCCACGGATGTCTTTTTTTTTCTCTACCTTTCGTTTCATTCGAAAATTCCCAGACTGAATATTTGTATGCCGGCCTGAAATTGTTTAATTTGTGAAGAATATCTGCATTGCAGCAAAATGTCTAAGAGAGAGAAGGTAGCAATGAGCTGTGTGGCACAGTGCAGCCGCCCAATCAGACCCCTCCGTGCAGCACTCAAACCAATCGCTGCCACAGCCGAGGTTAAAGATTGACAATTGCAGTGTAGCAGCAGGGAGAGCAAGGCCCTTCTGGAAAATTCTGCAACCATCTTTGTTTCATCCCATCCAGCCAAATTTTAAAGGCCAGGGTGAAGAATTGTCTTGTTTATTCTGTGCATTAAGACAAGGTATGCTGCTATGTGTCAATTTTCTTCATTCAGGGATGTTATATGGCGAAGCAGTTATGATAATCTTATTTTATGGAATGTCTGAGATATGGGGCATAAACAGGCTCTGGTTACTCCACCGTGGGCTTTAGCTGCCTGTCCTCGAGTGGGGTGAATGTTGCTGACGTTGAAGGTGTAGCCTGTTATGTATCTGCAGACGTGTAAGCCAGCATGGCTCCTGTGTCTGTTGTTGTTGCTATGTTGTCATCTCCCACAGACGTAGCCCTCTGGCTGGAGTTGTGGAGGCTTTGGGGTTACGTGCACTGCTGCTGCTCCACCAGGGCTAAGCGTCCCAGGAGGTCTATTCCCATCTGGAGCTAAACCCAGATGAAACTGAACAGTTGTTCTGCGACTAGTTGTTGAAGATCCCTATTTGAAATGTGTCATTTTGTGAATTTTTTAAAAATATTTATCCTTTATTCCCTTGGGAGTATCAAATGCTGAAAGGTCACATTTTGCAATAAAAGGAACATCATTTTATTTGTTTTTGAAAGTGCTTGTGGAAACCACAAAGGTGCATGCAGTGTAAAAAGAGCTGGTGTGGGGAGAGGACAGGCTGATTTTCCAGTGTGCAGTTTTTCCCTCTCCCTCTCTCCATGACTGCCCGGATGGCCTCTGCAGTAGTTTGGATCTGTTTTTTTTTTCCCTCCCCCATCACTGCTCTAATCTCTTCGGCGCTGCTCTGTGTTTGAATGTGCCAGCACCTGCTTTCTGACTCCAGCTAAAGGGGTGGGGGGGGTGTTTTGTCTCCATTTTTTTACATGGACAGTGATCTCCAGTGTTGAATTGATAGTTTTCCCTCCGAATCCAGGGTCTGTTGTTTTTGATTATTTTTTTTGTCCCTCTTTGTCTCCCTGGAATACTTGATCTTTTTTTTTCCCTTTTTTTTCCTTAATCTCAGCTTCGAAGGCCTACTGTGGTCTTCTGCACATTATGAACATGTTGCTTCAAGAATCCTGTCCTAGATTCTCCGGCAAATATTCTTCACCTTGTATCATCTGAATTTTTGTAAGGAAAGGACATGCACTTCCTTTTTGAAGCAGCAGACTTAGCAGAGATAGTGTGAAATGTTTTAAGGTAGTCCAAAGGACAGGAAGGAAGGTCAGTATTTTGTTGTTTCTCTGTGAAACCAGAATTCTATGTTAATTTCACATTAATAAAACTATTAGCTGATTTAGTGTCTTATGTGAAACATTGTTCTTTTTAGAAATACACTTGACGTAAAGGTTTTGTCATCCAAGGAGGCATTGAAGATGTGTTGCTTTCTGCTGCCTTTGGAAGTTTTGGCCTTGTGATATTTCGATTTGCATCCATGAGTGTAAATGTTTAAAATGGCTACGATGGTTCAAATGATCAAATATATAATCTTTTAATGCCACAATAGCCTGCTAGTGATGTCACTGTTACTTATTATGTTGGGTGAAAACACAATCTAGTCAGTCTACACAGTGGTAATCTTATGGTTTGTATTGTGGCTGTAGCCATCTAAAATACAAGAAAAAGAAATCAAATATTAGATGCTTGATTTTTGTAGCTATTTCTCCATTCTGGCTTGACCATTAATATGGTATGAGGTTAATTATGGTCGATTTGCCTCTTCACACTTGCTGTGTATGCCTTGGTATTTAGTACAGTAATAGGGAAAGGAGAGCTTCTCTGAAACCAGCACTGTTCCAGGTGGGCTTGATGCTATGACCCTTGCGGCCTCAGCTGGCACAGCGAATGTGCGTTTACGACAGCTTGGGGTTTTTGTCTGCAGGAGCCTGAATGTAGTCATTTTACTTGATAAACATAACAAAAGCACCTCTGCAATGTAATTTGGTGAAAGATATGAATATAAAAGCAAAGCTTTGAGGATGGTGGTCATATAGCTTTTATACAGATGAAACTACTTGGAACACAGTTTTTGTTTGTTGGGCACTAAAAGCGGAAGGAGGTTGTTGAATTTGTATATTTGTTAAGGAAGTGCACATAATCAAAGTCACATTTTGAATTTTGTGAGACAGAATAATTGCTGTGAGACTTCTGTGGTCTCTATCTTGCCAGTATTGTTTAGCAAGGTGGTATAATTTTCCTCCTTCAGAAACTGGAGTGTGGAATGTGGGACTCGTGTTCTCATCAGGGTGTACACGCGTTCAACTAGACATGAATGAGTTTCCCTTCCATCAATGAGTACATTGTGAAGTTCTCCTACATGAAGGCCTTTCCTCCAGACTAGGGTTTTACAATCTTAAACTCTGCAATAAAGCAGAATGCCTAGTCTTAGTTCTGCTTTATCAAGGGTCTAATTAAAATTTTTTTGTTTTTGATATCGTGCAGGTCTATAGCTACAAATTATGGTGTTTTAGATGGTTTTTCATCTCATTGTTTCCATTCCATGAACTAATTTTTGATCCATATTGCACAGACTTTATTTCCCTGCATGCTATGGTTTGTTGCCTTGTATTGTGTGTTTGACTTTGCATGTGTATCGTCGCACTATTTGTGGAGGATTTAATGGAAGCTGGCACAGAAGGTCAGCAGGCAGCTCTGCCTCGAGTGTCGTCAGGCACCATTGCTATATGTGGGTTTTGCGTAAGCTTTGCCCCAGTTCTCAGATTTCCTTTCCCAATTTGAAGACAGGCTGTTCGTGCGTGTATGTGTGTGCGCATATTTGCGCCTAGCCATACCCTGGATTGGCAGGACCTGTATGCAATAAGCTTTAGAAGATGGATGGATGGATAAAATAATCCACGGAAACACTTCTGCTTAAGCATTTTCTTCCCTCATTTTTTTACTCCCCTCCAAAAAGCTAGTGGTTTGCGCAAAAAAATGAAAGTGTATGTGTAGGCCTGTGTTGGTTTTTGTCTCTGCTTTAGAAACGGCTCCTTTTACAGTATGAAACCCTGGTATAACTAGTCAGATCTGGTCACTGAGTTTAAAGGTGCGTCCTGGATGTTTCGCTCCTTCTCTCTGATTGCCATGTCTTCAGCAGATATCTCTCTTGAAGCACATGAATTCAGCTGAATGTAGGAAAGGCTCCATTGTTGCTATGGAGATACTCTCCCGAGGTATCAATGGAAACACAAATACACCTGAAATTTAAAGTTAGACACTAATTAACCAATTTAATAACTGAAAAGGAATGCGTGTTGTGTGAAAGCGCTGATGGAGCAGTGAAATTCTGAATTAAATGTGCCTCTTGAACCTGTGCAGAGGGGAAAAAAGGTGACATCTCACATGACTGTTCTCAAGGGGACCACCTCACTGGCCTTGACAAAGGTGTTTACGGCAACAGGGATTTTAATGAACTGCTTGTGAGACGACACTTAACGTTTACCCTTCTTCTTATGTGGCAGCTTGGCTGAAGAAGAAGTAAAAACGGAGTCGGATGTGGTAGAAGGGATGGATGTTTCCACGCGATCCAAAGGTGAGGAGAAAGCGAAGAGCCACTTTAGGGTAATATGCCTGGAGGATGGGCTGAATTTTCTTGGAAAATTCATTGTAAGCTCATCCTAGCTGCATTGTGCCTAGTTGACTCCTTGTCAGCATGCATGTCTGCAGTGTGCCATTTGCCTCACTTCATCGCTTCGATCTGCTAAATATTTAAATGTGAAATGAAGCATTTTGGATGTATTGCAGAGTGTAAAATGTTATCATTAGAAATGATTCTGTTTAAGCTCAGCTTGCCAACATTTGAACATCGCACTGCATTACTACCTGGATGGAGATTCAGTAGTTCATGTGCTGTAGATAGACACTCTTGCACATGTATGCATGCACCTGGCTCTTGGTGCTCTTTCTGTCTGTCTGGCCCTTCTTGCCAGCTGTGTGGTGACAATGATCCTGATGACAATCTTCATTGAAAATTGTTCACACCTTGCTGCCTGTATCTCTCTATCCTGTCCGTTTTTCGACTATTGAAAACAAGCTGTATGCTACTTTGTCTTTATTCCCTCTGCTGTTTTATTTAAGAAACAATTGTTTTTGAAGATGCACGTCCTAATGTGTGACATGAGACCAGATTCAATGCAAAACTCGTTTTGGAGGACAGCTGATGCAGTAAACAATTCTGCTGACTGGTACTGAAGAACAGCTGGGACTGAATGTTCATTTGTGACATATTACTGTATTAAACATAGTGTTGGGACAGACATGCTATTGACCCTGACATGTTTTGGCTGGTATCTTCTTGGGTTGTTGGTATAAGTTTGGGCTGTGGTTCCCGACCTCAATTGGAAATGTTAAGCACTTGCTAGTCAAGTTGTAATATTAGAAGACGCCACATGATAATATCAGGGTAGAGTTGTTATTATTATTATTGTTATTTATTATTATTGTTGTTATTATTTATTATTTAATAATCACACCTAACGTAAGCACAATGTGTTTGTATACATCAAGCTGATATTCTTTTGGATACATGTCTGTCTAATCTGCAGCTTTCCTCTAAGCTGTAAATCGCCTTGAGAAGGAAAAAAAAGGTACTGATAAACATATTATGTAATTGGACTGGCTAGGAGTAGATTGTCAGAGGCGGGACGGTTTGGAGCTGCTTTTTGGACGGGGCCGTCTGACTGTGATTTTTGAGCAACAGGTGGGGAGGGGGAAGTGAGGCCGTTGGTTGCTGTGACATGACCGTGAGGCCGTCTGCCGTTTCAGATCCCAGCCTGGCAGAAAGGGCAGCACAAAAACGAAAGCCCAGTCCTTCCCACTCCTCCAATGGGCACTCACCCTCAGAAATGTCACCCAGCCCCATTAAAAAGAAAAAGAAACCAGGATTAGTAAACAGTAGTAACAAAGACCAGGTAAGCTAGTGCTGACTGTTCAGGAAATTCCCACTGCATTGAAGTTCATGGAGTTATTTTTATACGTGTACCTTGCATTCTATTTACATGTTTTAAGTGTATATGAATAAGATGTGAATTTTAAAATTCTTATAAGTATTAAAATATTCATTTTTCATAAATATATCAAGCCCAAATCTATAAATATTAACAATTGAAGAAAATGTTGTCATTAGGGAACAGTGATTATTTGGTGTCTTTTTTTGAGCAGTAATATTGATGTAATTTAGTTAATTGCTATACCACTTTGCTGTCTACATATTCCCTTTTGCATGAATGAGGCCTTACCACTCATTAGATCAGAATTTGATTAAAGGTCCTGGCTGGCTTTCATGTTGGCATTAGCAGGTAAATGCCTAACTAAACAGGCTATGTGGTTAGGACATCTGTAGCCTGGTAAAGGTCAGTGTCATGCAAGAAGGTAATGGTATTTGCCAAATACAGACTAGACTGTGGCAAACCAAGACACGCCCTCCTTTTATGGCACAGTGACGCACAGTTTTGTGCTTGCTGATCCCCAGTGCCAGCCACGAAAGTCTGTATTTTGCACCACGCTCAGTTTTGTCTTGTATGCTTGTTGTGCGACCTCTTCAATCCCTTGTGTTTTGAAACCCCACCTGTCTCTCTTGCCTGCATTTCAGTCAGAGCTAAGACATGGTCCCTTTTACTATGCGAAGCAGCCACTCACCACAGACCCTGTTGATGTTGTGCCGCAGGATGGACGGAATGATTTCTACTGCTGGCTGTGCCACCGAGAGGGCCAGGTGCTCTGTTGTGAGCTATGCCCCCGGGTGTACCATGCAAAGTGCCTGAAACTGGCCGCCGAGCCTGAGGGGGACTGGTTCTGTCCCGAGTGTGAGGTACTCTCTCACTTCTTGAGCAGTCTCACGTTGGGCATGTGCCTGTCCAGGCCCGAGATGCAATGTGGCCAAATGGAACACTGCTGCCAGGACTGCAGAAGCCACCTGCAGGCTGCACTCGATATGATCTAGATTAGGGGATGGCTTTCTGGCTCTGGAGTGGTGATCGGCTTCGGCTCTCACTGTCTGGGTGTAGAATTTTAACGTGGCTCAGCGAGAATAGCCAAACAGATCTCCTTGGGTTGGTTTGGGTGGTGCTCTGCGCCAGAGCTAGGCTTTGCTGGCCGGCATTACACATAGTGTGTGTTGCAGCTTTGCTTGGCACTCCTTCTGGTAAAAATGCATGCTTTCAATAGTTATTTTGCATTTAGGGTTTCATGAGATCTATGCTTTTTAATTAGGTAATTTTTATTTCAATCCGAAAAGTAAACCTCTGAAAAATGATTTTTAAAAATGTATTTTAAAGCTAATGACTTTTTTTCTGCTAGTCTGAAACCTGGATCATGAATTATGGGATGATGCAGAGTTTAAGATATACTTTCTCACCTTGCCTTTCAGAAAATAACAGTTGCGGAGTGCATAGAAACTCAGAGTAAAGCAATGACCATGCTAACAATAGACCAGCTGTCTTATCTGCTTAAGTTTGCACTCCAGAAGATGAAGCAGCCTGGGGTAAGTGCACAGGCCAAATGTAAAGACTAGGTCTTCCTGAGCTATCCGGTATCTCTGAGGTGCTGATCCCAAGCTCAATGGGACCTAACCCTTTTTGGTCAAACAAACCATCATAGTCTCTAAGGACTTTCTCATTTGTTCCCAAAAAGCAGCTTTTGCACGGGTCTTACAGAAAGACTGGTGTCTCTTTAATATTCTCTAACCATCTATGAAGATACTCACCTCTCACTTCTGAAATGATTTCCTTAAGACCTGATTTCCAAATTTTATGTGCACTGCAATAGATGTATTATACTCTCCTCTCTTTATGATGCCCTTCAAAGAAGATCCCCTTTGAGTACTTGATGTACACTAATATACTAGATTAGCTGTTATTTTTTCAGACACCCAGTTTCAACAGCTGATTTCACCCGTCTGTGAGTTCTTACCTGTGGCAGCAGTGCTCTCTTTCACATGTATTGTGCTTGTATATGGGGAAATAAATACTGATGTCCTAATTTGACTGTTCTGAACAATGGAAAGCAGCCTATTGTCTGAGTAAGGCACTTAGGTTGCCCTTTATTGGAAAATTTGACAGGAGGCTTAAATTTGTATTGGGCGTGAGAATGACGCATGGTACAACATGTTTTACACAGCATATCATTCTCCCCTCATATTTAACAACACATTGCAGACATTCCTGAAAGTGGGATTTGCTGCATCACTGCTATTTCCCCCATATTCAGAATAGGCAGTAGAGTGACACGTGGCCAGACGGACCATGGGCTATAGTGGGCGTCTCACCAATGCTAGCTCATGGCCGTCTTCGATTTTGGGGCGATTTCTGGCCTGTGAGCTGAGAGCGATGCTCTGCAGACTTTAAAATGGTGAGCCTGCAGTGGGTGGGTTAGAGTTTTTGCGCGTGGTGGTTGTAACAGGCTCTGATTGTCCCCTCTTAACTACCCAGACAGTGGGGTTGAACGCTCTTGTCTGGTTAGGAAAAGCTCTCCTTGCTCTCTTTCAGGACCCACCTCGCTCGTCTCTCTCCCCCCACGCAGCCGCCCAGCAGAGAAAACCTATTAATTGGGTAAAAAAAAAATGACATTTACGCTATATCTGTTAACATAACCGGAGTGTTCAAAGTTGCACACTGTCTGTCCAGATTACCAACGTGTGCTGGTGAAGTGTGATCACACTAACTCTGTGGGTTGTGTGTTAATGTTCTGGATGCTTTCTCTCCTTCCCACATCCACCCCCCCCCTTTTAGACTGAACCATTTCAGAAACCTGTATCACTAGAGCAACATCCAGATTATGCAGAATACATTTTCCATCCAATGGACCTCTGTACATTAGAAAAGGTATTCGGAGGAGATATCCATTAAACTTATTTTGTTAAATGAATTTTGATCCCTAGCAGCTAATTTTCTGTTAATTTGCCTACAGAATATAAAAAAGAAAATGTATGGCTGCACAGAAGCCTTCCTGGCAGATATGAAATGGATACTACACAATTGTATAATTTACAACGGAGGTAGGTCAGGAATGAATTGCACAAAAAGAAAATGGAAGCTTGTGGAAATTTTCTGATTGATCACTGTCATGTGTTCCCACCAGGTAATCACAAACTTACAGCAACAGCAAAAGTCATCGTAAAAATCTGTGAACATGAAGTGAGTCCTTATGTTAGTAGTAGAACAGTTTTGTGAGCGCTTCTATAAACCCAGAATATCAATTGAAAAAAGTATAAGTTCTGTAATTGTCAAGTCACAAATTTGTACGTATGCATTTCTTTTTTGTAGATGAATGAAATTGAGGTTTGTCCAGAATGTTACCTATCATCCTGCCAAAAGAGGGAAAACTGGTTTTGTGAGCCATGTGTAAGCATACACCTTCACATTCTCTTTGTTATTGATTTGCTGGGGGTGCACATACTTCAAGGTTGGCACATACAATGTGAAGAGGAGCTGTTTGGCTAATTTCCTCCTGTACTGTTGTGTTTAGAGCCAGCCCCACCCTCTGGTATGGGCGAAACTCAAGGGATTTCCATTCTGGCCAGCAAAAGCTCTGCGGGATAAGGATGGACAAGTGGATGCTCGTTTCTTTGGGCAGCACGATAGGTAAACCTGTTAGTGTTCAAAATCAGTTTGCATGTTTGTCCAGTTTCAAGTCCATTTTACTCACGACCATTTTAATCACGACCATTTTACTCACGACCATTACACTGCACTTCCTGTCATCTGGCCATCTAACCCAGTCTAACAGTCCATGTTTTAGCTCCCTCCTAGCTCCCTGCTAGGCAGTCTACATTTTGTGGACGGTCTGGGGGGGTCCCTGAGGACCAAGTTGAGACCAATCTAACCTAATCTCTCCCTGCCAGGGCCTGGGTCCCCATAAATAACTGCTACCTCATGTCTAAAGAGATCCCTTTTTCTGTGAAAAAGACAAAGAGCATCTTCAACAGTGCCATGCAAGAGATGGAAATCTATGTAGAAAATATTCGCAAGAAGTTTGGCGTTTTCAACTATGCTCCGTTCAGGACCCCCTACACACCCAACAATCAGTTCCAGATGCTACTGGACCCCTCCAATCCTGCAGCTGGTGTGGTCAAGACTGAAAAACCTGAGAAGATCAAGTTTAACTTTGACATGACGGCCTCTCCCAAGATGCTTCTGAGCAAGAGTGTGCTGTCAGGTGGCACGAGTAGGAGGATCTCCCTCACGGAGATGCCCCGTTCTCCCATGAGCACCAACTCCTCTGTGCACACGGGCTCTGACATTGAGCAGGACGTCTCC
Organism: Mormyrus iriodes; assembly: GCA_011763525.2. Taxonomy (NCBI): domain Eukaryota; kingdom Metazoa; phylum Chordata; class Actinopteri; order Osteoglossiformes; family Mormyridae; genus Mormyrus; species Mormyrus iriodes. Next base: position 7,153,207 of record JAAGVU020000103.1, read on the forward strand.
GACAAGAGCATAAAAGTCATGCACGGTCACTACAGCACCGGTGAAGAGTCCATGGACTGCACAGGTACACTCCACTGCTGCTGTTTTGCTGAGTGCCTCACAGTGTGCAAGGGCCAAAGGGACCAAAATCAGGGCGAATACAACATGATGGATAAAGCTTTTAAATTTATGCGTGCTTTGATGTCAAGCAGAAGACTAGTTTTTGCTGTAACTTATAGTAGTATACAGATCCTCCACTCTAAGCCTTCACACTGTGAGTGTGTTTGTTCATGTATGTATTAAATTCTGGGGACCAAATGTCCCCACTATGTGATGATAACCTGTTACTTGGGTGGATAACCTCAGTTTTATAATAATCTGTGAATGCAATAGAAAAACAAAAAATGCCAAAAGTCTTGCATATTGTTCGGTTACTTATGGTTAAGGTTAGGGCTGGGTAGGGGTTAAGGTTGTCATAGTTGGGATAAGGGTTATGGCCATAGAAATTGACGGAGAGTCCCTATAAAAATATAAATATGTGGACTGTGTGTGTGTGAGACGCCCCAAATGTATTTATAATATCACATGTGAGTTCCTGATTACCACCCCTCCCCCAGCTGACTGTGGGTTGATTATGAAAGGGCATTTGTCTGCTGCTGTGTATTATACAGCTGCAAAGGCACACTTTTTAAAGTCAGTGATTTTTGGCATTAATCTGTGCATAATTCACTTTTGTGAAGGTAAGACATGAAAACCTTTTTTTTTCCCAGTTACATTATTTTTAGCACTTAATTGTTAGTATGAAAAAGTCTACAGTCAATACACGGATGACAGTGATCCTTAATGTTGTCTAATGATGTATTTAGTAACTAAAATCTTTATCTCGGGAGTATATTACTCTCATGTTTACATTAGCTGCAAAAACATCAGCATAGACTTGCCAGAGCTTTGGGCTATCATAAGAACAACTTCAGTTTAAGTTGGTATTCATTCTACAAGTGTCACTGACTGCTTCATTCCATAACTTGGAATTTTGTTAGTGGTGGTGGGGGCGGAATGCCGTCTTCAAAATTACCCATAGGTATCCAGTTGGCTGGGGGTAGATGGCTATGCTGTGTTAACTATGGTAAATGGTGTACATGCTTTTATGCTCATCAGACTATTCTGTGACTACTTATCCAAGAGGATTCTGCTTCCATGGGGCTAGAATAGTTTATGCTTAGGGTGAATGTGTGTTTTAGGCTTTAGTAGAAGCAGCTGCCTTTTTAAGGGGATAAGTGAACATAAACAGCCTCAGTAAAGACAGATGCAGGTTCTGTGCAACTGCTATGGTTAGTGTGCATGGTTGGGTGTAATAAGGGGATTTTGAACTATAACCTGCCATAGTTACCCTCCTTAGAAGTTTTACAGCCAGTATCTGGTGAAATTGCTCATGCCTTAAACATTCTTAGTCAATGGATTCAGATTTTTTGTTTTGACTTGAAGGTACAGACAATGAGAAGTATATGCTTGTATCTATAGGATAAAAATGGATAGGAGATTCCTTCTCTTCCATGCCAACATTAAGTTAGCTGCTATGCCATGTGAAATAACAAGTCTTGATCATTGAAGGTTCTGGCAGGTCCTCCATCCCCATTTTCAAAATCACTCAGCTCTAGACATGGTAGCTAAAGTAATGGACAGCTGGGTTTTCTCTAGTATTATGCATGGCACAGTGGGATGGTATTTGCTTAACTTAGGAAGCACAACTGTGTAGAAGTATGTGTTGTTTTTAATTAAGTTCCTTTTTATTGTATTCATTAATTGTGTTGTAAATTTGAAGTGAGTGATATCCCATAAATGGTGCAGTATTTGATTTGGGAAATTAGACTTGTGACTGTAAGGGGTATGGTTGTGGTATGGAGTAGGCCCAGCTGTTCTTTTGTAACTGATTTGGTCTGATCTCTTCAGCTGTAAAAATTGGTATATCTGTGGACAAATCTAAATATTTTAAAGATGCTTTGGCAGTATATTGCTTAGGAACAGTATAACCATATTTTCATTTTATGTTAATAAAAAAAAGATGCTCTCTGTAGTCAGTCTATACAAAAAAAAAGATTCTAGGCCAGACTGCCTGATTGACTGAGGTGAACTTCATTTGGAATACGTCCGCATTTCCACATTTAATTTTAGACGCTGAACTCCTTTTCCTTTATAGCTTCTCCAGCTTCTGCAAAGACTGGGCATGCAGGCAGCGCCACAGGCAGCCCCAAGCCATTCTCCCCACAGGCCTCTACACCTATTGTCCCCAAGCAGGAGAGAGTGCCCCCTACTGGGAGCATTCTCAACCTCAACCTTGGTGAGTCCTCCCCCATACATAGTGTAACCGTGGTCCTTCATGTAGCACCAGCATTTGCGCATCTGCTGAAGTTGCCAGTGTCACTGCTTGACTTAAACTTTTACTGTGGAAGAAAAAAACATTTTTTTTCCTCTGCTACTCCAGATAGGAGCAAAGCAGAGATGGACTTGAAAGAGCTGAGTGAAACAGTACAGCAGCAAACGGCACCAGCAGTCCTAACTTCACCAAAGAGGCCCATAAAGCGTCATTTTCAGCTCAACTTGGATAAAACCATTGAGAGTTGCAAAGCACAACTTGGTACGTACATCTTTTTGTGAATGAGGAGAATTTTTGGTGGCACAATTCACTGATGGCTTTCGAGGTGTTTCTGAATTCCTTACAGTAGTTTTGGATTATCTTTCACTCTGAACAGGAATCGATGAGATTTCTGAGGACATATACAGAGGCGTTGACCACAGCGATTCAGAAGACTCCGAGAAGTCGGACTCTAGCGACAGTGAGTACATGAGTGATGAGGAGCAGAAGGTGAAGGACGGCCAAGAGGAGGCTGACAAAGACCAACCTGAAAAGGATTCGAAAAAGGGGCCCAGGGTACTATCTCAAGGAGAAGATGAGAGCAAATCGGATGGTTCATCTAAGAAAATGACGTCAGAAGTGCCAGTAGCCAAAGAGAAGCCGGGCAGTGATGCTGCCAAAGAGGCCTCTGAGAAGAGCAAAATGCCGCAGCACCCCATCAAGGTGAAGAAGGAAGGGCAGTCCTGTACTGCGGGGCTCGACATGGACTCAGACTCTGAGAGAGAGCTGGTGATAGACCTTGGGGATGACCAGGCCAACCAGGAGCACAAACAGAATAAGAAGGAGCCAGTGGCAGCTACCACGCCCAAGGACCCAATTGTTCCTAAGATTGAAGGTGAGAGATTATTTGTACAGATGTCAGTGTCTCTTGAGAGAATAAGTAACAACTACTTGTCATTAATTTGAGTATGTGGAGTATTACATGGATCCAGATTAGATTGTGTGTCTGTGGATCTGTGTGCTTAATTTTGTATAATATTGTGTTTGAATATCATCTAGGGTCGTGGTAATGTACTTTGCAGGTAAACCCCTTTCAACCTGTAGTGCAGCACCTCCACCCTCCAGCGACACATCCTCCTCTGCCCCCAGTGTGAAAGACCCTACTCAGTCCCCAATTACCATCCCCCTCAACGTGGTCTCCTTTGCTGCCACCCCCACGTCCAACCTGCTGCCCAACACGGCCACCACTGCAGGTTCCTCGCCAGCCACAGCAGCGGCACCGACCACTGTAAAGAAGCAGCGCCCTCTTCTGCCAAGGGAAACAGCACCTACCGTACAGCGTACAGTGGTGTGGAACCCAGCTGGGAAATTCCAGACTTCCTCACAGAAGTGGCACATGCAGAAGGTCCACCGGCAGCAGCAGAGCCAGCAGCCGAGCCAGCAGCCAGCTGCGCAGTTACAGAGTCCCCAGGCCCAAACGCCCTCACAATCACAGTCTTCGTCTTCCTCAGTGTCCTCTCCGCAGCAGCCTTCCTCTAGCACCAGATACCAGACGAGACAGGCTGTGAAAGGTACTTCAACTTTGATCTTGATCCATTAAGAATTCCCATTCCTTGCAGGAAGCCATTAGGCTTTCACTCCAAAACAATTAATAAAATGGCTCTTCAAATGGTGCACATCATTTCAGCGGTAGACTGGCATTACCTTATTATTATTATTATTTTATTATGAAGGTAATATTTTCTGAAAGGCTAACAGCTCAATGCTAATGTAGGCCTGTTAGTCATACACTCATTTAAGAAGAAGAATTGGTGCAAGCAGTCATTACTGTCTCATGTTGTTTTCAGCGGTGCAACAAAAAGAGGTCCTCCAGAGCACATCTACCTCGGCAGTCACCTTGGCGACCGGCACCCCAGCTGCATCCATTATCGCAACCCCTGGGACTGTTGCCAATGCCTCAACTTCCCTGGCTGGGGACTTCCAAGTCTCCACCACCTCAGCAGATGTAGCCGCAGACATAGCGAAGTACACCAATAAAGTGAGTTTATGAAGTGTTTAAGAATGATCAATAATTTGTTGTTTTTTTTTGTTGTTTTGCTGAACAGGTTGACTTATTTGTTCTATTTTCCCTTTCAGGTAATGGACACAATAAAAGGAACCATGACTGAAATATACAATGATCTCTCAAAGAGCACATCAGGAAACACAGTAGCAGAGGTATTAGATCTACTGTGAATACTCCAATGCGGTATTTCCCAATCTGGTCCTCCGGAACCCAAAGTCAGTCCACGTTTTTGCTCCCTCCCAGGTCCCAGTAGGGAGCAAAATTGTGGACTGACCGTGAGTCCCAGAGGACTGGATTGGGAAAAACTGCTCTAGTGAATAAAGTCTGTATATTCACAAAATATGGTTATACTTTGTGAATTAAATCTTTTGGTACAGATTCGCCGTTTAAGAATAGAGATTGAAAAATTACAGTGGCTACACCAACAGGAGTTGTCTGAAATGAAGCACAACCTAGGTATGGTCATTCCTCCTGTAGTTTTCCCTTAGCAGTCTCAAAATAAGAGCTGGATCCAGAAGTCCATCTGTGTGTCTATGCGTGCACTTGCTAGAGCTCACCATGGCTGAGATGCGGCAGAGCCTGGAGCAAGAGCGCGAGCGACTCATAGCGGAGGTGAAGAAGCAGATGGAGCTGGAGAGACAGCAGGCTGTGGATGAGACCAAAAAGAAGCAGTGGTGTGCCAACTGTAAGAAGGAGGCCATCTTCTACTGCTGCTGGAACACCAGCTATTGCGACTACCCCTGCCAGCAGGCACACTGGCCAGAGCACATGAAGTCTTGTACACAATCAGGTAACAGTTCTAGCTTACGCTGTAAGACTTTCCTTAATTGCTATGCGGCTGCAACCTGCTACCAAGAAAGGATACAGATCTAATACCCTTAAACAACGACTCTCAAGCTGAGCTGCTAAAGATGGGGTACTAGTGGAAATAAGTGAACGGCATTGTGGCACAGTGGTGTCACAGCTCCAGATGGCAAGTCCGATTCTGATCCTGGCTCTGTGTGGAGCCTCATCTTCCCTCTGGTTTCCTCTTACTCTCCAATGACTGGTTGGGTGAACTAATCTCTTAAATTCTCCCACAGTTTTGTATGTTGGTGTGTGAATTTGTGCATGTAGGCGTGTGAATGGTGATGGATTAGCATCCAGTCCAAGGTGTCCCTTTGTCTTGTGCACTTGGCTTCCTGGACACAGTTACAGGCTCACCACATCTCCATACTTGATAACAGGAGATTGATGGATGGATGCATGTAATTACAAGAGATGTGCAAACCTTTGGAATTCATGACATACTCTTAAGTTTTCGTTCTTCTCTGACACTGGCATAAAGAGTCATAATTCTCTACACAATAATAAGTCTGTTTGCATTTTCACACACTGATCATTCTGTTTTTTTCCCCTTTGTAAAGCCACAGCCTCTCAACAGGAGCCTGAGACTGAGGCAGCCACAGACGTGGTGAGCAGGGGTTCCGGACTGCCTGCCAGCACCCAACAGGCTCCTTTGGACTCTGCTGCCACTTCCTTGGACAAGGACTCCACTGTAGAAAAAACGAAAGATGCTGTCAATGTCTCCGTTTCCTAACCCCTAACTTGTAGTCAGTTATTCTTGTACAATATTCTTTGTAAAGCTCTTGTTCAGGACAAACTTTGAAAATAAGATATTTAACATGCCAGCCTGGGTGTGTAAATGCTCCCTAAGCGCCAGTGTTAAGGATGAGAAATTATGGTATGACGCCTTCCGATTTCGCTCCCACCTACTTACGTTATCACTGTAGCATATCCAAAGGCTACAGAGAAAAGTAAGTCCAAGAGAAAAGAGCTTCGTGTACAATCAGGAGTCGGCCACAATTCATTATATTTGAAAAATGATAGCTGCTGTGTGTGTCGTGGACAGTACACTATGTAATGTCCAGAAGGAGTACATTAAAAACATCTGAACTTCTGTGTTCTAGGGCCTGATGCCTCTGGTTTTTGGACAGGCCACAAAACGAAGTCTTTGTTATGGAGTCAGGAAGAGTCATGCAAGCTGCTGTGTTGCAGATGAAGGATTTGACCAGAACTCCTTCTTGTAACAGATGAAGAGGAACTTGCATGCCATTTGCAGTTCCTGGTGCCTATCAAGGGTACATTGCTTTTTAAATCCTTCAAACTCCATTTACAGCCTTCTATTTACAAGAGCATATTTCTGCTCTTGCTCTACCATGCTTCAACTGATCTTTTGTGGATGACATGTAGCATGACGGGAAGAATGATTCACTTCCTGGTTCAACTGGAACTGCCCCCACCATCATTACTGTGATATGAAATTTCATAAACTTGAGTAAGTTTCAAAATAAACACATTAAGTAGAATATCTAACATATCAAAGTTCCCTAAATGAGGATATTTTCATTTGGAGGCAACTACTGCTTAACATAGGAGCACATTAACTTTCAATATACTACAAATGATGAGATAAGTGAGCACGTAGTCAGATTAATCTGATATTTCAGGCAAGTTGACAGAACACAAACTGAACATGTATGTTCTCAATAAACACCATAGTAATAGTTTTAAGCCCAACTTAGATTTCCTGGTAATTTCCAAGATGTCACTATCCAATTTTCAGTGCCCTTACTATGTAAGTGGCAGTAATTGTTTTAAAAATATCAGGTTAAGAATCGAGTTATTTTTAAAAAAAATTGTATGTTTTTAAAATTCAGTGTATATTGGTTCATATGTACTATTTCAGCTTGTTACAGGACAGACATTTATCTAAATTACACACAGAATTTAATACACAGCAATTCAAGCCTACTCAGATTTTTTAAAAAGGTTTAAATTGTATATTGATTATACCTACATAAACCGCAAGAGGACCTTAGAGCGTACTTTTACGCTGTCTGAATCTGGTTTTTAAGTTTCTTCAGGGGTCACGTATTTGTAGAAGTGGGTTATAAAGAGAAGCTATTTAAACATATGTCAGGACACCTCTTCAAATAGGCCCCATCTAAAAATAGCTCTTTTAGGTGGGGTCTAATGGCTTCCCTTTGGACAGACTGTTAAATATGTTGCCAGTGTAAAAAACAAAAAGGGGACAAAAAAAAAGTTACTCCTGGCTGAGGAGAAAAAAGAACAAAATGACTGTATATTTCTAGTGAGAAATTTTCTCACACATTGTTTACATTTAATGTAAATAAAGAGATAAGGGGCTGAAAGAACAGGTCTGAGTAGAGCCTTATTTTCACATATGTGCACAGTACTTGTTATTTAGATGGAGATAGTTTTGGACCGGAGGTACTTCCTACAGAATGTTTTGTCTTCGTGTTTTTGATTTCTATGAAGCAATGCTACTCAACAGGTTACATGTAGCTTTATAAAGAAACTTGCTTGCAGTAAATCATGAACACTTGGGCAGTGTTAACCCCTAATATTTTAAAATGCTAAAACACACATTTGTAGCCTTTTCTTGTTTTTGCTTCTCCTTTCTTCTCAGGTTGAAGGAAATGGTTGTGTAAACAGCCTCTTTATCACTGCAATGTGGAACAGTGAAAGGGTTGTGTTGCCATCTTCAGGTCAACATGTGTGTATGTATTTTTTAAATGTCTCAGATTTTAATTCTTTCTGTGTAAGGAAAGAGGAGTTAATGGTGGAATAAATGCTTAATCACAATATTTAAAATCTTATTTCTATCTTGAGAAAGCTGGTTTATGACGTTTACAGCAGTCGAGAGGTCCATGGAAGTTTCACCAACAGTGTGTTAGTTAAAAAACACTTAAACTATTAAAACCTTAAATGTGAACTGAATATTATTTGCCAACTTTAAATATGTAGAGGCTCTTAATTTGTATATATACACACCCATGAGTTACACTACATTGTATAGAGTTAGAAGCCTTTCTGAGTAAGGATGTTTGTGGTACGTACTTTTTTTAATCACCTGTAAATATTGCAATGTGTGTTTTTGGATATAATAAAAGAAAATGTATATTTCATGTACCCCAATTTCTTCTGTTACTGTTCTCTCACTCTGACAGTATATGGTTATTGCAGTAACCCAGTGAATATTTATATTGTGTGAAGACTTTTTTTTTTTTTACGTTTTTCTAAATGAAGGGCTACTGGAACCATAATTGTCTCATTGATGAGAATTTAAGGCAATACAAATCCATCAATTTTCCATGGATAACTGCTTATTACTTACAGGGTCACACTGAACTTGGCACACATCCCAGGATGGGATTCTGATCCGCTGCAGGGCACGTACTCAAGGGCATTTTAGAGACATCAAGTCACATAACCATATCCCTGAAGGAAATCAACGCAAACACAGGCAGATGTGAACCTACAGTGCTATCATGCGTTAATGTCGATGGCCTTAACATACAAAATGAAGGCAATTTTATTGCAAAGTAATTTGTAGTTTAAGGACTAGGCCTATAAAATTCATGAGTTCAATAACAATGTTTTTTAAATATATCAACTGGTGCTGTAAAATGAGTATGGATTCCTGACAACTGTATAGATGGCATTCCTCCAGGATTTGTCTTTTGTTGGGGTCTTGATTTCTTAATGGCTTGTTCATTTCTGTGATGACTGTTCATCCATCCTGTTTCCAAGGTTGTCAATACTCACGCTTTCAGACTCTCACGTTCAGATAGATCTTACAGCAAATCTATATTATTCCATTATAAACCTAAAATTAACTACATCAAGAGCACTAGGCTAGTTGGCAAACCCTGCAGACCATTTACAAGGTAATAAAACTATTAAATACAGGTAATTGCCTGTGCATGTGTGTGCAGACTTGGTTAGAACTGAAAATGTCACTCTAGCCAGCTGACCTGTGTTTCTGATCCAAGCATCATGGTCTTCGATGACCTAGGGCTTCGCATAATATAAGCTGAAAAAGATAGATTTATTCTTGACATATATGCTTCAGAAATGTTAAGCTTAGGAATGATTTGATCAAGAATCCACAGAATGAAAGAACTAAGCTACACAGGGCTCCAGCCCTCCAGGACTGGAGTTTGAGATCCCTGTTTTGCTTCCATTAAAAAAATCATAAAAAATACCATGTTCCAAAATGTAAAGAGCTGTTTCAATGAAAAATGTGATTTAAGCATCAAATATTTTATGACAGAAAAAAGTAGCTACTACTTCACTACGCTGTATTGTTGCATGATGCATTAAACATTTTATAACTTGAAACCCAAAACGTTAATGATGGTCAAACTAAAACCAATTGCAAAACTGCAATATTTAATAAAGGCCTCGAGTCAGTTGAAGGCTGTCAACAGCTAATTTCTTCCACACCCTTTAGCAAATACCTTATTGTAATTTTGTTAATAAGCTGTAGCATGGCTGCTTTTCAGTTTATAAACTGACACACAATAGTATAGCATTTGTGATTTATATCCAGAGAATTACATAACTGGGACGCAAGTAGAAAGGTTAAAATGCGCGATAGGTCTAATTTCTTACATAAGTCCGCATTTGTGCTGTTATGACGAAAAATTCCCACTCATTTCAGCCGTTACGGCAGTCCCTGTTTATGTCACATGAGGCGTTACGGCAGTCCCTGTTTATGTCACATGAGGCGTTACGGCAGACACTGTTTATGTCACATGAGGCGTTACGGCAGTCCCTGTTTATGTCACATGAGGCGTTACGGCAGACACTGTTTATGTC
>JAAGVU020000103.1:7164225-7175467 GCA_011763525.2 Mormyrus iriodes
CGTTACGGCAGTCCCTGTTTATGTCACATGAGGCGTTACGGCAGTCCCTGTTTATGTCACATGAGGCGTTACGGCAGTCCTCTCCCACTAACCATAGCAAGCGACAGGCCAGGTATGCTGCTCCGGGGGCCGCGCGGCTCTGCCGTGTGTTGCGTCTGGTAGGATGGACGATTGAGGTGAGAAATTGTATAAATAAACACATAAAGTGAGTAAACCTCCATTCACTGAGCACCTCGACGCCATAAAACACAATGAAAATGTTACAGGCGCAAAGAAGTTGTATTCTGCAGGTTCGGGGCTCAGTAGGTCCCCGGTTCACGGTACGTGATATTAGCTACCAAGCTGAAACAGGGCTGCCAGCTTTACAAGCCTGTAAACACATTGACATGTATATAAGAGTTTTATTACCTTGTAAATAAATAGTCTGTAGGGTTTGCAAACTGCCCCAATGCGCTTGATGTAGCTAATTTTAGGTTTATAATGGAATAATACAGATTTGCCGTAAGATTTCTTGCATGAGTGTGAGTCTGAAAGCGTGAGTGTCACGCCAGATGTGTGAGAGTTGGCAACCCCGGTTATAATAGTAACATATCGCCAATAGTTTACGGTATATGTGGGTTCAAAATGTTCAGTTTCAATATAGGTAGACAACTTGAAGCATTTATGTCACGAAGGACTTAATAGTTTAATTGAAAATCGATGACGTTACCCTCCGCTTACCGGAAGCTGGAGCGCGCGCGCTCTTTTCGCCATATTAAGTGTATTTTTGTAGATCGTCGTTGCGCATTTGAACACCTGTAGTAGCTAAGTCCATGGGCGTCTGAGGTCTGATCACTCGGGGCTATAGCTCCGAGTATTTTAAGCCTAGCCCCGATTCCAATCATCTTTCAAAAAAGAAAAAAAGTCCAACCTCAGGTAAACCTGACTTAGCCCCTGATGTTTTCAGCAGCTAGAAACTCCCCAGGCTAGTTACATCACCGATCTGCTGTGCTTTCAGCACTAAAATACTATGAGCTTTATAAATTACGAACTTTGCTGATAAATAACGTGAACGCTGAAGTAAAAGAGATGGTTTGTCTAGCTTTGCACGTTTGTCATAATATTCGGCACCGAAACGTGTTTAATATATTGTATATCTCTTGATTGTTTGTGTCTTTCGCCTACAACTAAAAGAAAAAGTTTCTTGAAATGCCTCCCACATTCATGGATTGAAATTAGTTTATCTGGCTTGAGCAACTTACTAGGAGGAATTCAGGTTTATTCTAGGTTACATTTTATATCATTAAAGGAGTATAGTGGGGGTAGGGAAATGACAGTTAGGGGAATGCCCTGAATGTTGCTGTCAGGTGAGTGGTATTTTTGTTGTGGAATTTATTCTGTAGGACACAAAGAAAATTGCTGCTAATTATTAAAATTGCTGATTTGTTTCAAACCGTCGCATTTAATGTTATGTTTTGAAATTATGATAATGTGGATCATGCTATGTGTTTACACACTGCTCTGTGAGTAATGAGCTAGACACAGTGTCACTTCTCCTCCTGAGAGTAGCTAAGACAAGCCAAGCTCAGGAAGACGCAGGAATTCATCATCCTCGTCATCATATACTTTCTTTTGCACAGTTTGGCCTTAGGGTGGTGCCGTTTCACTTTTATTTGGAAAATTCATTGAAGAAATACAAGTGGAATATATTCATCATGTCATATGCAATTCTAAAAAGATTTAAATATTTATATTTAACATGAATGTTAGAAGAATGAAGTATGAATGAAGTATGCATTACATAGCATATTCATCTGATGACCAGTGGGGCAGGTGGTTGACTGGGTGTGAGGGATTTGGAGGGTCCCCCCCAGTACATTTTGCTTACTGGAGGAAGGGGAGGCAGGCTCCCCTCAGTATTGTTGGTGATCGGCACCCTCAGCCAAAACTACCCTCCCCCCCTGCCTGCTGATCACAAACAATAGTTTGGTTCTATGATATTAAAGAATAAGGAACAAATACTGATGCATCTTTGCTTTATTGGAATTGATATTGAAATAGTGGACCTGCTGGTCTTGAAATACCTGCCTATTTACCACAATAAGTGATTATTTTTGTTGAAGCTCCAATCTAAATGTTTTAGTTTCTGTTTTTTTTAATCAAACTTTTTGTTGTTGTTTGTTTTACACACTGATAATATTTTTCTTAGTTTTTATTTCAGTGATCAAGACAAGTCAGCTATACGCATACAGTATTGTCCAAAAGAAAATGTTTACATCTACACTATATGGACAAAAGTATTGGGACACCCTGCCATTACACCTACAGGAACTTTTATGGCATCTCATTCTAAATGCATAGGCATCAATATGGAGTTGGTGCACCCCTTTGCAGCTATAATGGCTTCTGCCCCAGATTTTGGAGTGTGTGGGAATTTTTGCCCATTCATCCAGAAGAGCATTTATGAAGTCAGGTACTGATATTGGATGTTGAAGGCCTTGCTTGCAATCCTCATTCTAGTTCATTCCAAAGGTGTTTGATGGGGTTGAGGTCAGGGCTCTGTGTGGGCCGGTCAAGTTCTTCCACACCAACTCACCCAACCATGTCTTTATGGACCTTGCTTTGTGCACTGGGGCACAGTCATGCTCAAACAGAAAAAGGCCTTCCCCCAAACTGTTACCACAAAGTTGGAAACAGAATTGTCCAAAATATCTTATTATTCTGAAACATTAAGAGTTCCCTTCACTGGAATCAAGGGGCCTAGCCCAACCCCTGAAAAGCAACCCCAAACCATTACTCCTCCTTCACTAAACTTTATAGCAGGCACAGTGCAGTCAGGTATGTAATGTTCTCCTGGCATCTGCCAAATCTCGTTCGTCAGACTGCCAGACAGAGAAGTGTGATTCGTCACTCCACAGAACACGTTTCCACTGCTCCACAGTCCAGTGATGGCATGCTTTACACCACTCCATCCGACATTTGGCATTACGCTTGGTGATGTGAGACTTGCATGCAGCTGGTCAGCTATAGAAACCCATTCTATGAAGCTCTGAGGGCACAGTTTTAATGTTGGGGTTAATGCCAGAGGAAGTTTGGAACTCTGCAACAGAGCGTTGGTGACTTTTGCGCATTATGCGCCTCAGCACTCGGTGACCCCGCTCTGTTACTTTTATGTGGTCTGCCTCTTCGTGTATGAGTTTTCCTGAATGCTTCCACTTTGCAATAATACCACTTACAGTTGACCATGGAATTTCTCACAGGAAAGAAATTTCACAAACTGACTTATTGCACAGGTGGCATCCTATGACAGCATCGTGCTTGAATTCATTGACCTCATGAGAATGACCCATTCCTTCACAAATGTTTGTAAACCTGACTGCATGGCTATAGGCTTAATCGTATATACCTGTGGCAATGGGTCTGAATGAAATGACTGAATTCAATGATTGAGAGGTATGTCACAATACTTTTGTCCATATAGTGTATTTATTTGTGTAGTAAATGTACTCAGAAAAAAACATGATTTAACATTAGGATATATGCAATTGAACAATAACACGATTAAAAAATAAGAATTGCTTCTAGAAAAAGTTACGGATATCTTGATGGATGGCTAGAAGAACTTCACTTTGCTACCCAGGCCCTTTCATTTGATGTGTTAGTGAGTTTCCATGTGGTTCACCACCAATAAGGTATTGATTGGCCAAACATGGTAAACATTAACTTTGGCAGCCTCAGAATTTTACACTGTAATGTATACAGAAAAAATGGAATAACTTCATTTATCACCAATTACAACTATTGTATGTCAGCACAGACAGCAAGGCATATAAGGTGTTTTTTAGAGCCTTATCTGCATTTAAACCTATTTTTTTTATTGCAACTACAAAGCATATGTCACATTTTTTTAATCACTGATTGGATAGGACTAAAATTTCCATATAATTGGTAAACAAACACGTTAAAAACAAGATAAAGGTTATACTCTCTGAGATTACTTTATTAGGTTATTTTTAGGATAATTATAGTAGTTGTTTCAGCATTTCATTATATATGTTAATAGACAGGCCTTTTCCTGGTTTAGGAAAATATATTTAGTACATTGAAAGCACTGAACCATTGGTGTGTTTGCATACATCTTGAAAAATTAAATTAATTGGTTTGCTCAACCTGTTACCTTTGATGTATTTTCATCATTTGTGTGTGTAATTAATGTAAATCCTGTTGATGATTGATTGCCATCCATGAATACTGGGGTATTTTGCCCAAAACTAAAATTTTAAGATAGTACTGAATGACCTTCATATTATGTACAATGTTCATTTATTCACACAAAATAAGAATTTGTTTTAGTTCCAAGCCTGCTTTTCACAAATGATGCATTTAGAATTCTGAATATTGGTGGGATACAGTTTTATGCAAACAAATACAGTACCAGTCAAAAATCTTAACATGCCAAGTTACCTACAAAGGAGAGTGATAGTGTCACATCACATGACCTGGCCAGCTGACCTAAACCCAATAGAAATGGTTTTGGAGGAGTTTGACCTGAAAGTGAAGGAAGAGCGGCCAATGAGAGCTCAGTCTACATGTGGGGCCTGGACAGCTGAAAGAGCATCCCAGGAGGCCACCTTATGAAATTGGTGCAGAGGAGAAAGTGGGGTCAGCCAGTGCCTGGAGCAATTAGAGTTAAGGGCCTTGCTCAAGGGCCCAGTGGTTGGATCACTCTGCCGGCCAGTATTGTTTAATACTTTTGGTTGGTGCATAATACTATACATGTTTTTATAGTTTTGATGTCATTGTAATTATTGTAAAATATAGAGAATAGTACAAATAAACCTTTCTATGGGTAGGTGTGTCCAAACTTTTGACCGGTACTGTATATGGTGATAAGATTCCTGTGTCATTCTGAACGTTTTCTGAATTTCTGTTTGTCTCAGTAGTGGAACACAAGGAGCAAGACAGTGATTGCTGAGCAATGACAGAAACAGGGTCATGTGGTTCTGTAAAGCCAACCGACGACGGCCGAAAAACATGGTCGTTTCGCAAATCCACCATTGCCAGGAGAGCCGTGCTTACAGAGCCTGACATACAGCTGTCTAATGCTGCTCCAGCCCGCCGCAGTGGTCGCCACATCAAGCGCACAGACAAGCTGCTGCAGTTTCTGTCAACTGCAAAACGAGGCAGAGGGGCTAGGAGGCAAGCCCCACTGTGCTTGGAGCGCTACCAGCCTTATTACCAGATAGTGACCACTGATGCTGAAAATACATCTGAGCCAAATTCCCCTGAAGGTCATGAAGCCAAGGGTTTTGAGGAGTCCTCCACCATCCGAATAGCTGCAGAGAGGGTGGCTGACCAGAGCAGACGACCCAGGTGTGCTTCTGGCAATGGCAGTAGTAGCACAGACAAGGAGGACAGCGATGAGTTGACACTAAAAGAGCTGCAGGACCTTCTGAAGAAACGCAGGAAGGGTGAGTCCAAGGAGGCTACAGGGCCAGGCTCATTAGTAGTGGCATATGAGCTGGAGAGCAAGAGACAGGAGGACTCTGTAGGGGAACCTGATTCAGTGCAGCATGCTGGTGGACATGTTCCCAGAGGAGTGACTATGGAGGTCACGCTGATTAAGGAGGGCTCGCAGTCGAAAATGGGAGGAAAGCCCAGCAGGTGGAGAAAGAGGAGTGAAGAGGAGGAGGCGGAATACATGGAAGAAGAGGAGTCTAGTCAGTCCGATCCAGATGCGCTTTATTGCATTTGTAGACAAAAACACAATGAAAGGTGTGTTTCATTTTAGTGTCACTGTTTCAGAATGCTGGAGGGGAGTGTACACCTGGTTCACAAGCCTTAAAGCCTTTGCAGGTCTAATTGAATTAGATTCTTCTGTCCCTAATGCGTTAGTATGTCTGTTTTCCTTCTTGAGCACTGGACATCTGTTTATGCAAAAGATGTTAACTTTGAAAAAAGATTCTAAATAATGTCAGATTGATTGTCTCCTCATACTTGTAGGCATCTCTGTTTTTATCAAGCCCTTCCATGCAGTATTGGCAAACATTTTACAAATTATGTCAAAGAAACAAACTGCAAAGAACAATTTTTGGTTGCAAAAATCACTTGCATGTATTTCATTTATGGTTTCATTGTAAATGGCTATGGGTAGTAGAAAGGCTCACTTTCTTAATGTCTTCTCTCCTGTTAAAGTGCCTTGGCTTTTTTCAGGTTCATGATATGCTGTGACCGCTGTGAGGAGTGGTTCCATGGTGACTGCGTGGGCATCACAGAGGCAGAGGGACGGCAGCTGGAGAGAGATGGCGAAGACTACATTTGTCCCAGTTGCACAGCGCAGACAATCTTTCCTGATGATACAAGTGTTCCACCAACCAGTGACAGTGGTGGAATAAGCACAACAATAATTCATCCAGTAAGTTGTTCTGTGTAATTGGTGATATTATCCACAGTCACCTGCAGTCTCTCTGACTTCATTTCACTCAGTTGTTACTTTGGACTTGAAGAACTCCTCTTTTAACTGCCATATAATTTGCCCTGGATCGCTTTTTTTTTTTTTTAAAGGAATGAATTTAATTCAGCAATATTATCCAGAGCTTTGGTTTCTCTATGAACTGGGTCAGTTTGTAGTTTTATGTTCTAAACGTAATGTTTTTAACTCTGCATTTTATTTGATGAGTGAGTCTCCTTTCAGACCGCAGAAATATCTGGGCTACCCAAGTGTATTGGGCCAGGCTGCAGGAAAAATGCTTTGCCAGACTCAGTTTACTGCAGTAGTGACTGCATTGTCCGACACGCCGCTGAAGCTATGAAGAATCTGACTAACATGAAGGAGCCAAGTCAGAAGCCAGACTTGAAGGTGCAAACTAAACTGGCACAGAGGAGCACTCACAAGGTATATTTACGTTGCTGCATGCAAAAAAAAGCAGAATTTTATGATGGGTGACAGCAGTAGATGAGGGTCTTGAATGTGCACTCAAGTCATATGAACACTGTGAATAGTGGTAATATTATTATTAAGGGTTTAAAATAATAAAAAAAAATAATAATTAAAAAAATTAATTAAGGGATTAAAATAAAATGTTGCCTTTCTTCTCTAGAGGTGTTACTAGCTTTGTCAGGTTTAAATATGAGCCCAGAAACACATCAAATGACAACTGTCACTGCCCATCAAGTACAGAGCTCTGGTCTGCCTAAAGCCTGTCCCAGGAAGCACAGGGCATAGGTCAGTGTTTCTCAAGTCAGTCCTGGGGGACCCCCAGATGGTCCATGTTTTTTGCCTTACCAGGAGCTATCAGGGTCTGGAGGTCCCAGATGAATTGGTTGAGAAATCCTGACACAGGTCGAGGAAATACCCTGGATGGGATGCCAGACTAGCATAGGGCACGCACTCACGCTATGGATAAGAGGCACCATTTCACCCAGCAAAAACAAAGGCAATGTGTGAAATCCTAATACACATGCAGCTGTGTGTGTGAATCGCGCACTCAGCCCTGGAGGGTAAGACCACAGTACTACCCACTGAGCTGTCTGATTTCAAACTGTTATGTCCTTAATCTCAAACTAAAGAAAACATATGAAATGTCCTTAATAAATCACCTGTTCTATCTATATCTCTCCTCAGGACCTGAGGAGGTCTGTCCACCAGAGGCGGATGAGTCATGCAGAGACATTCAGCAAAGCAGAGGAAGAACATGACTTCTGCAGCAGTGCAGAGTGGGCGGAGGTGGACCAGAGTGTGCCTTGCTTCTTCACAGAACATCATGATTACGCAGTAAAGATAAACAAGACCACAACATCTTTATGTATGTATTCTTTAGCAGTTATTTGTTTTTAGAGTTTTCATAGCAGGATATAACATTCGTTTCCCACGAAGCCTGGCTCTAGCTTTCCCATAAGAAGCTGAGATTTGAGTTTGATAGTTATTTGTTGGCTGAAGGTATCTGAAATGCAAATGAATATTTCTCCTGTCAAACCTTTCATGCTATAAGGCATATTTCAGAGGTATGTGGACTGAAATATATACATCATTAATGCTGACCAAAGGGTAGGTATATCAGGGACCCCTGGCCCACCCACAGGGTACTGTGTCATACTTTTGTCATTCCTTTTTCTGGGTATAGTTGATTCAGTGCTGGTCTCTTACTCGAGAGTTGGCAAAACACCCCTATGCCTTGAATAGTGCCACCCCCGTTTCACTCTTGTTTTGATACACTATGATATAAATCTCTCTTCGGCTCCTTACGTTAGCCCTTCTGTTACTGTCATAAATCTCAAACTTGGATTCTTCAGTAAACAGGACCTGTTTTCCCCAGTGACCCTATGTGAAATGGTGGTATGTCTTAGCCCATTCCAAAGCTTTATTACTAGGATTAAATGAAAAAAAAATCCCAGATTTTTAATGTGGTTTTCAAGGTAAGTTTTGGACCCCACTGTGTATAAATCTGTGCTAAGTTCAGATTTATTATTAAAATGCTGTTGCATATCTGATTTATTTTTTTAAAGGAGCTCAAGTGTGTTTTGATCTTTTTTTCTTTTAAGCTGAAGAACAATGAAATGATTGTGTAATAAAATATTCCTATTTTGCTTTCCTTCTGAGCATCTGAAGGGGAACATGCAGAGGAAGAGTTCAAGATGGTGTCTGTCTGCACCCAAAATCCGTTCATAACTGGTTCCCAGTCTTCTGAGGGTAGCAGGAAGCTCATACCCCAGGGAGATGCTGTTACCAGGGGGCCCTGGCAGTCACCTGGAAACAGTGCTGGTGCTTCCAAAAATTGCGTTCCCCGTCCTGGCATGTATTGGGAAAGCCTGGCTGCAGCTGCGGGGGACACTCCTACTTCTCAGCTGTCAGCTTCATTTCCTTCTCACTGTCCTGTGTCCAGGGTGCTGAGTTTCAGCAGGGCTACCTACACTCTACCGAAAAAGCAACTCCATCTGCCTTTTTTCTACAATCAGCAGCTAAGCAACACTCAGATACCCTCCAGCTCTGTTTCATCCACTGTTGCTCATCCTCCACCAGTGTCCCTGGGCTTTCCAGGCCAATCCAGGCCCCCCCAAACCAACGTGATCAGGCAGAATATCTGCCGCTCATTCACAGAGATCTTGTGCAAGAGGTGAGATCATTGTCATTTATTATGTAATGTTTTATATAGGTTCCTAATTTGTTTTGCTGGAAGTTTTGTTCAAAGCGTTATCTAAGCCTTCACTTTCCAGCCAGAAAAGTGTAACATGGTGTATCTATAGCACTAACTCTATTGCTTTAGCACATACAAATATACACAATTATCATACTTGAGGTGGAGACAGAAATAGAGATTGAGCAGTTGTACTTTGGGTAAAAGAAAATAAGAATTGAAGGTATTCGGTTTTCAATCCAGTTGTCTAAATTTGTTGGTGTATTTTTGTTTCTGGTCAGATAAGAGCCAAGTGGATTTTTAGAATACACTGCATTTGTGTATGAAGATTTAAAAGCAGGTCTCCTAGCTATAGCTATCACTGCCATATCTTTGCTTTTTCAGGGTCAGCGACAGTGATGACCTAGATATACCTGAGAGTGAAGTGGAAAGACTTGCTCTTAGTATCGAGAAGGAAATGTTCAGCATCTTTCTTGATACAGACAGGCACTACAAAAATAAATACAGCTCACTTATGTTCAGCCTGAAGGATCCTAAAAATAAGGTGAGTCCTGTAGACTTTTTGTGAGTTCCTTTGTGTTCTTCACAAAGTTTATGTAATGATGTCTCACAGGGTACGAAAGAAGATGGTGCAGGTTATTGGGTGGTGTCTTTTGGCTTTTTGTTTTTCCAGAGCCTGTTTTATCGTGTTGTTAAGGGCGAAGTGACTCCTTTCCTCCTGGTGAGGCTGAGTTCTGAGCAGCTGTTGTCTGTAGAGAGATCAGGACATGAACGTGGAGAGGTAAAGCAGCAAGAAGCTATTTTAATTCAGAAGTGTCCTTGTCCATCTTCCCCTATTCTGACTGAATACTCTTTACCTTCTGCCTTTGTTTGGGGTCAGTTCTTCCATGTGCTTAAGTGAAAGAAGCGGATAGCTATCGACTTACATCTGGGGTTTACTCGCGCCTAGTCTAGACACCCCCTTTGGGTGGAGAAACACCAAAATATGGGTATGTCACATGTAAATGACTTATGTGCATGCTGGTAGTGACTTTTACAGTTTTTTTGTCCTTACTAACAAACATCAGTCAATACTGAAGCCCCTTTTTCGAAACTTTAAATATAGTCTGCATTACCAACATGCATTTTTGCTAAACAGAGACTTGCCTCCAAAACTTACTCAAACCAGCAAACACTACATACCAAACATGTCTCAAGCTCATTCGACCATGCACACAGGCAACAGTTCTCACTCAGAAAGTGCTCATTGTCACTCATAATACGCTGATCTAAGAAACACTAACAGGGTGTTACATAAATGATGAACTTTTATCTTTGAAGTTTCATTATAGAATCAAAATGACTCCTTTTCACTTTGACTAGTAAAGTATATGTAAAGAGTGAATCAGAAATGCAGTAATATGAGTCATTATCCTTGCAATATCTTTGCATATAGTAAGTAATGCACTTATGAAGAATAGGCTGAAACAAGGAAATTCCTGAAATTCCAGAGCTGCAATAATAATTACAAAAAAACATCTACCACATGTATAGTGGAACCACTTGCAGTACTTTGAGGGTTCTAGTCCTTTATTTCATCTGCATATGGCTACAAGTTCTCATCAACATCAGATCTGTCGTCTTGGAAAGTATCTTCTGGAATGTCTAATCCAACCCTGGCAGTCTTCAGGAGAAGTGTTTGCACACCCTGCCTTCATTGTATCCACTAGGGGCATCTGGTCATTTGGATGGTGGTCGTAAACTTGCCACCTCCACCCAGACGAGAATCTCCTCTATGGGGTTTAGGAAGGGAGAGTCTGGAGGCGGGAATAGTACTCATATCCTGGAATACAGAGCAAACTTGTCTGTGGTGGAAAGTCACCTTATCCCACACATTAATCAAGGTAGGGCAGTTTCTTGCCCCTCTCTTCTGCTGGCTAGGGTTGTAAGGTAAACCGCCACAGAAAAAAACCATTGTAATCGAGTTTTGAAAACGCCATAATACCAGCAGTGTGAAATAATCAATACTTTCATTATGCGAATGGCTATTTGATCTGTCTGACAGTGGTGACGTCGCATTAATGGTGTGTGTGATTGACATTGCGAGAAACGACAGAGCAGCAGCAAAGAGAGAGGTGCAAGTTTTCACT
>JAAGVU020000103.1:7187216-7197852 GCA_011763525.2 Mormyrus iriodes
TTACTGCAAAGATTAAAGATGTTTTAAAGGGCTTTTGCAGAAGGGATGCATTTGAGATATAGAGTAATGGAAATTAAAAAAAAAAAAATTTAATCACATGCATCTTCAAAGTGACTTTGAAGTATCTTTGCATTAAAGTCATTCATTGGTTTGCTGTGTCATCTATTTTTAGAGCTTGGTTCAATAACTAGCATATTTTCACTTCAGTCAGGTCTGTGATGGGAGTCATCCTCTTGATTCTCATTTTCTGTCTTTGGCTGATGCTTTTTCCTTGAATGTTCTTTCAGTCACTTACCTGATTGTTCTCTTTGTCTCCTTCCTTATGACTATGTTTGTTTCCATTTACTTTTAAATACATTACATGACATGGGACCTCCTCTTTCTTTAGACAGTTTAATGTTTCTTGGGATTGGTTGACTTCCCGGCAGCGACTGCTCCCTGGCATGCCGACGTGTCGCAGATCCCTGGAGGACCCTGGTGTCCTGGCCTGCCCATCCGGCCTGGTTCTCCTGGCTCACCTGGATCTCCAGGGACACCGTCTCGCCCATCTTTGACTATTCCAGGCACTCCTGGAAGACCTAAAACCATAGAAAAGGCAAGCCTGAGCAAAAAGTGGTAATCACATTCATTATGCAATTCTGCATGTTTACAAAAGTAGGACGTAGATGAAAACGTTACTCTGGTGTACCTTGGTGTCCTTGGTCTCCTGTTGGCCCATCACTTGCTTTACCGACCGGTCCTTTGTCTCCTTGTTCACCAACATCACCTGCAGGTACGGACAGTAATATGCAATGAAACGTACAACAAGATGTTTTGAGTACTGACAGATTAAAGAGATTCAGCAAACAGCCTTTTGAGTAGCATACACAGCCTCATGGATAGTATACGTGACCTTATGGGTAGTATACGCGGCCTTACGGGTACTATACATAGCCTTCTGGGTAGTATACGCGGCCTTACGGGTACTATACATAGCCTTCTGGGTAGTATACGCGGCCTTACGGGTACTATACATAGCCTTCTGGGTAGTATACACGGCATTACGGGTACTATACATAGCCTTCTGGGTAGTATACGCAGCCTTACGGGTACTATACATAGCCTTCTGGGTAGTATACGCGGCCTTATGGGTACTATACATAGCCTTCTGGGTAGTATACACGGCCTTATGGGTAGTTTTGTTTCTTACCTCGGGGACCTGGGTCGCCAAGATCACCTGGAAGCCCCCGGTACCCAGGTGGCCCACGAGGTCCAGGATGTCCAATCACACCCGTTTCCCCAGGCTGACCTGGAGGACCAGCAGGTCCTGGACGGCCGACCATACCAGGAGCCAGTGGTCTCCTTAAATTAGCGGCCAGTTGTGCAATCTGATCTAAAGAGGGAAAGCAAAGACTTCAGTTTTTATTAAAAGTTCATCAAAACCACATTTTAACCGTTCATTTCAGAACGGTAAATGTTATAACAACATACATATCGTCTCGATTCCGTTGTTTACATTGTGAAGTGGGTGCAATCTTTTTTCTCACCATCAATCATGTCGCTACACAGCTCTCTGATGTGCTGTTCACTTGCCAGTTTACCCTTTAAAAAAAGGATTACATTTTAATTAAAAACAGTGCAGTTTAGCAAAAATGTCACAAATGGTGGGATGAGGTTATGTTGTGTATAGACTGTGATGCTTATGAGATGTGTAACACCCAGCAGGATGTGCTTTATTTTAAGGTCCCTTTAGTTAGCAGGCTAATCAGCAGGCACTCACAGGAACGCCGGTCTTTCCTGCAATGCCAGGCAGGCCCTGTTCCCCTTGAAAGCCCATCAGTCCTGGCTTTCCTGGCAATCCCCTGGGGCCCATCTCACCCTGGGGTCCTAGCACACCCTTTGGCCCCAGCTCGCCCCGTTTCCCAGGCTGAAGAAGACAGTGGGAATGCATATAAAGCACAGGAGGGCCTCTATGGTTGTCACACTAATGTAAATAATGAAGGAATCATCGCTGGAAATTCTGCCTAAATGCATTGACACAAGACCCATGGATATTATACTTATGGATATTCTCTCTAAATATGGGAATCAAATAGTGCGAACAAGGTCCACTTGAGATAATAAAATTAATTGGACATTGAGTCAGGCAAAGCATAGTATCATTCATGTTCTTTGGGGCATAGAAAGCAGAAACAGAATAGAATTATACATAATCAGTTCATGCACTTTACAAAGGAGAGTGTGAAGAGGAATGGTGCATGTTATTTGTTCTATGTGAGTTTGGCCTGAGCCCACACCAGGAAATACTGAGCCCAAGGCCAGGGTACACCCTGGACAATATGCCACTCCAGTATATGGCACATGCATGCCCTCTCACATGATGGGCAATTTAAAATAATCACTTCATGTAACTGTTTTTGGATTATTAATGATAATCATAATTATACATTTTATTTATATAGCGCTTTTACAAGATATCAAAGATGCCTACATAGAATGAAGTAACATAAAACGAAAATGACAAAACATTGTAGGAGGAAATGTACATGACACAGAACGAACATGGAAACTCCACACATACACAGAGGGGGTGGGATTTAATGCCAAATAACCAGCTCACCTCGCCTTTCTGTCCTACTGGACCAAATGGACCCTAAAATTTTGAAAACGGGAAAAAATCATAAGTAGTAGGAGTAGCGAAAGTACCGTTACTCATTTTCTATGTCCCATTTTGACAAACAACTCGATGAAGTATTACATATGAATCTATAGCCGTGGGTAATGCTTTAATGTAACAAACAACAAGGCAGCATAAATATTAGCCCAGCAGGACGGACGGGCATTTGAACATACCGGCTCTCCGTTGTCCCCGGGAAGACCGTCACTTCCTGCAACACCCTATGCAGCAAAGCCGTGGAAGAGTCAGCGTGACATGAATACGAAACCAGGTGCAGCCTGCATGCCTACTCCCTCCCCCAGCCAGAGAAGTACAGAGCCCTTAATGAACAAGTCTATTGAGTTCTGTTTTTTACTGATTCTTATCCTCCACCCACAAGTATGCTGAATTATATTATGGAGTGGATTCGTTTTTTGCAGATATAGTTCTGACTCTCATGCACTTTCTAGTAGCCCTGGATGAGATACAGATGATGCACACATCACGTCCTTACCATGTCTCCTTTAGGGCCTGCGGCTCCGACTGGACCCTAAGAGCCAACGGAGAGAGTCAGTCAATGAGAGGCAGGAGGGAGGTAGGGAGCGTCTCAGGAAAACCAGTGGGGCTGGTGCATGCCCTGTGATGTGCGGTCGGGCGCAGGGGGGCCGTGGAGGGGCTCCGGGTGGCCGGCATAAAGACAGGCTTTGTTCTGCCACCGCTTACTGAACAGGGGGCTGCTGTTCTGTCTCTCCCAGGAGCCGCTAGTGCAAACGCAGCCAAGATGGAGACACCTTCTGCCCCCCCCATCCATCCACACGGCTACGCTTCCTCCTGTGACAGGAGAGCAGCCAGACTGCTGGCCTCTGCAGGAACGCCACCGTGTGCAGCATATTTGGCCATATTTCATATGCCCTTATTACAAAAGCCCTGCTCAGGTGCTCAGCTATTTATCCCAAACTGAGCTGGACAGCCGTTTCACACTCAGCGTTATTTTAAGAGTTAAGAGGCTGTGTTCATTGTTTTCTTTTTTCTCCTTGTGATTTTCTCCATGTGATAAGCTCAGTAACTCTGGTTAATGCTGGAATGCCAAAAGTTCACTGTAATGTGATTTTCTGTAACTGTGCACTGTCCTCTTCAGCCACTCAAAAGCTGTGCTACTGTGTTTCCTGTCTGAATAGCGTATATACAGAAGGTTGCAGCAGTTTTCTGATAAGCTAATGCGACCACAAGCACTACAGTGTTAAGAGAGACTCCAGGTAACAATGGCAGTCTGTTGTCACTGTCATCTGTCTCACTTCACCTTAGTCACCTTACCACACCCAAGGCTGAGGTAAAACTGCTCAGATGAACAGAGGTTATTGATCTGGGTGAGGATGATCGATAGACTTTGGCATTGTGGTCATACTTGTAACAAAAGCAAGCTCAAATGGTGTGATACTTGAGAGAGCATATTGACTTCTTGTGCATGAGTACCTCTCCACAAATGAACCGCAAGAAAGTTTACTCACTGTCAAGCTCAGGTAAGGTGCACTCAGGTGCAGTGAGGTATAGTCAATGGATTGTTTCAGTGTCATTTGAGTTTCAGTACATTGGAAAAAGGGTTATGGCTTGGAAGATTAATACAATGACAAATGCCAGTACTATAATGAGTTGTATAGGACATTAATGCCCTTTATAATAAAACTAAAATTACAGTCATTACAGTCGTAAGTGTGACACATTATGCATTGTTCAGATCATTCAGAATGAATTTAATGTTAAGCTAGAATTTACTTAAGAAGACCTTTGTCATAATGTGGGTATCTGTCATACTAGACTTTACCACTCACCCTCTCACCAAATTCCCCACGGATTCCGGTCGGACCAGGAAGGCCGGGTTCTCCCAGGTCTCCTTTCGGCCCCTTACAATC
The DNA here is from genome assembly GCA_011763525.2 of Mormyrus iriodes. NCBI lineage: Eukaryota > Metazoa > Chordata > Actinopteri > Osteoglossiformes > Mormyridae > Mormyrus > Mormyrus iriodes. The sequence continues at coordinate 7,191,762 of JAAGVU020000103.1, forward strand.
ACAGCACAAATGGATTATTCCTTTTCAACACACGACACCGTTCATTCACGAGGGTCACACACCAATGGCAAGTATACAGGCTGAAGACACAGCGGGAAACGCCAGCAAAGCAGCTACTGTTTCCTGTAGCTCCTTATAAAGAAACCTCAGGATTTAAGTAATGCAAATTGTAAATGTTTTTTCTGCTTCGTTTGAACTGGCATTTTTATTAAGGATCGGGATCCTGTTGACCTTAAACAGTTACATGTTGGATGTACGACATACCCTTTGGTAATCGACTGATATTTCATGAAGAAGAGGCAATATTGATGAATTTATTAAAAACTACAAATAAAATTCAACACACCGACCTGGAAGCCTCTGACACCCACAGGTCCAGGGGGTCCTTGCAGTCCAATGCCTCCCTAGGAAAGAGACGGCAAGATCTCAGCACAAGAAGCAGAACTCACAGAGAGCCCTCAGACCGTCATGCTGTCCCTATCACTCTGACTCCTGAAATGTTTTCAGTGAATTGCAGTGGTGGCTGATTATGTCCAGGATGTCCAGGAAGGCTGCAGGGGCTGCGCTGTTCTGTCCCAGTACTCAGTTATTATTAAGTTACCTCACATATAGTGCCTTCATTTGCCAGTGTTTGGCAGATGTTTCTTACCGGGGTAAGAAATATTCTACAGGACACACAGATACTTTGGATTTTTGTAGTGTTCCATTAGGCAAAAGATTAAATGAAACATGAGCCTGGTTAGAACACATTAGCTAGATTTTGCACTTAAAATGCCATATGCTGATAAGCAGTCCAGTCAGCAAATGATTAATTCCCTGCAAATTCCAGGTAATGTTACATGTTCTTGAAACAGTCTGATCAACTGAAAGAGTGCAGGAAGTCAAATGAAAAGCTTTAGACTGTATACTCCATTGTGGGGCGATGCTACCTGTAACACAGTCTCTTGTTGTTGTATATGTGTTTGAAGTCCTACCAGTTTCATTTGGAAATAAGCAGCTATGTCTCTACCTCAGATTCATAGTTCACTTTAAAGTACAGGTAGTAAAACAATTCACTGTTCATATGTGACAGTATAATACATATCAATTTAATTCCATGATGAGGGTGTCCTTGAAAACAAAAAGTTAAAGAGCTGAAGGCTGAAAAAAAGACATTGCCTCAATTTTCTGAGGTATTTAAATGAAATGACTGCTGGAAATAACACTATCCTGTGAGATGAAGCCCATGAAATTCTTCTAATCGAACGTCAGATATAGATTCACAGAAAATCCAATTTGCTTCGCTGATTTAACTAAAAATTAAAAGTTATTTTTTTTCTCTGAACAGTAATCATTAATTCTAAAAATATATTTTATTCAGTCTATTCAAATGCTTTTTTTTGGTAACACTGCAGAAAAATTGAAAGGCTTCACTGGTTCATCACTGGCACCACAGATTCACTAGCTTTTCCCCTATTAATGTAGCTGCATGGGAGACTGGGTAACGCTGCTTAATGCTGGGTAATTCAAAGTACTTACTGCCAGTCCTCTAGGGCCGGGCTCGCCCCTCTCGCCAGGAATGCCAATATCACCCTGTGGAAGGAGCCAATCCAGTTTAATATAGACAACAACAAACTACAGCAGCGCTGCTAATTCTTCAAGTGGTTATACTAATGTACGGTCAGTTCAAATCGGTATATAAGCTCCTGGTCAGGTATAATACACTGCAGCTGGAAAAACTATAATACATCAGGGCCTTTGCGTTAAATTAAATAGATAAAAGTATTTTCAAACTATTTGTTGTCTCTTTTCTTGACAAAACCATTACTCGCACACATTATTTATACACTGCAGTTTACAATATTGCAAAACAAAAGTCAAAAGAAAACACCTTCAGGTGGTGGGAAATAAATTCACTGAACAGTGTTCTGTGGAAAAGTAGAATGTGCAGAAGGTGCATTTTTCTGCTGGGCATTCCATCACAATATACAAAGCCACACGTCTGAGCGAAATGCAGCTTAGACCCACAAGAGCCTGGCTTGCAAACCCATCAGATACATACAGGAATACCTGGCTCTCCAGAAGGTCCCGCCTCTCCCATCTCCCCTTGATCACCCTGGAAAAAGGAAACACTCAGGCTGAAATCCAAGCAGATACATACTATTACATCAAGGGGCATAAAAAACAGGGAATGTCCATATGCCCAGACACTGTAACAGAATCTTTGTGGCACAATATCTGTATTGTTCTTTATAGCATAGTACACTGTCAGTATGCACAGTCACAGAAATTTTTAAGGAATAATATTACTTACAACAGCACCTTTGGCCCCTTTGGCACCTGCCTTTCCTGGCAAACCCTAAGAAAAAAACAAGAAACACATTTCAAGAGTCACAGAAATAGATTATCTAGAATTATATGGTGAAATAATGAGAATTAGCACAGCTGTAAAAGAAAAATGTTTGTGCAAACATTTTAGAAAAAGAAGTGTTTTTCATTGTAGGCATGAGAGTCTTAGAGACCTGGTGTGATTCATACACATACGGTGGGGCGGCAATCAGCACATGGTCTCTGGTGTAAGCGTGCCGTGTACTACCAGCCTCCGGCTACTCGAGACTAAGGGCTCTCTCATTACCATCAATGCAGACAGCGGGCCATTCCACAGACCCCAATATGACTTTACAAATAACACAGTCCGTGCGGCTAGCTAATGATCCGTGCCGCAAATCGAGAGAGGGTGCACATGACTTACAGGAAGGCCGTTGGGGCCTTTTTCGCCTGGAACCCCGTGTCGACCTGAGTCACCCTGCCAACGGGAAGGGGTTTCATCATTACATACACCTTACTCAGTGTGTACAAAACAAAATAAGAACAAAAGAGAAGTCTGCCGCTTACTTTCTCTCCATCTAAGCCCTGAGTGCCGTCCTTCCCATCCCTGCCCGGAATTCCCTAGAAAACAAAACGGAGGCAGATTTTACTTTCTAGCTGCGCACACAGGAGCAGAAGCATACTTAAAACTTCCCACACACACACTTACTGGTTCCCCTTTAAGTCCTGCTCTTCCGGGACCTCCTTTTGGACCAATTTTACCCTATAGAGGACAACCATCACAAAATGTTTTCTGAATGATTATTTTTCCTTTCTAATAAACCGAACAGCACAGCATGCTGAGGAAATGACCTTTCAGCCACACCCTTTCAGCAGAGCAACATACACACAGCAGAGCGCTGATCTGGCAGGCCCCTCGGACCCACCAGAGACGAGCATGTTACTCACAACATCCCCCTTTGGTCCTTTGAATCCCTCAGGGCCTTTCTCACCAGCATCACCCTGGAATTATCAAATGTTAGATACATAATTCTTTATGGTTTAGAATTAAGATGAAGACAAATCATTTCCAGAAGTAGATACCTGACGCCCATAAAAGGGCAGGGACAATCATTCATAATTAGAATCTGTTATCTGGAGTAAAATACAAAGTCTAAGTGCGAGAGCAATAGTTATGCAATAGTTGATAGCAGCAAATAAATCGAAATGGAATATCAGTGGATTTATTTAAGGCTACATTTGAAGGGGCAAAACCTCATAATGCCAAGGGAAATTCATTGAAAAGGAAGGGAAAGAGAAAATGTGGGTTAAATGATTATGCTAACAGTGACATGTTACATGGGGCTATTAGAGCTATTAGACTGTGAAACCAAAAATAACTTTTCTGGCCACGATCCTGTTGTACACTAGTGTCCAAAATTGTGGAAACACCCAGCATTTTTGGCATTACGCTTTAAAAATTACTACATGAATATTGGCGGTGATGTTTAGAAACAATCAAAGAATGTTACAAATATCAAACACTGGCTGATTAAATAAGTAACCGGAGCAACAAGTTCTGCGATCTCTAACAATTGTAAGTGTTTTGGCAATTTTGGCCAGTAGTGTACTTTGTGTCTGCTTTTAAGTTACAAATGACTTTGCCTATCAACTTTTTAAAAGTTAAAAGGAAGACGTAACGTTCAGATGCTAAATACATCTGAGAACCCAGTTAGTGGCTACAGACAGGTTTCTTTCACAATAAGGGCCATAGAGTCAAAAGGTCAAAGAGGTAAAAATTTCAATTTGCAGTCAATATAATGTGTTTTACAAACAACTGAATATTCACTCTTTAGTGAAAATTAAAGTCAAAAGGAAATGCTCAGTTACGATGCTCAACCATGTTGGAATCATTTATCATCCATAGCTACAGTATTCACTTATCACTCCTTTACAGTTCAGCTGATATTACCCAGCATCCTGAGTAATTCAAATGCCAAGTAGAATAGATAATGATATTTAGAAAAGGTAAGCCTTAAGCATTATGACAGAGAATCAGTATATTTAATCATAATGGACCTGGATTCATTTTCAAGAAACATGCACTGTTATCATCAACCTCAATGCGTACAGGGCAGCTTGCAAAAAAAGAACACTTACTGTTTTGCCAATGATACCAGCAATACCAGGCTTGCCACGGAAACCGGGCACACCCTGTAATAAAGAAGATAAAAGGAGATATGTGGGAAAAGAAATAAAATGTCAAACAAACACATTTGTTCTGAATTATTTGATATGCCTGATGATGTGTAAAAGGGATTATTGTTAATAGTATGGAGACTGCTCTTCTGTTCTCAGGTTCCTCTTAGCCTCACGTGGAATGTCAATAGCTAGTTCAAAGACATGACCCCAAGGACAGGCTGTGTGGAAATGAAGCTGCATCCTATGACCTCCAAGAGGTACCAAGCATGGAACTCACTCTGTCGCCCACAGGCCCTACGGGGCCCTGAAGTCCCCTCAATCCGCGGGGACCCTGCAAAGCAGCAGTAACAGTTTGGGTCAGGTCAGGCATAACTGCAGAGACCTCAGTCACAGCTACAGTCACAACTGGGGTTAAGCTTGGGAGATTTTCGTATGCTAAGGAAGTTCAATTTATAAATGGTATGTGCTGATTTTCCCATGCATGGGCATAAGCACAAACCTGGAGACCAACGGTGCCAGGAATGCCAGGGGGGCCCGGTGGTCCAGCGTCACCCTGCAAGGAAATACATATTAACGAATGCAATAAAAACGTATTAAGTGGTGCTAGGCACCACACATGCACAGGGGCTGGGTTGTTTTATACAGCTTTAAAGAACTCTGTTCCTCTCTATTGGACTGGACCAGTTCCTCTTTATACCTAAACTAAAATATCTGAATCTGCTGCTTAAGGATTCTGGAAGGAACCCATGTACGACTTCACACACTGATCACATGAGACCAGGAACAAATAGGAGCACAGTGGACGTGTCCTGTAACCTCTGCAATCTGACAATGGGGAACAAGATCTTAGGTGTTTATTCCCACCTTCTCTCCATCTTTGCCAACCTCCCCCTTGTCACCCTTGTGACCTGTGTGACCCTGGGTAGCACAAAGAGAGGGGAGCTGTCAGCCTTACACAGGGGTGGAAGGAGTATGAGATATGCACGTCTGACATGGAAGCTTTGGAAAAGCTCTTGGTATTTTAAAATAAAGCTTCCAAAGAAGCAGTGAGGCACCTTGAATCCTGGCATCCCAGGAGCACCAGGGGGACCTGGAGGGCAAATCGCTGGGCACTGCAAGAGGGCGACAATCCGAAACAAACTCAAAACAGTCTGCATGAAGCAAGTGGCACATTCAAGTCAAATTACAAGTGTGTCTAGTTGTACACATAATTAATAGAAAAAGGTCATGTGACCTTTCAATTATGATGCATATGTAACAAGGAAGTAGTTATTCAAATTTAAAAGTAACATAAAATCTTGCTATTTTCTATTTGCATAGTGTAATTCCACCATTACACAAATGAACGCTTTTTCGAGAAATTTACAATTTCTGGAACAATGGAATTTTGAAAGTACTGATTGATATTTTTAGTTCTGGTTATGATTGCTTGACACAGTGGATTCTGACGGACTCACCAGAACATCTCCAGTGCCTTCAGGAAATGCCCCCGAAAGACCCTTAAAAACAGGACATGTGCTCTCCGTCACTGACACAAAAGACCAATAAGGCATTTTCGATAGCATCTGATACACAGCGCCTGCTCATTCCACATGAGGAGTAT
>JAAGVU020000103.1:7228744-7252645 GCA_011763525.2 Mormyrus iriodes
CTGCTATAATGAAATAAATGAACGAATTACCGTAGGAGTTAATAAATTTTTATAAATAAATCATTTGGCACTTGCGAAGAACTCCACTACTGGGTTTGAGCAACATGTGCTATTAATTAATGAAACGTCGAAAGCCTGACATTTATATTTTATCGACGAAAAGTGTGGGAAAAACCCTACAAATAAACCGCATAAAGGCCTGCTTCCACTGTAAGGTTCACGGTGATTTATTGGTATGCACATAAATGCATATGCTTGTATATATATCTGACTCTAAAAATACCTCAAAGCTTGATATAACATAATATAATATAAGCTCATTTTATTATCCGTATAATATGCTACATAAAACATAAATTCAATTACTTTCATATATTTTATTTGATACACCGCATACATTGACAGCTAGGTGTCGTTTTATATACTTTAAACATTTGTCTATGAAAGTGACATATTGTAGACTCGGCTCCTTTTTATTTATCTGAAGTTTCAGCTGGGTTCCCAGCCTGTCTCAGTTTCCCAGCCGTACACGTCGCTGATGCAGCAAATTGCGCCACCTGTTTCTGCCCAACTGCGCTCCAGTCCCATTCCAGCCCGCCCTACGCCGAGATGAAGAAGCAGAACGTCCGCACCGTCTCTCTGATCCTCTGCATGTTCTCCTACCTTCTGGTGGGCGCCGCGGTCTTCGATGCGCTGGAATCCGAATCCGAGAGCTCCATGAAAAAAATCCTGGAACAGAAGCGCAGCGAGATGAAGAAGAAATATCGCTTCTCTGAGGTCGACTACAAAGAGATAGAGCGGGTAGTCCTGCAAGGGGAGCCACACCGGGCCGGCAGGCAGTGGAAATTCGCGGGATCATTTTATTTTGCTATAACCGTCATTACTACAATAGGTAAGTTTCGTTTTTACTTTTGGTACTTCTGAAGGGACTTCTCGTTAGATATTTGAGTATTTAAATTAAAAAGATTATAATAAAGCCATTTTATCTGAATAATATAATTAATTAAACACAATCCTGTATCATTTCAAATAGAAGTGCAATTTTATACTTGAATGTTGGATGAAAAATGTTTCCTGCATACACGCGCCTCAAAATGAAAAAGAAGTCATGTGTACATCAGCAGGTTAGGGCTGTGCCACCCTTTCCAGGAGGTTGTTGGTTTAAATCCTGTGGCTGGCTGAGTAATCAGATCACCATAGCCCTTAACCTCAACTGCAGACAAAAGTGCTAAATACATAGATATGCATCAGTCACCCCAACGTTGCTTGTTGCGTGGCTCTACAGGTTATGGACATGCGGCTCCTGGTACAGATGCAGGAAAAGTATTCTGTATGTTCTATGCAGTCCTAGGCATCCCCTTAACGCTTGTGATGTTCCAGAGTCTTGGTGAGAGAATGAACACTTTTGTACGTTTCCTGTTAAAGAAAGTCAAGGAGTGCCTGCGCATGAGAAAGACTGAGGTCTCCATGGAAAACATGGTCTTGGTGGGCTTCTTGTCCTGCATTGGGACCTTGTGCATTGGGGCTGCCGCCTTTTCCCACTTTGAAGGATGGACGTTCTTCCATGCATATTACTACTGCTTCATCACACTCACCACCATAGGTTTTGGAGACTTTGTGGCCCTTCAGAAGAAGGAGGACCTTCAAGAAAAGACTCCATATGTGGCCTTCAGCTTCATGTACATTCTTGTTGGGCTGACAGTTATCGGGGCGTTCTTAAATCTTGTGGTCTTACGCTTCCTCACAATGAACACGGAGGATGAGAGACGTGATGCAGAGGAGCGAGCATCCCTGAAGAGAGAGAGGGATATGATTACCCTGACCATGGGGCAGGAGGGTCATAGCAGGAGCTCCCTCTTTTTGCCCATGGAGGAGGGTACCAGCCACACCAACCTGATCCTGTCAGTGGCTGAGGAGCAGGAGGGCCCCCCAAGGCCACGCTCCTCCAAGCCTGAATCCCACATGAGGTCTCTTTGCCCCTGCATGTGCTACCAGCTGGGTTCCTGCGACAGCCCCCCTCCCGTGCACCACAAGCATATGGGCTGCCATACCAACTCTGTCTACTACAACTCCATCTCCTACAGTATTGAAGGAGGCTTTTGCAGCACCAAAGACAGCACTGCTCTGTCTTCCCCAGTAATCACCATCATTCCTGGACACTTACATTTCAGGGACTTTCCTTTTGCACGAAGGAAGTCAATTTGATTTGTTCACAAACACTGTAAGAAAACATATTTGTACAAATTGGATACTGTATTTTTCTACGTAACAGCAATGTTTACTCAGAGAACATTATGTGTATAATCATGTACAAAGCACTGTACAAACAGGTGTCCAATGACTGACAACAATACAGTTATGGGCAACAAACAATGCTATTTTACTACTCCCAGGCATTATCAATGTTTGTTCTTATAAATGTCAATGAAATTATATTATCATTAATATTAATAATAGTAAACTTGGTTGCTCTTTTGATTACATGGTGAATTACTGCCACATGAGAGTTTAAGCTAATTTTATTATAATAATTGTTGGAATCATCTTGCATACTGGCACAAAGCATGGGTTTTCTGTTTTATATGAATCAAAGAGTTGAAACTCATGAGTTCGGACATGTAAACAGCATAATATTCCAAAATCTTGGTGGAATTTTTGCTTCAACCAAAGTTCAACTGGTGGATAATATATAAATCATTAATTTGAATAGTCCTTTTCTACCATTTTACTACAGTGATTAATTTAACCTCAAACACTGACATATGGCACACAGTGGTGCAAAGATGCCGCTACAGATTTCGGGCACCTTGAGAGCATATTATATTGGTCCCCCAACCAACATTATTACAATTATGTTCAAAACATTTTAGGGCTACTGTGGGATCATCTTAACTCCCCCCTCTTTACGGTGCCCCTATTTGGGTGTGAAAACATTGTTTATTTGCCAGCAAAACAGAAGTGTCCCATTCACTATAAGCCTTTCTGCTGTTTTTACCTCATGCATTTTATACCCAAGAGAAACTACCAAGTGTAAACAGCAACACTGGTAGAGTAATAATAGATATTGGCAATAAATTTTCAAAGCTTGCATATTTAAATTATGTCAGAAAAGCAGGTTTATAAGGCAGCTGACACAGCAGTATAATGTCTATCATGTATGATTTCAAGGATATGTGTACTAAGTGTCTGGAGATACATAGCAATCAAATATTATATTATCTGCCTGAGTTGCCCAGCCCTGGTCCTTGCGGATTAGGAGCTTTTACAAAATACAATTTATTGAGCGCTTTACTGACAGCTAAGACCAGGGTTGCCACCCGTCCCGTATAATATGGGACACAGCAGTTCATTTTCCAATGTGGGATGTTCCCGTATTGTAAGGGACGGGTGGCAACCCTAGCTATGACACAGGTCATGAATCTTTCCAAGATAATTGCTTAAATAAGGCAACAGAGGCTGCAAAAGCCACACCATCCAACTGGTATTAAAGACTGGGATGCGCACTCCTGCTACGAAATATAAGTAAGCTTAAGTAATAAATCACTCCATTGAACCTCAGAGTTTTGGCTTGATACCTTTTATATATTGTATATTTAACCATTTGTATGTGTATAGAAGCAATTCACAGTAGGTCTAAAAAGTAAAACAGATTATAGCTAAATTTTTTAAGGTCAATTTTAAAATATTAGCAACTGCAACTAGTTGATTTACTTGCATGGTAAGGAATATATTACTGGGTGAATTAACTCATGTCTAAACTTTTTAATTAAATAAGATCTTGCATCAGTGACTCTCTGCAACCTATTAAAGCATAGTTCATTCAAAATATAAAGAACAACGTTTTACATTTATGTTTTTTGGATCATGCTAGGAATGAGATATTTTTTCTCCATACTTTTATAATGTATCTTAAAAAGACAGATTGTATTTCAGCAACTGTATAATTTAAAAGTTCTTTCTATACATTCCAGATGTCTTAATTCATAAAGCCTCTTTTTGCCACTACTTAGATTCATTGTGTTTCTTAGAAAATAACTGTAATAACAATGTGTATAATTTTTTTTAATCTTTGTTACGCATAGAGTCATTTTGAGAGCAGTTAATTGGTTAAAAGCTTAAGAGTTGTTGCAAGAATTCTCATTCTTCAGTTAAAAGTTTCAGTTCAGGCATAGAGAACATTCTGGACCAATAAAACTACATTCATGTTTACATTTGCAGCAAGAACCTTGAAGGTCACTCTGTCCCTGTATGGATAAGTAACAATATGTACTAAGCAGCACAAGAGAAGCAAAATGAGGCAGAATCTCTTGAAGTAGCAAAATTTATCCTGAAGTCTCTTCAGACACCTGAAATATGAATCCTGTGCTTTTTGCACAGGATAACACAGTTGACACTACAACCACGCTGGAAACAGCACATATGTGGTTTGGAATGTATAAATTGTTGTTGTTTGTTTATATAGTGGATGATTTGTCCTTATCTTTCAACTTGAACCATTTTTATGGTATATGTAAGTTGGTTGTGACTGTGCAGTACAAAAAATCCAAAACCAGGAAATGTTACTTCGCAAGGTTGCATTTACGTTTTGTAGCCCTTAGTTCTTTCTGTTGCTTTTTGAGCAAACTGAAATGCATAGGCCTTAAATTGTTATAGCTCATTTCAGTTCGTTTTACAAGCCGGTGCACATTTTCAGAAGGCAGAGTGCAGGTGTTCTGAAGCTGATTATTCAGTGCAAAACTACAATGATTCTTAAACACTTTTTTTACATTTAAGAGAAATGTTTTATTGAAGATGGCTATACTTTTTCCTTTTACTTAAAGCCTTTCTCAGATTAATTTCAGAAGGCTCTGCACGATTTTCCTTAGAATGGATGAGGAGGCTCAAATTTAGTGTCTCATACATCTTTCAAAATGCATTTTTCTGTATTTTTGTTGTGTACACAATCATAGTGGACAGTGCTGCCATGGAGAGTACATTCACTGTCATTGTAAGCATGTAGAAGAGCACAGCACTTTAAGCAACTTACAGTTACAAAGATTTGTATTCTGAAAAGCCTGAATAGACTCAAACAGGTATTTCATTTCAATTGCAATGTACTGTAGCTCAAACAGTACAATACAGGCTTGTAAAAATACCAATACACTATGTAAACAATGACATAAAAATACTTCTGCCATGTATTTAGGAATATTTATAAAATGGAAGACAGTAATAAATGATTTGTTTAATCTTGTGTTTCTCTAAAGATTGCTTTGTCAATTGATTTGGGCCACCTTACTTTGCTGTTAAACGTTTTTACCTGATATGTAGGGCTGGGTGATATGGCCAAAAACTGTCTCCTATAAAATCATTATTATTATCATATACTAGAAAACTATTCATACCAGTCGATGTCAGTAATTGTGACGATAAATATCAAAGACTTATTTCATTCCAGTTTAAAGACTGTGTTTTGCTCCTGAGTGAAAGTTGAAGAAACCAGATGATTAATTGTAGTTTTAAACTATTCTTTGTCGTTGGAACGTGACAAACACTTGCCAAATAGCATTTCATATTTCACAAATTAGAGGTAGAAGTTAAACAGGTTATTTTAGTCGGCCCCAACAAACATTGCAACTTGCATTCATAAGACTGTTTCTGAATTCTCTGTGGATTTTTACTGTGTGGATTTCTTGTGGACTAAATTTTACTGTGGACTTTTGTTTAGGATTACCCTTATTGGACGGGTCGCTTTGGACTTACCTGTTCTCCTGGTCAGTCACCCTGTTGTTCTGAGTGTTTTCTTTTGTCTGCCTGCCTGCTCTATTGCATTCTCTTATTTGTTCAATAAATCCCCGGATTGTGTTTCTATGGCTCTGTCTGCGCTTGTGTTGCATTGCCGGTCCTGACAAGCAGTCACAGAGAAAGTGATGTCATTTCATTGTGATGTGAAACGTGTCGACAACACGCTGGGTCTTAAATTATATCAAACTTGCATAGAGCATTTGTTGTAGTGACATTGAGGAAAATTATATGACGATAATTATCGTTAGCATTTTATCCCCCAGCCCTACTGATAGGTATCTTTCTCAGCATGGACCCAAACTACAAACTTTTAGTCCTTTCCCACATCTAGAACCATCCATCTTCAACCTCTGATCCAATACAGGGTCACAGGAAACCTGAAGCTTATTCTAGATAGCATGTTGTCAGGGAATACCATGGATGGGGTGCCATTCCATCACAGGGGATGCACTCAGACTCTGTGAAACATAATTAGAGATGCCTGTCTGACTTCATGCTTTTGGACTGCAAGCTCTCACACATCTGGCATGACACTGATGTTTTTTTAATGCAAGACATCTTACAGCAAATCTATATTATTCCATTGCAAACCTGAAACTAGCTACATCAAAAGTGTTGGGGTAGTTTGAAAACCCTACAAACTATTTACAAGGTAATAAAGCTGTTGCATACATGTAAATATGTGTGCAGACTTGTCTTGAATTGAAAATCCCACGCCAGCCAACTGGCCAAAGTTGGCTACCCTGCTGTACAATGGGGGGAACATGCAAACTCCAGACACAGAACATAAACCTCCAACCACTTAACAGGTCACAGTGGAGCCTGCAGATTGTCCCAGGCAACATACGGCGTACATAAGAGTACACCCTAAACACGATGCTAGTCTATCTCAGGGCACATACACACACTGCACACAATTTCTAGATGCCAGTTAGACTTGTCTGAAAGCTTTGGACTGTATTAGGAAACCTGGAATATCCAAAGGAATTCCATGATTAAGGGAGAGAACATGCAAGCTCTGCACAAGTAGCAGCAGGATTCAGTCACCAGCCCTAGTACACTATTATTATTACCATTTATTAATGTATCCCATAAGCAAATTAACTTTTAGAGCTGTATAATTAATAATTCAAGCATGTACTGTATAACAACTATCCATACATATGATGTTAAAAATGATCTGAAACATTTGCAAAGATATCAATAAAGGATCAACAGACATCTTGGCTTTGCATTTATTCACGGTACTGAATGATTTGGACGTGTCTGATTTAATGATAGTTGTCTTGCAATTGAGATGTGGCTTTAGCTAATAAGTAATGGTACTGTACAAGTACTGGTAGCTGAAACTCAGAGTCATTGCCAGTGAATATTTGCTAGTCAGTTCTGTTCTGAAAGCTATATATTTTTACCGTGTTACTTATCATGGATCATGGAATAATCTTTAATCTGGTTTTAAAAAAGCAACAGCCAGTAATTTCCTATGTTTTGCCTGTCTTTATATCATTCAGAAATTGCAAAGTGCACCACCTGTATATGTATTATGTATGCTTTTTATAACAGGACAATACTTAATTGCTACTAGTTTAAACTGGTTGGATTTTTGGAGTAGTAATATAAAATAATTCATTTGCTACTTATTTGAAAATGTAAAAACATAATGAAAAACACTGATCTAATCCACTTGACTCTTAAATGCTTCTCTGTGAGGTCACCTGACTGTACTAAATATTGCATCCACTGTTAGCCATGCATAAGCAGTAGGCGAAACCCGTTCCCTTGGAAACGCTTTTTAAAGGAAATCCTGTGTTAAATGAGACATGGTGATGTAGAAGGACAGTGATTTTTCAAATTATGTCACGTTCATTTAAGGCAGTTATATGGATGTCTGTGCTGGCCGTTGTCAGTGGAAATTATAAAGGTTTTTTGTTTCAGTAGATTAATCATACTGTTGACTTCTGATATTAATATATCTATTTGTACTAGATATCACTGATATTTTATTTATTACCTAAATTACTCCACTCTGCATGAAAAATTAGAAACAATGCCAAAGGTTAGAATACAAGTATTGCATGTTTAGCTCGTTACATAATTTACCGCATTAAAAGTACCAGAACCCAGCCTAGTGGCCTGCTGGCAGTGTATTGATCATGGATTTCTGTGGCCATAGAGACCCCTAGTGGACAACATAATCACATGATGCCTATATTACCAAGACTTCGTACTTTGGTTTTGGTATTTCCACACAGTTGGAACACCTAAAAAATAGATATTTTATTTGTAATCAGCTTTTTCCCATATTTTGAAAAATAAAACACAATGCATTAAAACTCCATCCAAAATATATTCAGTCACTTTGCATTACAATTTACGTGTATTAATACTACATTTGTAACAAAACCTTAAGAAGAGTCAATCTGTTGTTCTGCTAATACCTTAGAAAACTGAGCCAAGATGCAAGATACTAGCCATTAGAGATCACCTTCTATAAAAGAAAATCTTACTAACAGCTATTACTGATTACCATTCCATGCATAATGTCTTTTAACACATCATCTGGTTCAGTTTTGGTATATAAGTATCTCTCAGAGCTGTGCTTTTTATTAAGTGATGAAACAGAATATATAAAATGGAATAAGTAAAATAAGGTTTCTCAGCTGTCGGGACGGTGAAAGGCTAAGGCAGGAGTTTGCAAACTTTTTTTAACCTAAATTTCAATAGATCAGAGCTATAAAACCTATGCTTGAACACATACTGTATGAAACTAAGGACTAAGTTCTCCGGTGCGGGGGGGGGGGGGGGTCTCCCTTGAATTTTTACAACAAGCCCGGGTCCCAGAAAGCAATGTGTTGTTTTATAAAACTGAATAACTTTAATAATAATCTCTCTTCTCACCCTCCAGTTTCTACTGATCTGCCTAGTGAACTCAACAATGGTGTGTTTAAAATTCAGCCAAATAATTAGCTAATTACATGTCCTGCACTAAAATTTTGGAGGGTGGGACACAGCAGCTGTTCTACAGTCCCTGGTTGAAAACCCACCCTCTAAGAAGACATGAACATTACTTTGACACATTCACTGTATTTAATCACTATTATGTGCACACTTGTGTCAGAAGGGGGCAGCATTGCTTTTAAATTCTAAGAAATGGTCAGGATCCAGCCCTTTTAGGATAAAACTTTTTAATGTGAGAAAAACTGGGGGAGTGCATGGGGAACAAAACAACAATAGCTGGGACACTTGCTCTAGTTGACTAATGGTAAGAAAGAGCCCTCTGTCGCTGTTATCGATGACTGTGTTTTATGGTGTCTCTGTTTAGTCATCTGTCTCGTGAAGCTTGTGACTCATGCAGCCGTATACTGAACCAGAGACAGAAGCAGAGTCCCGATAGCAGAGAAAGCAGTGGTTTCAGTCCTATTTATATATCGATGTAGACAATGTTTTATGCATAAAATATTTTTTGGAAGCACAGGCAAATTTAGGTGGTTGACAGCAGAATACTCTGCTTGCCCAGTGTTTTAAAGTACACTTTGGCAAATGATGTACATTTAAAAGTTTCAGTCAATTGAAGTGAAATATTTAAATAAGCACATCTCTTTGTTGCCTTTGTCTCGTATTCAGTACATCCAGACTCCACTGCTTTACAAAGGATGGCCGTGAAATCTTTTCATTGATGTGTGGCATGTTTATGGATAATTTATGAATTTTTCAACTTCTAGAATGTGGAATTTCTTATAATTACTGGTTTTCCTTTTAAGGAGAGCCAAAAGTTTTGGGTCAACAGGCATTACTGAAAACATCATTTACTGAAGGGTAGACTTTTTTTTTTTTACATATTAACAACAAGATAATAGCCTCAAAGTTTGGAGATTACAGTTGTGCCATAGCTGTAAAACTTTGCATGTTATTCCAAGTTAGGGGGGCACCCCTGCTATTTCCTTTGTGCTACATAGTACAGGGTCCCATCCCCCAATGACTTGGCTCAGGATAAGTGATTTGATAGATGGATGGATGGATGAGTAAAACTGTAGAAACATCTTTATAATACTGCTGTTTAATTTTAATTAACAGGGTATTTATGATACTGGTAACAATTTATTTTAAATATAGAGGGTTAAAAAAGTATTTGTTGTCAGGGTCAGTGCTGTCTGACCCCACCCTCTGTGACCTTTTCCCATTTGGATGGCAAACATTGGTCATTGCTGGTCATGTTGTATAGTCCTTCAACCCCTGTGTGTTTTCCCTATTCCCTGGATGACTGCATACCTCAATGGGTTGAGGGTGTGGCTTTGAGACTGTATTCCCCCGAGTCATGGGTTTGAGGCTGGCTAATGATCACCGTGATTCATTTAAGTGCTTGCCTTGTTTTACTCCTTAGTCAGTCATTGTGCTCATGCTCCTGTGTGTGTGTGTGTGTGTGTGTGTGTGTGTGTGTTATGCTGCTTGTTTTCCCTAATCGT
Source organism: Mormyrus iriodes (assembly GCA_011763525.2). Classification (NCBI taxonomy): domain Eukaryota; kingdom Metazoa; phylum Chordata; class Actinopteri; order Osteoglossiformes; family Mormyridae; genus Mormyrus; species Mormyrus iriodes. The sequence continues at coordinate 7,238,992 of JAAGVU020000103.1, forward strand.
GTTCCCTGTGTTACTCTGCTTGTTTTCCCTAGTCCTGTTCCCTGTGTTACTCTGCTCCCTAGTCATGTTAAGTTATGGTTTCTTTGGTTTGTTAATCCTTGTTTTTCGGGCTTTATTGCCATATTTATAAGGCGTGGGTCTCCTCCAGGTACCCCAGTTTTCTTCTGCAGTCCAAAAACGTGATTTTGATGACCTGCTTTGCCCATACAGTATGTATGTTTATTGTTAATTGTGTATTGGGATCCCCATTAGCTTCCACAAAAGGGTCGGCGAAGCACTGATCTCCTGTCTCACCTGAAGCCCAATGTTTCCCAGCTATAGAATAGGCTCTAGGCTCACCTCAACCTTGCACTGCAGAAGTGGCATGGAGAATGAATGGATAAATGAGAAAACTCAATAACCACTTCCAAGGTTCTTGTTTTTGCAACAAATCTGTTTTTATGGAAATCATGTCTTATGTTTAGGAAAGATGTTGTTTTGTGTGCGTGTGTGTGTTTATTAGGAACATTAAACCCTGTTTGGACAGGGCACACTCTAGACACATTTATTTAAGGTAGCAATCATAAACCTCCTATTCAGTATTGAAAGTAGCTATGAATAGTTTAATTCCACATATAGATTGGCAAGGTTTTTCTGCTGCCTGTGATTTGCTGCGCTGCTATAAAACTGACTGCTTTTAATTACATTGAAAAATGTTCATCCAAAAAATTCATGCACAGAGATTGCCTTTCCTCTTGTTTACTTAAAAGTAAAAGTTTATTTTTTCTTCAGAGCAGAGTTTGTATGTTGGGGGATGGGAACTGACATGTATACGTGTAGTTTTTATGTAATCTGACGGGGGCAGCTTGCCTTTGAACTGGTTGAGAAGGTTGAGAAAGGTCATGTACGGTTATATACGCAGATCAGAATTCATGGTTGAAAAGTGTGCGTGACAGAATAAATATTGCATTCTTGCCATCACATATAATGCGATGCAGTAATTGTATCATTTTTACTCGTTCAAAACACGAATTATTGGCTTTCACTTAATATTTCACCTGCCTCATAATACTTTGATATCAGACTGGCGTAAATTAGTCACAAAATGCTAACAGTCCTTCTGGATGTAAAAATAATGCACATTTATTGTTTATTAAAAGTATAAACTTCTCAGTGTTGTGTACCATGGTGATCTGTTTGCATAGTAAGCACCTACGGTCATGCCGTACTGGCCAATCTGCCTCCAACCCTCTAGATCTCAGCGCTGCATTAGTTCTACCGTGCCAATACAGAATGGATGGATGAACACGTTTATGCATTTATGCATGACTGAATTTGTTTTTCTGTTTACTCCTTGTAATTTTTCTGTCTGCCAGCTGCATAACAAACACTCGCCACACTCGTGTTGCATCCTAATGTGTATTTATTGGCTTAATTTCTGACTTGTTTTGCATCGGGGGGTGTTTTGCATTCTGTCATTTGCATCGTCATGTCAGCGTGAACTCACTGTACCTAACTAAATATGAGAGCTGCTCTGTGCTTTGGCAGAGTGGAAAAACAACACAGCCCAATTTAAATGCACTAAAATATACAAAAGATTCTCATGTATATATATTCATATTACACTTTAATTGTATTTGAATACACTTAGATTTTGTAGAGCTATAATGAATAGGCTATATAAAATAATCTCCTTGCATTTAGGAGAGAAAGAAATGTGCAGTAACTGTTCATTTTCAAGGTAAGTGAATGACTTTGAGAAGATCTGTAGCAAAAAATACCAGATATTGTAGGCAAAATAAAATTGGTAATAATCAGCCCAACCAATTAACAGTGAGTATATTTTCTGGTAATCAGCATTACAGTATATGAGTATATGTTACATTACAGCAGTGTTTCCCAACCCAATCCTCAGAGAACACCAGATGGTCCACATTTTTGCTCCTTCCCAGCTCCTAGCCAATCAAGATCACTGAATACCTGGTAGGGTTGTGTAGGGAGCTGGGAATCATAGATCATAAAGCCTGCAAAAATTAGTTCTTAATATGCATTTTATACATACATTTTGTTAAAATATAAAATGTTTACTGATTTAAGTAAACGAAGTGTCACTGATATTCATAAAAGTAACTGATGTAAGTTAAAGTATTTTCCAAGTGTAATTAACATCATTTGTTTTTCTTAAGGGAATTTTTATTTTATGCCTGTATCTATTATGCGTATGGTAGTTCAGGAGTCAAATGGTCAGTTACACAGTGGGCCCCAACCATTTTCCATCTTCCAGTACACTAGGTTATTGTGTCTGTATCGGTCAAGCCTGTCCAGATACTCAGGTAACCATAATATCACACAATCCATCTAGCCGACTTCTGCCCGCTTATCCTGGCCTGGGTGACGGGTGGAGTTTATCCCAGGCAGCATAAGGCTGGGGTGCCAGTTCATTGTCCATTAGAGGGCACATATGCATACATACACCCAGTAGTATATTATGGCCAATTTAGAGACAATAGTAAAGCCAAACTGCATGTTTTTGAACCACACGAATACCTGCATGACATGGGAAAAACATGCAAACATGCGACTCACCCTTAAACTGCATGGAATAGGCACCAAGTTGCCCAGACAAGCAATGGGAAGATATATGGTTGGAAAATATTGATAAACGAAAAAACAGATTTAAGTTGCATCTATATCATGTGTAAGTTTGGGTTGTGATCCCTTCCCTGGCCACTTTCTGTTTTCATTCCTTAATTTTTCTTTTTCTGTGCTACAGAGCAGACATCTGGAGCGGTGTGTTCCCAAGGCTACATGCTACTCTGTGTGTGAGCTAGTTTCTTTCTATTATTTAGGGGATAAGTTTGATCAAAGTGCAGCAGGTTGCTCCTGTCGGTCTGGTTCGGGCTCAGCAGCTTGTTCAGTGCTTATTCCTTGTGGGGCTGCTTTGTAAGCTGCATCGGATGCACCAAGGCCTCCGTATCACATTTGAGGCTCCGGGCCCCGGTGGTCCCCACTCCCGCTCCTACTTGCGATCAAGGGGCCCCAGCCAGGATGGAAACCCACTGAAATGAAAGGCGTGAGTCCGGAGGGGTGGAAAGCAGGGTCAGGTTGAAGTTCAACTTCCAAATCCAAGTCTTTTGTTTAAGCGACATCAGCTGAGCTTTTTTCTTTATTGTTTTGGCATGGGCAGTTATCAGTTTTGTCTTGATCAGCACAACCACTTTGCCATGTCCTCTTGGATGGATGGATGGATGGATCGATGGATGAATGGATGGATTTCCCTGTTTTTAAACGATGGTTTCCTCAAAGCTCGATTCACCCAAGATATGAAGAAGTGCCATGTGTAAAACTGGCCTCAGTTTAACCTGCCTAGAATTTATGTTATCCATCCATGTTTTAACCACCTACTCCAGTAAGGGTCACCTGGAGCCTGTCCCAGGCAGCACAGGATACAAGGCTGAGAGACCGCCTGGAGGGACGCCAGTCCATCACAGGCACACCAGCTATTGTCAATTTAGACATGCTAATTAGCTTAACAGCATGTCTTTGGACTGCTGGAGGATAGCAGAGGAGAACATGCATATTCCACACACACAATCAGCAGGGGTGGAAGTCAAAGCCCCCAACCATAGAGGTGTGAGGTAACAGAGCTTCCCACTGAACCACCACTAGACATTCTCTAATGGGCATTAATTTTTACAGCGTGGACGTGGGGGACCTGTTCATCAAGCTTTTGTGTTTATTCGAGGCTGTGAGTATGTTTATGGACATAGGGAATGAGCATAAGCCCTTGTCACTTTCTCAGCATGCTCGTTTGCCTCGGTTGTGTTTAATTTCCTAATTAAGCTTCAGTTGTCCCACGGCTCAGCAGGTGCGTCATTCCAGGGGGACTGGATGGTCTTGTTCCTGTCCTCTTTTGCATGCACACCCGTGGTTGTTTCAATGTCCTTTTCTTTGGTGTCTTTGAGACTACAACAGCTTTCTTAGGACATGTTAGCTGCCAGTAAGGCCTGCATTTTCCCATAGCTTGTGAAAACTCATTTAGATGCATAATGTCTATTGGCAGTATCCCCTGTGGTCTCGGACTGACCGAAGCAATAAATGTGCTTGCTGATTTTTATTCCAGTTCTTGAAATTACTCTAAATCTCTTTCCATTAAGCATGTTTATTATTGCTTTTAATCTGAGCCCTTGGATTTGGTGGTGTCAGTAGTGAACGAATTTTCCTCCCACATTCTTCACTTAAGGACAACGTATGTCAGTTGGGGAAATGACCTTTGTTGAAAATGACAAAACATGTAGTTTCATCAAAAACAAAGTAAAAATTAATGAAACATTAGCAAAAGCTATATTTTTTTGTGTCACCCCATGAGTCACGAGGTCTTTAGTATTAAATAAAAGCAATTATCTCATTTACATAATAGTCCCATTATTAATGCAGATAAAAGCACCATTATTCACTTGACATGTCACCTCATCATTGAGTGATACAGAAGGTGGCTTTTTAGATGCCTAGGGACCAAAGTAATGGTACATGTGCATATCAGATACATGCTGTCGAAAATTCCATTGTGAATTTTATGTATTTGAGTGTAATGCAGTCATTCAGCATTAGTCACAGCACCTCCGAGACACAAAAAAATATTGTGGTGTGAATTTTAATTTGTCTTTCTGTAGTCTGCCTTTGGCTGGAATTTTGCTAGTGTACGATAGGTAGTTTGTCTTAATCAGTGCCAGCATAGAAGCCAGCCTGAGTATTCAGCCAACAGTATTGATCAAGAAAGTATGATATACCAATAAAGCACTGTAATTGTCACAGTGTGGTGCTCTGTTCATGATTTAGCTCATTCATATATCTCAGGTGACTCTTGATCCAAATTAGGTGAAAAGTATACTGCTGCTACACTACTTCTAGTAGCAATGACTGCATTCAAGTGACACTTGAAGTCATTGATCAGTGTCTCAGTACTGAGGAGGAATTGTTCCCTATTGCCCCAAGTAAAACGCCTCAATACACACTGACATTTGTGGGCTTACAAGCATGGACTTGTCTCAGCTCTTGCCAAAACATCCCAAAGAGGTATAGCTCTTGAAATTGTCCCACCCATACCAAAATTTAATTGCTTAATCCTATAGTAATGAACATTGAGAAGTTCATTAGTTTGTGTGATTTGGATCACTGTCGTGCCACATGACAGAGTTTTACTTCAGAATTTGCTCAAGATGTTACATTCTGTGGTGCACAGAAGAGTGCATGACTCCATCAGTAATGGCGACTTGATCTCTTGATGCAGCTCAACATCCTAAGACTATGCAGCTCCCATCACTAGGGGGTGCTATGGTCTGATTTGTCCATGAACTCCTAAGCATCGCATGTGTTATTTTTAGCGAATTTAAGAGAAAAATTCATGTAGATTTTACTGAGTGATATTTACGGCTTTCCATATTGTGCCTGGTCATAAACACTGACCTCAGTAAAGGTGAGTGGCCTGCAGACTCCTTGTTGATATTCTAAATTTCTAGGTAACATCTATGGCTAAAGTTGGTTAGCCGTAATATTAAATGGGGCTGCATTCAAAGACTTGACATAAATTTTCCATTTATTCAGTGGAACTAGAAAAGCAATCGTTTTTTTTCCCGCTAGATTTATATGCATGAAACACTCGGGATTTCTGGCTTCACAAAGCAAAATAAAAACAAGATAGAATTTCATCTTGTTAAGTAACCATAGCAACAGTAGTAGCGCTAACCTGCAAGTTTTGTCAAATTTAGATTGACTATGTGAATAAAAGCACAGTTTTTTTTCTCACTCTAATAATAGAACCAAAAGTTGTGCAACTATGCACTGGGATCTGGTATCTTATAATATGAAATTTTGTCATGTTGGTGACACAGCTTCAGCTAAGCAACCATATGTTGTACTGCAAATGATGAAAGCACTAAAAAGATTTTACAGAAATTTATAAACTCCCCTGGTCATGCACCGGTGAATTTTATCAAAGGGAATCCATACAAAAGTATTCATTGTAGACTTGTAAACTAAATTTGCATGCTGCAGTTTATAAATTTTCGTTAAGAATTTCATGATGTGACAAGTGGATGGTCAACACAATCATAATAATCCCCTAAAAACGCTGACGTTGTAGACCGAAAATCCTTTCATTGTGTTAATGTCCAGGTAGAATATTTTCTAAATACAGACTCTCCGCAGGTTACGATGGGGTTATGTTCCGATAAACCTAGTGTAAGGCGAAAATGCATTTTAATATTGCACTTTGGTTGTCTGTCCATTTTGGTCATGGAATTGCTGTTATTTGCTGCATGTTGTTGTACAGAATTTCACAGATGTCATTAAAAAAAGGACGACCTAATCAGAAATACAAGTTTTGTGTTGAGTCATGTGGAAAGGTGACAGAGGACATTCACTTCTGCAGCTGTCGACACAGATCTCAGTGAAAAGCTTTATATGTGCATCGGCACAATCACAGAACCCCTTCCCTTTATGTCTTCCAGCTGCTGTTTATGAGCGGTCTTCTTCAAGTGTTCATCTCACTGATCTTAAATGGAGAACCATGCATTGTATCCTGTGCAGTCTTAGAATCTACATGCTAATGCTGGGGGCTAGAGTACCTTTCAATGCAGTCTGTGGGTGGGTTCCCTCAGAACAAAAGAACCCATTAGTATACACGTGATGTTTGCCTAAACATGTAAGCACATCTCACCATCAGTTTGTAAGATAATTCAGTAATGGATTCTTCATCTCCAGTCCTTATATGATGGAAAAGGGAGGAAATCTATAGTTACACGATTCTGTTTTCTTCTTCTACACCACTATGGCCATAAGCTTATTAATGGATGTTTGGCAACAGAGTGAAGTGGGAGGCTCAGTGAGGTAAACAAAATCGCAGGTTTCTTACTTATTGATTCATTCATTCATTCATGCACTTTCACACTGCTCTTGCTAGTGAGGGTTGTGGTGGCAGCTGGCCAAGCGGGCGAGACATCTTATTCCATGGTCACAGACTCTAACTCATTCTTAGAGATCCTAGATGTTCCCCAGCCATCTGGGAGGTATAATCCCTCCAGAATGCTCTGGGTCTTCCCCGAGGCCCCTGTCCAGTGGGACCTACTTGGAATAGCTCCTTTGGGAGCTGTCTAAGTGGCATCTTTAAAAGACGTCCAAACCACTTCAGCTGACTCCTCACAATCCAAAGAAGCAGTGGTTTTGTTTTATGGTGCTGGGCCTCATCACCACCGCTCAGCAAATTGTTCCTGTGTGTGCTGGAGGTCCTGGTCTGAGGAGGCCAAAAGTGCATCATCTGCAAATATCAAGGATGTCACTTTAGTGTAACTTCTAGCCCCTATATCACATACCTTTCCAGCTGCTTTTTGTGCATTAAAATCACAAACAGGTAGTGAGACACACTGCTGATGTCGGCCATCAATTACTCTAAATAGCTTTGATTTTGTGCCAAGGATGTGGACACAACATTTAGTGCATTCATACAAGGACTGGCACGCAGTAGTGGTTTCAGTACTTGGTACAAATGTAGATCAGTTTAGTGTATTCTGAAAAATCTCATGGAATAGTTGGTATGAAGGTGGTATGGATGAAATTCAAATTTTTCCTTCTGAATCCTATGTTCAAACATTGGGTGGTGTCCCCTCTCCAGTACCCAGGATCAGGCTGTCCCAAGGAGACTGAGAAGTGTGATGTCTCTATATTTGGAACACAGCCTTTGGTCTTCCGTTTTAAAAATATGGACCACCACCCCAATCTAGTTTGCCAGTCCAAAGGTACTTCACTCACCTTGCATGCAAACATCGTTGAGGCATGTTTACTACGCCTCCTCAACAACACCCAGTACTTTTAACATCTCTGGGTGGATTTTGTCTACCCCTGCAGCCGTTCCACTACTGAGTTCAGACTTCAGCTGCAATGATTCTGATCTAACAGAAGTTCCCAACACGGTCTCCTAGTGAGAAGGCATGCTCCAATGGAATACCCCTCAGCCTAGGATTTTGAGTATCTTCACACCCACCTGAGGTCTTTCACCATGGAGAACTCCACCTGTAATCAGAGATAACGTTCCGCATTTCCAAACCCAGTGTCCCTAACTAAGGTCTGATCCGTCCGGGTCCTTTCCGCTCAAGCTTTCCACCTTAAAGGTACTGAACCATGACCCTCACCTTGCAGGTAGTGAATTGCTAACATTTCCACAGGACACAAAGTGTCAGCTACCAACCTTTACATAAAGACCATATTCAGCTAGGACACCAACAGAAATCACAAACTTTCCATCCATTATAGTCCATCCATCCATCCATTTCCTGTCCCTGCTTGTCCTATTCAGGGTCACAGGGGTCCAGAGCCATAAAAGCTATGGGTGCACAGCAGGGAATAACCCAGGATGTGGAGCCTACCCACAGAATCTTACATATATGAATAAAATTTAATAAATGCTGGCCACTTTGCATGAGTTTTCTATATTATAATCATCACTTGCTGCTAAGTGCACTTGGAGATTTTGAGCTGTATAATGCCATTTACATGTATAATCAATGATGTCAATAAACACGTCTTTCCAATTTAATTGACATTTTTCAGTGAAGTCCATTAGTGATTCTAGGCCACACATTTACCTGGCGTTTTCAGAGATTATGATGGACTTTTCTTCATTATCAGGTTCATAATATTTTATCATCTTTGCATTAGCGGATGAGTGATACAATGCTCTGTTTTTATTGGTTATAGATTGTGGAGGCCATGCCTAATTATATTACACAACCTGGCTCGCATTAATTGTATAATTGAGTTTTACCTGTGAAACCTAACAAGCCTGAAGTCATTTATCCGATTTACTGTATCCAAAGCTTGATAAAATCCCACTGCGTGGATCAGAACGTGACTTTTTGTCACACTCCAAATGTTTGCTTACCTCAAATTAAAGTTTTTCGTCATGTTTTTCTCCCAGTGTAGTTCAAGTGAGGAAAATGGAGCCAGTGCCATGCAGCCACATGATATGATGATACATTATTTTTTAGCGCTGAAAACATTTTATAAAATGTGCTAACACTGTTAATGAATGCGCAAAGACGTTCTTCTCAGGGCACCAGGAACTCGTTATAAACGAGGAAGGGTCAGTCTGTACTGCATGCTTTTTGCATGTTTGGCTATTAGGGTTAATGTTTATATATTATTATTGACAATTTTTTACTGATTAATGACCATATAAGGGTAAATATTTTTCAGGCTAACAGGGAAATGGATGTCTTGTCTGCTTTGATCTTTTCCAGCATGGCAGAAAAAGCTTTTGCATTCAGTCTTATCTTTTTCTCCAATAATAACACATAAGTTGCGCCAACCTCTCCCGCTTTTGAGTGTCGGCTTGCTGATTCTGCCGTTTGAAAACTGTAATGGGACAAAGCACATCATAAGTAAAGCACTCAGTTTGTAATATTGATGGGGGGCTTCGTTTTAGTAGACAACAGTAGGGCATCTGGCTAGCGCTTGCCCGCTGTGGTGTGGGGTTCTTGACTGGGATGGCATCAGCCGCCACGTCAGGGATACGCTTGCGAGACGGAGGGCTGCGGAGGTTTTGCTTCTCCCTGTCAAATCCCTCGTTCTCCTCTTGGAAGGGCGGGCTTGGACGAACGGAGCAGACGTTCTCGGATTCATCAGTCAGCCTCCGAGGCAAGCCCAAAGAAGAATAGAGCAAAGTGCAGCGGCGATCACGCTAACTGGAGACAAACACCTTCCCTCCCTGGGCGCCCTTGTGCTCCACTTTGCCATTATAAATCTCACAGCAGCTGAAGTATTTTGTAGTATTTATCAGCCTATCTCTCAGCTCTCAGCACAATCAGCCTTTATTAATACAGGACTGCTCTCAGCAGGAGCTTACATATTATAAATTGCCCTCCCCTCATCCCAAAGCAGAACCTGTCAGTAATGCGTGGGACAGCCAAGGTCACGTTGTTTTCCTGAATTAGATGGGAGGGGGGCTTTTTGCACCACTCATGCTCCAGAATGTAATTTCCCGGGGTGTGTATGGAGCTGTGAAAGGGGAAAATTTTTGTAGACCATTTTGTTTTTTTTTTGATTATTTAAATCCGTTCACCTCAACACCCAGAGGTTAAGAGACGCAATGTTCCTCTAAATCACAGTGACAGGGCTGAAAATGGTTGCCACTTCCTGGTATTGGGCATTAGAGAGATGGATGATGGTAATGTGCCCAGTGATGGACCAGGCTCCGTTCAGTGCACTGACTTGCAAGCTCTGATCCTGTCAGCTAATCAGGCCCAAGCATAAGTCCTACTCCCTGTGGTTCACAAAGGGGTTGCCGAAGCTTGGTGAAGGTTGGTGAAAATCTGTCCCCACTGTATCTTCATGAATATGCATTTCATGGTGGAGCTCCCCTATCTACACACTAAATCCCTCGTTTGGTACATTGCTGTTCAGACTCTCAGGACAAATGGGAAGAGCAATATGCTGCTGAATGTGTTGAGAATATTTGTGTATACTTAACCTCATGTTAGCTGCTCATGTATGTGAAACAAATAGATTTCAGAAAGCTTTCTGAGTGTGTTGAGGGCCGAGAAACATTTTGTACATATAGGAAAGTAAACAGATCAACAGGCATGGACGGGTCAGTATTTGTTTATTTATTTATTTAAATGTAACAATATTTTTACCAGAGCTACACATTGTTGACTTCCCTCATTCATGCCTGGAAGTATTGAATTCTATAGGATAGTGCAAAGGCAGAACTAATGGTTACCGTTATTTCCATGGCAACCTGGAAGCGGCCGAACAACAGCCAGATGCCCAGTGTGTGAAAATGTGCATTACAGCAAGTGCAGCTGAAAGTAATAGTTTTATTTATTTTATGTTTAAGAGAAGTGTTTGCCAGCACCATCTAAAGCAGTTCGTTCTGTTCAGTAGGCGGGAAGCGAAATGAAATAAATCTACAGCATATGTGAAAACGCTTAATTATGTAGTCCTCCAAAAGGCTCTGTTGAAATGTTTCTTTTCATGGTAAAAAAAAGATTATCATTCCTTTTTTTTTTCCAAAGAACAGTTTTTTGATTTCTTTTTTACATAGATGGCTAACCAGATGATGAGACAAATGGGTAAGATGATTCGATAAGGTATGGTACCATAGCACCTCATCTTAATTAACCTGTGAGTTATATCAAATCATAATCAGAATTAATTCATTGACTCATCACACTTAAATCACTTAATTCATATCGCTTACATAAAAAGCAGAACAAAGTTCACCAGCAAGTGGAATAAAAATGAATTGTCCAGTCGTCTCCCTCTTTTCCCCAGGACTATGGATTCTTGGAAAGACTAATGGCAACAGAGCCGTGCAGACTGCAGCATCTCTGAGACTTGGTTTATCCAAAAGGTATTCATAATTACTCTTTCTGCCTGAACCTCCATCATGCTCACTCGTGACGTATGCGCAAGAACTTATTGTTCGCTGTGAGGTTAAATTGATCCTAATTAATGTTAATATTTTTTCAATTTAATTGGCTCAGTATTGAGTCTTATCTAGTGTTTCAATTATTAATTAACTTATTTAAAAACGGTGACATGTAGGTAATTGATTCTGATGGACATGTTTTGCCGTAACCGCTCTCATTAAGAAGGGTGAACGTATTATTTTATAATTTTCATTACCTTCATTTTCCATTCTCTAGATGGCAGCAAAGGTCTTTATTCTCAGACTTTTATGTGCTGATAATGCTAAATATTATACAATTTTGGGGACATTTTAATACAGTGAAAGGTGAAGAGATGGAATTAGATTTTATGAGTGTCTGTGGTCACCTCTGAAAAACAGTATTTAACAACATTTACCTGTTAACTGTGATGCTGTTATGATCCACATTACCTGCTAAAGTTTGCTTTCAGTTTTTATCAACATGCCTGTGCTCTGAGATATCGTGAATGAAGATGTCTGCAATTTTTACTTTAAAATAGTATTTAATTAATATATTTTACTGACCACTCCCTGCAGTCACTATAAAAAATTATTTTGAAATGTCATGCCACAGCAAATAATATCACAAAGACATAGTTTCACTGTTATATAGAAGGGACTAAATTTATTAATATACATATATATCTATGCATCATTTGATGTGTTTGCTGAAAGATCTGCAGCTTAGCCCTTGGGTTTCCAGACATTTCAGCACACAACCACATGACAATTCTTTCAACAATATCTGTTTACCCATTGAATCTTGATCGGTTGTACAATCAAAATGACTAGAAAAAGACTATAAATAATTTACCGTTTTGCTTGGCCTTTGATTTAAGTATCGCTGCACTTCCTAGATGAAACACCAGGCCAATTTCCTGTATTTCACTCTGGCACAATCCATCAAGACAGAGTGAGCTTTCAGAGTAACATGGGGCTCAATGGATGCAATTTGAGATATAAAAAATGCAAAAAAATGAAAAATAAAAGCAAAATGTATCTCTCTGACATTTTAAATACAGACAATAGTAGGATGATAAGGTCAAAATCCATGGCTTTTGGTTGAGGAAAAGCCCATTCCGTCCTTGTTGGTTATGCATGCTCAAGATTATGACTGAAGACTTCGTCATTCTGTTGAAATTATTAATTTAATTACCTGTTAGATCTTTGTCTGTAGATAATCTAATAAAATGCAAATATGTTCACACTGACGCTAGCCACATGCTGTAGTTTGGTTAATATCTCACATATCTTACGCGTGACCCCTGACTAACTGCAGAAAAAAATAATAGCAAATCCAATCAAATCTAGCCCCAGGAATGTATTCACATACTACAATTGATGAATGGTGGCATGGCAGCACCTGTGCTGAGCTGTTGCTTAGAAAAGAATTCAACACTTCTACATGTCTGAAACCATTCAAAATTCAGCTCAATAACATGGCTAATACTGTTGACAGGATGGCCAGCCACGTGTCTGAAAATTTCAAATAAACCGTGGATCAGACCGTGACTTTTTGTCACAATTAAGGAAAGAAGGAAACAAGAAACGAACATAACCTCAGGCCTGTTTCAGCATCAACATTAATAAAATGGTAAAAAGTTTCAATGGAATAGAGTGACATATTAAATGGTTTTGACATTGCATTGCTAACAGAGTGGAGTGATATTAAATAGCCTGGGCATTGCATTTCTAGCAGGGTAGTTTCATATTTTAGTTTTGATCGATTTTTTATGATGCTGTGTTAGTAATTTTAACCAAACCGACCTGTATTAGATAGTTTTCAGTACTTGCATTTAATCTTCTAATTTTCCAGAGGAGGCTTTAAATGTACCAGGCATTCTTTGGGGCTCCACAAACTGGATTTCTGCATGACATTTCCCAGTAATGGTAATAGCTAGAGTAGACTAGAGTAGAAGAAGGCCGGTCGAAAAGAGAAAGACTTGTGTAATTGATGTATTTGATCATGATGAATGTTGGCTTTTTGCCCTGTGTGTAATGAAGGTAAGGTCTCTCCCCTGGTAAGGTCAACATGGCTGTTGTTACAGCCAAAACATATAGAACACTAGCAAGGTTTGCACCAGGAGCTAGTGGTTATTTTTAGGTCTGATATCATCCATCCATCCATCCATTATCTTCCGCTTGATCCGAGGTCGGGTCGCGGGGGCAGCTGTCTCAGCAGGGAAACCC
>JAAGVU020000103.1:7252745-7268744 GCA_011763525.2 Mormyrus iriodes
ACTCTGAGTCCCTCCCGGATGACCGAGCTCCTCACCCTATCTCTAAGGGAGAGCCCAGCCACCCTGCGGAGGAAACTGATATCAAATTATACAAATTGCTATCCAGCAATGTACTGTCCTGTTCTGTTTAGTAGTAACTGACAATAGCATTTTATTTTGAAAACAAAATATATAGAAGCATAATTCAGATTGCTGTGTGTATTACTACTTACTGGTCTGTTGGGGTTATCTGAAGACCCATGGCAATGACTTGACAAATACTATTTTGCTGTTAATGAGTCTTTTTCTCTTACAAAAATCTGAGTTTCTGCACAGAATCCAGGAGGGCAAACTGAGTTCAAAGTTCCGACTTAAAAAAAAAAAATTGAAGACCACAAACGAAATAAAATTCAGAGCCATTTAAATTCATGCTGAGCAAATCTGGCAGCAAAATTAATTACGGAGATTAAGGCAGGTCAGAAAGGTGCAGATGGATATGGATATCACACAGGGTTAAAAGTGTGTTATCTGGCAATTGGCCGTATATATACTTTTTTTTTAAAGGAAATTTTTCATTTTCATTTTCATTTCATTTCATTCAAGGAAAATGTTTAACATTTCACACACTTGGGCAATAAATCTGATTCTGATTTTTAAATAAAACCCTGTGTTTTATAAAATTTTTTTGGGTGCATCAAGAATCACGCCTCAGATGGCCATTGATGATGAAACACGGGAATGTTTCAAAGCAGAAACTGATACAGTGTGACATCGAATTGCCCTTAACAAGAAAAAATATGTGCAGCATACATCATGATATTAAGAAACTGCAAAATATTTTTTATTCTTTATTCATTTAAAGTACAGTGAAGTCAAAAAATTATGAAGACTATAAATAAAAAAGACTATACACTGAAACAATTCATTTGGCATCAAGACAATAGAGTAGTATTGATCCACACCGCCAACCAATTTTTTAGGAAAAGATTTTCACTGAAAGAAGAAATTACAAAGCATTTAATCAAAATCAGAGCATATATTTTCCTAGATATACCTAGCAGATATACTGGTAGGATGTTTAGAAGAATTTCACTGGTTTCAAATAATAATAATAATAATAATAATAATTTGCGCCCGCAGCCTCCGGGATAGGCTCCGGACCCGGAATAAGCGGTTATAGAAAATGGATGGATGGATAATAATAATTTCTATTTATATAGCGCCTTTCACAATCCCAAGGTACATTAGTACAAATGGGTTTTTTGAGCAGATTCACATTACTGTATTATTGTGTTGCAGCTTTACTGTAAAAGCTGTATTGAGGAATATTGTTAAGATCTGCTGATGCTACATAAAGAATGATCATACCTTTTACACTGTTTAGTTCTGGAGTTTGAAATGATTTATTGAAATTGAATTGAAAGTTGTACTGGAAATCCTACCCCATTCTTTCAGACCTGACGCTTCAAAGGACATAAGCAATAACTCATAACTGCTGTAAACAGAAGAGTATATGATCTCGTGAACTCAGCGTTTGGTTTCGGCGTGTGCGATGACCTCGCTGATTTTGTCAGTCTTGCCAGCAAGCAAAAGAGTCATCCTCCCAAAGCCTGTTTTTTTTTTTAAAGAAATATAATATGTGCTAAGTTTCTGCCAGAAAAAATAGACTAAATGACAATGTCACCGAGAACAGTATGGTTGTGAAAGTTGCTTCTTGGGCTCCTTGGAGCGATACTCAGCCGCGGTTATGAATGTGTGCTGTTAACGGGTGGTACGACACCACCGAACGTGTCAGGGGGCCTGCTTCTAAGTGCTGGATAAATAATTATATTGCTCCTTGCTCGGGATGTTGGAGATGTGCCAGGCGGGATGATTCTGGTGTAACATTACAATATAAATGGGAAACTGCTGAAGCTGGAACAGTGATGTGAAATTATTTGCCAGCCACCACTGCTCGGCGACAGGCCGTCTCCCTCTGACTCCACTGCCTTATTTCACCCAAAGTGCTTTGCTGCCAGGTGGCACATCACCGAGTTCTCCGTGGGACTTGTTTTTAAAATGGCCCATTTCTGCTTGGGACCCAAACAATGCGGCTGGGTACCCCCGCCCAGCGATGTCTCTCCCTTCACCCCCCCCCCCCCCCCCCCACTGATGTGCTTGCGGTGTGGGGACCTGGCAGAAATACAGGGTATCTTTCTGAGTGAGGGGATGTTTTGGACAGAACCATATGGGGTATTAGGAAAAGCGGAGCCTGATTTTATTATGGACTGTACCATGTTCATGGAGTGGGGGGGGAGGATAATAAGTAGACAATCAAAAATATGCCTGTAAGACTTCCTCTAGGCATTACATTGAATAGAACCACGTGACCTGGGAGTATGAGAAAGGAATAAACTGTAAGCTACTTAGGAAGAAATTTGCACGTTTTCTGTATCAGAGACCATGGAAGTCAGCCTTGTATGATGCCGATTTGTAGGCACAGGTAAAGTAAATGAAAATGCTGGTGACTTGACTTCTTGTCCCAGTCCTCCTTCATCCTGACAAGCATGTGAAAACAGAACATAGGAGCTTCTAGGGTGTGACTGTTGGGCTTCCTCTGGGTCTGGGCTTATGGAGTGAGAGGAGGGAAGGAGCATGCACTGATTACAGCACATTGCTGCACCCACCACATGACAAACCACCTCAGGGATGAGAACCTGAGTGTAGCCATGTGGCAGGTGATACCTGCCACAGGTGGACTGGTGTGAGTGGTTTCCTGGCAGCTGGAGTGCCAATCCTACCACCACTGCTGAAATTTCCCTGTAAGTTAGAGAACCTCCTCACAAGGCTGGATGTAGATTAACATCATATCCAGGACAAAGCAATTGCAGGTTAAGAGCCTTACTCAAAGGCCTGATGGAGTAGGATCACTCCTGGCATAAAGAGGATTTGAACCAACAACCTTCTGGTGACTGAGACAGCGCCCTAGCCTCAGAGCCACCACTCCACCCCTATGGGGTATAGAAGAAAGAAAAACTCATATACCTAACCAGTGAACATGAGGTGAAGGCAGGAGGATGACTGCGCTCAGGACCATCACTGTACCTGCTGCTGCCATGGCGCTCTCGGCCAAACAGCATTTTTGTCCGTCACTGATTTTACCTCATGCGTTCATACATACGCTGTGCTTATTTATTTATCGATATGCAGTCGACCCTTCCACATCGCAGGGGGGAGGGGCGCAGGCCCCCCACGGTCTGGAAAAACCACGTAAAATTTTTTGGTCCCTGTAGCCAGCGAAGCGAAAGGATTTTAGAAACGCGGAGTAGCGGGTCTAGCTTGTATGGCACCCTGGGTGAACCCCCCCCCACGCCCCCCTGCATTCAGTCCCCCAGCAACAAAAAAGCACTATTCGGCGCTGTCATTTTTATTCAGATATTTGCAACAATACAAATAAATAATGATAAATGTAAAACTGATGTTACTCAGTGCATAAGTACTGTACAGAGTTAGAGGAGTACTATTTGATAGATTCCCCTGCCCCCTCTACCTCCAGCTTCCATTGGGGCAACCTGAGGTCAGCCCAGCCCTGCCCCCCTTCCCATCTTGTAATTCTGAGTGGTAGCCTGCCTAGCTTACAAACTAGAAGCAGGGCGCCCACTCTGACAAGGTTAATTGAGCCACACGGTGACATGATATCATTCATGTAACATGCAAATGAGTGAGAAAAAACTGATTGCACGAATGTCACAACTGATTTGCAATATCTCAAAACCACGGGTCCACCAGATACCAAATATTTATTTTTTGTTTATTCAGTAGGTGCTTTTATCCAAAGCAGCACACCTTTTTTGAGAAAGTAGGGCCAGCCAGTCCTGGAAACAGCTGGGTGTTAAGGGCCTTGCTCAGGGGCCCACTGGTCAAAATCATTCTGCCAAGCTTAGGATTTGATCCAGCGACCTCCTGATTCCAGGCCCAGCATCCTAGCCTGCTGAGCCGCACACCACCCTGATGTACATATCATGCATATATTTATACATTGATGTATACCAAACTTCACTCCAGGGATTGCACACCATTAAAAGGTGAGAAAAGGCCACACTAGTGAGGGTGTGATATATCTCTGCTGAGCCCTTCATGAGAAAATGCAGCTGCATGATTGGTCCGCAAACAGAAGGACACGGAACAAAGCCACGGCAGCCTGTAGCAGCAGAGCGGGACACAAACAGAGGAAATCTCTGGTGGCTTTTAAGAATAAGGCACACGAGGAGGAGAAACAGATGGTCCCATCCACTGGGCACCTTTAAAATGCTCGGCTTAGCTGCAGCTCCCCTCCCCAGAGGTAAAGATTGAACCATTCTGCTGTAAAAAGTGCGTGGGGGTGCAGGACTTCATAACAGTCAGACAAATGTTGCACTGCAGAAAGGCGATGAAATTATTCAAAAACCAATTTATTGTTTCCACTGCGGTTACGGCATATTACAGTGTTTATGCCATGAGTTGAGCAGCTGGATCTGAGTGCCTTTTACATCTTTTTCGTGTGTGATCTTGTTCAGACATTTGCCAGTATGTCAGAAGGTACATCATTCGTGTTCCACGCAATCGGGATTTAGCTAAACCTGCAAATGGCATGAATATATAATAACATGCAATTAACGGTGCTTCAGTGGAATTTGCCAGTCCTCAAATATGTTCCATGATGAGAGATTCCCATATGATGTGTGTGGGGAAGATCCGCCAATTTTCAGCTGGACGTAAAATAACTTACATGCAATAATGAGCATGACCAGGATTGGGGGTTGGAAGATGGATGGCTGGATTTAGCTCAGCCTTACCTTTTGTTTTAATGGGTTTATTTCAATGGAAATGTTGTGCTTCTGAACATTCTTATAGCCATTTGCTGTAGAGTTATGCTTCAGTAACTGAATAATTTGCCATGCTTTAATGGTGAAGTATGTCTTACTATTTACCAGCTACCTGTCATAAGTTCATGATCTCAAATGTATGTCATATGGGATTGCAATAGGATTCACACACAGGAACACCAACAGAATGAGTGGGGTAAGGTGCCACAGTCCATGTTAAAAGATAGTTTGGTCCACAAAGGATACAAAACAAACATAAACGAACATAAAATACAGCCCCAGCAGTGCAAACCTTCTAAAGCAAAACTAACGTTGCATGCGAGGGTAACCAGGCAACATCCCAGCCAGGAATCTGGCCAGGAAGTCCAGTGCACAGAAAGTTAGAATCACCCCTCTGTGTGACATTCCAGCTCAGTTGGTTCAGTCCACATTCATGCCATTGCTTTTGCTGGTAGCCAAAATTCTTGTATTGTTGCGGGGGAGGGGGGGGTTCCATATCAGAATCCTTGTTTGCAAGTTCATTTTTGAAATATAATATCAACATACACTCTCAGAACACTTTATTAGGAACATCTTTACACCTACTTATTCATGCATTTATCTAATCATCCAATCATGTGGCCGCAGAACATAAAATCATGCAGATACAGGTCAGGAGCTTCAGTTAATATTGACATCAAAAACCAGAATGGGTGAAAATGTGATCACAGTGATTTTGACCATTGTATTATTGTTGGTGTCAGATGTGCTGGTTTAAGATTGATGTGGCAACATATCTCCTGGGATGTTCATGCATATCAGTCTCTAGAGTTTACTGGAATAGTGTTAAAAACAAAAAACATCCTGTGAGTGGCAGAAACGTCTTGTTGATGAGAAAGGTCAGAGGAGAATATGGCCAGACTAGTTCAAGCTGACAGACAGGCTACGGCAACTCAGATAATCACTCTATACAGCTGTGGTGAGCAGAAAAGCGTCTCAGAATGCACAACATGTCAAATCTTGAGGTGGAAATGCTACAACAGCAGAAGACCATGTCGGGTTCTATGCTCTTGTCAGCCAAAAAGAGAAAGCTGAGGCGGCAGTGGGCACAGGCTCACCAAAACTGGACAGCTGAAAACTGGAAAAATATAGCGTGGTCGGATGAATCTCAATTTCTGCTGAGACACACAGATGGTAGGGTCAGAATTTGGTGCCAATGGCATGAATCCATGGTCCCAACCTGCCTTGTTTTAACGGTTGAGGCTGTTGGTAGTGGTGTAATAGTGTCAGGAATGTGTTCTAGCACACCTTGGACTTGTTTATACCAATCGACCATCGCTTGAATGCCACAGCCTATCTTAGTATTGTTGCTGACCATGTGCATCCCTTCATGGCCACAAGTTACCCATCTTCTGACAGGTACTTTCAGCATGATAATGCATTGTGTCACAAAGCAAAAGTATTCTCAAACTGTTTTCATGAACTCAAGTTCAGTGTTCTTTAGTGGTCTTCCCAGTCATCAGGTCTGAATGCAGTAGAACACCTTTGGGATGTGGTAGAACACCTCTGGGATGTGGTAGGACAGGAGATCCGCAGCATGGATGTGCAGATAACAAATTTGCAGAAATTGCATGATGTAGTCATGTCAGCATGGACCAGAATCTCTAAGGACTATTTTCAACATCTTGTGGAATCCATGCCATGAAAACCTGAGGCTCTTTTGAGAGCAAAGGGAGGCCCTGCCCAGCATTAGTATAATGTTCCTGTGATGCAGAAACCTTGGAGACTGGGGATCCAAACGCAGAGCAAATGATTTAGAAACAAAAGACGGGAGATGCACTCATGAGTATAAGCCGGGGTCAAGAATCCATTAGATCTGTCATAGAAGTGTTGGGAAAGGCAGGCACATGTACAGGGATCGGGATCAAAGATTAGAGATGCAAGCTCACCTCACAAGAGATTGGGGATCAGAAATCAGGGTTCAGAGACGCAAGCTCACTGGGCAGGGGATTGGGGATCAGAGATGCAAGCTCACCGGGCAGGGGTTCGGGGATTGGAGATGCAAGCTCACTGGGCAGGGGATCGGGGACCAAAGATTAGAGATGCAGGCTCACCGGGCAGGGGTTCGGGGATTGGAGATGCAAGCTCACCTCGCAAGGAATCAGGGATCAGAAATCAGGGTTCAGAGACGCAAGCTCACCGGGCAGGAGATCGGGGATTGGAGACGCATCACGGAGACACCATTCCACAACCATGTGTTTGGACTGCAGGAAAAAATCTTTGCAAACACTGGGAGGCCATGCTGGTCAGTGGGTCATCTCACCACCTTCCTACTTTATATATATATATATTTTTTTTGCATGCCTGTGTCCATTGACCATTTATAAAAAATATTTGTCCATTTGTGAATATACACATTAAGACAATGCTAAGTGTACACAAAGAAAGTACTCAAGAAATATATTAGCACTAAAAAGTCTCTTGTTTCTGCCTGTGTGACTGAATAATGTGCATTTCACTGGTAAAAGCCCAATTAAGAACCAAATGAGCCATTTTCTTTTGTCATGGTCTTGGAAACGCATAATGTTTTTTCAAAAATTAAATACAGTGCTCATGGGTACTTACAGAGGATGATGTATACTTAGCAGATTGTTACTTTAAACATTTTGAAAAACAGGCTGAAAAGCGTCATGATTTTCCCTGGCACTAAAGCGTCAAACCCATTAGACCTATTCATCAGTAATCACCGCATGTTTCTCCATTGTGGAGTTGTGAAAGCCCTTGAAGTTGTTTTATAACAGGACAGAAATATTAGTCAGGATATGTGATGTGTGGAAACAGCAGGAGTATAACTGACAAGTTTGTTAGCAGCTAAAAACAGGTCAGGTGAGCTGCAACTCCATAATTCAATTTGCTAAATTCTTAGAGTAGAGTTATGTAACAGTGGTGCTACTGTGCTTTGTTAATCATCCTCTTACTATACTTATGGAATGTCTGTATTTGTTCTTACTTCCACCCACCATGTAGACATACAAAGAAAAATGGGTGACACTTTACATGAGGGGGCACAAATATTGTAGCAGTACACTCTTACTTAATGTATTACTTAACCAGAAACTAAGTGTTAGTTACATACTGATATCATGGTTGTTCATTATTAATCAATAATAACGGTCTATGTATACCGTATGGTTACTACTTTTGTTCATGATTTGTACTTGAGTAGTAACTGAGTTACTAAGCTCCTTGTGCCCCATCGGGTAAAGTGTTAAAAATGTTACAATATGATTTATGGAGAAAAAAAGTATTTTTTTTTAAAGTATTTTTAAGAATATTCAAAAAGTGTGTCTCTCCTTTCATTGGCACCGATGAGATGTGTGTGGTACAGAGTCATTCCTTTGATACTGCCCTCTAGACAGACCCATGTTTTCTTCCTCAAATCAAACATTTTTTTTTTCAAAAATTTTTTTTTATCTTTTGTTGGACACTTCCACTCTGCTTCAAATATCATATATTAAAGAAACCTATTTTAAAACTGCAGCTGTGCCAGAATTTGAATGAAGGAGATAAACCTCGCTCTAAGAGATAAAATTCATTAAAACCACAGCCATCCAACACCAAAGATAATAAATGCTTTCGTTCCCTTATTTCAAAGCAAAAAGGCTGAAGAGAGCCACAAAAAAAACCGTCTGTGGCTGAAAATATGAAAAAGGAATTATTCATAGTGTCAGCTCTCCTGAAACAATAAAAAGTAAGACAGCAAGATATTTTTCTGGCGTTTTGCTCTGTTAATCTACTTAGATGGGGAAACGGTCAACTCCTTTGAGTGTATTCTATTGTAAATAATTTAGGACACTGTACCTTTCTGGTTTATCCCTTTATGTCAACAGTAACAATGGCAAGCTTCCAGTCTGCCTGTTAAAATGAATCAACATTTCGCATCCAAGAGGGTGTAATTGGGAAGCTTTTTTTTCCCCAAGTGCACTCCACATGAGAAAATTAGCATTGAATTGGACTGTTAACAAAAGGCTGCATAAATTAAACGTACTGTTATGCAACTATAAAAAGAAAATCCTTTTTTTATTCTTAATCTATTAGCCTCACTGTTGTTGGGAAATCATAGATTGTATTAGACCAAGGAGTGAGCAGGTACGACATTAAGTAATTATAGATAAATATATATATTTCTGTAGACTAAATGAATACAATTTATAACTAAACCCCAGAAACAGAATTTTGGGTCATGGCCCTGGACTGCAGCCTGCATTTCCATATCAGAGTCCTTGTTTCCAAATTAACAGTCTTGTTTCTGAAATTATAAACGTTTGTTTCTGAGTTAGAATAATTATTTCCATTTCTGTTTCCAAATGCAGTATTTGCCATTCTCATTTTCATGCTTGAAATTTATTAAAGCATATAGGTTTATTTTAATATCTGTTATTTTACCCTGGATCTCATGACACAAACCCTCTATATTCCACACCTGCTTGTCCTATGCAGTGAATTTATAATCATCATAGCTTATAGGTAATTATGGTTTGCTTTAATTAACATGAATATGTAATAGTATGGCATTCATGAAGATTGAAGAAAAATTGTAAAACTCCAAGTATACTTTCTGTTAAGAAATCCTGATACGTTCTGTGTGGTGTAACTCAACATATATAGAGAAATAAAAAAACAATGTTCATTTATCTCTGAAACTCATAAATCCTGCGTTTCCTCAAGTCACTGAAATGTTTTGTTCTGAGTTACATGTTGTGAAATACGGACACAAGTTTCACCATGGGAATAAGATACGCCGAAATAGTGAAATGATGTAATACTGTGATGAAGATGTAATAATTTAAGCATAAATGCACTGGTGTGTCTTGAGTGGCTGCTGATTATTTTTCACAGATTGTTTAATATGCGCTGGAAGAAAAGCCAGAAGTATTGTGGTCCGCAGGATGAAAAGTTTCCTCAATGAACCGTATGTTGAGTGAGCTCTACCCAGCATCAGTAAAGGGTGTCACAGGACTATAAATGACAAGTGGCCATTCTGGAGCATCATTTTTTTTCAAGGACTTTCTCCAGTAATTTAAAGTAGACCTATTTACTTAATGTAAATAGTTGCTTGTGTAATTTTATATCTTCTGAAAGCAGAATATTGATTCAGTTGACAATAATGAGAGAAAATGGTCTCCAGAACTGAGTCTTCTGTGGTTATATATGATATCCATGTAAATTGCAAATGGCTATTCTATGTATGCAATAACAGTCTCCTAAGTGGCGATGCTCATGCATCAGGTTATTTGCTTTCATAAAGCTTTTATGCTGAAGTGGGTAATCGTTTTCACAGCCTGCTGCGCAGATCTTTGAAGTCATTTGTTACTACTTCAGTTATACTTGAAACAAGTTAATTGTCAAAGCTTCCCCAAGATGGCTGACTCTGGCAATATATTGCTAAATTAATAGGTCATAAAACACCTTTCAAGGAATTCTACTGAGCAGTAAAATTACCTGAATTAGCTATCATAGCATAGCGATTTAAAATATCCTATATTACTTCCTTCACATGTTTAACCATTGCCTTTCACTGTTTATATTTTTGATCCTTTAAAAAAATTAAGCTCAAACACCAGATATTCACATTATCTTGCTTGACTTTTGTGTGTCTTTTCAGATCTTCAAATAAAAATCATCAAGGGAAAGGCAAATTGCTAGCACTGAGATAAAGGATGTGTATCTATTTCAATTTCTAACTCTTCAGTACAGATATTAAGCATAACAATGTCTGTCTCCTTTCATGCATAAACAGACCTTTGAATTTCATTGTGACACAGATAGAAGAGGCACTATACTGTTCTGATATAAAATTTATATTCAGACTGGAAAAATAATAAACAGAATGGAAACAGGCCTAAAGCATACAGACTTAAACTACAGTCAAGGGAGAAAAAATCTGACTTTTAACCTCATTTCCTGAAATATGAGAGAGCCCTGCTGATTCGAGGCTAAATGTGCTTCTTCCAGTCTTTCGTTCACAATGGAGGATGTCCGTCATCGAAAGGGTTTGCTTATAAAGTAGCAACTTTTTTCCTCCATCTGTTTCAACTGCCACGTATGAACACTAGAACCACGTTTTATGGACGCAGCTTGACATTAGCATATAATGTACCAATTACTGCATTACCTCAATCACATTTGGTTACCATAGCAACTAAGCTGGGGAAAAAAATCATAAATGCTTGGCAACTGAGACATAAAGCTGGTTAAGTCTAAAAAGAATAATAAAAAAAGAGCCATCCTTCGACCATTTCTTTTTTACGCTTTCTTAAATCAGAGGTCAAACGGTAAGCTTGTAGAGAGAAGTGTAGAGTCTGGAAAGAATAAAAGGGCCACCAATGGGCAGAGATTCTCTTTTCATACTCTCCTCTTTTCCCAGGCAAAACACATCTCTATCAAAGAGGGTCTGTCTTTGGAACCTCCAGCCATGCGTCTGAAGTTCTGTGCCTGTGCATTCCAAGGACATCAGCTCCCAGGTGGAAAGCTTCATTCTTCTGATACCGTTTTATTTGTTCTGGGTCTAACACACTTTCGACACTTTTAATCCAGGCATTTATTTCACAAAACCTGCCGAAGCCATTTTGTTGTGGCGTCTCACTCAGTAAAATACGAGTCTCTCATGGTAGTTAAAAGCACCATATTCCCAGAGGAATATTATTCTTCAATTCAAGCAGGTTTTGTATTAAAAGTTCAGCCTTTCCAGTAGAGTAATTATGTGTAGCTTTTCTGTTTCAATACTTGTACAGTTTTACGGAAACTGTTTTTGTCTCGTAAAATACGTGCACAGCCCTGCTCACTTGATGCATTGCATTGAGACACCTTTGCTGCTTTCAAGGTGGCAGATCAATCGCCGCAGCTTGCGTTCACATGGCACACACCACAAATTCTGGGAAGGAAGCATTCTTGGTGTAAGCACAGCTAATACTGTGCGTGTGACGTGTACGGGTAAACTCCCCACGGGGCCCCATCACGGCACCACAGCCTTGCCACCACTGTAGAGACAGAGGCTTCATTGGTATTTGACGTAACTTTAGTATTTCCACGCATGCACAAGACCTTTAGGCTGCCACGGTAAATCTTTACCCTTATCTCGGCTGAGGTGTCAGTCCTCAGTGGTAAACAGGCCCTCTTTCAACTTGTTTCCCCCAAGCCAGCATTTTCGCAAGAGCCTTAGTAATCCAAGCCAAAGACCTGCCAGCAAGCCCTAGTCCCTCGCAGCACAAAAAAGCAGGATCCCAGAAGAGCCTTCCCACCCAGGGTACCACGCTCGGCTTTCCACTAATGAATGGGGAGACGGATACGGCATTCCTCTTGCACGCCACCGCAAATCCCAGAAGCCCATGAAAACGTGAGCTGTGAAACCATGTGTGACTGTGGAAAACTTTCTGTTGAAAGGCTGTGGGTGGCGTTCTGACAGCCCCACCTCACTCTATGTCTTCTCACCTCCCGCAAAGGGATAACAAAGTGCACTCAACACCCCACTCACAAATTATTCACTGTTATATCTAATACCTAATATCATGTTTATATCAGCACAGACTCTGCGGCAATACCGTGGCACAAGCTTCCTGTTGCTAAAACGAGGCGGCTCAGTGTTTGCAGCTGTATTCATGAAAATCTATGACCTTACCCTGAATTTAACCCTAGTGCCCGTGCCTTTGCCACATTCACTGTGTGCTTAACATGACAAAAGAAGGGACAGTAGATGCTCTAATTCCATTCCATTGGACTGTCATAAGATTAAAATAGATGTATATGACCTCAGACCTTGGGGACTGATAAATGAGCCTAATCCCTTTGGGTACACATTTAATTTACTTTTAAAGGTCTTTGGAATTAAAAATATTTCATCATGGCATTGAACAGGCAATGGATACCTATTTGCAACAGTAGAAATTGAGTCAAAAGTCATTTACCAATGCAAAAAAGAAAAAAAAAACTCCTGCAGTTGGGAAGTCAGTGTTAGGAATGGTTTGGAGTTAATCAAAATTTGCACAAAAAAGATCAATGGCCTTTTAGAAGCAGCTTGATATAGAATAATCCTCACTTTCCATCCGTTAATCATAATACGTACACAGTAAAGGGTCACACTGAGCTTGGATCCTGTCCCAGAAAAAGGGATGCATTGTAGAGGATATCTTGGGTAGGATGCCAGCCCATTGTAGGGCCTATAGTCACACACACACTAATGGCAATCTAGAAACACCAACTCATTTAATTGGTGGTAACTAAACTGCAGGAGTGAACCATAGATTCTGGTGGTAACCTACACAGCCTCAGGAAACTCCCACATGCACCCAGCCAGGGGCAGCAAATGAACCACCACCTTCGAGACACGAGGTGACAGCCTCTGAGCTGCTGCACCACCTGACTTAGATTAACGATGGGTTCAAATTATTTTTTTTCAAACTTTGTCGACACGTGCTTATCAGAGACCACACCTGTTTTGCCTTTGCTAATTAGCCTGTACTCACACCAGCTGATCTGTACCATGGCCGAACACATTTGATGCTCAAAGTCCAGTTCATTTGACTAGTGTCATTGCTCCATACCATGCGCGGGCCAGAGCACAGTTAATCGGATTCGGGCATGATACGCATCTAGTGTGATTGCTAACCGTGCTTGGGAACAGAACACAATGATGCGACTGACACACGCATGCGCACATGTATACTATACATGAACTGGAGCCAGAAGGAACAGATTGGGTAGGCTTTACAGAGCGCGTCATTCTTTTTGGAAAACTGTGTTGCGAAAACAAAATGATGCATACAGATTGGGTAGTGACAAACATTTCACAAACATCGTGGCAAAGGATCACGTTGGTCCAATGCAGAGGTGCAGTGTTTCATGGAAATTTGGTCTAACGTGAGTATCCAAGACCACCTGGAATCAACACATAAAGACTGTCTTAAACCTGTCGCATGACTAAATAAAAATCACTGCATTGCATACTAGATAAATCTATGTGTGTCACTGCACCCAAAACGACTACAAATAAATCATAAAATTATGATATTAATCATAACTGAACTGTGCGATAATGCTTTCCTTCCTATGTTTTCTTCAACACAAACAAAGTTGTACAGTGATGACGAAAGTGTGCTCGGGCCAGGATTGTTCAGTGCAATGTGAGCGCAGACCAGCAGGGGAGTGATGGGGGGGTGGGGGTGGACAATTCGGCTCGGGCATGCTACGAAGCAACTGGGCCAAGTGTGAGTTTCTTCTCTGCTTCTCTTGTGAAAATCAAAGAAAATAGCCTGTTGAGGTGAGCCTTTGGGGAAACGGAAAGACAGAAAGGCTTACTCCTCTCCATGTTCAAGCCGTGGGTGAACACAAGCCACCAAACTCCCCAGGCCTGAAGCTGACAGGTCATATCAGTTCCCTTGGGCTTTAAGAGCATGTTTTCGATTTAATTCCAAATGTAGATCAGAGACTTCAGAGGATTTTGTCATTTTCCTCCCTCCATCCCTCCTCTTAATTTTGCGCCACAGTAACCCTGGCCTCTAAGGCTGCTTGTCCCTGTATTAGTATATCGTCTGCCCAGTTTGCTGTGTGTGTCCAGTTGCCGGGCTGAAACGTGACATCACGCCACACCTTTGCGCCGCCCTGTTAATGGGTATGTTCCCTGCTGCCAGCAGGGACACCGGTAACGGGACTTATCACTCAAATAGGCAATTTAAAAAAACCTCTTAGAAATGGGCCAGAAATGTGGAATGTCCCCAGGTAGGACAGATTGAATACCGAGTGTCACATTCCCCTGATCTCAACCTTCTTCAGCATCCCAGAAAAAAATAAAATGCACTTTAAAATAGTTTAGGTAAAGTGAGGTGAGGAAAGTTGAGGTTCAGAATCCAAACTAACTTACTTTATAATACATTTTTCTTATTTAGTTTTTAAATAAAAGAGTAAGAAATGTGCTTGTCTGTCCCTGATATTATATTTTCTTGATTCCAAATTATCATAGACAGCAGGATGCCAATCTCCACAGACAAAAAAAATGATGCTTTATGAAAGATAAATAAATGAAAACTTGCCCTGCACCAAACTAAATTCTGCTATAATGGGAAAAAACTTGCTACTAAGAAATGTCGTATTTGTAGGAACTTCATCATTCATTCATGGTTAAGAAGGAAAGCTGTCCTAAGACTTCATATGTCAATTAAACTGAACAAATATTTATTTATGCACCGAACATAAAGTTATTGCATTAAATAAAACTACAAAACTACTATAAAACTACATGGCCTATTCTGTATTGATGCAATTGCATACAAATTTGTGAATAATAAATTACTTGTCACTTGTCTGACGTATTTAACTTATGTATTTTTACCCTTATAGTTAAAAAAGAAATATTAGGAGAAACAGATGCTTTTGCTTGAACCAGGGTAAAAGTATAATTTGCTAAAAACGAATCTGTAAAATTACAATTACAGTCTGATAAAGGCTTGCACAAGCATTGAGAACACGGCTGCGGCAGGGTGACAGTGCAGTGCAGTCCATGCATCTGAGCATAAATAACGTGTTTTCTTCTGTGATTTTTGAGAAAAAATGTGTGAAGGAACTGAAATATGGTTCAGCCTACATTCCATAGGTGTCCCAGTAATCGCATCTTAGTTAAAGTGGTGCAGTGCCTTGGAGAATTTTTCCTTCACCACCATCATCAAAAAAAAAGCAAATCACAGAATGATGGAATTTCTCATGGATGAAAGCTGGCTTGGGTGGGTTAATTGCCTATTCAGAGTCTATATGTAGTTGTTTCCTGTTTTTGGTGCCTCTGTGTCTCTCCATGTTTCCATGTGGCTCTGCTTTCTTTTTCTGGGTCACATAAGGTTGATGATTTGTTCATTTTGTGTTGTGTTGTTCTGTGGCGCTAACATTGGCTTTGGGTGTGTGTCCAGATGGGGGATGTGGGTACATGTGGGTCTAGATGTGGCCCAAGGATCTAGGGATTCCAAATCATATTTAAAGAAGATTTGAAACTCTGGGGGGGAAAAAGGAAAAAAAAATATATATATATACACACACACACACACATATATGTATATATAAATGACATATTTTATTTTTCACATATATATATATATATATATATATATATATATATATATATATATGTGTGTGTGTGTGTGTGTGTGTGTGTGTA
>JAAGVU020000103.1:7279181-7313555 GCA_011763525.2 Mormyrus iriodes
GTATGACAAAAAGAAATATAAAGATTTTTAGTCCTGAAATACACTGGTATATATATATATATATATATATATATATATATATATATATATATATATATATATATGACACAAAAGACATTGAATACACCAATTGTAAAATTTGCATCTCTGTTGTGCATCATTAACCTCCTTAGAATGTGATATGTATCTTTTAAAAGACGATGTTCTCTCAAGGCCAGACTGTTTAAATAATAATGAATCTGCCAAGGGGCTAGTCTAGGAATGTATTTTTAATTAGATAAAACTACTTTTCCAGTTTGTTGGCTGTTTAACCATAAAGTATTACAGATAAAAAGCCTACAGGCTATATACTTATTAACAGCTAATATACGCCATTTTTTGCCCAGCCAAGCACAGCATTAAAATTTCCTTTGTATAAAAGTGATATATACTGTATATATATCATGCATATATCTCTTTGTGCTTCTTGTTAAAATCCGAAGGGGCATGCAGGGGAGCTATCTCACAGTGGCTCTGCCCGTACTCCGTTGGTTCAGGATACATGCCCCTCAGCTGCCCTTTACCACCTCAATGCTAGATGCGTTATACAACTCAGGTGCTGCCAACAATTTCATAAATGTTCATACTTATGAACAGTTAGGTATTTGTCCCCCAATGCATTCATCCCCCTCAAAAATAACTTTCTGGCCTGTGGGAATTGGGAAAATGATCCATCAAGCTACGCCCGTGCTGGTAGGTGTGATTCACCAAACAGCAGTGCAGCTGCTCGCACTCTCGTCACACACA
Source organism: Mormyrus iriodes (assembly GCA_011763525.2). Classification (NCBI taxonomy): domain Eukaryota; kingdom Metazoa; phylum Chordata; class Actinopteri; order Osteoglossiformes; family Mormyridae; genus Mormyrus; species Mormyrus iriodes. The sequence goes on from JAAGVU020000103.1 coordinate 7,279,968, forward strand.
GATCCCCTCACTCTTGGACGAGCATGGTTATGCCAGCATGACCCATCTATATCCCGGAAAAAGCAAACTGCGGAGCCGCCTCTGCTGATCCCAGTGCTTAATCTTACCATGCTGTGCTACCTTTGTGAAAAGCCCTAAATATCGACCCCAGAATCAAGTTCCAAGAGGTATTCAGTAAAACAAAGGCAGCATCATTTCCTCCCCGCCTACCCGGTACTTCTCCATTGTATTGCTCCCTGGTGCATTGCTTCCTCAAAGCTAAATTTACCCATTGTCTCATCCTGAATTTCAGGCTCTTGAACAGTATATTGATGAAGCCCCCAGAACTTGTGTAATCCGCCTCTCTACTCTGCAGTCTCCAGACTTTTCATTGTAGAAAAGAAGGTTGGGGGGCCTCCTCCTCTGCATTGACTATTGAACCCTCAATGATGTCATGGCAAAGTATCGTTACCCCTTTTTCTTGATCCTATAGAGAGGTCTGTGCTGCTACCATATTCATCATGTTGCATCTCCGGAGTGTATGTCACCTTATGAATGAGTGGCTTTTATCACCACTAGAGGGCACTGTGAATACTTGGTAATATTATGAACTCACTAACGCCCCCTTTGTCTTCCAGTTTGTAAAATATTCTGTGACATGATTGAGCAATCTGTAATAATCTAAACAGACAATAGTATAGGAGAGAGTTTAATATTGAGGGGGTGGGACACACACAACTTAAAAATTTATATACTAAGGACGACTTATTGGGAGAATATATGACTCCAAATGAAATATTGGGGGTACCGACTCCCCTGAAGATATATGACATTTTGATCTACTCCATGTATTTGGTTGAACCTCAAGACCACTTCACACCTGTCCTCCAATGTCTCTGGGACAATGGGTTGTACATAAAGGCTGAAAATTGTGAGTTCCATGTGGAGACAATCCCTTCCCAGGGTTACATTCTAGCCCCAGAGGTTCATATGGTTACTTCAGTATTGTGGCTGAACCTCCCACATCACTGATTAGGAAATCCCTTAGAAAATAGGTTCTTAATCTTCTGATGTTTATGGGCTGGTCCACATTTATTTTGAAAAATACTCACCCCCCAATGTTCAGGGACCTGGTGGAATACTGGCCATAGGCTGATATTAGTGCGTGGACTGGAGGTTGGGAACCCTTTGCATGGAACACTGATCTAGACAACTCGGTACAGAAAGGCTTCTCTCAGGTGAAATCCCTGTTTACTTTGGACTTTGTCCTTAAACAGTCCAATCCAGAATTCCCCGTTGTAGTAGGAGTGAATGTTTCTGACATAGGAGTGGGGGCTGTCTTTTCTCAATGACCCTGTCCTACCTCGATGCCAGTTAATTAACTCAGGAACTGCCAGAAATTTCATAAATGCTCTTATTTCTGATCATATTTCTAAAGTAGGTATTTGGCCTGGGAAGAATACTTCAGTCCTCACGAGTACATACCTCTGTTCCTACCTCCAGTGTTTTTTAGGCCACCAGCCTCCTGTCTCCTTATAAGGTAGAGCCAGCGGATGCCTCTAGAGTGGATGGTTGGTTCAGGAGGAGTGAACAGATCTGAGAAACAACTGGCATCTAATTATAGCAAGCTGTAAGCACTCAAAAGAGAGTTGCTGGTTGTGGGTGTCAGCAAACTCTCTATCACACGCAGGTCAACATGTTTGGCTATTTACATATTCCGGGGACATCAAATTATGCTTCCTGTCACAGAAAGTCTGCCTAAGGTACATCGACCCTTTCAAGATCCTCCAACACATCAACCTAACCTACTCGTTGCAACTGCCATCTCAGCATTAACTGCCCACCACTTTTCACGTCTCCCTAACGTAATCTGTCCACTACAATCCTATGCATCTTCCTACAAGCACACACTGCCTTCTCCACCACTCTACACTGATGAGAAGCCCACTTACTCAGCTTGGGCTTTGCTAGAATCTAGATGAAGGAGAGGTCAACTAGAGTACCTGAAGGGCTGGGAAGGGTACTGCCCAGAGGATCCGTTTATGTGTGCTGATTCTGGTTTGGGATTTCACTTAGAACTCTTTTGCCTGCCTGTTTTCCAATCAGTTTTTGTTGATGAATTGTGTTTGGATTTCAAGCTACACTATCGACATGCCTCGTTCTGACCTCTGACCTCTGTTTTCTGAATTTAGACTGTGAATTGGATCATTAGGATGCCCTGTTGCACTTTGATTCAGCCTCCTCATCATTCCACTCTGCTAAAAATGATGCATTAGGGGTAGAAAGCAGCTGTGTACATAAACAATGAAAGTGAACAGCGGATAAGAGCAATGTGCCTAAATCGCAATGTGTTATGAGGCCTACCCACACTGGTTCAGACAAGATATTAAAGACATTAAAGTCAATAGATAATGGAATATTTAAATTATTTATTACTTGATGTGTTAAGTAAATGTGCAATAAGATATGTGTATGACAAGGCAGAAGCACAAATGTTGCAACCAATTAATTACTGATTTTTTAAATTACATTTTTAATGTACATAGCATTTATTTGTTTTGGTCCATAAATTGCACACTTAATGCATTCATCCATCCATTATCAATATCTGCTTGTCCAAGCCCACCTTTTTGATCAATGTGGTTTTCTATCAGCATCTTGTAACTTTAAATTTGTAGCTTGTGAAATTGTTGTGCCCCCAGATGATGGATTCTGATACCTAGGAAATGGCAGGATTCCCAAACTGCAGTTTTCAAAACCACCAGCAATCTGCTAACAATGGAGCTGAACCAGTGAACAAATGGATGCGTTTAGGGGCTTTGAACCGGTTACAGCCTTACAAACTTGGGACAGAACAAGAGGAAAGAATATCGACAATGAGGTAAGATAACGAAGGCGGAAAAACAACATAAGAGATGTGCAAAGAGATGGAAAGCAGAAAAAAATCCGGAAAGTACTATGAATAATAAGAATAAGTATATAATGATATGTACTTATAATATATAGAATATAATAAGTAATAAGAATATTCTTATATTAATCTGTTCTCCATAAATCTGTAAATGATTTTGGCAAGCATGATACTTCAGATCAAGTGTGGTTAAGCTTTATTGTGCCACTTCTTTTTCTTGTTATTATTATTATTATTATTATTATTATTATTATTATTATTATTATATCTTTCTGTACTTCCCCATCTAATGACTTGGACTTTAAACTGGCAAGCTACCATATACCATCCAGGGTGTTGTCTGGGAGGTAGAGTGAGCAGCACTTCTTTCTTGTGAATCCAGGTTGGGGGTTCCAGCCCTGGCTGTGCTCTGCATGTGTGGAGTGCCTGTAGTAGACCCTCAGAGGGATGGGCATCCCATCTAGGGTGTTCCTCTACCTTGAACTTCCTGGGAAAAGCTTCAGACCCATGTGACTTTGCTTAGAATAAGCTGTTGGAAGATGAGCTTGTTTTTATTTTGCGTTTTGCATCATCAGAAAGTCTTGCACAATTTGAGGCATAATTAACCAGCAACTAACAAGTGACAATAATTAACAGCGATTATTATTAACAATGCCAGTGAAGTCGGTAAAAGTGTCCCACTTAAATGAATTTACAAATATCTATACTGCAGTATTCAGTCTTAGAGTACACTGATTTCACCGCAACATGAGCTGAAATACAAGAGTATTCAGACCTCTGCAATTTTTGTTGTAATAACACTTTGAAGTAGACCATAATGTTTTTATACACAACCTGCTCCAAATATTCAAAGTAAAATATAGTTGAAATTAAGAAACATGAAAGAAAAATGAAAACTTCATGATCAAAGTGCTATATTCAAACCCATGATAAGCCTACATTAATAGAGATTTACAAAATTACCCATAAAAAGCAACACAATTATTTGTCCTCAATGCAACAGCAAAGTTTCTCATCTTTTCAGCATAAGAGCAAGTGGTTTCATGAAAGACCATGTACAGCTAGCGAATTCCCAGCAAAGACTCAACAATGGAGCCCAAAGAGATTTCAAAATCAGGGGTCATTAAAGCTCAGCAATAAGTCATCCAATTAGTGAGCGCGCAGCCATTAAAAAGCATGGATCAGGTAGGAGTCAGACTGAAGTCTGTAGTAAAGCAGGTACAGTTTGGGCTTAGGTAAGACCTAACGTAATGCAATGATTTTCTTTGGCACCCTGCCACCACCATTGCTACAGCCAGACACGTCGTTGATATGTCATGCTGTATAACAGGAGAGTAACTAGACGTCCTGGGTCCCTTGAGAAAATGTCACCTTGGGCCCCCTGCTCGGGTTGGCACTTTCAATCGTTGAGTTGATTTTGCTGAACATGGAAGATTGTGGGGGTCCCACAAAGTGCTGGGCCCCCTAAAGCTGTCATGATATCCATGCTCCTCCGACACCCCTGCTGTAGAGACAGTGATAGGCCTCAAGGAAAACCGTATAAGGTAAAGCTTATGCTACAGGATCGCCTGCCCCGGTGTGCTGAAGGCCTAAAAGTGGACTGATATTCCTCCTTCAGCAGGATAGGGATCTGAAGCATTACCCCAAAGCCACTTCGGAGGGGCTTAGGAGTGACTGACCCAGTCAAATCCAGGCCATCTTACCTTCAACTAGAAAGAAGAAATATGGTAATGTTGACTACAGCGTTGTTATTTGTTCGTCCTGAAAAAGTTTCTTCCCCCATGTACATTATTATTTTGTGTCTTTGACTAAGCTAACTAACTTTGATTTCTTTTGCCTGAAAAAACACTTGCAATTTAGGATAAATTACAAGAAAAAAAATGAAATTGCAGTTATTACTGAAGTTTTTAATGCCTAAATGTGGTATACTTGAGAGTTATGAGGCATAAGCCTTATTTTCCAATTGTGAAATACACTCCCTGGCCAAAAAACGTCACACTTTAATATTTTGTTGGACTGCCATTAGCTTTGATTGTGGTGCACATTCATCAATTCATTGTTTCCATATGCTTATGCAAAATCTCAACAGATTTGCATTCATTTCTCGTTGAGATCTTGTACTGATGATCAGTGAGTTGAACCACTCTGTAAAGACTTCTTTAGCACATCTCAAAGACTTTCAATGGGGTTAAGGTCAAGACTCTGTGGTGGCCAGTTCATGTGTGAAAGTGATTCCTCATGCTCCCTGAACCACTCTTTGACAATTCAAGCCAGATGAATCTTGACGTTCTCACCCTGGAATATGCCCATGGCATTGGGTATTAGTCCATTGATGATGGATGGAGGTATAACCTGGCCATTCAGTAAATTCAGGTGCTCAGCTGACTTCACTTTATGGCTACATAACGTTGCTGAGCTGTAATAATGATCCAATCATTGGCTCTTAAGTACTTGCTGATTTAAATTCAAACGGTGACTTTTTTTCGCCAGGCCGTATATAGTTGGTCATCATCGTCTGTATTCTCTGTTCTATTGTTTCGATGTTTGATCTAACCGAAATGTAAATAATTTGTGAGAAACTCCTTGTTTGGAATGGAAAACATCTTCACATGACACAGAGATTAGGCACTGCGGCACGGTTCTCTGTTTGCCTGTTATCACATAATGAGGCAAGTTCAAATGAAAATCACAGGCAGAGAGTACAGACAGAGGCACATGATATACAGCTTGGGTCCCCCACCAAAACAGGACACAACACATGGGGAAATTATTCAAGGAACAAAAAACAGGTGGGAGTAATGAACACAAACACCCTGGTCACCTGACCCTCCCTCTCGTCATGGCCAGTGTCACCCATTCTTCATATATAAAAAGAACCACAAACATTATTGACTAAACAATACAAAAAGCACAAAAGTAGATTTGCAAGCTTTTCATCAGTGTTCCTGGGAATATATTATAGCTTGCCATGTAATTGTTTTTAAATTGCCGTTGATGGCACATTGCCGGCTATAAATTATGAAAATAAAAATCACACTCTTTTGCAGTTGTTAGCGGATATGTTCATTCCCAGCTGACTAAAGTCCTGTCTGACCAGATCTCAGATGTTCTTTCAGTGTTATGTTTCTGTCAGTGTTAATATTCACTGACCTCCTTAATGAGATTAATCTAAAAGTAACGATGGAGAACCTATGGACTTCAGAGGAGAGAATTTACTGAAAATTTACAGCCAATCTTGATTTACTCCAGTATTCAGTGATCAAAGAGGGAACAAACAGTAATCTTTTACTCAGGTCATGATTCGAAGGCAGAAATACTGAAAGTCCCACTCTCAGTTTTGCAGTTATCACATTCTCTAATTACATGTCAGCACAAAGTTCCCTGTCTCAATGACTATGCTAAATGAGGCATCCAGAATAAAAATTAAAAATATTGATTGATGGTGATGATGGGATAAATGCAGATGAAATTGTAATACGTTAATGCGTAATATGACAACGTCGAAGTCAGGAAAATGGTGATAGACGTGAAAGAGATTAACGATAAAAAATGATGGGGGACTTCTCCGGGAGTATGTTTGTCATCAGCAACAGGAACATACAGTGCCTATACGTGAGCTGTTTCTCTTATGACTGTATCATTTCATAATATTTATCCAAGCAGTAAATTGTACACAGGTCATTTTAAAAAATGCAGGCAGGCACCCGATGAGGACTTACCAAAGCATGGTTGAATGGTGTGGTACCTTATTCCTTATCTGATAATTGGTTTTATGATGTGTTCGTTTTTCTGCTTGTGGACAAAAACTTAGAAAAGAATGGTTTCCTGTTTATCGCACCTTTTCACATTGATATAAATGATAACAGGTTTATTACTGAAAAGAATTGGGCTGCTTTACATTCATGTATAAAGGAACATAGAAAACATATATCACAGATGCTGTTCATGTTACCTTGTCTTCATTAATAATTTTTAGGGGTGACGATAGCTGTGAATTTGGAATTTTATATAATAATCACTTAATGTACCTAGTTATAACACAAACAAAGGGATCTTATATTGGCTTATAAGTCTGGACTAAATAAGTTTAGTGTTTGTTTGTCTAAGTGTGTTAAAAGTTTGTGGAATCAATGACAAAATGGATCTGTGACTAGTATATGGCACTGAATTAATTGTGGCAAGCTAAAGTAAATGAATTATACGACCTTTTATAGTGTTTTACAGGGTATCGAAATGGTATCCATTATTTCAGTAATCTCTGCCTCCCCAGCCCAGAGCTATAATTCTCAGCATTAAATTAGTTAAGTTTGAGCAACAAGAATAATCAATACGACTAAATTGCAATTATGCATTATTACTGTAATAATTACTACGTATAAATTACGTCTTCCTCTTAGGAAAGCAAAATAAAATTTTGTGCAGAGAAAAAAATCATTAAGCTCCTGCAACAGTGATAAATATTTTTCTTCACCAAAGTAATAAAATCAAATCTTGAGAAGCTTTGTAAATATACTGTAGACTGCAGGTTTATTGTGAGAATAATTATGATCATTCATAAATATTATATAACATCATGTACGTACATTTGATAAACAAAACCCTGTATCTCATTTATATCTAAGAGGAAAAAATAATCATTTGAGTCGGAAATCTTGAATTCCTCAGACACATCTTAACATATCACTGCAGCTCATTTAGAAATCAAGAAAAGAGAGGAGAGGAAGGACAGTAGCACATTATCAGAATCGACAACTAAGGTATCCTCCGCATTGCTAATGAATTACGGTCGACTGGTCCACATCGCGGGCGTTAGAGGCCAGGCCCCCCGTGATCTGGAAAAACCGCATAAAATTTTTGGCCGTCTTGGCGAGTGGAGCAAAAAACACGAGATACAAATACCACTGCAATGTCACGTGAGAGGCTGCCGTAAACATGCTAGGCGTCCTCCAAAGCAGCGCTGCACATGCAGTGTATATTATGCATTTATGAGTTTCTAAACTTTTTGTGCGTCATCTGCTGGCCTTCGCGTGTCGTCTCTGGCTTTTGCAAAACTCACAAAAAAATTCCCATTTAAATTCTTATTCTGACCCTGTGATATGTGGAGAACGCAATGAGAAAGTTGTGATGCAAAAGGGTCAACTGTATTTCTTTTGGACTCTTCCAGAAAGGAGAAGATTTGAAGAGTACAGTATAGACAAATGTATTGGGATATACCTCTTAATCATTGAATTCAGGTGTTTCATTCAGACCCGTTGTGTATAAAATCAAGCACCTAGCCATGCAGTCAGGTTTACAAACATTTGTGAAGGAATGGGTCATTCTGAAGAGCTCAGTAAATTCAAGAACGGTGCTGTGTGAAATTTCTTTCTTGCTAGATATTCCATGGTTAACTGTAAGTGGGATTATTGTAAAATGGAAGTGTTTAGGAACAACAGAAACTCAGCCACAAAGTGGCAGGCCATGTAGTTACAGAGCGGGGTCACCAAATGCTGAGGCGCATAGTGCTTAAGAGTCACCAATGCTCTGTTACAGAGTACCAAACTTACTCTGGCATTAACCCCAGCATAAAAACTGTGCACTGAGAGCTTCATGGAATGGGCTTCCATGGCTGACCAGCTGCATGCAAGCCTCACATCACCATGAGCAATACCAAGTGTCAGATGAAGTGGGGTAAAGCATGCTGCCACTGGACTCTGGAGCAGTGGAAACGTATTCTGTGGAGTGACAAATCACACTTCTCTGCCTGACAGTCTGATGAATGAGTCTGGGTTTGGTGGATGCCAGGAGAACGTTACCTGCCTGACTGCTTTGTGCTAACTGTAAAGGTTGGTGAAGGGGGAATAATGGTATGGGGTTGTTTTTCAGGGGTTGAGCTAGGCCTCTGAGTTCCAGTAAAAGGAACTCTGAATGCTTCAGCATACCAAGACATTTTGGACAATTCTCTGCCTATAACTTTGTGGGAACAGTTTGGGGAAGACCCTTTTCTGGTTCATCATGACTGTGCCCTAGTGCACAAAGCAAGGTCCATAAAGACATGGTTGGGTGTGTATGGTGTGGAAGAACTTGACCGGCCCACACAGAGCCCTGACCTCAACCCCATCAAACACCTTTGGGATGAACTAGAATGAAGATTGCAAGCAAGGCCTTCAACATCCAATATCAGTACCTGACTTCACAAATGTTCTTCTGGATGAATGGGCAAAAATTCCCACATGCTCCAAAATCTGGGGCAGAAGCCATTATAGCAGCAAAGGGGTGCACCAACTCCATATTGATGCCTATGCATTTAGAATGAGATGCCATAAAATTCTTGTAGGTGTAATGGCAGGGTGTCCCAATACTTTTGTCCATATAGTCTGTCACGTCCAGCCCCGCCCTACCAGTCTATTCCCTGTGTTTCCCACAGGCGGGGCTGCTGATCAGCCACGCCTGTAGCTCATTGCTGTTACCTCATGTTCCTGCCTCTTATTAACCAGCCACAGGTGCCCCTTGTTTATCCCTGCCTTCCCTGTGTATAAGAGTTTCCCCAGTCCTATGCTCCCCTGTTGGGTCATTGATGTTTGTAGTGTTCTGGCTGTAGCTGTTCCTGAGTGTGCGTACCTCAATAAAACCCCTGCACACGATTATTCCCTCCGTGCCTGCGTCATGCCTCGCCGTCGAACCCGCGCTCACGACAGTGTATGTCTTATTATGGTATACTATAGTCAAGATATTTTTACTTTTAGCAGCGAGTTAAACGTAGAATGAAAGTAACAGCTCAAGCAGAAGAACTGGGGAACAAGAAGCGGCCAACTAATGATGATGATGATGATGATTATTATTATTATTATTATTATTAGTTTACCAATACCATAGTGCTACCTGTCTAGTTTGTAGTTACAGGACAGCTGCCCTACCCTTTGCTTGAACCTTGATAGTCAGTCATGAAGTGTCATGCTGCTGCTACTGTGGCAATGCAAGGAACACCTGCCGTTGTCACTAATGAGCATGTCTGGCAGGGACAGCGGTGACACCTTGTGACACAAGGGCCTGGCAGCAAACCAGAGGTTTATTGGGGATTTGCTCTTTTCTGGGGCGGCTGAGTGTAGCGCAGGGATGGGGTAATCACCAAACCCGGCAAACAGTAAGGGAACCTAAAATAGCCGAATAGGTGGACTGAATGCACAGAGACAATCACACCGAAAGGTGAAGAAGAATGTCAGGCATGTGCTGCCCTGCTTACAGTTATTCATCATTTTTTTAAATTGTCACCAACTCCACACATCATTTTTATTGCTACTCACAACATCTTTGTTTTCAGTTTCTGATGCTAGTCAGCCAACATAAAATTAACAAACAAACAATACATATGCATGCCGTAATGAATAATGAAGATTTATAGGGCACAATATATTGCATTAATATCACCAGATCAACTTTGTGTTGTTAGCTACAGAGGGATATATAAAGTAGGCAAAATATAATCATTTTATATCTTTTAGGTCCAGAACAGATTAACATTGAAGTTAGATAATGAATTTACGCCTCTGATCTGTCCCATTTTGAAAATTCAAATACATTTCGTTCAAAGAAATGACTAGGAATGCACCCTATTTTGTTGTACAATGTGCACAACAGCCATGAAAATGGATGAAGAGAATCGCTCGAAGGTTAAAGACAGCCGCATATAATGAGGTCATTCAGATCATTCTGCTGATTTTATCTGTTCTTGATTTTAATGAACCTCAAAAATACGTTTCCATAACATGGCTAAAAGATCTTACTTCAAATCCTGGGCACTTCTCATTTTTTATCCTCCAATATAATTAGTTTCCAGCTATTGTGCTGTATGCCCTTGTCTTGATCCCGTATGTAGAAAATGCTCAAGTTGGCGAGGTAAGAGATGACACAAGGAATGTAGATGACATGACACAGGGAAAAGAGCGGCCTTGAAGAGTGTATTGGGGATTGGATGGCAGTCCTGTTCTTACATAGAGTTTACAGAGACGGACTGAGAATGGGATTCTCACAGCAGGTAAAAGAAACACACATGGTCATTTCAATGGGTGAGAAGGAAGCTAAAGGAGACCGTAGCAGGACCCAGGAATCTGGCATCTGTTCAAATTCACTGGAGCAAAAAAAGCACATAACACACTAATTTATATATTCAGTGATAAGTTCAATGAATTCACGTGAAACACCCTGGCCACCTATATAGCACCTCTAACCCCCCCCCCCGCACGCTGCATTATCACTATTATCAAAGTGTTACACTGGCTTCATTTATGCCTCTAAGGATTCTGTATACTATAAGGATCTTTGTATTCTGCATTACAGTATGGTTGCTGTAATACAGAAATTACCTTGTGTTGCCAAGGATTGTAAACAGGATACATGCTACTAATGCATCGTATAGGGTTTCTATATAAATAGACTTAAGTATGCTGTTTTATTGACCATGTAATGAAGAAAAACAAATAGTACAGTAAAACATATTAAAATCATTTCTCAGTGAGTTAATTTTTTTCTGTATGTTGCATTTTATTATTGCCCTTTATTATTAACTTTATACCGTCACTTGGGTATTTGAGAGTTTGTGTTCTTCCTGTACCACCACGTGTACCACGTGTATTAATACATTACCAAATTATAATTGTTGTACCAGACTCAGTGATCTTGTTGCAACTCATCTTATTTTATTCAAGTATCAACACAAATACTAACAAAACACATGGAGCACCCAACTTCCGGGTCTTCAACAATCCCAGAATCTATGGGGAGAAGATACTGCAAGAAGCCTGCAGACAATGCTATTTATGGCTATAGATGGTCCCAATGTAAGATATGCAGGGGAAACTCAGGTGTGGCAGATTGATTCATACTGGAGACAGGAACTAAGAAATGAGCAGAAAGGAGAAATTAACCAGGATCCAGTCAGGATCCATAAACCTGGAAATGGGAACTAGAAGATGGAATTTGGAAGTAATATGGATTGGGAGCTACATCTGGGAAAGCCCCAAATAAGATAAAGCCCTGGTCTGTTGTTCTCATTAAATAGCTTAGACCTGCTACATCCAGGTTGGGCCAAGTTCACAGGGGCCATCCTCATCATCACTGGGGTGGGAAATGTTTGGTCAGATCCAGGTTTAGAGAATAAAAGTCCAGACCAAGATTTTGATTCAACCAATCAGTTGTTTTTAAAGAGTCACAATCACAGAGTACTCAACTGGTTGGTTGAAATCAAAACCTCTGCATTTGGTGTACCACTAATAGGGCTGCTGTGCGTTTGCTTCTGCAGGTTAGGACCCTGTGCCTTTCATGGGACAGTTACTCGTTCATATTTCTGCTTGACAGAGTGATTTCACTGGTGGTCTCTTGTGTTGCTCTCGACAAGAGCATCTGCTAAATAGATAAATGCAATTGTGTGCACGCACGCACTCAGTATTGGTTTCCGACTTAGGCTTTGAAGATTTTTTTTTTATTTGGAACTTTGTTAAATGTGCATTGGAAGTCTCCATAAATGTGTAAATTGTTAAGGTTAAACTAAAAGGTTCTGCAAGGCCTAAGGTGGTTTTTGTAAAGGGAATTAAGAGTAATATATTTCTGTTTGATAAATGAGTGAACAGAAGTGGCTGTGCTGTACTAAGACCAGCCACTGTTCACATGGGTTGGCACCTTCATTTTTTGCTCTGTGGTAATGAATCCATTATTTATATAGTCTCTTGCTCTTAATTTACCTCCTACTCTGCACTCTAATATTCCCATTCCCCTTGTTTTTGTTCTTTCAGTACTGTTTGTGTTTACAGTGTAATAAAATATATAAATAATATTGCACCCAATCAACTTTGTTATCAGTAACTAATGTTCAGATATTGCTTTTAGAAAGAATGATGATTGAAAGCTAAATTGGGTATTTTTAATGCCTCAAAATGTCTGTTGGGACAATACATTTTAATTTGTTTCGTGAACGAGTGATTGGATGTGAAGGAAATACGTCGTAAACATTGCATATATCTTGAACATTTGTCATCAGTCTTTAGGCTAATTATTCATTTAAATGTACATTTTTAAATTGTTATACTAATTGTTTAATATTCATAGCTGCTGTCTTTATTGTTTTAGCTGGTTAGGACTTTTTAGGTGTGGCTGTGGAGTGTCTTTTCTTTGCTTGGAAGCAAAATGAGAATTAAAGAACTTGTATAAATGGCCAGTTCTGCAAGACAATATTCATTAAAATGTACCCTCGAGCCAATACTTTATTTGAAATCACAGCTGATATATGCACAGATATTTTGATATAAGAAAAAAAATAGACTATTTAAGTAGTTTAGAGGAAGGGAAAGCTTGCCGTGATGAAAAATGCATAACACATCATTATACCGCTGTGCTTTGGGGCTTATGATCTTCCAGTTCTGATGACCGTCAGTTCTGTAACAGTGCTGTTTAGTACTGTCCATGATATTTAACCTCTCTGTACAATCTTTATGTAAATGATTATGGACAATCGTTAGGAAAGCTGAATGATCCCACTAGGATTCCAGTATATAAACAGGAGGCAGGGGTGTAGCTATAAATTCAGGGCCCCATGACAAAATGTCATCTTGGGCCCCCCGACCTGGCGTATAGTTCATTTTTCATCTTCAGGGGTAAATTGCTGAATCCCCTGAACCTGCAGGGTATCCATGTCCCTCTGATGCCCCAGGTCATGGGGTATTCATTTTTATGGTTAATGCTGCATGGAATTGAGCTTGAAATGCTCCGATGCCAAAGTATAATTTCAAAGCGATGTCAATCAAAAAGAGGTTCAGCTACTTTGACAGTTCCTCCAATCATGATGCAGTAACCCATTGTCCTGGCCAGCCCACTGGCCCATTTAGTCCCAGAGCTTCCCAGGAAATGATGTTTTGAAGCATTTGTCCAATGAAGTCTAACTTTGCTGCACTGAAATCATAGCATATTCTGAAGCCACGTTTATTCCCAGAGGTGCTGAGCTTCTCTGGAAATGACGTTTTGAAGCATTTGTCCAATAAACATCTAGCCTTGCTGCACTGAAAACAGAAGTGTACAATTGTACAGTCCAGTAAAGCTGCACTTCAATGGGTTTTTGGGATCGCAGTTGCCACGGGAAAGTAATGTATGAAGAAAAAAAAATATCACGTTACACGACCTGCGGGAAATTATTGCTGATTCTGAACGAGCCAGCCATGAAGTTGAACATGTTTTAACATGCTATTAGTAATAACAATGTAAATACAACAGTAGATATTTGACTAAATATTTCGTGACATTTTAGAGAAGGTGGAGCTTCCCTTGCGGTCTTAGAGCAGTCACTACAGTCACATGGTGCCTATAAGAAAACTATTTACAAGCATGCTGTCCAGCAGAACTGAACTTCCTGTACTTAACTACATAAGGGTTAAAAGCATATTTTTTAAATTACTTTCAAACAAATATATGAGCCCATGAAATAAATGTTATTAATTTAAGATTCTGGTAAGATTATAATGTTATAATTTTTTCAAAATTATTAAAAATGCCACTTGAGCTGAAATTTAACCAATAATCTTTTAATGAACTTCAAATAAAAAGACTTTAATACATGTACAAGATAACATGTTATTCTTTGAAACAGTGATTATATTCTCTGTGGGAAAAAACTTATTTTAAATTGAGAAATGTCTTGAAAGAACAAATACAGAACTAAGAATTGTGGATATTAAAAGGAAAACTTCAGTGTCCTTTTTCTGCACATTTCCAAAGCAAAACATTTAAAACATAAAAGAATGTACAGAAGGTCAGGAATATTTTTACCATTATTGGATTCAACTTCAATTCAATTCTGTCAGAACAAAGATCCACATATTTTGCATTTGCAAAGCACATTTCCACACTTAAACGGATGTTTTATGTAACAACAACCACAACAACAGCGACAACAACAACAACAACAATAATAATAATAATAATAGTACATTTAAAACAATCTAGTAGTGTGTTTTGTGTTTTATTTAACCTTAAAATGTATAAGTTTGAGGAAACAGAATCTTCTGAAAACTTCCATTATGAAGTATGGTAAGCGAATAATGAAATGAAATGCATTTGTCCTACGGAGATACACATGCCTAATGTCACATGCATTTCTTTGGTCCACTTATTGTCAGATACTAAAAGCAAAGTGAGAAATGAAAAACATACTGTGACAGCTCTCTTTTGCATGGACTAACAA
This sequence comes from Mormyrus iriodes, assembly GCA_011763525.2. Taxonomy (NCBI): domain Eukaryota; kingdom Metazoa; phylum Chordata; class Actinopteri; order Osteoglossiformes; family Mormyridae; genus Mormyrus; species Mormyrus iriodes. The sequence goes on from JAAGVU020000103.1 coordinate 7,295,063, forward strand.
TTCAAATACACCTCTCTGATAAGAAATAGCTGTGGGCCAATTGTCCAGGTTCTGACGAAAGGGGTGGTCAGTGTAAACAAACCGTGCAACGTGCTGTAATTGCAAAGCAGTTCATACTGTGTGAGTGAAAATACTCACAAATTAATGCTGACATTTTGCATTAGAGTCCATTAGTCATTGTGTCATTCCAGTTCAAGGTTGGAAAAAAGAACCAAACCATTACACATGTATCACTGTCCCCAAATCTGCTGTTATTGTGACAGTACTACCCTGCACCAGTAACACTTCCTTATTGTCATTTTAAATACACTAAGGGATACATTGCAGAACTGTTCTACAAAGAACACAACCATTTTAAAGACCTCATTTATGAATGTAGGTTTAGCTGGAATGCACCCGCTTTGGGGTATACTTGACTACACGTAATCTTGCACAAAGTGTGGCCAGCTCTGAATTCTCTGTGGCAAAACTAGTGACTTATGCTTTCTATCAGGATTTATCATTCACACGACAGGTATAATTGAAGAAACAAAGAGGCTGCATTTTATCCTTTTGTGCATTACTGCAAATGTTGCTCTTAGTTTCCAGCATTAAACGTTTGCATGAAAGAACTTTTAAACTTACATTCATCCTCATTTTTACATTCAGAATCGCTGGGAAGATGTTCAAGGATAGACCAACAGGGAACTCCCATGGGACCTCAAATGGCAAATTGTATTTCTCTGGGCTCATTATACATTGACAATAGGAGCTCTGATGCTGAATTCTTCCCCTTTAATTGGTTTCAATATATGCAATGAAGCCTATTTGATTGTTTGATGCTAACAGCCTCCTTCTTCGAACTGTGTGACTACGGCATGCAGAGATCAAAACTGCATTGTTAGAACCTTGGTAAGGGTTTCATTTGTACCTCTGTTGGGCATTAGGCTTCACCTTCCAATGAAGCTTTGACAATAACCACAGGCATAACAAATGACTAAACTGAGATTACCCCCTGCTTTGTCCCATTATTAAAATGCCCCTGGTATTACTTTTTTGCACTACCCATAACAGAGCTTGACAAGTGCTATGTTCCATGGATATTCTCCCGTCAAGAAACTGCTGCCTCTCCAGGGAAGACAATGCTTTACCTTGCAATTAATCGAAGTGGAAGAAATTCAAGCAGTTGGGCACTGCTCACATTTTGCACGTGCTACGTCCTTGGCACCATTGTGCTGTCACATGTCATAAACCAATAGCATATAATGTTTTATTTGTGGGATTGAAGGGTATTAGAATTTATGGCCCAAACAGTTATTGATTTCAATCCATGCGCTGTGCATGTTGCTATTACCTGTTAGATAAATAAACTTTTCGCAATCAGGTAGGTGAATTTTCCTACAGACATCGGACATACAGACACTTGACCTAGCTCTTCGCTGTCTGCAGACCCCTCTGACAGGCCCAGATAGATTAATCCATGGACTGCCCATTCTGCTTACAGACACGAATGAGGAAAAAAATGTCTATAAAAAGCTCAGAGTTCACAGAGTGGCAGGAAGCCCATGTTGACATTATGCTATGACCATTTTGCAACTGAATCAGAAACAGATGCAGAAAAGGGGTATTTCCTAAAATCTCACAGAAGTGACTAGCAGTACTGGATTCCTCATACATGTATACAGTAATCCCCCCATATCGGTGGGTGGTACATTCCAAAACCTACTACTGATGGCCAAAACCGTGTATAATAGCAATCCCCACACCCCATACATAATGATTTTTGTGTAGATACATATGATGGAGTTTAATTGATAAATTACGTACAGTAAGATATTGTCAACATTAAATAAAATAATAATAAATACATTGTACACTATTATACAGTATTTTACTCTCTTGCTCTCGCTCTCTCTCTCTCTCAAATGAAAGGGATTCTGATATTTTAGCCTAAATCTGAAGAGATGAAAGACCAATGAAAAAATATCATTTAGCAAGGGATGTTTGAGATCATACTTTATATACATTTTCATAACAGAGGCATTGTGATAACATGGCAACGAATGCAATCAGTAAGAACACTGGAGGTAGACTGCATGACAGTTCAGCAGGTAGGCATAGGTACAGGGATAGAAGGAATCATGTACTAGGTGCAACTGGGCTGGTGGATTTCACCATTACAGCCTGTACTCATCTGGTGTGCACTTTGAAACTTATTGTCACAGTAACCAGGATAGGAAATGGGGCTTTTATTAGGGAAACCAGGCAGCCAAAAATCAGATTAGCAAGCAGATAGCGCGGTCTGGGTCACGGAGCTGAAAGTTTCATATGCTGGGGAAGTCAGTCCTATGATTCCACACAGGATGCGGGGAGACCAGGGTTGAACAGACAGGCAGGCAGGGCAGAATCAGGCAGGGTAGGACCAGGCGGGGCAGGATGAGAGACAGGGTAGAGAGAATGCTCAGTAAGACACATCAAGAGATGTCGATACTTCGCACTGTTCTTGTACTTGACTTTATACTCTAAAGCTTGCGTCTAATTGGAGGGTTCTGTCTTATTGGGTGTGACAGAACACCTCCTCTGATGGCCACCTCCTGGAGGCTAAGCCCGCTGCTGGGGCCAGGGAACTGGCTTCAAGGAGTGACTGCAATGAAACACGGCGATGAGCTCCAAGTTGAGGATGTCTCCAGCTGATACCCAGGACCATTCCTCGGGGCTGTAGCCCTTCCAGTCGACCACATACTGCAGCCGTCCCCGACGCCTCTGTGAGTCAAGAAGAGCTCAGACAGCATAGGCCTTATCATCGTCTCATAGAGCTGGCGGAGAGGGGACCATAGCACCTGCTCGTGGATGAACAGAGCTGTACTTAACTGGTTTCAGCTGAGAAACATGAAAAGTGGGACATGTCCGATATGCACTAGGCAGTTGGAGGCGATAAGATTCCGGACCCACCTGACGGATTACCCTGAATGGCCCAATGAACCGAGGAGAGAGCTTACAGCAGGAGGGTAAACGCAAGTTACGCGCGAGTAGCCAAACTCTGCTTGCTGGCCTGCACTTGTAGTTGGTGGCTTGGGTCCAAATGCTTTGACTGCGGCAGTACGACTCTTCGATGATAGGGACTTCCCCCGGGGGAGAATCCCAAGGAAACAAGGGTGGCTGATAGCTAAACACACACTGGAATGGGGTCATACGAGTGACAGGATTACCTTTTAACTTTCTGGCATACCCAACCCATGGGAGATGGTGAGCCCACTCTTCTGGATGGTCTCGACAGAGCAGGCAAAGGTTCTTAGTGATCTCTTAGTTGGTGCATTCCACCACATCATTCGAGTGAAGGTGGTAACTAGAGGAGACATTCACCGAAATATTCAACCTGGAGCAGAAGGCTTTGAAGAGATGAAAGAAGAACTGGGGCCCTTGGTCAGATATTATATCCTCTGAGATGCCATACAAACCAAATACTTAATAAATCTGCTAACTCATTGACAGTCAGAAGTTTGGGCAAAGGAATTAGACGACACATCTTTGAAAGCCTATCAACCACTGTGAGAACAATGGTATTCCCCTGGTAGAGCAGGAGGTCCATTAAAAAATCTAGGGCAACATGTGACCGAGGATGTGAAGGAATGGGGAACAGTTGAAGTAGCCCTGAAGGTAGCTGATTTGAGGATTTTAACTGCGCACACTCTGGACAAGAAGCAACATAATCCTCCACGGCTTTACGCCAGCCTGGCCACCAATAAGGGCGAGATACGAGGTGTACAGAGGCCGAGGGCCCAGGATGCACTCACTGTAGGAGTGCTGGCTGAAATTGGGGGGGTGGGGGGGCATACAGCCTACTTGGAGGACAAGCAGGGGGCTGAGCACCCTGTTGCTTGGCTTCTCGGATTAATTCATCTTGTGTCCACACAATGGGACACACGAAGAATGAGGATGGAAGGACAGGACTTGGCTAATCTTGAGCTTCTGGGCCGTCATACAACTGGGACAGCGCATGTGCCTTGATATTTTTGGAACCTGGAAGGTAAGCAACATTGAAGCCAAATCGACACTGCCTAGCAGTGAACGGTTTCGCCTTTTGGAGATATTCCAGATTGTGATGATCCATAAACAGTATAAAGGCCCCCTCTAGCTAATGTTGCCATTCTTACAGCACCAGTTTGATGCCTAGTAGCTCCTGATTACCCACATTATAGTTCATCTCAGCTGGAGAGAGTTTCTTTGAAAAATAATTCAAATTGATTTCTAATAAATTTCTAATAAAATTGACGATAGAAGTTTGCAAACCCCTGAAAGCGTTGTAACACTTTTCCTGGTAAGGGCCACTCTTGCTTTGCCTTAACTTTTTCCTCATCTATACTTACAGTATCTGGTCGAATCCTGTATCCAAGGAAGTGAAGAGAGGACTGGTGAAATTCACATTTTTCCCCTTTCACGTAGAGGTGGTGGTTACAGAGTCTCTGAAGCACCTGTCGAACATGTTTCACATGTTGCTCCAAGGAAGAGGAATATATGAGTATATCATCGATATATACTATAGTAAAACAGTTAAGGAGTTCTGCTAGCACTGAATTTATAAAAGTCTGAAATATAGATGGACTATTAGCTAACCCGTAGGGCATCATGAGATATTCATATTGTCCAGTACTAGTCAAAAAGGAGGTCTTCTACTCATCCCCGGCTTTGATTCGAATCAGATTATATACACTATGCAAGTCCAGCTTGGTGGACACACACACACATCTCACAGTTGCTCCAGCGCTGAAGGGATCAATGGAAGCGGGCCTCTATGTTTAATAATAATTACGTTGAGCGCCCGGTAATCTATACACGGACGTAAACCTTCATCGTTCTTCTTTATGAAGAAAAACCCAGACGTAGTTGGTGATGTGGATGGGCTAATGATTTCTTGTTGGAGTCCGTCCTCTACATCCATGCTCATTGCTTCTTATTCGGGTATAGAGAGAAAAGAGACGTCCCTTTGATTCTCCGGCTCGGGACTTTGTATGGATGAAGCGAGACATGTTATTGTCATACACTTAGAAAGACAGGCAGGGGACCAGGACTGCAATTCAGCAGATTTCCAGTTAATCAGTATATTATGGCGCTTTAACCGCGGGTGCCCCAAGATGCTCGGATCTCTTGGACAGGGAAGCACTAGGAACAGAATTTCATCTCTGTGAAGTACTCCTGCTTGCAAATTAATGGATACCATACAATGAGTCAACTTTCCTGTTCCTAAAGGTTCACTGTTTACTTCATGCACGGTCAAGGGGGAAGCCAATGCCTTGAGAGGCAGGTTCAGATGTTTTGCGAACACGGCGTCAATAAAATTGCCAGTGGCCTCGGAATCTAACAGGGCTGCCATGTGAGTTGCTTCCCCTATATAAGACACCATGCAGGGAATCACCACTTGTCGCTGCATGATTTCAAGAAACACAGATAGTCCTACATTTACGTAGTCTTGGTGACGAGGTGGATGGACTGGACAGTCTTGGGTGGTATGTCGTGCACCCCCGTAGTAGAGACAGAGCTGCTGAGTATACCGTAATTGCTTCTCTTCTGCTGTCAAGGGGGCGTGACCCAGCTGCATGGGTTCAGGCTTCTCACCGGGCATAGCAGAGCTTGCGGTGGCAATCTGTCAGTGCTTACGATGGTCCCATATTTTGTTATCCAGGGTGATTGATAACCTCATGTACTCTGCAAAGGAATAGCCTTCCGCTCTACAGGTGAGCTCGTCCTGGAGCTCTGGAATCAATCAATGCTCGGAGAAAAGCCATTGCGGACACAAGAAGGGGGCTATCCTCTGTTCACAAAGCGGTTGTCCACTCAGGAGTCTACTCTGTTCTCCCAGAGAACAGAGAGATGATGAACCGCACTCTCACGGAGTCCCCGAGAAACTTTTCAGGATGCTCTTCGATGTACAACCCGCACTGCATAATAAACGCTTTACACTGATTCGGGTTGCCATCATACTTATCCAGCAAGGTCACGGGCATGAGCTCTGGAACAGCCGCTCGCCATGGAGATGGAGGAAGGGTGGCTCGTGCTGCTTGTCCTTCCGAGAGTCGGTTCACCTAGTCAGACCTGTACCTTGGTGACGCGAAGTTGCATCTCCGCAGAGTCCATTTTTGTATGTCAAAATATTCTGTCACAGCAAACAGGACAGGAGATCCACTTGCAGGAGACAGGGGCTTTATTAGAGAAACCAGGCAGCCAGAAATAAGATTGGCAAGCAGATAGCGAGGTCAGGGGCACGGAGCTGAGGAAATCAGTCCTACAATGCCACACAGGGCGCGGGGCGGGAGACCAGGGTTGAACAGATGGGCAGACAGAGCAGAATCAGGCTGGGCATGCTAAGGCAGGGCAAAATCAGGCAGGACAGGCTCAGGCAGGGCATGCTAAGGCAGGGTAGGCTCAGGCAGGGCATGCTAAGGCAGGGCAGAATCAGGCAGGGCATGCTCAGGCAGGGTAGGCTCAGGCAGGGCATGCTAAGGCAGGGCAGAATCAGGCAGGGCATGCTCAGGCAGGGCAGAGTGAGGCAGGGCAGGCTCAGGCAGGGCAGAGAAAATGCTCAGTAAGACACATCGAAAGATTGGCAATACTTCACACTGTTAATATGCTTACGACGTGGCTTTATACTCTAAAGCGTGCGCCTGATTGGAGGGTCTCGCCCTACTGGGCATGACACTTATGAACTGTTTATTTCTGGATTTCTCCAATTTTTTTCTGGAAAGGTGTAAACCGCAGACAACTGAAGCTGCGATTACTAATGCCATGGATACAGGGGACCCACTGTATAGGTATTATTTTATAGGTATTATGTTATACACACTATACCTGATTTTTACACTTAACAACACAACCATATATACTTTTTTGTCAGTTGAGTTTTCATATTTTACAGTTTAAGTATATACAGTTTATTGTGTTATTCATGCCCTTCAGTGAACTAGAAGAAGTACGACTCCCCCGGATGCATTTGTTCATCAGCTTGTCAAAAACTTTAGCCTACACCTCATCAGCACTAATCTAAACCGACTGTGAATAATCAGCACACATAAAATTATGAATTTAATAATATGTTTCCCAGCTCCCTTAGCCTGCATAAAACATTGCTTTTGATCGATTGGGGAGAAGAGAAAGCCTCGAAGTAAAAAAACATGCCCAATATAAAAGCTTAAAAATAGTTTCGAATTTAATATTTACTAATTTAAGCCAGTCCATTTAATTAAATGTGGCAGTTTCATTACAGTCGGAAAATGAAAGATTACATTTACTGCAGGCCAAGAAAAACAGTTCCAGATAAAGCTGCAAGGAACATTTTAAAGAAGAGTGACGTGAAAGGAAAGTTAACTGATATTTTTGAAAAAGAAATTACCATGACTTTGTATTACGCTTCATAGCAAAAAAAATACACTGATCAGCCATAAGATTTACACCACCTGCCTAATATTGTGTAAGTCCCTCTTGTGCCACCAAAACAGCTCTGACCCGTCAAGGCATGGACTCCACAAGACCTCTGAAGGTGTCCTGTGGTATCAGGTACCAAGATGTTAGCAGCAGATCCTTTATGTCCTGACAATTGTGAAGTGGGGCCTGCATGGATCAGATTTGTTTGTCCAGCACATATCGCAGATGGTCAATAAAGTTGAGATCTGAGGAATATGGAGGCCAGGTCAACACCTTGAACTCTTTTTCATGTTCCTCAAACCATTCCTCAAGAATTTTTGCTGTGAGACAGGGTACATTGTCGTGCTAAAGAGGCCACTGCCTTCGGGGAATACGGTTTCCATGAAGGAATGTATTTGATCTGTAACAAAGTTTAAGTAGGTGGTATGTGTCAAAGTAACATCCACGTGAATAAAAGGATGTAAAGTTTCCCAGCAGCACTTTTCCCAGAGCATCACACTGCCTCCATCGGCTTGCCTTCTTCCTGTAGTGAATCTTGGTGCCATCTCTTCCCCAGGTAAACGACACAAGCATACCTGGCTGCACATATGATGTAACAGAAAACGTGACTCGTCAGATCAGGCCACCTTCTTCCACTGCATCATGGTCCAGTTCTGATTCTGACATGCCAATTGGAGGTGCTTTCAGCAGTAGACAGGGGTCAGCATGGGCACTCAGACCGGTCTGCGGCTACGCAGCCCCATACACAGCAAGCTTTGATACACTGTGTATTCTGACACCTTTCTATCATGGCCAGCATTAACTTTTTCAGCAAGTTGTGCTATAGAAGCTGTCCTGTGAGAGCTGACCAGACAGGTCAGCTTCATGCCCTGTGTACATCAATGAGCCTTGGGCACCCATGACTTCATTGCCAATTCACCAGTTAGCCATCCTTGGACCACTTTTGGTAAGTAGTGATCACTAGATGTTGGGAACACCCCACACTACCTTTCCAAGCTCGTAATCATTTCCAAGGGCAGCCAGCCTCTGCACTCGGATGCGGGATTCTCCCCATCGCTACATCTACACAAGCACATTGCAGTGGTTTAATATCGCTTCAACAGATGGAGTAACAGGAGGTCTTCAGTGAAGTGCAGAGATAAAATTGGATGCTTTGCTGATGTTGTTCCTGTGATGTAATGGAGTTTCTCTCCCTTTTAATCTGGGAGGAAATTAGCCCAGTTGCAGCATCTTCTGCTGTTCATTCAGGCTGAGGTCCTTGTGCCGACGTAGCTGCGTAGCACACAGCGTAAGCATATCTCGGTATTTTAATGGCGATAACACCGGCACCCTTTGTGTGAGGTTGGAAGCTGTGAAATATTTCCTCCAAAAAAGGCTTGAAGGATTTATGACAAAATTACCATTTGCTGAATCATAAAAAGCTGTGAATGGATTTGGTTTGTTGAGCTGAAACTGAGCTTGTCCCCTGACTCTGCACTGCCACTGAATTACTCGGCACGCCAACAGTATGAGAAGCAGAGAAAAGAAGCAAAATCTTCAGGAGCCATTTAATGTTAAAATATCCTCATGAATGACATGAACCTAGAGAGTATAGTTAACTAAATACATTTTCTTTAACAGCACAGTAGTTAAAACTACAGAATGAGGCATGACTAACTTTAGATGTATTTCTTCTGCATTGTATGGAGGCAACAATGCTTTTATTTGCTTATTGAAATAAGCGGAATGTCCTCCTGTTTTCTCATCTACAGTACAGTGCTCCTCTCTGCATTGTTGTAACCCCATGCAAGATCAGACACAATAGTCTCATGTCATATGGGCAAGATATAAGATATATTTGTCCTAAAATGAGACCATTGCAGACAGAGGCTCTGTTTGGACTCAGCCTGATATTTGTGGCACTCATTTCATTATCAGCTGTTTCAAATGTAATCTGATAACTGTTCTTGATTTTGAATTGAGGGATTTTATTGAATTAAGGTCAAGTAAAATATTATATAACTCCCGCACAGGAAAGCTTCCTAGATTTGTTGGTGGAGCCATGTTGAGTCTTCTGTGAATGTCTGCACTTGCTGCTTTTAAAGTGTCTTTGGTAAAATCAGGGCTGCCCTGCTTAACACGTCTACAAGAGTGAGGCACACATGCTCATCAGCAGCTTTATAACTCAGCACAAAGGATTTTGAAGACAACAACTTTTCTAAGAAAGAAGAATTGCATGGGCAATGGCATCTAAAGCACACATTTTATCTGCTAAGCAAATATAATTTTAAAATCATTAATCTACAATTATGTTTTCAGTTAACTAAAGTTCTGCAGGGATTGTGCAGCATCTCAGTCATTAGGACTGCACACTCATGCCTCCAGGGTTTGCAGTTCGATTCCCATCTGTGACTCTCTGTTTTTGAAATTTCCTTGTCATTTTTCCTCTGCATACTCTGGCTTCCTTTTGTAGTCAAAATATGCTTTTAGGTGTATGGGTGTTTCCAAATTGCCAATAGTGATTGCGTGATTGTGTGCCCCGTGATGGGCTGTGTTTCCCTGCCTTGCGCTCTGTGCTTCATGGACATAGTGAATTTTTACAAATGTATGCAGATCTTTTCCCATATTACAAGCTTACAGGCCTACATTCAAGACACGGTAACAGTTCTGCTAGGTACAGCAATCAATTGCAATTTAAATCAATGTACAGGGATCAACCTGAGTTGTGTGGCCACACAACTATATTACATGCGCAGAACAGCATACAGTAATGCAGTACATAGCCAGCAGAAGACACACACAGTAAATGTGAGAGAGATCCAACTGCAAATGCTGATCACACAGGACCGCACTGGAGATTTGATTACAGAGTGACTCCCCAGCAGAAAATACACAGTCTGCTAATCATACAATACCACCTGGGAGCGCTGGCTACAGACTGTCTCCCTGGCTATGTTGTGGACCCTTCCTTAAATCCCCAACCAAGTGACTGCTGATTGGCATTGCCATGGAATACAGTAATAAAGCAGTCAATGACCAGATGCTCAAACTGTTATTTCCACAGGATATAGCAATGGATAAAAAAAAAACAAGCATTTAAAAAAGGCTTATAACCAGGTGGAAGTTTTATCTGCAGGGATTAAGTTCTGTGTACACCACATCTTCCAACAGGACAAGATTTTCCTAACTTTGTTTATTTTTTTAATGAAATAAAATCTTAATACTTAGACCATTGTACAAGTTTCACTGAAACCATCTGAATGAGACCAAACAAGAATGTATACCCCACTTGAATAAATATAAAACAATTTTTATTGAATATAAGTATCTTTCCTGGAATGTGTTACCTGGGTCAGGGGAACAATGGCCAAGAGGGTAGGGGGAGAGGAAGGGGTGGGTTTTTGAGTGGAAGTTAAGTGAGAGTGAGCTTGTGAGCTGCTTCTCACTCAGTGTGGGTTGAGATGGGTCCAACAGGTATGCCAGATAGAGTGTGTGAGCCCAGTCTTGTCTGAGTTGACTTGACAGTACCCCGTGGGTAAAAACAATACGTAAGAAGTGTCATTGCTACAGAAGACAGCATATATCAATAAGCAGAAAATAAATATCAATGATAACTGTGAATTTCAAGGTAATTTGCAAAATAAGATTTTAAGTCTGTGGTACCTGTATGTATGAGTGAGCAGTCAAAGTCCAGTCGTGTAAGCAGCATCGACTTGGACACCTATCTGAGCAGAAAGCAGCATGTGATAGTTCTTGCTGAGTCTCTGAGGACCGAAGTGGAGAAGAGGCCCCTTTAACAAGCCCCGGCAGCTGGCCCTGTGTCTCTGCTATGCATGAACACAACAGAGATCAACGCGATTGGTCAGGGTAAGTTGTCCCAAGGAAACCTTTATTTTTAGCCCAGTGAAGGAATAAGGTCTGAGCTCTGCTGGTTTACCTGAGCTTCTTCCCTTTATAATTTGTGTGTGTGTGAGTGTGTGTGTGAAAGGGCATGTCTCTAACCTGAGAAGGCTGTACCTGAATAGGCAGGCAGGAGCAGGATTAGGAAGAGGAGCAGGGCGGATTCAGAATTGAGCCCTTTTGTACTTTAGCTGTTGTTATGGCAAAAAAACCCTGCTCACAGAATCCTGTGCTTACTGCAATTCCAGCAGTCGGTGACATCCTGTTTTCAGCAAGAGTCCGATACTCTTGCAAGGTGACCATCTGTGCAGAGAGCTAATGAATTTATGAAACAGCAATGTTTTAGAACATTTTTGCAAGTGTTTACTGATAAAAATGAAAGCTATTCATAGGTATATCTAATGTTAGCAAAAAGCTTACCGTGATTTTGAATAATCATCATCTTTCTCAATTATGGTCACTAAAACCGAAGATTGCTCAACACAGATATAACAAAAGAAAGGTCACTATGCTCAACCCACTTAACTGTTAACACGTGTAAATCCTTTCAAGCTCAGATGTGTGTAATGAAAAATATTTTTGCAAATTCATGAATGTCAGTCAATCCATTTTCACATAGCCAGGTAGGAAAAACGAAGTGTTCTCACGTGAGGAGGGTTTATATCATAGACACTCAATGATGCAGTTTTATGTTTTATGATTTTTCAATAATTTTAGAAATGTGATGAGGCCAGAGGAACATGAAACGTCTGAGATGGACATCAGCAGATTCAATGCATTTTTATGCCAAGGATCATTGAAACATGCACTGATAACATTAATAAAAACCTGTCCAGGTAATATTTATGAAAGCAGCAGACTGGCCTGATTAGTCTCTGCTGTACTGGCAATGTAGCTGCCATACCATGTGTATCTGCTTGGCTTAGAAATAAGGTAGATTAAAGAACTGCTGCTTCTACAGAAGTGCAATGCGGTTGTAACAGAATGGCGGTTCCCTCATTCATCTCTTTCTTATCATACGAGAAAGGATGAGCAGGTTTTGGACCATGGTATGTGGGAGGGATGTGGTGAGCCTGTATTCAATAAACCCTTTATTCAACTCAAGGCCATTATGAATTGAATCTATTCCAATAGCGTGGGCCCCATTTCATGCATATATATAAAAACGACCGGTTTTATAATGAATAAGTGATCACCTCTTCCAAGACTTCAGAAAAGGGGAAAAAAACTTTATGTAATGTACTCTTGCTCACGTTTTAGCATCCACTGTGCTCTCGTACTGTGCATTATGCCATTTTCACATGCCCCTTTGTAGTGGCAGCTGCGCATGGCTTTGTCTTTCATGTGGAGTACAGCGAAATGGATTTAGCTACATTGCCACATGGGAGATGAGGGTCAGGGCGTAATTTGTCACTGTTAGGGTTAACCGCTTGACTCGTAATGATTAAACCTGGGGGACAAGCCTGCCCAAAGGTACAGTGAAATTTTTGGTCATCATTTTCCACGAGAGGGGCTTTTAGCCCCGGCCGTAGTGTGAAAATCACCTGCAACGAGCGCTTCACTCAGCCCACCTCTGGCGAAAGAGTTTGGCCTCTCACCCGTTGTCAATAAGGCTAATGCACCCTGGCTGAACTTGGAATTTTTGATCCAATCTCTTTCCCACCCTCAGACTGTGTAGCACGACAGTAACATTCAAGAAGGCCATTCTTTACCCAGTGACCTTTTGCACTTTTGGTCCAGGAGTATTAAAGTGTGCAATGATAACGGCATCACATTATACCTTGATTTTTGCTATTTTTTTGAGAGATACAAATGCAAGCAGGAAACAAATTTTGTGGTAGAACTAAGTGAAATTCCATTACTGTTTTTTTATTGCCAAGTTTCTGCATTTGCACATGCACTTGCATGTAAGAATTTAAAGTGCGGTGGTTTTTTAATGTTTTTATGGGATTATGTGCAGGATCATCCCAGTGGTAAAGCATGGTGGTGACAGCATCATGCTAGGGGGGTGTTTTTCAGTGGCAGGGATGGTCAGACTAGTCAGGGTCAAGGGAAAGTTGACAGAACAAAGTTCAGAGGTATCCTTAATGAAAACCTGCCCCTGAAATGCTCTCGTCCTCAGAAAGGGCTGATGGTCTACCTTCCAACATGGCAATGACCCTAATCACAAAGCAAAGACAATGCAGGAGTGGCTTAATGACAACTCTATGAATGTCCTAGTGTGGCCCAGCCAGAGTCTGGACTTAAATCCAATCGAACACCTCCAGAGAGACTTGAAAATAGCTGTCCACTGACAGTCCCCATCTAATCTGACAGAGCTGGAGAGGATCTGCAGAGACGAACAGCAGAAAATCCTCAAATCCAGGTGTACAAAGCTTGTCACATCATAACCAAGAAAATTCAAGATTGTAGTCACCGCAAAAGGTGCTTCAACTAAGTACTGAGTAAAGGGTCTGAATATCTATGTGAAATGCTCAGTGTTTTATGTTTAATAAATTTTCCAAAACTTCTACCATCCTATTTTTGCTTGGTCATTATGGAGTGCAAAGTGCAGATTGATGATGAAACAAATGAACTTAAATGATTTTAGCACAGGCCTGAAACATAAATTTTGGAAAAAGTGAAAGGGATTGAACACTGTCTGAAAGCTCTGTAGTACGTACCTATCCGTGAAGTGTAGAGCTTTGTAAAGACAAACTTGAAGTCAATAGTTGCAGAACAAGTCAATTCATTGTATGCGCTTTTATTTTTATATCTACTAGCAGAATATTCACGTGTTTAAACAATAAAATTGTATAAATCTCCCAAATGTTTATCCAGTATAGGGTAGTGAGGATTTAAATGTAATATTTTTATTAAAACATTTCCCAAACACCACGGCCTTCCTAAATCATGTACGTTTTCTGTATTTGGAAAAAAATGTATTTCAGGAGCAGAAATTGGTAACTAGTTCTGGACATCTTCAGCGTCCACAGAAAGGTTATCTTATTGGAGCTAGCTGTTTTTCAAATTACAAGGAAGTGTTCTTTAAACTTACAATTCATTCACTTTTGGTTCATTATATCATCTGCAGTACTGTCACTAGCAAACATGTGGTGTGTGCAGGCAGGAGCTGGGTGTAAGATCAGTCAGATATGGGTCAAGAATTTGGAAGGGACTGAAGTTGTACCCTCGGAAAGGTCCCTTTACCTTAATTGCTCCCTAAAAATGTTGAACTATATATAGGAACAGAATGTAAAGTTGTAAGCTATGTAATTTGCTTTGGATGAAGGAATATGTCTCACAGCTAAATGACGTAATGCCATTTCAGCGATTTTTAAGTATGCATTTAATTAAATTGCTGTGGTGGTCGAGTGTCTGCAGACTTACATGCAGCTCATTTAAAACCCTGAGGCAAGACTTCTTTTTCTGAAATTCATATGCTTACTGTAATTACCACTTTGTGTGTCTAAAGGCATTCTTTTTACTTTTTACTATTTTCAGAAGTGAAAGATATAAAATATAAAACAGACTGATGACACTAAATGAAACACAAACTCATTCATCGAGCAATAATAAAGCAATATTAAATACATTGAATGCATATGTGCGACCAGAGTGAATATATTGTATTTTAATCTATCAATTTTTAGAAACACAACAGACCTATTTTCTTACCTATGTGTCACCTCAATTTATCAGCGACAATTTTAAATAAGCAATCACAAAATACATTAATGCATGTTGTGTCTACATTTTTCTTGAATGATTATAGTTTAGCATCTAAAAAGTAAATAGCTTGAGATCTGTTTTATCTCGCTATTAAAAAGAGGGGGATAACTTAAGCTTGGAGATAAGAGACCCCTCTGAGGGACAAATAAATCAGAAGAAAATCCTCCATTACAGTATGTTTGTTTTTGTATTATTCTATACGATGTCCTAACACACTTTCCGGAAATTTAAATACAGAGAATTGCAGCCAATGTAAGAATGTTCTGATGCCTCAGATATCCCTCATTAAATCACATTTGTATGGTGATGATTTAAATTACACCTCTTGTGAAGAAAAACAGACTTTAACTGGCAACCGTTTGTGGTGATGATGCATTGCTTGGCTAGATGTTACTGTGGGATCCCTAGGAGATGCAACTTGCTGCTCAACTGGAACCTGATCCTGGATCGATACAGCCTAGTGTGAAAAAGCAGATTGTGCACGTCCTGTTTTTAATTGCACATTCTCTCTGAAGCTTGCACTCAATTATGGTTTGTGACAGAATAGTGCATAGATATTGATGTAAGCCAAAGAGGAAATGATACTGTCAAGTTAATCACCCTGTGTGACAAACAGAGCAGGCAGCTGTGGTAATGCAGTGCAGCACGGTGCAGGATCCAGCCACTGGGGGGCAGCCACTGAAGCTGCAGGGCCTTTCCGTTTCGGGAAGCCGGCACCAGGTAGCTGAGGTCTGTCCACGGCTGGAGAAGGAAATGCAGAGGCTTCGCCCTTGCTGGGGCAGAGCAGTGCATGCTGGGAGGCTTGCAGGGTAGCGAGTGTGTCCCTCACCCCTCTGGCAGGCGAGTGGAATGTCAAGGACATTTGTCCTTGTTGCATCAGTATTGATCGGATGCTGTGGTACTTGCCTTTGATAAATAAACTGAACAGATGCGGAGAATAAGCTGGTTCACAAGGTTTGGTCCAAAGACCTTTCCTGTCATCATTTCATCTTTTATAAGCAAAAAAATAACATATTAATCCACCCCTCTCTTGGCTGTTATTGAGAATTTAAAGTGGACTCTATGAATATGCAGCAGGCTACAGATTCCTGGCCTGCTTTTCTTAAACATCAGTTTCAATGAGCTGTTTTTCACATGGGTGATCTAACATAACACCATAGATTCAACAGGCTGAGAGAACATAGCAAACCTCACAGACCAAAATGTTCCAAATCAATACTGGCTCTTTTTTCTGCTTTTGACAAGAGTCACCATGTTTATAGTCTGTCTATAAATTGCCTGTAGTGTGCAGGGTTGCAATATTCTGTGAATTTTTCCATTAATTCCCATATATCCCCATGGAATGTTTCCAACTAGGAATATTTCCAAAATTCCCCAGCTGCACTTCCCATGGAATGGAAAGTTTCTGGAAAGTTTATGTAAGCTTTCCGTCCCTTTGCAACTCTAGTAGTGTGTGAGTGTGTTTGTTAGTGTGCCTCCCCCTGCTGCACTGGCCATACGCCCAGGGTGTCCCCTGCCATGTACCCTGTTTCCTAGGTATCAGACTCCAAGCCACTCTGCACTGGGTAGGTTGTTGGAAGAGGAATGGATGAACTAAAAGCAATTTTCCATTCTTGAGCTTTGTTTTTTTTTATTATTGTTCAACAAGCGTACTACTAGTCTGTATTGGAAAAAAAAACTAATTTCAATTTTCATTCTTAGCAGGATAAAATTCATTTCAGTCAGGGTTTCGATATGGCTAAAAACTTAACTCATGTTTTAATGTTTTTTTAACACTTATTTCATTTACTCCAAGAAATGAGTAATTTTATGCGTGAGTTACTTTAGATTTGCTTTTAGTTCATGTGAGGTCCGATATATTGAGTTTGATCATAAAATATGGTTTGATCTCATGCTTTTTCCAGGACACACAGCAGTTACATAAATAGTAGGAATGCTTGCCACTCTGTTTATACTATGCTTTCCAGAATGGTACTGGTATGGATGTCTGCTGTCAGCCATGATGGGGACATTGCCTAAACCCAGAAAACAGGTTGAGCTAAATTATTCGCTTTAATTTAAATAATTTTAATGTTTATTTATGGACACACACTGTAAGAACTCCAGCCATGTTTCAGTAATGAGACATTGTAATGAGTTTCATTGGTTTGTTACATTACAACGAGTTATACAAAGTGATCACACCATTTGAGTTTTACAGAAGTATGACACGATAAAAAGTTTGCAAAATTTTTAAGCCATAAAATATGTTACAAAACTGAACTAGTCTCAGCTCTTGGTCTATACCTCTGTCAATCAAAACCCTGAAAATACAACCGGGGGCCTGTATCACAAAGCAGGATTTCTTGCTTAGCCAGATAACTTGTCAGATTTAAGGTAATCTGAGCTCAATGTAAGTGAACGAAGATAAAGTCCATTTAAACTAGGGTACCTTAAATCCGACAAGCTAAGCAAGAAATCCTGCTTCGTGATACAGGCACCTCTTCTCTGCTTAGTTCAGAGTACCCCAGTTTAAATGGATTTCATCTTTGTTCATGTACATTTAGCCCAGACTACCTTAAATCCGACAAGTTATTGACCAATCACATCTTGTGATTACATGTAGCCAGCCAACAGCGTGCCAGATAGACTGTTGTAGACACACTCACAACAGACAGGAACAAATAGGTATGTTTTTAGGGTGCTGCTAATGGTTTTCAAACTGAGTGTCAAATCACTGACATTATCAAATTTATTACAACTTCCATGCTTTTTACAAGATTGTTACATCATATTGACATTGTGACATTAGTTTAATACACGATCGCTAAAATGCTAGTTTCAGTGTTCAAAGATATAAACCGTTTTTTTCTAAAGATGCAATACAATGTAGCTTTTGACGTGTAGAATGGAATTTTTTCTGTTTATTTTAAAAAATGGTATATCCTTGTCTAGAAATAAAATATTATATTACCAGTTCATTATTATACGAATGTGAAGCTAATTTGTGGTATGGTGGCTCAGTGGGTAGTGCTGCTGATTCATGCCTCCAGAGTCTGTATGTTCTCCATGTGTCATGCAGGTCCTCTATGCACTCCAGCTTCCTCCTGCAGTTCAAAGAAATGCAATTAGGCTAATTGGTGTCCCTAAATTACCCATAGTTTTTGTGCGTATGCCATGCAATGGACTGGAATCCTGTCCAGGTTGTATCCCTGCTGTATACTGTATGCTGCCTGGGATAAACCTCTACCCATCACAGCCATGATCAAGATAAGTAGGTGGCATATATGGTTATAATATATGAAATAAGTTTGGCACTCACTTTGTTGTGGAGAAGGTTCGTTATACCAGTATATCTACATCAACATTGTTTGGTTAAGGCATCTGTAGAGGGTGGCAGCTGCTGAAGACAGTATCGGAGTACAGTGAGACCTAACTTCATGCGTCATGTCGTGTGCTTCAAGCTCTGGTTTGGATTTCTTCTCTGCTAGTAAGGTAGGACTCTGTCTTTGTTTACTTTCTGTCTTGG
>JAAGVU020000103.1:7314009-7330363 GCA_011763525.2 Mormyrus iriodes
TACATCACCGAGAAGCTGAAGATGTTAAAAATACCAGCTCAGCCCTTCATACAAAGTGTAACATCATGAATGCATATGTAAGCTTATATAAAATATTGTTGGCTAACTTACTTGTATTTATGCTTGTTTCCTCCTATTGCTTTTAACATAAAGTTAAATGGTGCTGTTTTCTTTAGTGCTCTAAGTTCTAGAAAGGCATTCTAAGCATTAACTGGGGCCCAACTGTGCCATACTCTGCAGGCATCAGTCACATACTGTATGCACTCGGTGATGCTCCTCTCTTCCTCTCTATGCATACAATGTGCAGATGTAGAACGGTCCAAATAAATGAAGCTTAGTGTGCAGTGTTTTTCCCACATATGCACATTTATACTCATATTCATATATTCAGAATGAGAATAAGCAGCAATAAATACTATTGATAAAAGAGTATACTCCACCATTCTTTCATAAGCAGTAAATATGGCACCACTGCTCTCACTGAAGCACAGATCCAATTGCCACTCTCTCCCTCCACTCCGAGGCAAAGGACAGCCCTGTCAATCTTTTGCCATCTGTTCTACTTATTCACTGGCCTTTGGGAGCATGTCCCCGGTGTAAGTGCTTAAGTAGCATGCACTCACAGAGAAAAGCATTACAATGCATCGACATGCCCCCCCCCCCCCATATCACGTGGACAAAGTGATGAAATCCCACTACTAATTTACCGCATACCAGCTACACTACAGTCTTAAAACATGCTTCGGGTGTACCGTTTAGCCTTGACAAATTTAAAAATGAACTATTTCAAATTCAGCTATAAAGCAAAGACAATGAGCACTTTGCAGAAGGTGCCTTGCTTAAAAACAGTGCCTCTCCTCCTGGCTCGCACAGAACTTCCCAACACATGGTTTGGCTAACTTGTGCTACCATATGTGTGCCCACATGTCTGGACCCATTCATGAGACACTTAAGATTCACAGGTTGTATGCATATAAGATGCATTTAAATATGTTTTTATATTGGTAAACTTGAATGTGTTTTGCCTTAATCTATAACACAAAAAAAAAATTAAATGCTCAGTTCCTTTTTTAGCAACCCAGTCACAATATTATGATTACATAATGATTGCATTATGATTACACGTAAGAATGATCACATTCCTAAATGATGTCATGAAAAACATCATTTATTTTGACATATCAGTTTCAAATGATGGGGAATGTTATCATTTCACCTGGCAATAATTACTCTGGTCCGAGACAAGGGACCTTCAAGTATTAGTGGGGTTAGTTGTTTGCTCTGACAATAATATTCACTCTCCTCTTGTACAAATGAAGAACTGTCTGGCCTGGCTTTCGTTGTACTGCAGTCCTCTGGTGTACTTAATTAGTAAAAAGTAACACAGCACAAGGTGTGCAGTCTTAAGATGGATATCTAGAGGTAGCATCATTCAGGGGAAATGTGATAGATGAAGATTACTGAAGTACATGGTACATGAAAACTTGCATCATCTGTTTTACATGACAGCCCCACCCACCACAGTAAAAATGTCTGTTGCAGTATGAGACCATGCAGTTCTCAGCTGCCCACATTCCCTCCATGAATATTACATATAATCCACAATACTTCAACAATTAATAATGAAAACCCAGCAATCTTATCAGCCGTGACAAAACTTCTGTCGAGGAATTAGCGGAATCTTATCACTCACCATTAATATATCACACAGGCAGAGGAATTAATTATTCATTAAAATTTTGGATAGGTGAATGTCCCTTCTCATACCTGTCTAGAATCGCCAGGCTCCAATCATCTTCCTCTTCATTTCCGAAGTGCTTCTTTTTTATTATCGCAGCGAATTAAAGAAGCTCAGGGGTTTCATAAGAGTCTCCCACAACTGACTGCTGGAGGATCTGAATGACTAATTAATCAAAGAACACAATGGGGGTTTTGATGATTAAGCTCATTTACAAGTTCATATAACGACCTGCAGAAAAAAGACATGCTCTCACTCTTAATTACTGAATTTTGTAGTTTTTCCTAGTCAAGAACAGGTTAGTATAACCTCCCCACCACACACACACACACACACACACGCACACGCACACGCACACGCACACACAGGGAGAGCATGCAGACTGCGCACACAGAGCCATGGATGGGAATCAAACCCAGACAAACATGATGATTGCATGCAGACTCCTCATATAGAGCCAGGAATGGGAATCAAACCCACACAAACACAGGGAGAGCATGCAGACTGCACACATGGAGCCAGGGATGGGAATCAGACCCACACAAACACAGGGAGAGCATGCAGACTGCACACATAGAGCCCAGGATGGGAATCAAACCCACAGAAACACAGGGAGAGCATGCAGACTGCACACATAGAGCCCGGGATGGGAATAAAACCCACACAAACACAGGGAGAGCATGCAGACTGCACACATAGAGTCCAGGATGGGAATCAAACCCACAGAAACACAGGGAGAGCATGCAGACTGCACACATAGAGCCTGGGATGGGAATCAAACCCACACAAACTCAGTGAGAGCATGCAGACTGCACACATAGAGCCAGGGATGGGAATCAAAACCCATGCAAACAGTGGGAGAGCATGCAGACTCCACACACTGACACTGAGATGTGGATTGAGACATACACTCACTGGGCTTGGGATGGGAGAAACAGTCACAGGGAGCTCAAGCAGTTGAGTGAAAAGCAGAGCAGAGAAGCGTTCAGTAATCTGACATAAGTCAGCAATCCCCCACAGTGAGCAGACTGGTCAGTCACCATTCATATAGCTTCTCTCATCTAGTACAGCTGTCAGTAATTAGAAGGAGGTGCAGTTGTCAGTACTCAGGTGACTGCGCCCAGGAGAGGGGACGTGACTGTGCCATGTGTTCAATATCCATCCTCACGCCTGGATAAATGGCTTATTATTATATACACATCATACCATTGTTTTTTTTATAATTACAGACTGATTGCTTCCCATAAGGTGAATTATTGGTAGGTTTATTATGCTTCATTGTGATTCTGGCATGAAACTTTTTCATTTGGATCAAGATTCAGTATCAGATTCCAGCTCACAGCCTTTCCATGTTATAATTGTTGTGATTAACATACAGGCACACAGTAATCCTGTGCGTTTGTCATCCTAAGGATCTCTTTGCCAAATTAATTCTGTGTAAAAAAAAGTTATTAAAAAATAACTTTTGAGAAATGCCAGTGTCATCAGTATTTATTTCTTTGGATAATTAGCTGTGCAAAATAAATCAAATCAGCGCAATGCGGACTACATTTTCAGGTTCATGGGGCAGCAATAGACAATTCTAATTTTACAGAACTTCAAATCCTCTTAATGAAGTTCTGACAATTGGCAATTAGAGATTATTTTTCTCTGGGGGCTTGGAAAGTTTGCAGCATGAAGAACGGAGCACTGTTTCATCCCACATGGTTGAAGACCAGAGGACAGAAAGCCAACAGCCCATACACAGCTTACTTTTGGCTATTAACTTGACCATTAAAGTGGGGTGGGGAGCTGTGAGATGGCTGAGGTAGAAAATGCACTATGCTTCATTAAAACGATTTTAATAATGGTTTATATTCATAACCCCCCAACCCGAGGGAAGACAATACACAGGACTGGGGATCAAAACTTGTAAGTAATTTATTTTTTATCCTTGGTGGGTATTCATGCAGAAAATTATATAGCTCCGTTTACATATATGCACAGTAGCTGCTTTGTTTCACTATAGTATGTAATAAACATTTTTTCTTCATTTTTTAAGGAAAGATTTTTGAATGACGAGTGTCTCAGTGGTTGGTGCTGTAGTTTCAGACTTTCAGGGCAAGTTTGCATGGTCTGTAAAATTCCCATAGTGAGTATGTTCAGTGCTGGGCTGGCGTCCCATCCAGGGTTTCCCCTGCCTTGTGCCCTGTGCATCCTTCATAAGCACTATGGATGATGGGCAGATTGAGTCTTGAAACTCTATTCATATTTATGAAATAATGTTGGACTTGACAACATGAAATTCTATGTGTTTCTATGGCATCATATACAGTAAGCAGACAGCTGTCACAAAAGTGTGACCCACGTTTCTGAAACATTGAAATTGAACAGCTCTAGTGTTAATTACTGTAAATCCAGCAGTTTCAATCCACAAAACTACAAAGGCGAGTTTAAACATACTAATTAAAGCAAATTACTCATGCTAATCTCAACTAATTTGTGAATAACATTTTACAAGACAGTGACAAGACATTAACAACGAATCCTAATTGATGATAGCTTACTCTCAGACATAGTTTTCACTATTAATTCCACTGCTCAATTTAAAATTTAGAACAATGTTGTTTTTCCATGTTTATATTAAAATGTTTGTTCAACATACTTAATAGTTCATCCTTTTACCTGCTTTCTTAGCAAGAATCAAAAGGGCTGTTTGCATTGAAGTGGACTATAAATGGGTGAATGTAGTGAATGGATTTCAAATATTCTTCAGCACATCACCAGAAAGAGGGTGGCCTGACTCCCCTACCCTGCAGTGTTTTAAAAGCAAATAAAAAGATGCACTTCCTATAAGTGAAATTCTAAATCTCCGTAGTATGGGTCTCTTGGGCTGAAAAATTCCAGTTCCAACCTGTTCTAAAAAGTGTCTAGTCCCTGTTCTCCACTGCCCAGCCTCCCCTGAATATTGAAATCATCTGATTCCTATGTATGTCTGTCTGTCATCTTAACAAACACTTACTTTCCACCTGAGGTCTTTGCAGATATTGTGTGTCTTGTTTGCCAGACAGAGTCCGTGGGGTCTTTTAGAGCTGTTTCAGTTTCCTGTCTTTCTGTTTTGCCCTGGCACTCTGCAGATTGCCTTTATTTGACCCTCCTGCCTGGCTTTCAGGCTGACTTTTGGAATTTGGGCTGTGTTTTGCTTTTCCGATTAAACACCTATTGACTTTGCATTTGAGTCCCACGTTTATTTTGTGACAGTATGTAATGATTATTTTGATGACAAAGTTGCCTCTGGTTTAGATCCATACTATTATAATTTTGTTGTTTCTGAAGAATTTTAAAATGCTTTACAAAGATCTCACCATTGAGAGGTTAATATTATAGTGGCGAGAACTACAATTAATAATATGTCTTTGTAAAGGATAAACACTGACTGCATCTAACTGAATGTATTCTGAACAAAGAAATCATCTTTACATTTTTTTCTACAATAATGCATCAGTATAAAAATAAAATGGCATGCTGGTTGACAGACGACGATGGTTTTTTGCAGATTATTGCTTGCTTTTTTCTTTCTTGCATTTCTGTTTTGAGCGTGAATTGGCTGGTGAGTACAAAAATGTAATTTACTCACCCATCTCCTCAAATGTACTCTATCTGTATCTGCATCATGTTCTTCCTTAGAGTTAATTTTGATGTTGACACAAACTATGTGGGAACAAATGTATATTTTAAATCACAGTATCATATACATTTTCCTGGAAAATGCTTTATTATTTGACTTTACAGAAATGAAATTGTCCCTTTTTATTGCCAGACAATATGCATTCTTAAATGACCTTGGCAGTAAAAGCTTCCAGTATCTCTTTGAGTGAAATGCAAACCCAGTTGAAGTTTTACAGTTTTTGTGTGTTTTTAATGGTGGTGAATGAGACCTAAAGAGACTAAAAGTTAGACTGCCATCTTGGAGGACACAAGGAGAGATTAAGGGTTTACTGTATGTGCAGATGCTGACCTCGGCCTGTTGGTACGATGAGGCCGATTTAGATTTAGAACGGGCTCTGCTTCCTGTGAAAGTCCCTTCATCTAGACTCCAAAGATGAAGTGATACGGTCCTCATTGATGTGGTCTGAAGGTCACGCTGCCTGGGTAGCGGTGACTCAGGGATCGGTCATGCCATGTCCCACTGACAGATCAGTGGCTTGCCAGCTTGACCCCCTTGATGAGTCAGTTCAGGCAGCCAACATGAGATTATAGGTTGGTTATCTGTTAGTTGCTGAGTAGAGCACAGAGATGCTTGGAGGGCTGTGGCTCAGATGATGGGTAATGTGACAGTTGCTGTAATCCATCTGTGTGGTACACAGCCCAAGAACAAGGAGATGCAAGGAGGAGGAACATTCATCACCAAAGAGAAATGGGGGCATGCCATGAGGGATCTGCTTTAAGTTACCCCTGCTGTAAACATCGCCCTGCTGGGGTGGCAGCGATATGCACACCCTCGTGATAAATAGACGTGTCCCCACTTTGTCAACAGCGAAAGCCATTGCTTAGAGACACTTAACTAACTTCCTGAGAGTTCTTAAGGAGAGTTATGTCTTTGTAAAGCTCGAGTGGGCTCTGGCAGAGATTAGGACGGCTGCGCTGACAGAGATGAAAGCTCATGTGGCCCTCATGCTGAAAGCTGTCCGTGTTTTGTTAGCAAAGATGAACAACTGGAGTACTTTTTCTACAGATGTGGACCAGGGTGATTGGAGATGATAAATGCCCCCTGTGTTGGGTGGAGTGGGTGGAGTGGGTAGACTGATGGAAAGATTCAGTGTCCTTGTGTTTCCCTGAAAATGAGATGGAGAGAAGCTTGCCAGTGGATTTACAAGGCCATGTGAAAGTGACCGAGGTAGATTGAGGGAACTATTAAATAAGAAGGATTATTGTAGAACATCTGATATCGCCTGCACCAGCTTACTATGCTCAAGCATCTCAGTGGTCAGAGGTCCACGTATAAGCGATGGGGCCACATGCTGGAGCTGAAGATAATGTGATTTTGCAGGAGTGTTGGGCTAGATTTGCCATAGTCCCGTGTTTTCATTCTTACATCTGATTTATTACACCAATAACAGTCCAGGGCTGATTTAGGCATTCATAAATCCATCCATATTCTAAATGCTTATCCCATACAGAGTTACAGTAAGCCCGCAGTCTATCCCAGCAAGCATGGGGCACAAAACAGAGGACACCCCAGATGGGATGCTAATCCATCATAGGATGCATGGTCATACACGCAGTCACAGACTAGCGGCAATTTAGAGATGTCAGGTTGCCTAACCACATGTTTTTGGACTGCGGGGGGAACCTTGCATACACACACAGAGCATTGGGTGAAAATGGATCTTATAACCCTGGAGATTTGAGGCTACAGTGCTAATCAGTGAACTGCCATGCCACTGATGGCATTCAGAAAGACTCATTAAAATGGTGACCCCATTTATTAGCTACAACTTCAGCCAACTGAATTTTTTTTCCAAAATGTTATGTTTATTTTGACATGACATTGGGGTTGGAATAATTAAAAATGACTCATAAAAATGTCCAGGAAATTCACAGTAAACAAAAGAGACATTGTGAATAAATGTAAGGTTTTTGCATTTTCAAAGCTTTTTATTTTCTTACATTTTAGAAATAATGAAAAAGTATGGCGCATGAGCAAGTGACACAAGTATCATGCGATGACAGGTTTTGGTTCCATGTGGTGATGTGACTTTGCAGCACGGCCAGGTGCTGTACCAGGCGCGGAGCATTTCTGAAAATGAATGCCGGGCATCCTTCAGCTTTCTGACAGCACCTCTGACCTCACAGTGGGGCCACTGAAAATGATGTTTTCTGTTCTGCTGGACAGGAGTGTCTCAGTGAGGGAGTGTCAGCCCCAGCAGCCTGAAGTGTTTTTCATCCGCTCCTTAAGACGGCGGGAGGGGGGGCACACAAGCCATCTTCAAAGAGCGCACAGTATGTGCTGCTTCATGCACTGTTATGTCCTAATATTTATCCGAGAACAGAAGAGCATTTTGCATCTACATTTGCTGGCAGATCTCAAGGGCAGCTGTATGTCGATAGTAAAGCAGTGCATGGGGGTGGTGGCCTGTCGTCACTTATTAGGGTCAAAAATGGGGAAGCCTCCCGACAGCGTGGACTGTGACCCTGCATGGCTGTGTGCGAAAAGACAGGTCATCTAATGAGTTCTTCCAAAATGCGAATTATGAACTCCGGAGACTCGCCTGGGGGATCCTTTCACAGTAGCTGCTGGAGGCACACACAAATCAAATGCTGGGGTTGCGGGGAGCATATCGACTGCGGGAAGTGACACGGGAGAGACTGTCTGATGCTGTTTGCCAGAAGAACAGAAGACAGGGCTCTCTGGAGAGGCCAGGGTTGTTTCCCTCCTGAGTGAAGTAGTGTCACCTGTCAGTGGAGTACTTTGGACACGATTCCTCAACAACATTCTTGCATTTGTCTGTGCTGTATCCCATCCACTGGCATGCTCCCCCTTCCACAAACTGACTCCGCTCCTTGCTAGGCAGCAGTACACGATTTATTTTTGAAAATTGGGCCTTAGCTACTCTTATTAAAAATGGGGACTCTTTTGTACATTTGAGCCAGTGGGGAAAAAAAAGAATCTGCAGAAAAAGTTTCACCTAAAGATTTTTAGCAACATTAATTAGGCCAATATGTGATGTTCTACTTCAGGAACTTTTTTTTTTGATTAAAAGTTTAAAGTTTAAATTCCAGAGGTACCATTATATCCTCTGGCTCGTGTTTAACGTGAAGTGCCCAGCAAGGAACCATGGTAGGAAAAAAGTGCTATAATCCATCTATCCATCCATCTATGCATCCATCCATCTTCTAACTGCTTTTCTGGGTCGCTGAGGGGCTGGAGCGAATCTGGAGCCTTTAATGGGCAAGAATGGAGTAGACCTTATTATGATGTATATGTAAATGTCTCCTGATAAAAAGGCTACTGTAAAAAATAAAATCAATTCATGAATTCATCAGAATTTGTCTCTTTGCAGGAGAAAGAGTCTCCAAAGACAAGGACATGGTTTGGAAACATGGAGGGGGCCTCAAACATGCATGGCTGTTCATTTAGGGGATATTCCAGATGGGTCTGGTATAAAGTTCCAAAAATGGATATCATCCTGTGATTTATGTATATTACTATTTTGTTTTTATAGCTTTAATAAGTCTAACAAAGTTAAAAACAAGACACTGACAAATGGACCCACCCTATGCTACACACATACGATGCCAGCTCTCCTCTCCGGCTGGTCGGCCTCTTTGATGGGTTGGTCTCCAAGAACTCGGTGGCAGGACTGAGACTGCTGACTGCGAGGTAGGCAGGTGAGACGGCGGGGTTGGACTCAAATGCTGAGCCGAACAGGAGCCACCAAGGACGGGATTCAAAGTGTAACGTAGGGTGAGGCAAGCAACAAACGGAATCCAGGATGCCAAGCTAGACAAGAAAGCAAATGAGAGCCATCAGGTCAAAAGTAGAATAGAGAGGAATAGAGATAGAACCAGTCAAAATGACTAAGCTTAATGGAACCAGGAAGCCAAGAGACCAGGAAGCCAAGAGACTAGGAAGCCAAGAGACCCAGAAGCCAGGAGACCAGGAAGCCAAGAGACCAGTAAGCCAAGAATGGCAAACTGAGCAGGTCAATGTGACCAAAGACAGCACCAAACACTGAAACACTACCCATAAGGAGCTTAAATAGGTTAATAGAATGCTAGATTTAAATGCAGTTTCAAATGATTATTGAGTGATACCATCTGGACCCATCTGGGCATGCCTGTGATGGATGACCATGCCTGAGGCAGGTATGCAGTGAAGCAGGATTAGCACTGGATGTAACAGCCATGGTCTTTCATTTAGCAGCTGACTGGCCAACATATATTTGGCTTGAAAAAAATTGCCTTATAGAGATTTCTTGCACAATGAAATTTCCAGGACAATGTCAAAACCACAGTGAGGAATTTAACACCACGGAATATGCCTAGGATCCTTCTCCTTTCTTAGAGATACAGAAATGATTATTGACTGGTTACAAAATATCTATGATGTACCTGAAAAATCACATTAACATTATCTGCTAATTTCACATAACATGGTTTCAGACCTCAGCTTTTCCAAAATGTCACAAACACAGGACAAGCATCTGAAATTTTTGCCCATCGAACAAATTTTATGTATTACAAGCACTAAAACATTGAGCATTTATGCTAAATTAGTGTCATACAGCAAATCTGCTAAATTGAATTTCATAATTTATGTAGGCAAAACCAACACGATATAGAAAAGGAAGACAGATATAGAATGATGATATTTAAAAATATTTCCCCACTTATTCTTCAAAAGATGCGCTGTGATTGACAGGTGTGAGGGACTAAACAGTGGTGTTTTGATGCAATATTGTTAGAAAAGCCAGTGACTTCATTAACAGCTGTCCCTATGGCCTATGCTTATTATGACAACTGTCATCCCTATTGCTGCTCTGAGATCCTTGGTGCCCAACACTGGCGTCAGCTTCTGAGTTTGCCTTGCGCAAAGCTGAACTTAGCACTAGTGAAATTTAAGGCACTCCCTCCAGGGAACACAACATGTACAGATAATCTGGATAGATTCGATAATTAGGTGTAATTCAAAAACAAATGAGCCACTGCCCACGCATTAGCTAACAAACCAGATTTCATGAATAGTTAAAGATACTGGATCCTCACAGTTTAGCATCTGGCTTGCTGCGTATGAACAATTTAGCATCTGGCATGCAATATGTAAATAGGTGACATACAGGCAGAGTCACCTTCCAGTCCACCATGCATTAGCAACATTCACACGATTCCTAACAGCTGTAGTCTTCGGGTTCTTCCAAATGGTCTTTATGTTGTCCTCTTGTAATAATAATTAGCTCAAATGCTTACACTTTTCCTTGAATGGAACGGACACAGTGCTGTAATGCCACATTGCCCTATGCTGTCTCTGCCCTGGTGTTGGTATCGCCACATCACCGTCATTTCACAGAATGTGACAGTGTGATTGCTCATGAGTTTCTCCTCCTTGGTCAGTAGAAGAGCAGGGCCCTGGAAGGGGGAAGTGCAGTGACAGTGCTGGTGCAGCACCTTCGGGTTTAGTGGAAGGGGCTAAGAGGCAAGCGTTCATGTCCCATTTACAAGTACTAGCTCAGGTCTCCATATCTGCACTGACTGTAGAACAAACACATAAATAAGGAGCAGGATAGGCGCCGTGGCCTGGGATCGCTTACACGGGCCTGACACCACCCTTGACAGATAGAGATTGCTACAGGCAAATTTGCTGATTAGAATATATAGACTGTCTAATCTGCTTTCCTAAACTAGGCAATCCCTGGGGTGACTAATTATCAAGAAGCTGCTCTGAAAGACTCCTCACAATGTGCTACAGTCCTGAAACGTGTTTTATTCTGAGGGCTGGGGGATGTGAGAGCATCACGCAGGGAAATAGAAAAATGAGGGGTTTCACACAACACTTTTAATTAGAGTATCACGCTGCACCTTCGCAGCAATGCACAACGGCAGACGGCTGAGCACAAGGGAAACCTCCCCCCCCCACAGGATATGGGGATGGCAGATGAGCGCTGATAGCACGGCCCGTGTCTTCACCAAGCATTTGTGCGGATCCAAGCTAATGAGTGCGATGATGGCTGAGCAACCTTTAGCGTAGCCTGGCAGTGCAATGTACGTGTAATCGTGGCCAGCCGGGCTGTGAGCCTGGAGAGCGTACTGCAAAACAGGCAAGTGCAGACCCAATGAGATGTATGAAAGACAGTGACAAGGGTGTCAAGTCATTTTTTTTCCAGAAATGCTTTAAAATGTCGATAAACCTTTAACTGCTAACAGCCACCTCCCCCCAGCTGAAATAAAAATGAAAAATAGCACAGTCCACCAGGATTGTGCAGGGAGTTACAAAGAAAAGAGAACGATTTTCAATAATTAAGTCATGATTAACAACTGTCTGCCATTTACTAACGTGAATGGTTTGCATTTTAAATGGCTTAAATTGCATTTTAAATTGTTTAAGGTCAGTTTTCCCAACATAAACAAGTTGCCTTTTGTGTCAAAATGACAGGACATATTGAGGAAACACATTTAAAATGAAACCTATTCAAGAATCATATTTATGCAATGAATGAAAACAATGAAATAATCATTATATCTTATATTATGGTAGTGGTTGCATATTGTGTTTCATTTCCACAGAGGGGGAGGCTTACATCACCATCATTCTCTTTCTGGACGGTAATTAGGGCTCTCGCCCGGCTGCCATGTCAGATGCACCACTGTTTATTTAATCGTGAAATTCACTTTCCAAGAAAACAGCCATGGGGACATGAAGATTAATGCCTGTTTTTCAAAGACTGACTAACTAGTCAAGGCTCAGAGATGGGGAGATCATAGATAGGGGTAATTATTATTTCACCGTATTTTTTTTACATGCACTCTTAAACAGTTTTGCTCTGAACCGAAAAACAGAAATGCGAAAAAATTGCTGGACTGCTGCGACCCGACCCGGTTTCATGAACGAACTTAGAATTGTCAGAGTAAATAAGACCACTGCTGCTCTTCCCCTTAAGGGTAAGGTTTTCATTTATGACTCAGCAAGGTCGACGCTTGGCACCGCTACCTCCTGAATTACTTGCCAGTGGCATCGTTGCCACCAAGACCCCATCCCTCCCTCACCCTCATTTGCATTTAGACCAACCCCCAGCACTTAAAAGCGACATTGATCAAAAAAACTGTCTGTAGTAGCGAGTGCTATGATCATCAGGAGGAGTCACTGATCAAACAGTTAACCAGCTGTCCAAGCCACTTACTTGTTTAGTCAGCAGGTGATTTGTTTTTTTCAACATTTTCACTCGATAATCTAGACATATTGAAATGAAGCTTATACAAGGCTGGTTATGTTAGGTAGAAGTGACAAGGAGATGTCCCAGATATTTTTTTTAGTCACATGTTTACAAATTTTTTAGTTTTTAAAACATTTACATGTTTTTTTTGCTGCAAACTTTATTTTTTTTATCCAGCTCAAAATTTAACTTTTTAAATAGAAGCCACGTGGTATTAGCTATGCATACCAAGTGTGACTGCCCTCTTCCCCAGAGGTGTGACACCGTCCTTTTTTTGAGTGTGAGTCCCCCGGCACTACGCAAGCTCAGCCTCCCTCAGCACCAAGAACCGCAGGAACCCTTTAAGGCTCCAACTAAGCTTAACGGCCTGCGTTCTGCCCATTAAGCCAGACCACTTTGCACTTATTTTTGCCCGTTAGTAGCTGGATTCTGAGAAATTATGAAGGTGACATTTTAACAGCTAAATCAATAATGAGAAAGATGTATATATTCAAAGTCAGCTTCACTGCATTACAATTTTTAGTAGTCTCTCTTTTAATTTGTGTCACTGCAGATGTCAAATTCTTACAGATGTTTAAATATTAAACGATTACATAGTAATTGAGTGGCATAGTGTCTCAGTAGGTCTCACTGTCGTTTCATAGGTTCAGGGTTGTGTTGTGATTTTGGCCCCAATTCTTCCTGTGTAGAGCTTGCATGGATGTCCCTCCGATAACTGCTTATTAGCTAAAATGATAATTAAATATGCACTATGAATGGATATGTAAACGTATACATGTATGTGAATGTCCCGTGATGGTAATCTGATGGTCTTATATCTTAAGAGTCATCGGCGCTGTAGTGAAATCATTAAGATTACATTTTCTTTACATTTTGGAAAGTTGTTTTTTTTCCCCCTTGTCTGTAGGAGAACATTTATGTGCACAGAATAGAAAATTGTCTCATTAGCGGACCCCATAATGCTCAGTAATGCCTAAGGAGATTCCAGTGCCCGTTTTTCTGTGTGTGACAAGAAAAGCTTCCAAACGCAGTTCTGCTGCGCTGAAAACTGTGTTTTAATTTCCTCCAGTAGTGAGCACATTTCAAGGTAGGGGTGTGGTACATACATCAGGCCGTGCTAAATGTTTACAATGTCAATTGAGAGCTTGAAAATTCAAAACACAAGCCCAACGGCAGTGACAAATACCCTTATTTTACTCAAGACGTGACCAGTGTAAAGGCGCAAAGTGTGCCATGTTTGTTTATGCTCTTATTGGCCACTGGATTAAATTATACTGAAGGGTTCTCTGTCTTTATGTACCTGCATTGATTTGCCAGAGGAGATGTACAGAGGTAGGACTGGAAGAAATTGATGTTGACAGGGAAGTTGGCTGAGTAAAGGTAACCCATGTTGACCAGTGCTCTGTGGCCTTGCTGTGAACTCCGGGTGGTGTGGAGCCTGAAAACTAGACTACATGGCTGCACAAAGACACCAAACACCTTAACTCAGCATGAAACCATTTTATTAAACATCAGCTACATTTTCTGGCTTCTTGATGTCAATAAGACAGAGCTTAGTTGAATTTTCTTCATAGGGGCCTCTTCAGTCTGCTTTAATTTCATATAAAGCAATGAGATGAGATTTGTAATGTTTCCTCATACTGGGGCAGTCACCATATGCATACTCCTACAGTATCTGTAGAGTATTGTGTCCTTTTGGACCATTTAAAAATGAAATAAGTGCAGAGTTTCAGCGAAGCATTTAGGAAATGCTTCTATGCTTGAGGGCCCAGAGCTAAGGGGCTTTATTTAAGCCAGCTAAGCTATTTATAGTAAAATTTTAAGTATGTAATAAAATACAATATACATGATATTGATGGAAAATGGATTACACAACACATAAAGATAAAAATATACAGGTTATAATATAATGGTTTATAATATAAACAGACAAATCATCAGATCGAATCATCATCATCATCGTCATCATCCTCATCATCATCGTCATCATCATCATCATCGTCGTCATCATCATCATCATCCTCATCATCATCATCGTCATCATCATCATCATCATCATCATCATCATCGTCATCATCCTCATCATCATCATCATCATCATCGTCGTCATCATCGTCATCATCGTCATCATCATCATCGTCATCATCCTCATCATCATCATCATCATCGTTATCATTGTCATCATCATCGTCATCATCGTCATTATCATCATCATCATCATCATCGTCGTCATTATCATCGTCATCATCGTCATTACCATCATCATCATCATCATCGTCATCATCGTCATTATCATCGTCATCATCGTCACCGTTGTCACCATCGTCATCATCATCATCATCATCATCATCCGGTTCAACTTATTTTTATATATTGCCCTTCCCTACTTAAGTTCTCCAAAGCCCTTAAAAATTAACAAGAACAACATTATGGATGGAAGCAGTAGACGTCAGCAGCTGAAGTTATAGAGTAGAAAGTTTCAGCAGTGAGAAAACAGTACAGAATAGAAGATAAAAACTCCCTTTGTCATTATGTGACAAATAAAACCTCTAGGGGGCGCTCCAAAGTCAACTGGCTGCCCAAACCCCTATGCTCACACAAACCCACATTGTAAGAGTGTACATACAGTATTGCTGTAACTGGGGTATAAATGCTTCTGTTATAATGGTATTCTGCCCTCTATCAGGCTGACCACCAGAAGGTTAGTCTGGAGTGTCACTCTATCCATGGTGTGAGCCAAGGCTCCAGGTTCTCAAAGCATCCATTCATGGGGGAGAAAAATCAGACTGGAGATATGAGTGTGCGAATGCGGTGTGAGCCACACGGCTGCCTGTACAGCAACAGAAGTAACATTATTTATAGCGAGCCATACTAAACATAAGGTATAGCAAGTTATATCAGTGCTCTGGCTACATTTAAATACTGAGACTGACATCCCTGACATTGGCTGTTCCATAAACTAAAAGCCCTGTAGGTGAAGCATTTTTTTATTATTTATTTCAGGAATTACAAGATGCCCTGCCTTCTGGATACATATTAATCAGCTGAGAACAGCAGGAGCCTGACCTTGCTATGCCTTAAAAGTGTTGCGAATTTTGAAGTCCATTGTAAACTTACAGGAGCCCTATGAAGCGTGAAGAGACATACAAATAGATGCAAACATTTATGCTTCTACTTACAATTATTGCAGCAGCATTTTGGAAATTTCTGCAGGGTTCGTGTTCCCTGAATAAGGCATCTTAATGCTGTATAAACCAATGCATGTACCTGTATTCCTGTACGATACAGTAAGATCTCATCTTAGTTCTGCTTTCTTTCTGAGCTGCTGGGGGCGTGGCTTGGGAAGGGAGTCGGCATTCTAATGAGAGAGGCCTGTGATCCAACTGCAACGTTAGCAGGTTTAATTAATCATACTCCAAGAGAACAGGCGCAGATTGTAAATCGGAAACTATAGGTCAAAGAATGAAAAGTCAGAACAATCCAAAACGATACTTTGCGCCAAATCTAAATCCAAATTTAAAGCTGGGCTGGTGATCTTTATAATGCAGTACAAAGCATTATTAATTCTTATACCAAACATCCATCCATCCATCCATTTTCCAGAACCGCTTATTCCATTTCGGGTCGCAGGGGGTCCGGAGCCTATCCCGGAGACTGCGGGCAGAAGGCAGGGAACAACCCAGGATGGGGCGCCAACCCATCGCTG
>JAAGVU020000103.1:7341033-7389357 GCA_011763525.2 Mormyrus iriodes
GTGTGTGTGTGTGTGTGTGTGTGTGTGTGTGTGTGTGTGTGTGTTGTGATGGACTGCCATTTTGTCCCCTTCCTTCCCTATGTTGCCAGGCTCCTGATGTAAGGGATATGCATTTGGGAGAGTGACAGGTAATATGTATGCTCATATATCCTGTATTAGTTCAGTGGGTCACACTGGAGCCTCACCCCTCCTGGGCTGTGAGATCGATTCCCGCCCACAGCTCTGTATTATGATGGTGTTTGCTCACCATCATCTTCATCCCATATTTGTACAGGGTTCCACTGGGTGCTTCTGTTTCCTCATGCAGTATAAAAGCACACAGAACTAAGCTGCCCAAAGTGTGCAAGTGCACTCTGAAGGCCTAGCGCCCTGCCCAGGGTGTCCCCTGCTGCATGCCCACCCTCACAGGCATAGGCTCTATGCCCACCCTCCTGCTACTCTTGGTACACAGTTATGGAAGATGGATGGACATGCACAATCAAAGTAGATTGCATAATACCAAATTATAAATTGCTTTAAAAATATATGTTTGACAATCGTACTGAATTTAGAAAATAACATTAAACATATGGAATTTTGAATACACGGTTTCTGTTGTATGCAGTCAGTGAGCTACTGAGTCTATCAAGCATTCCGATTATCTCTGGAAACATACAGTATATGTGGTTTAATTGCATTTTGAATGGCGAGTAATGGTAAGTAATTTTACAAAGGGGACCTCTGAGATGCTGGGAAGGCAGCTGCTCTCTTGGACAAGGTGTTTGAGGAGACAAGTGTGATGGTACGGCCTTGGCAGGCAAGCCCGCTTTATCTTCCTGGGGAATGCGGCGGTAATTACACACCTGACAGCGACTGATAAATATGAGTGGCGTGCTGCCAGACGTGTGCCGCGGACAGCGCCGAGATTCCCAAATTGAATTGTGTCTTTAGGCTTTAAAAGTAATATAGTTTTCCATCTCACTCAAAGAAATAAATGGTACATCTGGAAGCTGGTCTTGTACTCAGATTTGGCTTTAAATCCATTCGCCGTGTCTGTCTCTGGGTTTCTGCGCATTAATGCAACAGTTTCATTTCTGAAAGGGTGGAGGAAGTACTACATCTCCGCTCATCCGCTTTCTGTTGCCAGCTTTTTTTTTTATTAAATTATCGATGTACAATAATATAACTGCAAAACAGGGGAAATGGAGACAATAACACACTTATTTTGTTATAAGGTAAGGAAACCATTTTTTTATGAATGGCACAAGCGAAAACTTCATCCGTCTTCCAATACTGCTCATCCAGTACAGAGACGCAGGAATTCAGGAAGCACAGAGCCTGGATGGGTTGGCAGTCAATGATTCACAGTATGCTTTTGGGCTGCGGGAGGAGTCCTTTGCAAGCTCCATATGCACAGAGAAGGGGGCAAGAGCTGAATCCCGAGCCCTAGAGGTGTAAGTCCATAGCACAAGTCGCTGAGCCATCGTGCCGACAACAATATCTGTATGTTTGTTCATTTTGGCAGAAAGTATGGCCTGATATGCCACCCATTTTTTGTAATGGCTCATCCTATTCAGCATCACAGGGGGTCCAAAGCCTATTCTGGAGGCTACAAGGGAATAACCCAAGATGGGGGACCAACCCATCGTGGGGTGCACACACACACACACAATTTGGTAACTCCAATTCACCTCAGCATGTTTTTGTAGGGAGTCCAGAGCCTATCCTGGAGGCTACAGGCACAAGGCAGGGAACGACCAAGGATAGGGCACCAACCCATCACAGGGTACATTCACACAAGCACACCTATGGAAAATTTGGTAACCTCAATCAGCACAGCATGTACCAGAGTACCCTGAAGAAACCTCTTGATGACACGGGGAGAACATACAAACTCCACACATGAAGCCATGGTGAAGACTCAAACTCTGGTCCCAGAAGTCTGGGGCAACGGCACTAACACCTGCACTACTGTGCCGCCCCAGTGTTACTACTTTGCGCTTTAATTCTTGTTTTTTTTTTACATTTTATTTTGATGTACTGTATTCCTGCCAGTTTCTCTGAAAAAGCTCAGCTTTGCTATAAGACACACACAGCCTCACGGCAGTCTCTAGCCTCCTTTTTCTCACCACACAGTTTAAACTGTTAACCGTGGGTTTGCAGCTGATTTTCAGAGGGGGGGGGGTGATGGAGATGGGAATACATACATTCTCCGCTGGCTGACATGTGAAAAGCCTCACAGCACGCGAGCAGAGGACTGCGGTGATACACCACTGGAAAGGACAAAAAACAGAAGCGTCTTCTAGTAATCTATGGTCAAAATTGGAGGCTCTGTTAATCTATGGATAGAAATGAAAAGCTATTTTTTCCATAAGAGAACCAGACTTTAACTAAATGTATAAACCAATCAGCGATAACATTAAAACCACCTGCCTAATATTGTGCAGGTTCCCCTTGTGCTGCCAAAAATAGTTTTGACCTGTTGAGGCTTGGACACCACAAGAC
Organism: Mormyrus iriodes; assembly: GCA_011763525.2. NCBI lineage: Eukaryota > Metazoa > Chordata > Actinopteri > Osteoglossiformes > Mormyridae > Mormyrus > Mormyrus iriodes. The sequence goes on from JAAGVU020000103.1 coordinate 7,343,518, forward strand.
CTCTGAAGGTGTCCTATGATATCTAGCACCATGACCTTAGCAGCAGATCCTTTAAATCCCATAAGTTGCGAGGCGGGGCCACTATTGATCAGGCTTGTTTGTCCAGCAGATCCCACAGTTGCTTGATCGGATTAAGATCTGGGGAATTTGGAGGCCAAGTCAACACCTTGAACTCTTTTTCATGTTCCTCAAGCCATTCCTGAACAATTTTTGCAGTGTGACAGAGTATATTAATCTGCTGAAACAGGCCACTGCCATCGGGGAATACCGTTGTCATGAAGGGGTATACTTAGTCTGCAACAATGTCTAGGTAGGTAGCATGTGTCAAAGTAACATCCACATGAAGGCCAGGACTCAATGTTTCCCAGCAGAACATTGCCCAGAGCATCACACTGCCTCCGCCGGCTTGCCTTCATCCCATAATGAATCCTGGTGCCATCTCTTCCCCAGGTAAATGACACAAGCATACCTGGCAGTCCACGTGATGTATTAGAAAATGTAACTCATCAGATCAGGCCACTGCCTTCCACTGCTCCACGGTCCATTTCTGATGCTCACATAGGCGCTTTTGGTATGTGCTGTCTGACCGGTCTGTGGCTACGTAGCCCCATACGCAGCAAGCTGCATGTGGAAAGAGGGGGCGGGCTGGACAAGCCCCCACCTCAGTAAGGGGAGATGAACACGCAGACGTGCAGACGGGTAGAAACAAGGCACAGCTCCAGTAGTCGGTGCCAAAACAACGTGTAGCTTTATTTGGCTTTACACAGCTACAGGTCAAACCACTCAAAGATACAAAAAAAAAAAAATCACTTCAAGCCAACACCACCACAACCAGCATTCAAGGAGTCCAGGCCACCAAAGACAAGACACCTTACTCTAGCCCCCTCCCCTTATATACTGGTTCCCAATAGGTTGATTGGGACAGGTCAAAAATACAGGGGGAAACAGAATGTAGTACTTCAGGACTACAACTTACAATACCTACTTTCACTACCCAACAAAGATACCAGCAACAAAGGTGCCATTGTAACAAGATAATCAATGTTATTCACTACACCCATCAATGGTTTAATGTTATGGCTGGTCAGGGCATTCTGTCCCCTTGACCTGGAACAGGAGAACTGGATGGGTGGAAGTTCTGCATACCTGTCTACTATGGAGCCGGGGAATTGGGACACTGGGTTTTTGGAAAGTGGTCCACATTGACTAAGTTCTTCTGGTAGAGATAGCTGGCCACCTCCCAATGACCATTAGCAGGCTTGAGCGGGAGGGTTATTTGTTTTCTGGGATACTGTTAACATGAGTCCATGACAGGACCAATGTGTCGCTTGAGCTGTGAAGCTCCAGCATTCATCCCTGAGCCATTCCAGGAAAAAACAAAAAAAACTTTAAAGGGAAATGTTTGGAGCTGTGCTTTGAGTCTGACTATTGATTGACCCGGTGACATTCCTCAGCCCCTCTTGCTGCCAGCAGGCGCTAGGGAAAACCCTCTTGCCTCCCTTGTTTTGATGCCTTCCACCCTTTGCAATTGAAGATGAGCTGATCCCTTACCTGTCACCTATATTTTGAAGTCTCTGGTTGTATGTGTGTGTGTGTGTTGGGGGGGGGGACATTTAGTTAAACATGAGGGCTGGAGCTGTCTCTATGTAGACAACCTCACTTTCGCATCAATCACATAGCAGCCTCAGATGAAGTCCTCCCGTATATAGAGCCATGGATGTTATTTATTTTGCCCTGACACTGGGAGCTCTTGCCGGGGGCCTGTGGAACGAACAAGTTACCCATTCCTGTTATCTCAGCAGCAGCCTGGACTCTTCTGCCTGTCTGAAAAATGTAGATGCTGCGCTGAGAGAGCGTATCGGCGTGTGAAGGAATTGCCTTGGGCCTCTGCATCATGATATACTTAAAAAAAATACAGGAGGAGGAGAGAAGATAGAGCATTTCAATATGGCTCTGCAATCATGCTATCACTGGCAGCAGGTTTGTCTGGAGGGGGGGGTACACGGTAATGGAAATGGCTACCATTGCCCCTCAGAGAGGCTTGCACCTTTCGCCAAGAGCATGCTAATATCCCGACAGTGCAAAGCTAGGATTTTCCATTCCACACTGCGGGACATTGTGAGAATCTAACTTAGGACTCTGTGTGCTTGTCAGTGGGCAGAGATCCTGACATTTGGCTTAAAGATCGGTAGTTGTCAACTTTATTATACTTTTAGAACATTTTATTACACAAAAGTACTGGAACATTTGCTTCAAGGATATAGTGCTTGGTATGCATATTTTTTCTAATCTGTAGAGATATTTAAACCTGAAAAATCAAACCTGTGGAGATGTCAAATAAATTAAATTCCACATAAACAATTGAACATTAGAATATGCGCCTATGAATAGTTACACAATAAAGTACAACAAGATTTCCTTCTGTTGTTTGAGAAGCTCCTGATGGCTAAAAGAACACCACTTCGGTTCCCAAAGCACTCCTTGGTAAAAAAGTGTATTTGTTAGAGTTCACCACCAGTTCAATTAATTAATAGAATTAAGGGGACAGGTATTGTCAGATTAGGTGAATGAGCACCTTTGTGCAGGGCTGTGTGTTTCTGTGTGTGTAACTAAGGAGTGGCCATAGAGACGGAGTGGGGCGGGGCAAATGGGAGCAGGTGATGAGGCCTGAGATGTGTGGCACTGTGACAACAGACCCTCTGCACTAAGTGACAGTGGGCGGCAGATGGCACACAGCCGCTAAAAGCCATTCCCCACTGTGGGTGTGAGCATCAGGGCCTGGATGCCTTTCCCTCTGTGGGACCCTGGGGACCTCTTGCCTTTAAAAAGCCAGCACTAGGCCCAGGTTTGGCACAACACAGCCGCTCCTCTTACATCTTAACGTGTGCGGCCCCCGCCCGCAAAGATCGGAGACGCGATCTGCTTTTAAAAATAGCCCAGCGAATGATTATATTTACCAAGAGCCCAGCTTCTAAGAAACACGATGGCTCAGGCCCATGTTAATTGAGAGTGATGCACAAAATCGCACACTTATTATTATGTTAGAGAAGCAGCAGCGGTGTTTCAGGGCTGAAGTGATGAAACGCTCACCACTTCGATCGCTACATTTTGTGTACGTCTTGCCTCCTCAAAGCAGGTGGAGAAAAGCGATGACTGATTATTAATGAGGTGCGGGGACACACTTGTCACTGGGATGGATTGGTCTTCGCTGCAAATTTCCGGCCCTGGGTCCGATGCCCGGTTTTTGAGGAAATTAGCATGGCTTGAAGTGCAGCGATACCTCTCATTAGCATGCAGAATTTGAGTCAGTTTGTTTAAACGTTCAGTCCAGTTCAGGTATACATCTGAATTAAGACCTCAGTGTCGAGGAGAATCCCATATGTTTGGTTCATTTCATGCGGAACAGTCTTTCCACATTTTATGTTAGATAATAGTGATGGCCCAATGAAGCTTCATGAACCATTCGCTGTACTTTCTGACACCACTAGATGGTGCTCTCTATTCAAACAAGGGCTCAATTCATGCCCCAAAGCAAACCATCCAGCGGTGCAGAAATGCAGAAAATGGTTCATGAAGCTTCATTGGGCCATCATTATTAGATACACTATTGTGAAAACCGCCACATCAATCAACCCATATATTGTTCTTGCAATTTATCAATATACTAACAGTTTACTGCCTGAGATCACCGAGGAGGACATTAGGAATGCATGAGTTTCTATTTAATTGCATCTGCAGACTACATTGCACTAATACCACAGGGGTACTTTTTCCAATTAATGTATTTTGTTCTGCTCGAACGGACACCTAATTGGAATGATGTACTGTGTTGTTATGTGTGTCATTGTGTATTAGGTGGCCTTCTATTTCCTGAGACTTAACATGACACTAATTGCAGTGGTCTTAGTGTACAGATATTCACATGTCATGAGATGAATGAGACTGGACTTAAGCTAAAAAAGTACACATAAATAGTAGCATAGCTAACATGGGGTGAGCCTTCTTTGCCAAAAACATCTTAGAAGAACTTTTTTTATAGAATGAAGGATCAGTAAGATTAAGTAATGTTTTGCTGAGGGTCCCCCTTGACAGATAGATCTCTCAGGCAGATCTGTGGGCAGGACCATCCGCGAAAATCTTTCAGCTGTTATAATCAGAAAAACAGTTTGCATAGATGCTTTATCAAAGTTCAAAAGCAATCTGTAGCTCTTGTGCCATTCAATTATCATCTGAGGCAAGTTTATTGGAATGTTTGATAAATTATGCCCAAGGTAAATAAGACTACGTTGTGAAGATACTGCCGGATTGCATTATATGTTTGACTCAGCATAACGGTTTGATATGAGCACGATGGCAATCACCGAGGTACACAGAGGGCTGCTTTACACTTTCGGAAAGGCCAGAAAAGTAATTAACCCTGCTTTCTGTGCATTAGTACATGGGCACACCTCAGCGCGCACACAATGAGCTGCATTTCAAAACAAGGCTACTCCGGACAATGTCCTGAGAGGAAAAAAAAACAGATTTTATAGATTTTGCTGTATCGTCTAGCAGCAGCATGACGCCATGGAAATGCAACGATCCCTCAAGCCCTGAAGGGGGCGTGATCAGCACCATGCTGACGGGCAGCAGCCAGCACCTCCCTAGGGGTGGCCAGGAGTGCTGTCTTGCAGAAATGCAGACAGCTGCGTCAGGTGGCTGCTGATTAACACAGGGTGCAGGCTGGGCTGCCCCCTTCCCCTCACCCCGGCAGGAAAGGGCCGAAAGGGGGAGTCATCACCGAATGGCTTGTGTTTTCTCCCCCCATGATAGACATCCCTGAAGACGGCCCCCCAAATACGTTGAGTCTACAGGACCACCAACTGCCCTGAACCATAGGAAACGTGACGGCAACAATCACAGTAATGACCAGATAACATGTTTTTATCAAGTTTATTTTGATGTGGTAGCAAGACCATAATTAAAAAATACTTCCAAAGCATGACAAATTACTTTCTGCTTCTAAATGATTGTAAATTACTCCCTTCCACTCTAGTGCTGCTAACAACTGAGAGAATCCTCACTGTATGAGATCCAGAAGGCCAGGCCCAATTAAGGTTTAAGGACAGCGGACCTCCTGTTGGGAACGCATTCACTGACAAATAATGTTATTAAAGATTCCTTATACTCTTGCTGCCTCTCACAAATAGAATGAGAGATTCCTACTGCGTGTAAATACTCCGCTTTGTCTAGCAGTTTACTATCTTCCTGGAACCATACAGACATCAAAAAACAAAATTCAATCTTACCCAGGATTCCACGGTTTCTTTACTTTATGTGGGTGTCTTCGGGGGAGTTAAACTGCCTTATTCAACAGCATGGCTCAGATAATACGAAGACCTTTGTGTGCACGAATGAATAACATTTTTATTCTCAAGCACAGCGTGTGTATGTGTGTGGTCCAGGTATACCTTACGTCGTGGGGAGCCCTATTTATTTATCGTCCTTGAACTTCTGGTTCTGGAGGGAACCTGAATGTAATTTCCCTGATCAATTTCACACAGCAAGTCCTCAAATATGTTAATCTCTTTTCACTGACAGACAGACCCTCAGTTTTAACAATATTTCATTACATCTTACGTTCGCTTATCCAGCAATTACAATTTTCGCAGTCTTTATTCCTGTAGATTCTTCTACCATTGTGAAACACCCACAAAACATGGAGCCCTGGCAAAACACACGAATCCAGTGCTGTCTGGTTTGTGGCCTGTGCCGTTTCAGTGGAGGTGGACATTGCAGTCGTGGGCACCCATCAGTCCCACCAATGAGGTAGAGAACATCATGTTACATCACTGTAAATTGGCTCCACTGTTCACTTTAAAATTGTATGGGCTGGTGTCTGTCTACTTCCAATGCTGCTCTGCTAGCCATAGAAATACAGCATCACAGTGAAATATCCTGTCCAGCAGTGTCCCACCTGGGATTGAAACTCATGACCTGAGGCACTGACAGCAGAACCACGATCACTGTGTCACAGTGCTGCCTAAAGCTATGATTATGTGTAAATCATTATTATAGGGCTTGCTCATGTTTAACAGCACAGCTACATTCTTACCCAGGCAGCATGTCTATACAAGACTTCTGTATGCTTGCCTGTGTATGTGTGAGAGAGAGATAGAGAGGCTAGTACTACCAATACATTGTATACTGTCGGTGCGTATTTGTAAATATGCATCTTGCATCCATCTTTGTTCTCTAACCTCAAATTCAGCAGAGAATTGTGGGAAGCCTTTCCAAAGCAGCCCAGGGCACGAGGCAGGGGGCGTCCTAGATGGGTTTTCAATCTGTCGCAGGACACACATTGTACAGACGAATCAATTCGCCAAAATTCAAACTAACTAAAACACAACCCTCAGGTTTGTGACTGGTGTGAAGTTCCTTCAGTTAGCCTGTCTTGCATTCTAATAAAGGCTATGAACTTGCAGTGCAAATATAATCAGTCTTCTGTTCTCGAACAGCAAACCTGGCTTAAGCAAGGGGGTTGAAGTTTCGCAATGATTGACAATATTGTAAATACAGACCTAATTAGCTGTTCTACAGGTAGCTAGCGTCTAGGTTGTCTGGAAAAACAAAGCAAAAACTGGCAGGTTGTAAGCAAGGAATCTGTTGTCTTTTCAAAGCAGACCACCAAAATTCATTTTCATCAGATATATTTAAACAAGCTTTAAAAGATTCAAGTATGGACTGGAGAGTCGTACTGCCAGCAGATGAAGCGGATAAGATTTCTGATTACCTGCAGATGGCGCCAGAGATAAGATTTATTAATATTATGTTACTTGACTGAAAGCATGGCAGAGAACGCAGCTGCGGATAAACAAACTCAGAAAACTGACTGAGCAGAGATATATTTTGATTTCATTGCATGGCATCTCCTGTTTATAGTCGGGAATACATTAGAATAGCTGATGAGATGTTATCAATCAATTAAATAATGCACAAAAATACACAGGCTGACAGCTAACATCATCCACAAGCCTTGTTCTTTACCGTGAGGGGGTCACTGATGTAAGAATATACAGACAGCTGGCCTATAATATGTCCATAGTCAACAGAAGCCACATGGATGAAGACTGATCGAGTTCGTTTCCTCAGTCACTTTCATTTAGTCTCATAATGGAGTCGGCAGCCGGTGGCTTTTGTGAGTGCGGGTATCTGGAAAGCATCCAGCTGCCTTAATTGTTTCAGAGGAGGTGAGAAGACCATGGAGAAAAGCAGCCAGTTGTAAACTGAGGTAACCCAAGACACCGCGATACCGACGGCGGCTCCAAGTGAAGTCTACAGAAAAAGTTTCACTTTTTTTCTTGCATCTTCTAAATATGCTTTTAAAAAACACATGCTTTTTAAATTACTTACTATATCACCATATAGCATTATGATCAGTTTCTAATTTAATTGCATTGTCAGTATACGATACAAATTATCTAATTAAAATATGCGTCACACATAATTAAAGTAACCTTAATGTTTACAATAGAAGATACATGCCATGTTCCCATGTTCTTCATTATTGTTTATTGTTTAGCCAACATTTTGCCTACAAACAATGAAAATAGTAAAACATTATAAATGAACCCATTCATACAGATGTATATTTTAGGGGAGCTCAGTCGAAGTACAATTCTCAGTGGTACAGGAGGCGAGCCCATCCTGGGGGTCATCAGTTTGCATCCTCAACCACTATGTTACCTGCTATGTATTTCCATGAGTATTTACAGTACTGGTCATCAGCCCAAGCTTTTTGCAGATGAGGTGGAATATCATCTGGATGAAAGTGGATAGTGAAACAATTTTGGTCTCTATAGTAGTATAGTACACGATCAATCAAGGTGATGTGTGGAAATAGTATAGAAACTGCCATGCCACATTTATGGGCACCCTTTTAAACAAAAAAATCAGTTCAATTAAAATAGCTACATTCTCATTTGCAGTGCGGTTAGACTCAACTGTGATATAGCCACACCTGTTCCTGACTGGCAAACAGCTAATTGGGCCTGGCATGTGATGTGACTCTGAACCTGTGGCAATTCGCTTTCAATCTCATTAAAACAGAGTAGTAAGCATTGCTCAGGCATCAACATTGTTGTTAGAATATGAGACCCACAGTTTTATTTGATTCAGAATCTAGGTTTTTGCGTCTGTTTTAGTTTATTAGTGTTACTTTTAACATGGCCAGCACAATTACTGGCTTAGTGGATTTTGATTCTGGTTCCTGTTGACCGGTATCTTGTCTTGGGTTTCTGGTCCTGAGGAGTGCACTACAAAGTGGGTTTTGCTGGCATAGTAAGGTTTCTTGAGACTGACCTCTGAATTTTGGGTGCTACAGATCATAGCTCACTTTTAAAGGGGCTGTATTGCCTTGGTAATGTTTAAGGTTTAAGTGCAGGCTTTCGGTATAAGGCAGCCATAAGTCCTGCCCTTTTGCCAAAAATATTTATACGAACTGCCCTTTCACCAAAAAATGCAGCCTATATGACAGCAGCCTTCTGACTAAATAATAGGGATGGGCGATGATCACTGATTTTTGGGATAGGTGATTTGCCGGGAGGGATTGCTGACAATAGAATTTAAACAGGGTGAATATTACCTACCTCCTCCTTATCAAAGGGCAGCTCATAGTTTTCATCATTAGTTTGCAATGTTGACACTGCCCCTTTTATGCAAATGCTCACCAACAAATCCTGAGTTAACATACCAAGTTGATAACCACCGGCATTGTACCATTTAATGCTGACTGCAGCAATTAGGGTTAATTAACCTGGCTCTGTTTCATGAAGTCTGAGTATGTAAGACTTGCTTCTTAGCACAGCCCTCTGGTTAACCTACATCTTATTCCTGGGTTCATGGTCCTGATTAGCTGGAGTTCAACAGCTGGTGTGCTGGGAAATGGTTGTCTTTTGCTCTTAGGTTTTTTGTGAGTTTTCTGGCTTCTGTGTTTCAGCCCCACTTCCTGTTTCCTGAGTCCCGCTTCCTCTTCCCAGTTCTCCAGTCATTTCTGCTTGAGTCTGTTGTTTGTGCACCTCATCTGGAAGCCTTCCATCCTGTCAGCAGCAAAGTCCCATTGGTTACCTCTTTCCTGCAGTGAGCTGTCTAAAGGTCTGAGGAGCTGGAAGAGAGGCAGAAGACCTGACATTCCAGATGAATGGCCCAGTTTGGGCTGCCTGGTATCAGATTATGTATGCGGGAGCCAATAAGTGTTTTTTACCTGAATGCTCTTTGTCCTGGATGTAACAAATATATTACTGGTAATCATATGACACGAATGACCAATTAAAATGTAATAATGAATAACAGGTCTATCAGATTTTCTTTTTGCCAGTGGCAAAGAAACAAGGGACTGTCTCAAACCAACATAAAAACTTATTCAACAAACTTAAGAATTCAAATGGCCATCTACATAGTTCATGATGTTATTGAGAAGTTTGCTGCTCATGGAATTGGCAAGCACCTCCGAGAATGTGGTAGAGCAGAGAAATGGACTAACATGTCAGCCAGTCCACATAATGTGATGGGAGGTGACAAGCTAATGGGGAGGAAACAATTCATATGTTGATTTATATGGCTGCACCCTTCAAAAGATTACGTGGTGAAGATGTAAGTGGCAGAGCTTTGGATATTCTGCACTGTGAGTCAGCTGTGCCTTTTTGTGAGACAGCGCAGATGTAGGTGGCCCCTTTCACCATCAGTTAAAGAGTTTTATTTTCTCTTTAGGATGGACCATGTTTATGTTTACATAGCCAGGCACTGAGGGAGAAAGGACTGTATTTCGTTATTGCGTCGTGTTTGGAAAGGGCACCAACAATCCAAACGGGTAAATCGAAATGTGCTTTATAGTTTCACCCCAAAACATGAAACTCGGTAGCGTTTAGGCTTCTTTGGTTTGCACAAATCATGCATTTTGTGGCATTAAGCATGATAGGTCTCACAGGTAATTAGCTTCCTATGTAAAGTTAAAAGGAAAGCAGTTATCACATAATTCTCCATTAGTAGTTGTCATTATTTAATTGTTCAGTGAAACGTCTTCAAAATTAATCACAAATATATAGTACATGAAAATTAAATTATTACTGCTAGGTTGCTCTCATGATATCTTTACAATGAGATAAAACAGAGGTAGTACTGCACTGCTGTCATGCTGGGCATCATTCTCTAAAATATACACCATATGTGGCATCATTCATCCAGGCTTTTACGACGTCAATTTTTTTTTTTGCCCAGGATGTTGCTAAATCACCTTGCTGTGAGAGGTATGTGCTTGATTACTCCCTGAAACTTGTTTGAGCTGCGTCAATACCCTTTCCTGCATTAATCATAAAGGTCTCTGCAACACCTGCTATGCAACGGCCCTGAACAGCAGGCAGATTATTCATGGTGTTGTGTAGACTTGCGTCGTTCAGGAAAGATTTGTTCTGTTTGGATGAATCTTTTAAGTGAACGAAATAATCACGGTTCCTGCATTGCATCGTTTAGTTTTGTTTAGTTTGTTTAGTTTCAGTTTTGTTGCCTGAGGGACCAGATCATAGGTTCTGTTTTGCTACCCGCAGGTGTAGTACTGTAGGAATGTCTGAGAGAGTCAGTATGGCAAGTACAGATACTTCACACTTTATGATAGTTTGACTGAAGATAAATCAAGTTTATGATGCTGTGATGCACATTCACTAGTCAACTTTGAATGGTCAGTTCCTAGGCCAGCAATATGCTGTAGGATACATTCTATTGATCCCAGGTGATGGCAGCATCCAAACAGCCACACATCCAGTCTTTGTAGGGATTGCGAATTTGAACATCTCATACAGTGTTTGACAATGTATTGCATGGTGTTTTTTTAAGTGTTTAACCAAATACACTTGTATTCATTTATTCACTTTTCAGTTACTGATTGTTACAGTAATTATTTATTTACTTACTAAGTGACAGCAGTTATTTAATGTTATTTATTTTTGACTTACAGCATTTACCACTTACGATGGCTTCATCTGTAGTAGTCTGTGGATTGCTTAGATAGATATAGTGGGTGCAATATATTTCATCATTAGTGTTAATGGTGTTTGACACGAGGCTGTGTATGCGCTTGAATTTGAATGTTTTGTAAGACTAAATTAAAAGAGGATTACAAATAAAACCAAATATTAGCAGGAATTTGTGTTAAAGACTTAAAAAGAGTGTATTCACCATGTGAAATTATGTAAAATATATATACTTACCAGTTACCTTTTTTTAGGTACACCCTGTTAGTGCTGGGATGGGCCCCTTTTGCCTTCAGAACTGCCTTAATTCTTCATGGCATAGTTTCAGTAAATTTGATCCATGTTGACATGATAGCATCACACAGTTGCCGTGGATTTGTCGGCTGCACCTTCATGATGTAAATCTCCCGTTCCACCACATCACATAGGTGCTATATTGGACTGAGACCTGGTGACTGTGGAGGCCGTTTGAGTACAGCGAGCTCTTTGTCGAGTTCAAAAAACAGTCTGAGATCATATGAGCTTTGTGATATGGTGTGTTATCCTGCTGGATGTAGCTATTAGAATCTGGGTACACTGTGGTCTTAAAAGGATGGACATAGTCAGTAACAATATTCAGGTAGGCTGTGGCATTTAAATAATGTTCAACCGGCACTAAGGGGCCCAAAGTGTGCCAAGAAAATCCCCCACACCATTACACTACCACCACCACCAGCCTGAATTGCTGATACAAGTCAGGTTGGATCCATGCATTCATCTTGTTTATACTGAATTCTATCCCTGTCATCTGAATACCATAGCAGAAGTTCAGACTCATCTGACCAGGCAAATTATGTCAATCTTTCATTGTCCAGGTTTGATAAGCCTGTGCCCAATGTAACATCCATTTCCCGTTCTTAGCTGACAGGAGTGGCACACAGTGTGGTCTTCTGCTGCTGTAGCCCATCTGCTTCAAGGTTTGACATGTTGTGTGTTCAGAGATGCTCATTGGCAAACCTTATAACGAGTGGTTATTTGAGTTATTGTTGCCTTTCTATCAGCTTGAACCAGCCTGGCCATTCGTCTCTGACTTCTACCATTAACTGGGCACTTTCACCTAGAGAACTGGCACATGATGGATTTTTTTTTCTTCTTCAGCCCTTTGTCTGTAAACCCTAGAGGTGGCTGTGCATGAAAATCCCAGTAGATCAGCAGTTTTTGAAATACTCATACCAACCCATCTGGCACCAATAACCGTGCCACGTTCAAACTCACTTAAGTCACCTTTCCTCCCCATTCTGGAGTTTGATGTGAACATTAACTGAAGCTCCTGACCTGTATCTGCATGATGTTATACGCTGTCATGCTGACATATGATTGGCTGATTAGACATTTAGTTCAACAAACAGCTGAACAGGTGTACCTAATAAAGTGGCCAGTGAGGATATGCATAAATGGTGGGAAGTGTGTTCCCAATACATTAATATTTACAATTTTTACAATTACAGTACCTGCAGCTCTGCTGAGATTCATTTGCATAAAACCTCTTTATGCTTTACAGAAAATAGATTTGTGTAAATATACAGAATACAGCAATTCAACAAATCTAATGGGTAGAAATATATTTCCCTACCCTTACCACCACAACGGAGCCCTGCTCGTAATCGCTGCCTACCACCCCCTCAGGTTCTCTTGTTTAACTTCCAGTGATTCTATTACCTAATGTAGACAATGCATAATGGAAATAATAGCTGTTTTTAATAAGTTCAGGAAAAGCTATTTGTGTTTGGAATTCACAGCCAAAACATATTTAGACATCTGCCTTCTGAAGCATTCCATTGTCCTAATTTTTTCCATCCACACTGTACACGTAGGTCTACGTCTGGTCTGTGTCTGCCCGACATGCACACGTTACGTCTAAACAGGTTAGAATCGAGGCTTGTTGTGTGTCATTCTGTAATATTGCTTACCAAATTCATACATGTACGTGAGTAAGGCTTTACACGCCGGTGTGTCCTGTAAGATAAGCACGCAAGACTCATGCTCACACAGGGCCATGGCCCTTTTGGGTTTTTATAATACCAAGGTCAAAGGGGATAGCCCTTCCTAGCTGTGCCCTGTAATGGATCAGAGTTATTGGAGTTGCAGAAAAAATACTGAGGACTTGACCTCTGTGTCCTCAGTAGTAGCACACGGGCATGTCCTCACATAATTTTGGCGATGCATTTCCTGTTGTCTTATATACATGAGTAACTAATCCTAACCCAGTGGTTCTCGAACTGTGGGGCACGACCCAAAAAAAACAAAGACTAGGTGAAGCATTTAAACATTTGCGTCAAAATGAGAGTGCTAACATACTGCTCGCGCTTATGTTTAAAATGATTTAATATGCAGGGTGCCTGTGTGTAGGGCACCCGATGTTAGGCAATTTAGAAGGTTGCAGCTGCAATTTGATACTTATATATTTAAATTACACTGAACAAATTTTATTCCTACGCTTCATGTAAGTCCTATAGAATATTTTATGATTGAGTCACTAATAATGGCGTAAGATAGAAACCTGCAACATCGTTTTAAAGGCAATCGAAAAGTTACAAAACCTCTTTAAAAGGTAAAAATACTGTAGCGTCACAGGTGAGTGGGAGAGGCAGATGGTGGGAAAAATGGAGCACAGTGTGAATGGCAATAATGCGTTTTTAATGTCTATTTAAAGACAATTTGGTGTCCACACCTCTACTCTCACACCTTTCACACACTCCAGTCCACACACGGTTGAGCACTTGTGTAACGGATGGTCACCACAGAGGACAGTGGTTCCCAACCTTTTTTATACAAGGACCCTTTTGTTTATCTTGTTTGTGTTTTGCAATGATGATAACAAGTTGCCAATTTTTATTAAGATACACGTATCTCAATTTGGTTAAACGGCCAAACAATGTCATTTCCTTTGATCATGACTCAAGCAAGGTTTCCCTCCACTATTTCCACCAACACTCTTTTTTTCTCAGTTTATGACACTACTCTCAAAACAGAAGGTGAATGTTTATGAACAAAAAACTGCCTAAATCTAAAACCTATTTGCCAAATGGCTTTAAAATCTGAAGCCGGACAACCATTAAATGCACGCTTAATAACTGAAAAGACCCTCATTTTAAGGTATTAGCCTTCAACAAAATAAAACAAATATTGCGAATTACGATATTTTTAATAATGTTTTAAAATGAAATGGACCAAGTAACAGCGATTCCTCAGTGTTTCCCTCCATCAGCTTCCCTGTCAGATCCTGATGAATAGTTTCATTTGTTTCTGGGATTCTTTGTAACATTAAGACGGAATACTATTGGTTTCTATTTAATATCTTTAATACAGCTGTAAGTTTAACACACAATTACACACAATATGTGCACATACACATATTGTATACAGATATATATAAAAATATCACAAATATTCAATATAGGGTACCGCTCAGCCCTAATAATGTCGTAAATTTTTTTTATGCTTATCAAATAAATTGCGTGCCCCCCTCAATCCATGCTGCGGTCCCCTGGCTTAGGATGATGAGAAGGTGACTGATTAAGGCTTACTGAATCCCATAGCAGCATGTTACAATACACAGTTCTATATAATAACATGGAGCACAAGAGAGAAAATCAAAACCGGTATTTTTTTCACATTTATCTTGATGTTAAATGTGCTCCTGGGAGTTCTGACTGGAGTAAAACAATATATTGTAGGATATGTTAACTACTGCAAATGAACAATGAAACTGAATACATTAACAGTAATGGCAGTTGTTTCATGCCTGGGTATTCTTCAAAAGCCTTGACTGTCTTATTGTAGTACAACAGGAACCAAAATGTGACATACATTTAATGTGACATCAAATATCTGGTCCACATGCTTTCAGAAAACATTAAAGTGATTTTATTCTATTTTATTTATATTGAGATTTGCACTTCCATGTCATTTGCCTACAGCTAAAGAGGCCTTTGAAATGCAGAGAGGGTAAGGATGTTTTAGGCAAGGAGAGTGATTAGAGGACAAGTGACTCCACTGACCTAAGATCAATTATTAAAGGTATTAGGTAAGTCTTTGTTATGTGAGTATTGGCAAATATGTTTGTTCTTCCTGGCTGCCTTTGGGTCCCTTTCATTCTCCAGTTCCCTTGTGATGATGCCGTCTTGAGGTTTGTTTTGTGACGTCCTCCTTAATGAAATAAGACAAAGCATGTCCAATATGTAAATATCCATTTTACACTGTTTTAGAAAACAAAACAGAAAAGTGCACTAATGATTGAGCAGGTGAAACTTTTTCTGTTTTCTTCATTTAATTTCTTTCATTTGCATGAAAAAACAAGAATATGTCAGATCTTACAGTTCATTTGCAGCAGTTTTCCATCATTTGATGACATTTAAAAAAAATTTATGTTAAACTGTGCCACTCACACACTTAAGTCAATATTTTGGACATTACGTTCCGCAAAGATACTCAGATATATAAGACCTGATATTTCAAATGTTGCCTTGGTAGGTATTCCCTAAACTACAGGAAGACACAGGAACACAGGAAAATTATTACCATGATATTCTTAGGTGTAAATCTGGGTGTCTATTCAGTCAAAGATACATAGTTATTCACATTTCATATTCAAAATAATCATACAATAAAAAGAAATCTTTTTTCTATCATTTAACATATATTTCTTAATGTTTAAATAAACTGAAGATTAAAGATTGGATGCTGCTTAATTGCATCATCTCTTTATCTCTGGAAATAAGTGACATCAAAGATGAAATGAAACAAGATTTCGGTTTGTCAGACTGTTGTGCCTCAATTACTGTCATGTGTTTTTCTTTTGGGTCCCAGCAGATTATCTTTTAATTATAGCTTTGAAAAAAAAAAACATGACTGCAGTGATTGTAGTACGTGGTAAATGCAAAGGTGGGACTCTCAGATTCTGAGAGCTCTGAAAATTTTGGGAGAAAGTTCTTTCAGGTATTTTAAGATGAAATGTACTTTTTATCTGCGAGGGTTGTCACCCCATCCTGGGTTATTCCTACCTTGTGCCCATAGCTTCCAGCATAGTCTCCAGACCCCTGTGACCATGTATAGTACAAACAGGTACAGAAAATGGATGGATGGATGGATTTATATACTTTTCATCATTTATTTAATTTATCAGCATAGTGATTATTTCTTCAGCATTAATTTTGACCAACAGTTAGCATGTAATCTGCTAACAAATAAGAAAATAATATTCATCCATCCATTTCCTATAACTGCTTGTCCTATTCGTGGTCATGGGGGCTCCAGAGCCTTTCCCAGAGGCGACGGGTGCAATCTTCCATAAGCACTTATCCAACACAGGGTTACAGCACTATTCTCGAGCCGATCTCAGGCGGCATAGGACACAAGGCAAGGAGACTCTGTGGGCTAAAATAGTACGTCATAAGGAAATTATACTTATATATCCAGATTGTCATACAAAATTAAATCGCTTTACAAAAATATAACCTCTCTAGCTTGTGATGTACTGTGCACCGTGCGTATTGGGCAGGCACTTTTCCACAGGACCACTTCAGCCATTCCATTTCCACAGCCAGCCACACATAAAGAGCCAAAGATGCTGAAGCACTGGTAGGGGGGAGGGGGCATTGAGAACTTACATCTCAGGTTTGAACGGATGACGAGAGCATGGAATTGGCCGCAGGAAAAAAGAGAGTGCTGGATTCCCCTATAGGCGAACACTGGAAGCTTACACTGGCATGGGTGAGAAGGCTAACTGTTACAAGGATATGAGAGAAGCACTGCTGGTGTCTTACCTGAGGCCTACCTGAGGCCTACCATTGGTGGTTTGCAGTCATATCCACACCACCAGGAGAGACACCCTCAGAGATGTTCTGCTGTTTCAGTGGAGCCTGTTGTCGATGGATGCATCTGCACAAAAGGGCAGGGGATGATAAAGAATTCATTCCCTGTTACGTTTTTGGTGGGAGGAGTGGAATAAAGATTAATTGTAATGCTTTGCTTAAAGCAGTCATTTTCAATGCATTATAGGAGCCATTTAATGCAGTATAATGGTCAGTATAAGAATTAATAAAGTGTGACAGCATCTTCAAATGATAGTCATGAGGCATAATAGTGTTTGTTGTAATACTTCATAAGTTCCAATGAAGTTCCTGTCTACAGCACTATAGATACCTTCATAATGCATTATAATGCATGGTACAAGAATTAAGGATGCTCTGCACTAGAGCCCTGCATTGGGACTGGGACCCCGCGACACCCAACACAAATCTCGTGGGAGTGAGCGGTTTTAAGGTTGCCGCGGGCAGGAGCGGGTGGCTGAAAATAGACAGCGGGTCCCAAGATTGTTGACAGGATGGCGAGTGCAACTGATCTTGGTAATAAAATTAAGGCTGGAGAGAATGAAGCTAAAGAAAAGAGTGGAAAATCAGATATCTGGGAAAGCTTTAAAATCGTTTTCCTTCGCTGTCAAAGCTTGTGCGGTTCGTTCTGAGTACCTGCGTCCAGTGCACCATCGGAGAGGCATTTAGGGTCTATGGGCGCATTAATAGACTTTGGCTTCAGTTTACATGTGTATTTGTGATTCATAGCTGAGAGGTTTTTGTTGATTTTTAAATTTATTCAGTTCTTGTTCTGCTGAAATAAAACATTCAATGCATATAAACGTATTTCATCGTACAGTTTATCAATTAATGGGTCTGCGGGTGCAGGCAGGTTTGGACACAAATATTGCGGGAGCGGGCGGGAGTGACAGACAGGCAGCGGGAGCGGGCGGTAATGATCAGAAATTCAGCGGGAGCGGGATTTAAAAAATTGTACGGCGCAGGACTCTACTTTGTACTGCATTGTGAAGACCATTACAATGCATTCACAATGCATAATACACGTGGCTATAATATTTATAGACATGTTTATAATGCTTTATGAATGCGTTATAATGCGTTATGAATGCGTTTATTGATTCTTCTAGACATGTAATTCACAGCAAATTTTACCAGAATAAAGTTATTAATGTTGTGAAGTTGCCTAGAGCATGCTCACACCTTTGACAGTTCCTTCAACACATACACTCAGTGGCCATTTTATCCGCATCTTAGACATAGCCACCCCATAATGAACACTTCCGTGACTGTTAATGAGAGAGGTCAGAGGGGAATGACTTGGTAAAGCTGACAGAACAGCCACAGGTGCAGAAGTAAAAGCCCAGTACATCGGTCGTGTGCAGAACGGCTGGACATACAGCTGATCTGGCCCTGAAGTGCCTCTGCAGGCACGTAAAAAACTTTGATCCTGGGTTCTCTTATTAGGCATAAAAGAAGAAAAAATATGATTATACCCAAGTATTTGAATGTCTATTGTTGTCAGTTAATGTTGGACTCTTCTTCCAATTAATCTGATGGGTTATACATTTCTAAATGGCAAAATGAGAATAAATGTCAATGGGAGGCATGTGGGCTTTGAGCAATGTCCATATAATACCAACCTCGGCATAGGAAAGAGACCATGCAGATGATGTCAGATTTAATTCAGCTTTTGTTTGAGTATTTGGAAATACTTCCCTCAATTAATAAATACCCTTTACTGCCCTTGATAGGAACACAGAGTGGAATAAACATAAAATGTTTTAAAACAGAGTGAGAAGGGGAAAATGGAAAAAAGAATCTCTTTTATACTCAAAAAGGCGTAATAATTATACATAATATGCTAATAACATGTTGAGATGAGTGATATGAATGCATATATAAGCTGATTTGCCCAATTTAGTCATTAAAATGTTGGTCTTGATTTGGTTTGACATAGAGGAAATGTGAAGTACATTCTAGCTTCTACGTGTGTTTGTAACTGATCATTCAGTATGGGTTTTCTGCCAAGGTGGACTGAAAGGAAAATATGGCCATAGAATCCGAGTGCAGACTGCTGAAGTTAGTGGAGATAAAGAATGGTTCTTTTTAAAACAGCAACAAAAGCATTGCATTTGCATTTTGGAATAATTAAAAAGAACATGCTGTTTTATGATATGATTTTCCTGTTCGTTTCAACTGCAATGTGAGGAATTATTGAGCTGCCTCAACCATTTTAATTTTTATGAAGCAATTTTCCCCAAAAACTAAATTCATAATCTAATACTGGTTTATGATGAGAACAAATTCCACAGAATATAATTTACAAGCACCCATTTGCCCATGCAAACATGGGGAGAACTTCAGAAACACAGCAGAGGGTGGGAATTAAACTCTCAAAACCTGGAGTGCTCCCCACTGAACCAACAAACCTGCCTTTTTTTGGCAAATATGCTTTTATAGGAATTGAACTAAATTACAATCACTGTGCTAATGATATGCTTTTTTCACTTGAAATAGAACGGAATAATGTAAGGATGGAAAATATCCAGGCATATAATAATACCCCTGAACCATGTGGAATTCACCCAGAAAGACTGAAAGGCATAAAGGGTTAAATGATTTTCTTTGCCAAATTTCTGATATTAATTTATTATTTGTGAGTCATGGGAACCTATGGTTGTCTAAGAAACAATTTATGTTTTTCTTATAATTTTTATACATAATTAATAATCGTCATCTGTTCTTGTTCTGGTCTTCACTTCTGATGCCTAAAGGAATCTTTGCCGTTGTTGGAAAATGAGTAGTCAGAAATGTTATTTTGCAATAACAATGGTCATAACATTTGCAAATAATGGGCTGGCAATATCTTATTGCAATGAAAAAGTCTCAAACATGAAGATTAACATTATTTTTTATTACATTTTTGAAGGCTTTGGCTTTGTTTTTATCTTAGTGTTTCAAGATGATGTTCTAGGAAATGTTATGAGGTTTTTATCTCCTGAAACAATGTTAGTAGTCTAAGACACCTTTACACTGAATAAAACCGAGAGTTTAATTCTCGCCCTATTGGTGACTAATACAGACCAATTCAGAATGTTTTATTCATCCAGGAATAATCAAATTTTGCTTGTAACGGTATTTTCGCTGTTTGTTCTAGTCCTGCAATGCAATATTTGCCACTGTGCATATCAAGTGCTTGCTTTTCTTGTTTTTTTTTTTGGAGGCATATACACACGCACACACAGATATACACACAAAGGCTGATACAAGTTCTGCCCAGCAGGACAGAGGACAGATGGTTGGGTGTATCTTAGATCTGAAATGCCACCTTGTATTACTCAAGCTCATTATTCAAACGCAGCGTTTCTGTACAGCTACTTCAGTGATGCAAATGTACATCAGACATTTCCATGGTAGACTGCCTTTACGCTTATTGATTTTGAAAAAGGGGAAGACTCAAATATACAGGAAAAAGACAGATATACAGAGGGTGAAATCAAACAAATCACCATCTTTTCAAAATAATAATAAATTACACTTGTTCTGGACCGTGATTTCTTTTGACATTTTTATACTTTCTAGGGTGAGAATGAAACACTATAAAAAAAAGTCCATTAAACGGAATGTGGTTTTAATGCATGGAAATCCAATTTTGAATAAGCCAGCACCTTTATATGGCCATATACAGTATGGTGATTGTCAGTGTGCCGCCCGATACTCCCTATTTTTCAATGGGTTCTGAAATGATGACTCGACATTTGACGCTGTCTATGTCTATGCGAACTGCGTCAACTAATATAGCACAATGTGCTGTTTCTTTATTTTTTGTTTATGCTTTTAAGCTGTACCACTGAAGGATAATATGGCATAACATATTTGTAATAATTATGTGACATTAGAAAATAGATGGTCTAGTAAAATCAATCAAATAGTTAAAAGAATTTAAAACGGTTTATTTTCACAAACTTGCTATTTAAGGAAAGAAATCATTTGACACAAGGCATATTTCTGGGGCAAGATTACTTGAAAGTAACTGTAATAGCAGCCGTCAATCAGCATTCGGTCTGACCCAAACACACATTTATAAAGTCATCATCTGTCATTTTCATGGTCTCTTGGTAAAGATGTGCTCAGCTTTTAATTTGCAGTTTCAAAAACAGCTAATTAAATTATGAAAAGTCTGACCTATGGAGATGCCCAACAAGTCTGGAGTGGAAAAAAAAAATAAATCAAGCTCTGTCAAACGCTAATTGGCAGTACCTTCAGTTGGGCATAATTGCACTTATCTACAGTTACTTTCCAAGGGTCATTAAATCAGTGTAGATTAATTGAGCAAAGCAAGACAGGAGGGAGATAGAGGGTTCAGAGGATTCTTGATTTAGTTAGTTAAAAAACAAACTTCCTCGGGTTGGAACATAAAAGTAGAATGAGGACAGCAAGTGCTTTGATTATTTTTTCATTATTACAGCCACAGAATCTGACAGTCATCATAATGACCAGAGAAAGCAAACAGTAATTTTTTAATGTCCTTTGTCCGGCCAATAATTGTGTAAAAGGTTGAAATGTATAATGTTTTTATCCAATCTCCAGAAAGCCTTTCATTCATACACTTGAGAAAGGCTAGATCTTGAAAAGATTTGATCTGTTGGTAACACTTTACTTGAGGGAGCACAAATAACTTAGTAAATAACAAGCATAAATAACAAGTATAAATCATGAACAAATATAGTAATTGCATCAAATATATGAACCATTATGACTGATTAATGAGGAATGAATATGGGATCAGTACGTAACTAATGCTTAGTTTCTGGTTAATTAACACCTTAAGTGAAAGTGTACTGCTACAATATGGGTGTCCCCTCAAGTAAAGTGTAACCAATCTTTTTGTAGTTTTATTTAATAAAAAGTGTTGCAGCATCTAGTGACAAAGTTTAAAGAATCAATTAATCATTTAATTTCTATAACTCATCATGTTTAGCAACAAACAGATGGTTGTCTTTCACTCTCCCCGCCTCATTTAAATCAATGGTTTACGTTAACGTGGTGTAACATCAGAGGTAAACTTTAAACTCATTATTAAACATATACTAGATAATTTTGAAAAGGAATATTCATTAAAATTGCAAAGCTAGCTAAGGTTTTTTTTCTATGACTGAGTAAAACAGCGAAAAATGTTTTAGCGAAACTTTAGCCCCCTGCGCTATAATGTCCGTACATTATGAAGGTATGAAAAAGCTTGATCTTAATCTAGCTTACTAGCGAAGTAAGAATTGTATGTGTATAACATGCAATGTGGGTATTACTATTACTCTGCACCTATTATTTGGAAGAGAATAGTACACTTCAGTTTTATTTGGAGGTTTATAATCTATGGACTTTTTAATTTTAAGATGAGTAAAACGAGAAAAAGCTCAATGTCATATATGATTGTGTATGTAACAAAACCTAAAACTGTAGTGAATTTAAACATTCCAACATACCGGAAAATGATTTAAATAACAAATATCAGTTGTTTATATCTGTTGCACCTGCTCTTGTTTGGTAAAGTAAAATATGTCAGATAAAGCTCGGTATAGAGCAACCCATTTTCAGTTAATTATTATTTGTACCTCTTTCCACTCACAGAGCACTTTATTTTGGGACTTGTTTAACCCTTGTGTATTTTAATTCTTCCGTTCTAAATTCTAGAATCTATAGAATTTAACCTCATTTGGACTGGGGTCACCTCAACTCCAAAAATAACACAGGGGTTAAGTGAGAGAAGATCCTGTAACTTAATTTTGCATTGGAGAAAAGTTGATTTTTATTTGTATATATGCTGTCAATTATAGTTCTTAGAAAGAAAATCAGAATCGGCAAAACCGGTATCAGTGGGTCACACCAGCAAAAAAAAAAAAACGGAAATCGGAATCGGCCCAGAAAATCAGTACATCTCTTGGGAAAACAGCATTGTACTACATTTCCCAGGCAGCCCAATATACTTCTATGGATTTTTGGCAGAATTCATGAATCCTGCATGATATTTTACGAAAATGATGATGAAGTCCTACAGCACTTGATGCAACAAAATATCCCCAAATGACACCACCATTGCCATCTAACCATGAATTGCAAAGTTTGTTATATATCATACGCTTTGATTCTTTTGGTCGGAGAACATGCCCCAGAACACTTCACTTCATGCAAGCTAATTCTGGCTAATTTCTGTTCACCATTCTTGGTGACCAGAGATTTTCATTTTGCTCCTCCGTGAACTTTTTTGTTTAGTATCTGAACAGGACTTAAGACCACTTACCGCCTCTGAAGAAAGACAGGCCTGCAGATACTTTGATGTTATTGTTTTATTTCCTTTTGACTTCCTGGATATTGTTTGACAGATTCAGCAAATTTCGTTGCTATCTCACACAATCTCTACTTTAAACAATATAGCAAGGACTGTGATTTTGCGTGCCCTCAAATTTCTGAATTTGTTAGCTTTTTCTGTCTGACATCTGGGGGGGACCCTTTCTGAGAACTTGCTTTCTGTAAAAATTTACAGAATCTCAATGTCTTGACTCCCAACTTGATACCATTCTAAATACATGAATGCCCCTTTATATATATAAAGAGCAAATACAGTATAACTAAACAATTTTATTAGCTGCAAAGTTTAACTGTCCCATTTTGCCTGGTGTCCCATTTCAGGAATACTCACCCTGCAAACTTCACCATGGTAGTACAGGACGAAGTTGGTTATATTAATATTGTCATGTGCTGGAATGTAGCAGGCAAGTATTAGAGGTGCTCAACAGCATGGAAATTCCACCCAACACCTATGCCTGCATAGGCAGGGTCATGGGGGCACGGAGCCTATCCCAGAAGCTACAGGTGCAACGCAGGGAATAACCCACGATGGGGCACTGATGCATCACAATACACACACTCACAGACAGCTTGCCAGCGTTAGCTCACCATAGCATGTTTTTGGGCTGTGGGAGGAAACCAGTGAACCGGTACAAGACAAAGCTACAGCAACAAGGGGAACATGGGGACATTGGAGTCCTGGTCTCTCAATAGGTATGAGGCAACAGTGCAAATTTATGTTTATATAGTACTTTACAAAAGCATTGGGGAGGCGCTTCATCCACCCTCATTGTGTAGCCCCCACCTGGATGATGCGACGGCAGCCATTCTGTGCCAGTATGCTTACCACACAGTACAGTAGTTAAGGTGGTGAAGGGGCAGGAGAATAGTCACTGATTTGATATAATGCAGGGGTGGACAACCTGATTCATGGAGGGCTGGTGTGGTGTAGGTTTTTGGGATAACCTTTCAATCAGCCAATAACAGTGGATCCCCAAGACTGAAGTTGAGAACCACTGCATTATATTTCGTTGCTTGAGAGGTCATCCAAAAAATTGGCACCCACACTGGCCCTCCATGGATTGCGTTGCTCCTAGAAGACTAAGAAGCCAGATTTGAGAAAGCCACAATGGGCAATTTTTTAGCCAGGGTATTAGGGTACCACCCCTACTTTTTCAAAAATGCCCAAGGATCCTTTATGACCTCAGAGTGTCACAACCTCGGTTTTAGGGATGGCACCATTTTACAACACAGTGTCCCCGTAACTACACTGAGGCATTGGGATTCACGCAGACCACAGGATGGACTAACCTGTTGGCAACACCAACACATCTCCCAGCAGCAACCCATCCAACTACTGGCCAGGACCAAAATTACTTAGCTTCAGATGGATTACCTAGGCCAAACTACAGTTGCCATGGCTGCTGACAACTGTGTCACTGACTGGGTAAAGCATATTGTTGGTCTTGTTAACCGATGATTAACCTCTAGATTCTTCCTTAGATTTCAGATCAGACTTTAAAACTGCTTCTGTCTGTTCTTAAACTCTTGTGCCTGAAGTGGAAAAAAATTGATACAATCAAGTTTAACTGAAAGGAAGTGAAGTGCGCTGTCATGTAAAATCTATTTTCTGGAGAAATTAACATAATCATAATTAGTTATCAGATCAGTAGGTCTTATTATCAAAAATAACTTGCATAACCCATGACTGCCTTTTTATACAGCTTCATATTTTGCTGCAGTCATTCAGATTATATATCTCCCCAAGGGCAGTAATAATCTTCCAAACTGGACTGGAAACCTGTAAATACATTGTGAGATGTTACGGTATAGCAGCATACATAATATCCATAGCCAACATCAGCATTAAAGATAGACCATATAAGTATGAACTACTGAAAAATGAACTACTTTTAAATTCAGTAGAGATCCAGGTATTTTGTTTTTTGTTTGGAATATATGATTTGTTTATATTATTATTGTCAAAACTTCACCATTGTTTTTGAAGTTTTGCTTCATCTTGTACTCACACAGTATAGTAAACACTCTGAATATCAGTCCATGAATACATAAGAACATCCCCAGTGCAGACAGAGAACATATCCACATGAGTGCGGGATTTGGCAGCGAAGAAGAGGCTTATTCACTGTACCCTCCCTTCAAAATAAGACAAGTATGGGGGTGAGTTTATCATGGGGGTGAGATCCAACATGCCACAAATGGAAATGAAAATGAAGAAACTCAGCACACAGAGTTAAACAAAATGTGGGGCCGATGTTAAGAGGAATCAAGCAGGTAGGAGGAGATTAAGGGTCTTGGGACCGGCACCCGGGGTACTGGGGGGTGACAAAAGCACAATATATAATACACTTTTTTGACAATGGAGGGTAATAACAATCAATTGTTAACCTGATTCTCTCCTGAAGTGGTGGCCACAGCCCTTTTTCATAGAGACATATAATTAGGCAGAACACTAAGGGTAACGCTTTACTTGAGGGGGCACACAATAATGTAGTATTATGCTACTACTTATGTATTAATTAGCCACAGATTAAGTGTTAGTTACAAATTGAGCTCATGTTTGTTCATCATTAATGACTGGTCACACAATTTTTATCTAAAGCAAGTACTGTATTTGTTACTATATTTGTTAATTGCGTAAACTGTTATGAACAACTGAAGGAACTGCTGAAGGAATTACTGTAGGAACAAAAAATGAATAACACGTGAAATTCTGATCTAATGTTTGTTCATCATTAATGAATCATGACACATCCTTCATCTTAAGCAGCGACTATATTTGTTCATGATTTGTACTTGAGCAGTAACTGAGTTACTACTAAGTATTTGTGTGCCCTTAAGTAAAGTGTTACCACACTGACATTACTACGTTATACGGTTTACAGTATTTCCATCAGTCTTATCTCCCCTATGTGGAAAATGGGGAAGAGCTAAATGTTGTCATGGATCATAAAAACATGGTTATATGCAAATATTCAGCTTGGCAGTTAGCACTGCCTTGAAACCAGTAAGGAAACAATGAGGCAGGTGGAGGAGGAAAGGGTCTCACATCCTGACGAGCCCAAGCAATGCGGCTGTGTCACTCTCAGCTGACATTTGTCATTCCAGCAACCCTCAGATGACCCAAGCTGACTGGCTGATGAATAGTGAGCATTTGAAGACTCTGAATGCTACAGCTGGAACATGTAAATAGTTGGTCAGTAGGCTCTGCTTTATGAACAGCCAATATGTCCATGTCAGTATTTTGGATGATTAAACATCATTTTATGAACTGCACCAATATATTAGCAAAATGACAGTCCATCGATGTTGAAATATGGCATGTAATAAAAATCTCATAAATAGTGCCATAATAGCAATAAAAAAGTTTCCTTCTGGCCATTGATATTTGGGAAATGTAAATGCGTTTTTTTAAAGCAGGCAGAACTGTAACGGCATCGTATAAGCATGATCAAACCTCGACGTCAGGCCTCATAAGAAACACGGTGCAATGGACTCAGAGTCTGCTCGGTTAGCATGCAGGGAGGAAACCAGCTGCATGGTGCAGTGTAATAAGGCCTGCCAAGAGACCAACTGGTGACAAGGAACATATTGCCTCCCGGATTTCCCAAATTAAACTTTAAGGTCGGAATTCAATTTTAACAGAGCTTTAAAGTTTAATATTTTTGTGTGTATCCGCTGTGTTAAACCACATACCTTGTAAAAGAGGTCAACTTTAACCGGAGGAAATTTCACAGACTTTGAGAACAAGGATGCAAAAGTGAGCTCCATCCCGGTGGGTGAGGTAAGTGACAGTAAGAGAGCGCAGTGAGACCCCGCAGGGTCCTGCCTCATTTTAACCTTTGGGCTGATAACTGGTTCCTGTGTTCTCTCTCCATTGCTTTGTCCTCAGCGCTGGCTCCAGCACCGATTGTAGGTGTAAGGTGTTATTTTTAGTTCTTCTGCACTTTTGTTTCCCCATCAGTTTATTTATTTCTTTCTTTATGTTGAGCGAGTTCTATATCTGATTTATTTTTTTTTTAATTAGGACATTCAATTAAGATTTTTTTTTTTTGGGGGGGGGGGCTTGACTCTATGTATGTGGGGTTTGCCTGATCTTCCTGTGTAGTAATGGGGGCTATTGTTCATAGTACTCTCCAGGTTCTCTGGTTTCCCCACACAGTCCAAAAACATGCTGAGGTGAACTGGAGCTGACACACTGCCTGTAGGTGTGAATGGTGTGTGGCCCTGTGATGGGTCGGGGCCCTACCCTGGATTATTCCAAATCTTGCGGCTGTAACTTGGGTATAGGCTTGGGACCCCTAAGACCCTGTAAGAAGCATATATGAAAAATACCCAAAAAATTCACAAAAGTGTATTATATATTGTGCTTTGTTTGTGTCGTCCCCAGTACCCCGGATGCCGGTCCCAAGACCCTTAATCCCTACTACCTGCTTCATTCCTCTTAACATCAGCCCCACATTCTGTTTATTTAAACTGTATGAGCTGAGCTCCATGATTTGGCATTTTCATTTGTGCCCATGATCATCTTGCTACGCCATTGCATGGATGAATGGATGCATGGATGGATGGATGGATGGATGGATGGAAATTTTTTATTAATTAATGTTGAATTTATAAGACACAAAACTAAGGTTTAATTAAAAAAACTGCTGCATTAGGATACAGATGAAATACTTATATGTTGAATTATGATGAACTATCTGTTTTACAATAATATAATTTTCTGGGGAAGTAAAGCATAACTTACAAATTATGTAGCTGAGCACATGAAATCAGAAAATAGAATGCTTCATAAACAGTTCAATATTATCTGATGAAGTCTATGTCTGTACTAAATCATGTTAGGCATGCTTATTTCATACTGCTTTGCAGTGAGAGAGGTGGGTCAGCAACATGCCTGCCTATATACTGTGAATTAAGTGAATGAGTTAAGGAATCACACATCACTGGTATGGACATCCTTCCTCTCCTGGAGATTCCAGGAGTGTCCCACAAATGGACAGCAGTTCCCCGATAATGGTCAGTGTCGGTCTGCTAATCAGCAGCAATTAGGTTACCCAGCAATTAGTTTTCCCCCACAACCCCATCCCATCCAGCCAGCACTAGCCGAAAAATATTCTGGTATTTCCTGATAAAATTTGCTATGGTACATGGCATACACGTCCACTTATCACTCATCCGCCTCCCTGCAATTAATATGTCAAAGATTGGATGTCCGCTGGTATCAGATAGAATCTGTTCCGTAAGAATTATGAGCACCATGAGATGGAAGAGTTGGCCCCATCAACATTTACTAATTTGGCCATCAAGATCCTTTTATTGGTTCAGGAAACCAAACTTTAAACCAGCAGCTGGAAGCTGTTGCAGAATGTTATTTGAAATTGACATTCTGGACCAGAGTAGAGAGTCAGAAGGTATACACCATCGGGAATTAAAAACAAAAAGTTAGGTGCTGAGGGAGTAAATTTATTAATCACCGCACAGTTCCTGAAGTATAATACATTTTTAACCTGACTGCAATTCCCAGAGCTGATTCTTTGCCAGATCGATGTCAAGCTCTCTCACAATTGGGCTCTTCGATGTGTTGCAAATATACAATTACCTGCCAGCACATTGGTTCAGAGCCAGATACAACAGGGGTGTTTGTTTTCCCACTCACAGTCAGCCAGGAGAAGCTGGACAGTCCTTGTGCTGTGCTTTGTGTAACTTTCAGGCACTTTTATGGCACAGACCAACTATGTCAATAGCACCGATGTTTAGCAGATATTGACCTCTGCAATTGTTTTTCCCAAATCAGATTTATTTAATCTTAGTCTTATGATTTGTAACGTTGCTTATTGACAAGAATCTGCATGCAAAATGGATGAGAATGACAATAAAGTCTCAAAAAACCATAAAAACATGGCGTTTATTTTGCCAAACTGGTGAAAGAGAAATCCATAATTCAGTGCAGAAACATGACAAATGATTTATGTGTAAATCGAATTTTGCAGCCGGAATTAAAAGGCATTTTTAAGACTTCATCATAATAGCACCAGGAGGGTCTGAGCTAAACAGCTAAACATCAAGAACGCTCGTTAAATGAAGCTTCATCACTAACCGTAAACGAGTATTCCCTTTGTCTTCTAAGGCAGAGCAGAAAACGTCTAAAGAGAATTACGCCGGAGATTGGAGCTTAGTGCACACATTTCTGAATTAAGCCGAAGAGGGCATAAATTACACCCATGAAACAGAACCGTTCGATGCACACAGAGATAATAGTCACCTTTTCCTCTAGACTCTCTTTCCCCAATTATGCTTTGTAAACATCGCTTTGACAAATGCAGCCGCTTATTCCCCTCATCATGTACTGCTCCCGACGCTCTTTAATTATTTAATTCTGTGTGTCCTGAATGAACCATGGTGATGAGTGAGTTGGCGGTC
Source organism: Mormyrus iriodes (assembly GCA_011763525.2). Lineage (NCBI taxonomy): Eukaryota > Metazoa > Chordata > Actinopteri > Osteoglossiformes > Mormyridae > Mormyrus > Mormyrus iriodes. The sequence continues at coordinate 7,373,165 of JAAGVU020000103.1, forward strand.
CACATGAAAAGGGCCACTGCGTTGCAGACATCACTGTCTACAGCAGCTGAACTCGCTTTCATTAAATTATGATGCGTTATTATGTGGACTCCCAAAGTTATGAGCACCGCTGCCTCATCTTTACTATTAGTCTCACCAATTTGCAATCAGCACTTTAACAAAAGAATTATTTTGCACTACCCTGAGGATAATTACTTCACAGCCTCACCCAGTCATCAATTGAGGTCCATTTTAGGCATTTAAAACATCACAATTTAAATTGAAAATAAATGTTCTCCTATTTGTATCCTGTCCTGTCTGTCGTATCTTTTTCAGAGCACAGGAATTTATTCTTTGGTTTGCATTGTGCTACTCCCCAGACTGGCCACTAGGACTGTGTCAGAGGGCATGAGTATGAGGTGTGACCTATGTGCTGTCATATACTGCAGTGTGAATCCTCAGTCACCCTGTGTACTGACACAAGCCCTGCCTTGTGTGCAAACGGCACATATATTCTGACCAAACAGCCGTCATAGTGTGCATGTTTCTCTGCCTTCTGTCTGTACAAGGAAAACCCTGAAGGGCAATGGCAGAGCCGGGAGGGATGAAGTAGCCCCACAACACTGAAAGAAGTCTGGTGCATAATGCAAGCAAAATGTCAACATGATAAATCTAACCTTTACAGGAGCCTTTTGTGGTATCCAGCCTGTGTACTTGAATTAATAATCAGATCTATCAAACAGTTTTGGAATAATTGCTGTCAGGAGGATGGCCATAAATCTTTACATCCAAGCTGGCAGGGTCTATAAATCTATGTTTAGAAACTTATAGTTAATATATATTTTCCCTTTCTTTGACACCACGTGAAAGCAAAGGTTTATGGCGGTTTAGCTGTCATTTTAACTGGCTTCTCTGGCAACAGGCTATTGCTAGCCAAGCCTGGCACTCAATCACCTTCCTCAGGGCTTCATTTTATAGCTCTAAATGGCCCTCCCATTTTGAGCGTGAGGTCACACATCCTGGTGTTAAAGCTTCCCCATAGAATGGGTCCTGAGGGGATGCTCAGAACAAACACACACACTATGCTGTCAGGTACACAAAAATGTTTAGGTGAGACCACGCCCCCCTAGGCAGTATACACCAATGGTGGATAAGCACATGATGTCATACTTCCTCCTTGCCTATGAATTCTAAGCATTCAAACTGGAAGAAAATAAACAGACAAATAAACAAACAAACAGCTACCACACTAAAATAAGTGTAAGTTTAAGTTATATCAGATTAAGTTATATAAAATTAAGTGTATCTTTGAATTTTCAGAAAATTTAAACTGATTAGTAAATTATTTGTATCTTTTACATCTTTGTTTATTTTTCAGGTGGGTATTAGGCCTAGTCGTACACCATTCCTGTGTTTGATAAGAGACAAGACCCATTAAAGACGGCAAGTGCAAATTATGACAGCATGCAGATCCGATTTCACCTGAGAGGCTACTTGCCACGTAAGTACTGCTAATAATGATATCAACAAGTGCGAGTATGAAATGCACTCAGGACAAGTGGCAGCCTTAGAAATGGCGTTTATTTTTCAATTCATCAAGGAACGAGAGACTGATGGAACCTGTCCAGAAACAAGTAATATGATTGCAGGGCTATTAATAAAACATCATTTATAAATCGCTTTAATCAATTTTCCCATCAGCATCAGGTGACTTCAGCTTCTCAGTGCGTGTGACGCACCACCGGCTTCCTTGCAATTAATTATTTACATTCAGTGGTTTGTGTTTGTCTCAAGTCTCACAGTCACTTTCTCCACCATTTCAATTTTCTCTCACTTGGCCTGCCTCAACACATTGTTCACTTCATTTGCTGAGTATAATGGGCTATAAAAATCCTACTTAGGTACAAGTGTTACTTAACAGCATTCAGTGGGAAGGCAGTTCCTCAGAATGTTGCAAGGTGATGCAGCGCCAGACTGATCAAGCTTAATAGTTGCTCTACCTACACTGTAGGTAGCATGGACATGGATATCGGGAAGAGACTGCCGTCACCCCACACAGTATGATTCACGTTTGTGTTTCATAACAGCACAGTTCCCCCCAAAGGATCAGTAACTTGTGGTATTGTTGCTTGTGATCCCTAGTGTAGGAATTCCCAACTTTTCAGTGTTAGACTGGTTCATGTGGTGCACAAGTTTAACACACCGGTAAAATGTTGCTGGGTCGTTCGATGATTATTTGACCATTTCTGTTTTTTTCAGATGAGAACAGAATGCGCAAGAGTACTGGCCACAGACTGCTACTGGTCTGTGGACTGGGGGTTTGGGAACCCCTGCCCTAGTCAGCCCCAGAAATACTTCGCCAGAATCCTAGGATGGTCCCTTAATGATGATGTCATCTGAGGGGAGGGGCCAGACAAAGAGCAGCAAAATGATCCCAAGGGATAAGGGAAACTTTAGTGACCGTGGAGGGAATTCTTGTGCAGACAAAGGTATGGTAGGTAAAGTTCAGATAAACCAATTTAAAAATGTACACTATACACAATCAGAGCATCCTGAATGGAAAACTAGGAAATAAATAGAAGTAAAAATAAATTAATGGATGGTCATTTATATGAGTCCAATAGGCAGACAGAACCAGACTCTAACTATATGAAGGATAGACGCTTCTTGAAGTTTTTTGGCTGGGAGTGGGAGTTGGCATGTTTGAAGGAGGCATTATAGTGACTGTTTCCACACAGTGGTGGAATGAGCTGGTGGCTAAACGTGCACCAATATAGCGCCCCCTGGTGTAAATGGGTAGAATTGATTATAATGTTGTCAAAGTTTGCCACCATCCTCTTCTCTACTGCTACTTCCAGGGGGCCCAGGGTCAGTGCGGTGGTGGAGCTGGCCTTCATGATGAGTTTGCTGAGGTGTTTGGTATCACTGGAGTGCATGCTGCTTCTTCAGCAGACCATGGCGTAGAAAGCAGGCCAGCCACTATGGACTGGAAAAACATCCTCAATAGCTTGCTGCACACATCAAAAGAATGGTATTTCCTCAGGTAGAGTCTGCTTTGGCCGTTCTAGTACAGCATGGTTATCTGCCCAGTCTAGTCTGCCCTTCAGGAAGACCCCAAGGTGCTTGTAACACTACACCACCTCCACTTCCTTCCCATGGATGGTGACTGGTACCCACCACCAACTCCTTTGCTTTGCTGATGCTGAGCTGCTTGTTCTCCCTGCACCAAAAGATAAATCACACATGATAGATATAAGGATAGTGAAGCCATTTAAGGGATGGCTAGGACCCTGGCAGTAGGGTGTGTAATATCTACAGCTTGCTCAAACTTTAAATAGAATAATAATTTTGTGATTTACATGCATTATAGTGTGAATTGTGAAATGAAAAATGACTTTTGTAACATTAGTAACGTAATGAGAGCTGAACAGGCTGCACTCGCAGCAGCGGGTTGGGCTCCATGGAGGGACGGATATCATGGTTCTTTCTTCCAGAACTGCAACATGAGATTGTGAACGCTTTAGGTGCAGTTTTGGTATCGGTTTCAGAACCATTACACCATTAATCAATAGATAGCTAAATATTGTTTTGAATGAGAATGTAATTTAAGCAGGTAAATCAATGTATCTTATCCATCCATGGGCTCTTTATTGGGGTAGCCTTCCTTGTACTATAGAGTCCCTCCTTATGTCCTGTCACATTCAAGTATGGAGATACTTATATGTTCCCAACTGAGAGTCATTCAGTTGGTGTCATCTTTGGTGGAAGTGAGAGTTGCTACAATGTAACTGTGAGGTGCCGAGGGGAAAACTGAACATTTTGTGCGCATCTAAAGCAAAAAGATGTTCAGATCATACAGTCTTCTCAGAGAAGGTGAGCTATGTGCTTGAGAGGGTAACTGTATATCGGTAAGATTCAGTGCTCTCATTGGGAACAAAGGAAAGACCTGGAGGTATATGATTAAAAGAAAGCTTGTCAGGCTTGAACCAGAGAAATGTGTATTTACTGTGATTCTGTGCGAGTCATGGATTATCTACAATGAACACTATGTTCAAATAAAAAAGCTCCTAAGCATACCTGACATTAACCTAAAGCCTGTGTCAAATCTCTGAGACCATATTTTCTAAACGTAACAGAAGGCAGAGCTGTCAAGCAGGTCGACAGCTGGACAGGCCTAATGAAAAGTGAGGATTGTTTTGGTAGGACTAATGGAGCTTCTCTCATGTGCAGGGTAAGACTGGGGACTCCGAGTCTAAAAGGTACCTTTAGGAGCTTCATCACTAAGGTGGCTGCTAAAAACTATGATCAGAATACAGTTGGTATATGTTACGGCAGTAACCCAAGGAATTTCTGGTGGAGCCCACTAGTGAGAGCATATTATGATGCTGAAGAAGATAGAATTCCAAGCAATGTTTTTGGAGGGATCTTCAGATTCAGCTGAAAGATTTCATCAAACAGAGAAGACTGCAATGAGAGCAGCTGGTGCATTGAATATTTATTCATGGAACACATTTAGCAAGGCCTTGTAGAAAGAACATTTGGGTGGTGAATCATGTTTGATTTGGTATTTGTAACTTTGTCTGAGTTGTGTTAAACAGGGGCAGAAACATTCTGTTATCTCCAAGGGAAACTACTGAGTGGCATAAGAAACACTTTGATGAACTGGTCAGCCTGGTGGACACGCAAGCTGCACAGGATGTTTTACCATTCCATAGTAGCTAGCCTGCTGTTCTATGCCAACGGCCTCGGATGTCTTTGTTGGATCATGTTCAATAACTGTCACTTTGTTACTATGGTAGCTCAAGGACTCTGCGAAGGTAACGATACATGGATGAATGAGATCTTATAAAATATGCTGAAGGAACTTGACGGTGTTAGTGGAGTCCACTGATTTTATGTCAAACGGATGGTGGTGAAGCTTATATGGCTGTGCTACAGAGGTCACTCGATTTACAAGTCCAAATTTAGTTCCAGGAGGTGCAAGGTGAACTGTACGCTGGTCAGGGAAATGTAAACCAGGTCTTTTTCATAGCACAGAAGTAGGAGGGTACTTGGGAGAATGTCAAGTCAATGTATGTGTTTTGGACTCATATGCCAGTGAGTGTTGTGAGATGTACTGAAGGAATATGGGATATCGGGCTATTGTTGTGTGCTACTGGTTCTCTGGATGAGGGCAGCAAGGGTTGGATCTGCATTTTCATCAATAACTGTAATTCATACAGTGTAAATGTGGGTGTGGGTCAGGGATGCGTCTTGTCAATGCTGCTGCTAATGGCTTTCATGGACAAAATATCAAGGTACAGACAAGGAATGACATTTTGTTGTTTGGACAAGTAAGAGTAACATCTTTGCTCGTTCCATCTCAGAAAAGAGCAGTTTTTTTTCTTTTTGGTTCTACACTACATGTACTACACACAGTGCAGGAGATTCAGTATCTCAGGCCCTTGATCTCAAGTGATAGAATGAAGGAGTGTGGTTGATTACTGAAGTTGTTCACTTCCAGCAGCTTTTGGGGGATATACTGTTCTATAGTGATGTGGTAGGAGTTGAGCCAGTAGACAAAGCTCACGGTTCCCCAGTTATTCTCTGGCCTCATCCTCACCTATGCTCATGAGCTTTAAGAAATGCCTGAAAGGACAATGTCACAGATTTAAGTGGCTGAAATTAATTTTCTCCTTAGGATTTCTCGGTTGGCTTTCCATGATATGGTGATGACTGAGAACTGCTGGTCCTCCAGATTCAGCCTTCTTATCAGGATGCCCCCTGGACAGGTTCCATTAGAGCTCTCCTAGGCATGTCCCACTGGGCAGGAACTGCAGAGCAGAACTAGAACACGCTAGAGGGACTTCGTCTCTCAGCTGGCCTGACAGCTGGGAAAATGGAGATCCTGGCTATCTTGCTCGGCCTGTAGCCACTGCCATCTTCACCCGGACGAGTGGACTGTAAATGACTAGGTGGAGAGACAAAATGATTTAATTACTTAGCTGACATGTGTAACCACACCAACCTTATATCAGTTTATATATGTATATCTGTAGTAAAATTCAGATTGAGTTTCATGCTCAAATTACTGAAGTGGCCCTTGTGTGGGACTTGAACTGGCATATTTATGGGTACGGAGTCCATGTCCATAAACACTATTTGTTGGCACACTGTTAACAGTGAGGGTGGCCATGCCCTTTCTCCTCAACCTTCCACTCTTATGCACACAATTTGACTTTTAATTTTATCTCCTTTTGTTTTACATAAGGGATCTCCTAGTATAAAATGTAGTCACATTGGGTGTGTGACTGTTCATGTGAGGTAGGGCACAGGCTAATGCTAAGACTAAATGATTCATTTTGACTTATCACAAATTAAATCTCCAAATGTATTTGCACATCTCTCCCGAGATATACAAATATTGATTGTGATGACTTTTCTGCCGTGTATGTTTAGTTATGCATAATTCAGTAGGTAAATGGTGTCTGTAGAAGCCATTATTAAATGATTAAAAGTTTAGATGAGGATGTTATATGATGTTCTTAGTTGTGAAGCTAAATTTCACTTTCAAATCTGCATGCTGCATTTAAACTTTTATTCATATTAGGTAACTTAATAGTTAAAGTTATGCCTGAAGGGGAAAAAATTAAGCTGTATTAAAGTTTTAAACCAAAGCAAGAGATATGAAGTCATTTTCATTGTGATTCATCACTCTTGACATTTTAATTGAATCAAAATAGAAAATGCAGTGTTTATTGCATGTGTTCAGCAGATTAAATTTAATTGAATTGTATCCTCAGTCCAGGGTGATTAAGCATGATTCTATTTTCATAATTTTGTGCCTAGCTGTGCACATTTGTATCTGATAAACTTTTCTTTCATGCAAGACCGACAGCTCACATTATATATTTGAATGCAGACAGAAGTGACAATTCCTTGGCAGAGATAAGTGCATTGACCCTGTCTGGGGCCTTTCTTAGTGAATGATGCTTGGGAAGGCAGAAATCACACTTCACTATCTAACAGCAAAGAGAGACTGAAATTTCTCATAGATGCCAGAGAAATGAGTCTGATTGGTATCAGCTTATTTATGAGTAGTGGGAACCTAGTGGGATATTTGCTTAAGCTTGATCGAACTGGATTAAGTTTAAATTAAGTGTTAGCAGTTTCAACAACTCTTTTATCGGGCAGAAAGCCATAGAAAATCTGATTATTTGCATCTGTTTCTTTTTTTTACAGATACAGCCAAATTTAGCCTGTTTGCCACCGCACAACCTTTCTGTCTAGGCTACCATAAAATACATTACAGTACAGATAAATCCTGAAATAACCACTTTCTTAAAGCATGGCATCTTAGATAAGAGATAATAACCCATTATATACTAAATAGGACACATAATGCATGTCATTTAGGCAGAAATATAATGTAATACAATGTTATTATGAATGGAGAGTGTATGATATGTTTATAAGACACTGGGTTTCACATTTCAGGGTTTTCAGGGGCTGGGAAGTGATGGGATTAGCTCAGGTAAAGGGCTTGAAACAGAACTGTTCAGGGAAAAACAAAGAATACAATCAGACCTATAAACTGGAATAATAGTAATAATTTTACAGACTTCAGAGCTGGAATCAGGGCTTAGCTGGGTTTATACCAGTGTTTCTCAAACTGGTCTTCAGACCCCCCTCCCCCCAGAACTGGGAGAGAGCAAAAATGTGAACTGTCTGGGAGGGAGCAAAAATGTGAACTGTCTGGGAGGGAGCAAAACATGGACCACCTGGGGTCCCCGAGCACTGGGTTGAGAAACACTAATGTACACACTTAGCCAAGTACAACGGGCAGGAACAAATTAGCATAAAGACCCCCAGTCACCTGTCTGTTCATCCTGAGTAAGCCACTCCTGCATTTCCTGGGAATGGAAGTCAGAACAGACTAGGTCTTTGCCAGGCCCGTGGACAACGGGGTCGGCCTGTTTGGGGATTTTGAGGTGTTTCTGCCACAGCTCTTCACTGATGTTTTCCAGCACAGCTAAAAACACCAGCAGCAGCCACCTCTCTTGACGTGATGGATCTGGAGTGCATTGCCCTGTTCAGTTCACTGGACCTGATGGTCTGTATCCCTGATAAACTACATGTCCTCAAAGGGTCCTTGCCACTCAGCAAGTAATACGGATGCGTATGTAGGAAGTAACACGGCTACTTCCACTGCTGGTGTAAAGACATGTAATTTAGCCTTCTTATTGTATGTTTTTTGTTGTCTGTCCTGTAATTGGAGAAAAAGTTCCTCTCATGCAGTAAATTACTTATTGCTCTAAGGTCCACGATGTTCCTTCAACGTACCCTGACATAAAAGATCTGCTCCAGTATATCAGAGCTGCTTTGGAGATTCAGACGTGGGGAAAAAAAACAATGTCTTAATCATAATCAAGACTGAAATACAGAGTGAGGTTGTCTTTCTAGGTGTCACATTGCATTGTTTACAATAACTTATAAAAATTTCCATTTACACTTTTGTGTGAAGGCCCAGTGAGATCACGTTCTTGAAATAATCGTCAGATTAACTTAACTTGGATTCTTTGCGGCTCGCAACACCTACATATATGTGCATAAATGTGCGAAATTGTTAACAATACCTATTAATCACTGAAGAGTTTCCTGGTAGCTTCCAGCTATTGGATCGTGATGAGCAGCTTGAAACATTTCTGATAGCTTTTTGTTGCCAGCAACTGTGCAATTCCGTTGCTGATAAACGCATCCTGGCTTACAGGATGTAATATACCCTTAATTACTGCTAAGTAGCGATACATTACTGCTCTGCCTGAAAATAACAGCTGGTCATTTATTTATTATGGTCATGTGATGAAAGATATCATCCTTTGACTGCTCGGTAGGGAAATCTGCTAGATTAAGCAGGAGTTTGACTAGGTCTTCCAAGGACGTAGGAGATATGGGAATGACCTGAAGACTGGGCAGCTGGGATCAGACCCTGTCCTTTGCTTAGTAATGCTAAAAATTCCAAGGATTTTTAAAAAGCAGGTGAGTCTTTGCTACAATAAAGTGGAAGAAACATGTAGCCACTGCATTGTGACTTTTGTCCATATAATCAATAGATTATAATAATGAATATACTTCGATAATCAATATGTACATATGCACATCCTTGATCTGATTTACTTGTATACCTACTTACCTTTTCGAATCAGGCTTTTATTTTTTTTTTGGAATTCAAAGCAGGCTGTACCAAGGAGTCCTTGTAAATTTGCCAACATCTGGAATGTTGTTGTGGAAATAGGCAGGGACCACTGCAATGGCAGCTCTGCTCATCAACTTCCACATCCATAAGAGGACGTGCATTCCTGGAGACTCACAATGCCAGCATTCCTACCCCAGAGCCCCTTTGGCTTTCAGTGGGATTGTGAGAACCACAAGGATGGGAAGATGTAGGATGTACAGGGGTCCCTTTAGGGTTAGAATGAGAGCGGAGCCAGGAGACAGGGGCGGCAGTCTGAAGGGTGGAGGAGTGTCTCTTGGGTGGTTGAGGAAAGAGGAGAGAGGAGCCAGGTTAGGATTGTTGGGGTTCTCTTATGTCAGGGCAGATGGCTAGATGATTCTCTGACAGCTGCACAGTGCCATCCACGTGACACTGAGGCAAATCCAAGGTCACCTTGGGAAGGTCGAAGGCAAACCGGCAGAGTGCTTCCTGCTCCACAAGCTCCTCAGGGCTTACGTGCATCTGGTGGCAGCCACTGCCTGCAGGAGCCCGAGCACCTGCTGTGAAGAGGTGAAAGAGTTTTTTTACATCTGCAGAGGTGAGTTGCCTCAGCTGTCTGTGGTATCCCAATATAGGCTGGCTCACCTACTCTAATACCACCCTGCTAAGGATTTCGTAATCTGGCTTCACACACACTAGCATGGTGCAGGCAGCACAGGGACTTCTCCTGCTAAAGCTTCTCCCAAGATTTGGAGAAACATTCCAAAAGCTATACCAAAACAAACAGCACCATGTCCATCTACACCATTAAGGCCCTTATGAAGGCATTTAATATCATGAAGTTGCAGTAAATATTAAAGATAAAAAGTTTGTTTTTTTCCTCACTCCTCACATTACAAATTGTGAACAGCTACGACTGTATTGTTGTCTGGTTTACCCTAATGATGTCACAAGGAAAAATTTGGTAGGCTAAACAAGATGATTGGGGAAGGAATTTCAAAAGAAAGTGGGCAAAACAAATCAATATACCTTTTTTTGCTTCACAAAGCAAAACAGCTTTCATGATCAGCAGAATTTCACAGTGCTGTTTAACTGAGGAGTACAGTTCAAGTTATTTTGAGTGTATATATCACCAAACCTGAAACCATTCAAATAAGCAAACATGTCCATATATAAAGCATTAATTTTCTTGTCCCAGTAAGCTTTCCTGTGGAAAAAGCTAAATGAAGTAGATTTAGATTTATTCAAAGATGAATGACGGCCATTGAAAAGGAACATTCTGAGAGTGACTGACATTGACTACTGACTGTGCATCTATTCTGACAGTGTGGTAATACATATTCCTCTATTCACTTTAAACGAGAGAATTTTGCTGGTTATACAGTACTGTGCAAAAGTGTTATGCAGTCAAAGAAAAGGTTTAAAGCCATTAATCGGGCAGCAAGTTTATTTGCTCAAAAACAACACAAATTAACATTATGATATATGCTAACGAACCGTAACACAATATCAACAAAAATAATTTCGTCTGTTTTCCTAAAAGTTACTGATATTTTGTTGAATGACTATAAGAACATGCTTCAAACCACGGCCATTCCATGTATTTATTCAATTTCACCACCAGCCCAGTCAATCAATGTTAATTCAATTAATTAAATCACTCAATTAGGTATTGATTAGCCAAACATTGCATGCTAACGATCAAGTCAAAAAATACATGGGTGTCCTGGACACTTGCTTCAAATGCTGGGTGGCTTTAGGAGAGCTTTTGAAATGGCTAAGCTGACACACATTAACAAATATAAAATCATAGTTTTACACCAACATGAACCAACATTTACACCAACGTTTAAACATCATTTTCTTTGACTGTCTAAGATTTTTGCACTGTTCTGTATGTTATCTGGTTCTCTTGTTTGTCCACAAAAACTTTTTGAAGTTCCACCAAAATATTGTCTGCAGTAGCACACATCGATTTGAACTAGTTATTATTGTAATGCTTAAATGCTAAATATTTTGTGTTAATTAAAGCTACTCTTAAAGATCTGATTCATGCCACAATTCACTTTAGGTAACTTTTCAAGCTCAGCAGCTGCATACCTGCAGAAATAAAAATCTAATTAATATTTCAGTGAACACAACAATCTCAACCATGCACAATTAATGTATTGACTGTGTATGAATGCAACGGTATTAAAAGGTCCCTTTGGTGTATCATCTCTTGCAAAATCTGCCTATATATTTAATATTCCCTCATTATTTTGGAATGTATAATTCATGGTCATTCGGCAGATGTGGAGAGCAGGGTGCATCTCTTGACATTATTCTTGCAGTTTTTACATGGCTCCCTCATTACGGCACCACGTTTTTACTGTGGGAACCTATCCAACAGCCCTCGCTCACCTGGCACGCTAATAATAACCCTGAACAATCCTCGTTATTAGTGAAACAAGTCATCATTACCTCACCAAACTCTTTCCCTTAACGGCACACGTCAAATTTTGTGACCATAGGAGAACGATGGCTCCTTGATATGGTGGTGCAACTGATCCTGTCTTGGTGACAGACGTGATGCTTATAGATAACCAGTATACATTTGACTTGCACTTCATGTGCTGGAGCTGTCGTTTTTAGAAGTATTTAAAGACGGCAAAAGACAACCCGTCTTGTCAAAGTGTGACAACGCATATACTTGAGAAGTGACTTGGACTCATCAGGAAATGTGCTTGCTAGCACCCTGCCTCTTCAGATTGGTCATGTACCATTTCCATCTTCCTTCTTGACTTCATGTGACTCGACTGCACAGAAAGAAGGTGAATAGCAATAGACGATACAGCCTGTGTTTGTAGGCATGTATTCACAATGCTTCCTTACATAGAGACTCAAGTGTCGAATGTTGCCGATAAGATTGAATGTTACTGATTAGGGAATATTTATGCAGCTGTGGAGTCAAGTGAAACAGACCATGAGACAGAGAAGTATAGCTTTATGGAGTTTTATTTGACGGCTTTACTCAGTGTGTATGCTTTTTTACATTTACCTTGGAAGTCGGAGTTGGGAATGACGTCACATCTGAGTCAGTAATGTTTCAGTACAAGTCAGAAAGCTGTTTAGCAATACTAGTTCTAGCCAGGTTCATTGTTAACAATACCAGTTGATAATAATGCATTGTGTGGTATTTTGTGCATACAAACATTGTAGCAACATGTCTACTGCTAGAGGTTAGACAGTACTGCGTATTCAAGCGAATTAATGAGACAAATAAGACATAAGTGCTAATAAACAGTACATATCTATAGTTTTCACTTCTGTTGATACAGGGTCCAGCCATTTTGAATTCTGAGGTCAGAGTTGTAGAGGTTCCTTCGACTTTCTGAGTCAGAATTCCAGCTTCAGGGGGCATTCCACTTGAAATATTTGACTAGGAACTTGGAAATTCTGACTTTGCAGTTCAAATGGAACACACCATTACATTCTACTTTATCCGTCAGCATCACCTCACAATAGCTACTGAACTGGTCCTATTGGCTATTTCATCTTCAGGGATGGAAACAGTCATCTGAAAGCCAATGGAAACCACTTTGCTATCTCGATCTTTATCACCACTCTAGTGTTCAAATATCCATATGATATATTTCTGGGATGAAAATGAACCCAATAGCTTTCAGTAGGTGGGAATTAATAAAAATTCATATTCTGTTAGTTTAATCCCAGAGCTGATGCCATCCATTGACCAGACTAAAAATGCAAACCTATAAGAATCAACATTTGGTACATGTCAAAAAAAGTAAATGCATAATTTCCATCAGATATTCAACAAAGTTAGCCTTTCAGGCAATCCAAGGTCTCCTTTTCATATACCACCCCTTGAACAGGATTCAATTCTAATTCTTTTTTGCCTTAATTTACTCTGAGTGCATCTCCCTGTCTCTGCTCTGCTGCAGTAGTATGACCTAGGAAGGCTATTCACACTGCCTGCCCTTTCCTGGCCACATTTCCTTAACTTCCTTACTTGTGCAAATAAGAGCTTGTTTTGCCGCAAGAAATGCTTTATTAATTCATTTCTTTTATGCATCAGTCCTGTTACAGTTGTATTGAGTGTCCACTTGTGTTAAAGACCAACCTTTTAATAAAGAGAAAAAAAATATATATATATTTTGGAAACATCAAATCACCAAGAAATAACAGTTAATTCATTGCTAAATTTGATATGTTACACAGTTTTGTCCTCAAACAGTTTATATAGTCAAATCCATCACATTAATCATCATCACATGTCATTCAGCAACAGCAATTTAAGGCACACCTGGGGGGGGGGACATTAGCTGGTCCTTTTGTAGTTTTTTATTTGGTATGTGTCACGGCAAGACATTGCGCAGGCAGGAAAAAAGGTGGATGATCCACTTGCAGCTCCAAGACAAAAGGGGTTCTTAATGACAATCAGAACACCAAGGGGAAACCACAAAATAAAAGGGACCACAAGGGGTCAGAACTAAGCATGAGAAAAAAACTTAAAAGAAAACCAATAAGCTAACATACAAAGAAAAACAGGCAGAACCAGAACCAGAACACAGCATTAGCACAACCACATACACAATGACTCTGTAAGGAATAGAACGCAGGCAGGAGCTTAAATACACAGGATGACCAGGGCAAACAATGAACGGGTGCAAAGCATAGTCAAATTAACAAATCAAAAAGGACTAGGGACAACAAGGAACAGGTTGGACAGATTACAATAAAACAAGCATGAAATAAAGGAACCTTAACATACACAAAAATAGAAACTAGGAGGCATAACACATAGGGCTGATTACACTAGATAAAACCAAAAATCACCAGGAAACAAGCAAGGCAAACTAAACAGGGAAGCAAAATAAACAAACACTAGGATCAACAAAAACACAATAATTAAACAAAACAAACCTACAACCTATGACTAGAGAGTTCTCAGTCTCTAAGCAACACACTCAACCCACTGAACTATGTGGTGGTCCGAAGAACAGGGAAAACACTACGGACTAGTATAAACACTGAGGAGGGAACAGGATGGCCAGCAACACCTACTGGCCAAACATGGAAGAGACATGAAGGGCAGGGACAGATAGGTGGTGACCATGACAGTATGGTGAAGAATTTCACTAGAAGCAAGCTCTGACGGTTTGAAGGGTCTCGCTGAAAATGTTATTTTTCAACATGTCTCAGTATGTCTGTGTGTTTGTTTGTAATTATCACATTGTTGGCACCCAATTTCCCCGCAATGTGATAAAGAACTATTTTTAAAAAAACAAAACTTTTTGCCTTGTGGAGACATTGGTTTGGTCCCTACAAGGATAATCTCAACTTAATGAAAATCTGTGAATGCAATCAAAAAATTTAAAAAAGTCTTGTATATTGTTTATTTACTTGCAGTGAAGATTAGGGCTGGGAAAGGGATAACATACTTGTGTTGGGTGAGCTTTTTTTCACTCCTTTTGAAGAGGACCTTTATTTTTGTTTTTCGCCAAAGGTTTGTAATGTGCTGTTTGTCCTTCCAAAAGGGAAACATAACTTTTCCCCATTGTTCAATCTCGGTGTCACATGGCTCTGTGCACTGTCCTGACAAGGACGTCCTCACAGCCAGTAGTGCTGACAATTTATCTACATCCCAGGGTTTCGTTAGCTCTTCGCATTGAGTGGTGAGTGCCAGAGTTGACTTATGGTCGATTTATGGACTATAAGTAGAAAGAAAACTGTCTTAAACTCATACACGAAAATTCCCCTCATTGAGTTTTTTTTTAATGACATGTCGAATTTTGGAATTAGTTTAAACTAAAGTTTAAATGAAAGCTAAAGATTTCTTGTAACGTTTTGTCTCAGTCAGTATGTTATTTCTAAAGCTTGTTATTATGAAAACAGGATGTTAAAAACAAAGAGACAGACAAAGGTGCGGCAGTCCTAAAAGCTAGGCTTTCCAGTGCTGCCATGTTGTCCTTTAGCCAGGTGTGTGATGCAAGCAGTGGAAAGTTTGCTGGGACTGTTCTTTCTCTACTGCAGCAAGAGTATAAACTATAGCCATGGGTTCACGGGGAATTTTGTTTTCAGCACAAATAGAATACGTTTGCTTTATTTGCTCACTATTTATGGATTAAAAAAAACCAAAACGATATCTGCTAGCACATCTTCTCTTTTAAACATTAAACAGAAGAGCCGTGTCTATCCTCTGGACCTGGCTCCAATGATATTCTCATTCCATCTTGTTGGGGAATGACCCCAGCCATGTTTTCTGTGTGGCTGCCTCTTCCAAGGCTACCCCCAAACCAGCTGAAGGGCAAAATATTGATTACTTTTGCATTTTTTGACAGATATTGTCTCTCTCAGGAGTTTTAAAGGTTGGAAACATACTCCTGTTTCACTTCACCCTGTAACTCAACAATTTATGTTGTCTGTGGCATGGTGGGTTTCCATGTTCCGCAGCCATTGGTTTTCAGACAGATGTGACATCATGCTTGAAGAATTTATATTTACCTTTTTGCTACATGTAACTTTTCAGGTCCTTCTCATTCAGTTGCATAGGAGGGGAGGTGAGATAAAGTCAGAATCAAAAGGTGCTAAGAGAGTTATTGGCCCAGTTGAACAACATTTCTTTACTCTCTGACAGCTGGAGATTTTTATCGAACGGCTGTTGCTTCATATCGATCTGTCCAATGGACTGGACATTGCGTAGTTAGAGGCTCAAGTAGGCTTAGTGAATCTTATGGGTATTTCGGAAAGTAAATTGGTAGGCCAGGGGTCGGGTGGCATATTGGGCTTGTTATGTCTTAGGCCTTAAGCATGAAGAAATTGTTTGTATACTGTGTGTCCTTGTTCCACGGCCAGCCTGCACGTAGGCAGTCTCACGGGCCTTGAGCCCTTGGAGACACGGCCAGCACGAGGCGGGGAGGAAGCCCCTCACAGAAAGGGATTCGATACCATCTTGACTGGCTGAGCTCAAGGTCCAGAATGTTGTAGTGTCAGAACGCAGCTGCAATATGTTATATGC
>JAAGVU020000103.1:7396939-7448017 GCA_011763525.2 Mormyrus iriodes
CAAAGCATGGTTTTGAAATGGTCGGTCTCTCCTTGTAAAGATGGCAAAACGAAACGTTAGTCTGTCAGCATTTTTTGTGTGTGTGTGTGTGTGTGTGTGTGTGTGTGTGTATGTACATATATATATATATATATATATATATATACACATATATACATTGTTATGATACATTTCATCAGCAGCCTGACCTTTAAACAGTGCTCAGATATTTCACGTCAGATGTGTTTTTTATTCCCAAGTACAGAAACCTCCTGCAGATAAAACGAATGCAAATAGAGTACCTGCTCCATTCTTTGTTTCAGTTTTAAAGCTTATTACATAAAAGTAATTCACATACTTTATCTCATTCCTCTTCCTAGAGAAATGCATGCAAAGCAGGGTTTTTTTTTATATGTATGGGTACAATATGCAATTCCTCATGTTATTTAAACAGTGAGTGTGCTTGTGTGTGTGTGTGTGTTTGTAGTTATGTGTGTGTGCGCCTGTTTACTGCTCCAAGGAATGAGGCTATTCTGTCAGCAATTTCTGCACGTTCACTCAGACCAAGTTAATATTTAACGCCTGCCTCGATGAAGGGAGTCTCCCTCGGAGAGACAGCAGTAGCCAGCAAATCCCAGTCATGCAAAATCAGAGAAAGCAAGTGAATGGATCCTTATTGAACTGTCAGCAGCTCTGTTCCTCTGTTCCCCAGATGAAAAAAAGGTGAGCATGCAGGTGAAAACGCAAGTAAAAGTACAGTGTCATACTATCAGTTGCACCCTCACACTGTTATGTCCAAATCTATCCATTTAATTGACATAATGTTTCCATTTATGTATTTCTCATTACAGTGATGATGTTGCAGGCCATCTTACTCAAGACCGAGTGCATTGGGTACTAGGGTCTGAGTCTGAGACGAGACCAAGTCCATTACTGGAGCTGGGTAGCGGAGTCCTAGCATGAGTCTTAGTCTATTACTGGAGCTGGGTAGTCGAGTCTGAGTCTGAGTCTGAGTCCAGAAAAACACAAGTTCAATTCTAGACTTTGATTTTAAAAACTATAGTTTGAAAACTGAACAAATACCACAATTATTTACAATATTCAAAATAAATTATAAATATTTTAGAAAAACTTTGAAATAATGTTTTTCAACTAAGGAATAATGATTTATCAAATACAAAGGTAACAGAAACATGCTCCAGTGCATCCTGTAGTAATTATTAGTTTCATTGTAACATGACTGTACCTTGACAAACACATTTATAATTGCTTCTGAAACTGAAAGATACGCATAAAACAATAAAAAAGTTCCTTTTTATTAAACATGCATACAATGCGGTGTCCAGGTTGATTCAAATCTATGTTTCAATGCTCATATAAGAAGTATTACTAGAACTGCATACTACCATCTACGGTGATTTGCCAAGCTTCGGATGATGCTCTCCTTCCATGATACAGAATAACTAAGACATGCCTTTATAACTTCCAGGATGGACTAGTGTAATTCCCTCATTTCTGACTGTCCATCTGGATGCTCCCTTCACTGGCTTCCGGTTAAGTCTCGGATTGACTGCAAAATACTGTTATTAACATATAAAGCATTGAATATCCCTGCACCAGAATACCTTAGAGATCTACTAGTCTCATACAATCCTCCTTGCCTGCTTCGATCTCAAGGAGCAGGATGTCTATCAATGCAGAGCTGGGTGGGGATCGATGCCATAGGCTGTTGATGAACTGAACTGTCAGTGCTGTCACTCTAGCTTCACACTTCCTTGTGGAATTGGAACACTGTCATTCAGGGACTCCCCATGCCTGCATTCCCACTTGCCTCTCCCTCCTACTTATGCTGCCATAGCCAGACCAGCCGGAGATTGCATATTGCACTCACCTAACTGTTTTCACTGCCTCTAGTCTCCCCTGCTCTGGTTAATGCACTTTTTATTCCTCCCACTGTGCTGCCTGGAGACCCCCCAAAAAAAAATCCAGATATTTGGCCTACCCTGCTGCCGACTTGAATCTAGGGAGTTTTTCCTTGCCACTGTCTACTATGTTGTGAAAATGCACTATACAAATAAAATTGAATTGAACTGAATGTAGCTAAAGATAAAGTGCACACACAACAATGTAACACTGTGTATGATGTCTATTATGACGGGGACTCTCCATACTACAACAATGACATACTGTTTTTCATAAATGCACGTACTGTGAGAATGTTATGCCTTATACGTACACACTGGGGTGTCATGGGGATGCGACACATCATTTTTACAACTACCTAGCTAGTAGCTGCCATCAGCAGAAATAGCATCACTGATTTTAAAATATGCCCTAATAATTTCATTTAACATGTAGATAATGTATAGCTACCTAATGTTTAGTATGTTTAGTGAGGTGGTGTGTGACTCCTGTGACTGAAAAATTGCTGGTTTGATTCCACTTCCAACACATATCAATCATGCCACAATTACACTCTTAAAGGGGAGACGGGGGACAATTGAAAATACTGTCAAAATACAGTATACTGCAGGATAATGTCTGGATGGTATAACACTATGAAAAATTAGATACCACCCAATCCTAAACTGACCCCCTTCATTAGATGTCCCCAGTGTCCCCGAAAACCGTTACACATAACTACTCCAGGGGTACTGAACACTGACACTCACTGGAGACAAAGCTCTGCTATGTAAAAATGAGAATTTTGTAGTTTAATAAAGTACAATAATAGTGATTAATTTAAGACATTGGCTAGCTAGCTGGATTAGATTACTACGCAATACAAAGTCTGGCTGGACACTTGATGAGTCATTTCCTCTCAGCAAACTGAGTTTGCTACCTGTCTTTATGTTTTCTGAATGTCTTTTCTGAATGTCGACCTCATTTATCGATGATTTTCTGTATTTGCATTCCAGAATGTGCTACTTTTTACTGGATGTCTTACACGGAAACTCCTTATGGTTTTAGTATGTGAAATTGATAATTGCTGATTTGGCGGACAGGATGAAGACGTGAGTTGACAGAGTGTGTTTGTGCACAATGTTGAAAAACACTGAAGCTAATATAAGAACCGACATGGGGGACAGACATAAGCTGTGGACTATGATGGACTCTGGAAGATTTTTCATGCCATGGGCGTTCAAGTCCGAATCAAGTCCAATTAAAAATTCCCCGTATTGAGTGACAAAACCGAGTCTTCTCATATGTGGACTCAAGATCAGATTCAAGTTCCACAGCACAGGCACTGATCCATCTTAGGACTACATTACAGCAGGATTACAGCAATTCAGAGACCAATGAAAAACAATCACGGTGTGTGATGGGTCAGCATCCCTTTACCATGTACCTAGTGTTGCCTGGGATAGGCTTCCCCTCAACTCTGTCCAGGGTTCAAGTCAATGGAATATTATTATTATCCATCCATCCATCCATCCATTTTCTGTAGCCACTTATCCCATGTGGGGTTGCGGGGGGTCCGGAGCCTATCCCGGAAGCTGCGGGCACAAGGCAGGGAACAACCCAGGATGGGGCGACAACCCATTGCAGGGCACATTCACACACCATTTACTCACACATGAAATAATAATTATTATTATTATTATTATTATTATTATTATTATTATTATCCTCGGATGGGACCGGAGCTGAATAAATTTTGAGACAGATCACCCCAAAACTGGAAAAGCGCCACATGCTTATTGCAAACCAAAGGGCAATGTTAACACTTGAAATTGATAGAGTGATAACTGAAAAAGTATTTGAGACAAAATACAGCAAAACTGAAGCAATGGCTTTTGGTGACAACAAAGATAAGGGTGACTTAGATACGCTTGACCTTGATGGACAGGATAACTCTATTTAATATTATCATTCAATTTACTCTATTAGATCTTAGATCTTATTACCACTTCGCAAAAACATTATATCGATGCAAATCTACACTGTCAGTAAAAGGTGTACCAATTTGTACCTTTGCTTGTCACTGGCACTGTACTGTAATTAGACTAAAAGGTACATTTACCTACAGCTAGGGTCCAAAGGTAGACCCTTGAAGGTACAGCCCCAATGACAAGCAAAGGTACAAATTGTTACTGTTTTATTCTGACAATTTGCACCTGAAAATCTATTCCTGTATGACCTGAGACAAATTGCACCAAAATTCAAACAGTAGTCAGAGGTGGCAGCAGAAAAGGGAGGCTCACACACACCATCTTGTGAACACAGCGATCTGAAATCTCTTTCAGACTTCCCAAGAACATTGTACAGGTTAGTAATTCTAAAACTGTGGTGCACAAGATAATTTTCTGAATATTCTAAAATAACATTTTTTTTGTTTTTTTGTTTTTTTGCCAGCCCCACGCTTGGAGGAGTAGTGATTAGATAGGGGAGGGGGTAACAGGGCCGTCCAGGGAATACATCGTTGTCATTTTTTATCAGCTTATTTCCCATTTATATGCACGCTCATCTCAACTAGTCTAGCATTATAATAAATATATGTTTATTTTCAAAGTACATAATATGGTACATTATACAGATTTTATGTACACCCCACTGTGCCTCTAGGGCAGTTTTTTTGCCAGCTAACTGGAGCTTGTGTGTGTACAGTCAAAAACAATCTAGGTACCAGTTACATTTGATATCAGAAGAAAGTCAAAATGAGGTCTGTATGTGTTTGTATGACATTAAGAGGTACAGAAAAAAACAGGTAATCACCTAATTGGTGAGAAAAGACTGTACAAACTGACATGTCATTTGAGAGTACAATAAATGAATAGGTATAGTATCAGAGTAATGTGTCATGACATTAACTGAGAGCATTCAGTTAAAAACACATTTATTAGCTTTCACATTTCCAGTTGATCCATCCAGTACTTCTAGAAACTGTAGAAGTTGGGGCATGTGGGAGGAGTAGGGATTAGATTGGGGGAGGGGGTGAAGGGGCTGTCCAGGGAATACATCGTTGTCTTTCCAATCATTATTATTATTATTATTATTATTATTATTATTATTATTATTATGCACTGCTACTATTAAATGTTGAGTACAAACAGGAACACGTTCAGTGGGGGTGTCTGTACTTTCTCAGACTCCACACTGAGCTGCTGATAACGTTCAGGACAAAATGAAGATTAGTGGGCATTAATTACCTTCCAGTGAGCCAAAGTCACACTGTGAAAAATCCCAGCTGTGTGTGAGGTTTTACAGTTTAACTCCTGCCAGTTAAGATGAAATGCAGCATTGCTCTGTGTACAGGCGGCTGGGTGCTGGCATTGTTTTCTGTTTTTATCAATTTTCATCGGATTACCCTGTTTCTGTTTTATGCGTTCTCTGCAATTAAGCACACTTGCATTTAGGTAAATGGAAGCAGAGAAATCAATTATCTGCCACTCTGAAGCTAAATCATTACCATGTAAATAAGCGTGCATACGTGCACTGTTATATTAAACATGTAAAAAAAAAATCCATTATAGAGCATTGTGGAGGTCTAATTAAGCAGTTATTGTGTCAGAGGTAACGTGACCTTTTTCTGTATTTCCTGTTGTTCTAGTATTGCTTAGTCATACATCCACATTCGCTCCATCTGTTCATAGTAAGTCATGCAGGACTCTTACTCGATTACCTTTGGTTCCGATTCCGATTCATGTTTATTCCGTCCTAAAACACACTGCAAAGGAGGCTGTAGCTTTGGTGCCTGACAGGTATTACACATTACAGGACTCTATCATTGCAATGTATTAGCATCACCATAAGAGCTCTCTACTCAGAATCAATCATGCTGAACACACCAGCGTGAAGTTAAGCTGTGTTATAAGAGCCCCTGGATCATCTTGACTAAAATAAAATTGTATGCCCTGTACCTCCCAAGCAACCTGTGAGACTCTCAGAATATCTATTTTGGACACAGGTTACCCCCCACCCCCATTTGCGCCCTATTGATCATAGAGCTGGGACCACCCAAATTGTTATTCCTTAGCATCTTTATCTGTTAATCACCGTGTTGCTAATATAAGTTTAGCAAATAGTTGCAGGAGAGAACAACAAAGCCAGGACTACGGATTATTTTACTCCACCCACTCAATTTACACACCACATCTACATAAGGACTTTGCACCTCTGTAACACCTGATGGCAATAATACTGACCTGACAAATATCTGGATGGGTGCATATGAGGTGTACTGGCAGGCCACAGAGGTTACCCATACAAATTAACCACTGATGGCGTGATTGAGCAGTTAACCTCGGGCCATCTTTGTTTTTCTGATCCCTTGAAGTACAAGGGAGCCTAAGGATGCGTTAATTGCCTGAACTAAAGCCTGCTCCTGGAAAAAAATGCCCTTTTTATCTGCACACTTTCTTCACAGGTACTGCCGAAGGGATAGAAGACTGGTGGTTTGTGGTGTTCTGTCTTTAAATAATGGCAGGCTGTTTACACGGCGCTCAATCATAGTTAGCCTAAAACGGTTTGCCCCAGAGCCACAAGTGGCTGTCTTCAGGTACACAGCACAGCCATGACCCATTCTGCAGCTGGGCACTTTATAATTAACACCAACGGGAAGTCAATGCTCACACGTATGAATTCTGTGTCGGGTGAGGGAGATGAAGAGGATTTCTCTTTCCAAGGAGTGTGTGAAACTTTCCTGAAATACAAATATTTACTGCCATCTGATATCTGTCTTATCCCACTGGGCAGTCCCTAGACGGGTCAGCATTTGGCAGTAACATTTCATCCAGGGTCATCTCTTTTCCTGGCAAGGCTATTCTCATTATGGAAGACACAGGAGGCAGGAGCCCTCAATACACATTCAGTGCCCTACATCAGTGTTTTTCAATCTCGTCCTTGGGGACCCTGAGATGGTCCATGTTTTTGCTCCATCCCAGCTTGCCGGAAACTGGGAGGGAGCAAAAATGTGGACTGTTTGGCAGCAAGCAGGGAGGGAGCAAAAACGTAGATCATTTCGGGGTCCCTGAGGACCGGGTTCAGAAACACTGCCCTACATATTTCCTTTCATATTCAGAGCCTCCCTCAGATGTCAGGATACACAATCTGCCCATGACTGCGTGACCCTGAGCTGTTCTCTTCATGGAATCCACTTCTTTTTCCCAACCCCATGATAATAAGGTGACTAATGGTGCTGATATTTGTTTTTTTTTTCAGTTGACGACGACTAGTCTAGGTTGCCTCAATGCATTTTAAGAATTTTATATGTATCTTAGTTTTTCTTGCATTATATTGCATGAATTTTTTTATTCTAAATTTATTGTCTCATTTTACTTCAATGTCTATAGCATTTCTTAGTTAAAAAAAAAAATCACTTTTATAAGCCATGAAAATGAGGAAGTGCAAAGAATTTGTGATATGTAAAAATTAAATGTTCAATGTTTATGATTGCTATGTTTGAGCAGAGAAAACAGGTGACAGAAATGTCTTCTGATTCCATGTCACATCAATGATGTGTAGCTCCAGAAAAAAGCATCCATCCATCTTCTCTAACCGCTTGTCCTATTCAGGGTACCAGGGGGTCCAGAACAACCCAGGATGGGGCACCAGCCCATAGCACCGTACATTCACACACCATTCACTTACACATGCACACCTATAGGCAATTTGGTAATGCCAATTAACCTCAGCATGTTTTTGGACTGTGTGTTTTTGGGGGGCAGAGTACATGGAAGAAACCCCATAACAGAACATGCAAACTCCACATACACGGAACCTGGGCGGAAACTCAGTCCCTGGTCCTAGAGGTGTGAGGCAAAAGTGCCAACCAATGCACCATTATGGTTGCCTCGCTAGCTTTTATCAATATGAAATGGATCCGTAGCTGGCATGCTTACCAGACCATACCAGCCTGGTCCTGTACTCTGCCTGGAAGAGACTCTTAGCCCCCCCCCCCCCCCACAATGCTGACCAGGAAAAGCGTCTGGAAGGTATATGGATGGAAAGTTATTCGATGAAAGGTTTTTTTTTTGCAGGGAACTGTCAGAAATTTTGCCATTGCTTAATTTAGATTGCTTTTGTTTTTAACCCGGTTAGCATTTTTGTTTGTGCAAAACATGTCACCTTAAATTAATCTAACCGGAGTATCATTATTTCCCCCCCTCGAAACAGAGTGAAATGCCGCCCACATGAATGTGTCATTCAGGAAGCTGCGGCGATCTGGACCAGGGGGCTTGGTGAAAAATCACATGTGATCATCCAGTCCAAATTCCACTTCCTCCCATGGGAAGTGCTGGATCTCAGGACAGGGGTCATCCATGCAAGCGCAGCAGCCCGTCTCTTCCAGAGCCAGGCCACAGCACAGCACTCAACTTGCCTTAGCTGTATTATATTTTTAAATGCACAGAGAGCCAACAATGTAGGTTGTTTTGTTATGAATTATAGATCTGTTGTTGGCAGTTTTCGGCGGAGATGAACTGCGCATGCAAAGGCCAGATAAGGCCATATTCATACCTTTTGCTGCCAGAGTGCAGCTCTTGAAGCCATTTCCTAAATTAAATGGAAATTGAGTTCTGGAGAGCTAGCTACAACCAAATGGCATTATTCTTTTTCTTTACAATGCATAGATTATGAAGCAATTACAAGCACAAGCCACAGAAGTTCATAGAGTCAGTGATCAGTTTATTTTTGCTTCATTGCTTTAGTTTGCATAGCATAAATTATAGAGACACATTCTTTACAAATAAAATAAAAATAAACAGTTATGGCTGTGTAACTGATGCCTTGAAATGTGTTAAATATTCAGAATACATGTCTTTGCTCCCACTACATATGGTCTTGTTGCATCCTCTTTTCCTGAGAATTTCTTGGAAAGGCAAATAGGACAGTAACTCAATTCATCCATCTTCTAATTGCTTTTCCTGGTCAGGGTTGCTGGGGGCCCTGGGGCCTATCCTAGGGCGCATAGGGCACAAGGCTGGAGTACACCCTGCATAGGATGCCAGTCCATTCCTGAGCAAACTTACTAACACAGTATGGGCAATTTAGAGGCACCAATTGCTCTACCTGTATCTGTTTAGGTTGTTGGAGGAATCTCACATGACAGGGGAAGAATGTGCAATTTCCACAGACACATAGATCGTTGGTCGGATTCGGAACCCCCTCCCCTGGTGGTCCGATGTCACCATACCATCCACAGCTTTAAAATGAGGACAACAAAATCATAGATATTCAAATACCCAATGATGATTATAAAGTAGCTTTTCAGAGCAGCTACCTTAACATGCCAAAGTACTGTTTACAGTTTAAGCTCCATTCACGTGTTTGGCACCATTTAACACTAAAGTCAAAAGCTGACCTACTCACTTCCTGATGATCTGAACCAAAAGGTAAAATTCTAAAAGTATGCCCCCCACCCTGCCATAATGAGAATTTAGCTAATTAGCTAGTTAAATACAACATTTTACTTTGATTTTGGTATTTTTACAGTTACATTATTAATATTCATAAAATCAGACAACAAAAATGCAGAGCTCTTGCTGACATGCAGACAGACACCCTCATCCACAGTAATGTAAGGATCATGTAAAATGCACTGCAGCATTTTCAAGTGATAGTGAAACAGCAGACAGTTTCCTCCCAGAGTCCAAATATTTGCAATGAAATTATGTGTGAGGCACTGAAATCCATCCAGGATGCCTTGTGTCCTTGTGTCCTGTGCTTCTTGGAACAGGTTCCCTATTCTGGATATAAGTGGATATTGTGTGTGGGGGGGGGGCATATAACATGTAATATTGTTATTGTAATCAGAATTTGGAAAGAGCTGATGAGTACATTTTGCCAACAGTGACAACACTGAGTTTTCATACACAGAATGTCTATTAATGTTGGATGCCTCTCATAGGATAAGCCACCACAAATGCCTGCATTTATAATTATTGAGTAATTACAGCAAACATGTACATGCAGTAACAGAGACAAATGGGGGAATTGCAGTATATTTCATGGATGCAAGCACAGAATGATTATTGTCTGTTTGGCAAATGCCAACAGAAGAATAGAACCTAGTTAAAGCAACTAGTTTTTCTTTCAATTACCAAACTTTTACGAGACAAAATAGTTGGCTGAGCCTGGCTAGTTTAATGTATGGTCTTCCTAAAAAAAAAATCACGTTAATAAAACATTGTCATTGGTGTTTCTGTACCCATAATTTATGAGTAGTTAATGCCAGTAATGTAAGTAGCATTTTCCGCCAGATGAAGGGAGTCATCCTGGGGCTTTAGCTGTAAAATATGCACATGAGTTGAGGCAGTTGTTGCTTCCAGAGGTCATTAAACTGCAGTTGATGTCGAATGTTTTATCCTGCTTTTTCCTTCTCAGTTTATTTAGAAGTGTGATTCATCAGCCCGTACTCTGTGCCTCCCATACAAGCTTGCTGCTGCCCTGTATTTGCTGGCAGAAGATCTAATGGAGAGTGGAGTACCCCAGAGCGCTGTTCCTGGACCTTTTTGTTGTTGTTGTTAATTAATTACCTCCCCAAAGCTTACAATGTGCCCTTTTATATGCTCGATGCTACTGGTTCAATTTTTATTTAATGTTGCCGCTTCCCTGCCTAGAATTATGGTGGATCTACATTTCAGGTTCATGTTGGCTTGTTTGGGTTTTTTTTAACTGTAACAAATTATAGACTATCCCTGATTTACGACTCGGTTCCGTTCCGACAGGGATGTCATTTGTCGAAATGGACGTATGTCGGAATAGAATAATTGGACTGACGTTTAGGTTTATGGTACAGTACTTTGCTGTAACATCAATAATAGCGCACACCAGGTAGCATAGCGCTGCCGCGAGTATGGCCTCCCGAAATGTATTTTTACAAACATTACTTCACATTTATAAAATAAAATAAAAAAAACACTGCTCCTACATGCGAGTCGTCGCAAGCTGCAAAGGTTGTAAGTCAGGAACAGTCCGTACCATAAATGACAGGAAGTGAAATTGCTGGAATAAGACACTTTTAGTAAGAGGGCTTACTATTTTCCTTCGCATGGTTTGCTTCAAAGGCTTCTAGTTGATAAAGATACATGTAACACTATCAATTAATCTTTAATCATCGTCTTCCTGTATCATAATACGGCGTTTTTATTACCCACATTTATTGCAGCAGTTACTGCAGTTCATAAAAAGCAATGGTAATTGAGATTGTGCTGAAATGAAGTACTTTTCCAGCAGTGTCCATAGTGGCTACTTTGGTTGTTGAACTCAGCCGTAAACTTTATGGAATGTCCCAGACCATCTGGTCTTGGATGCAGCAGCACACAAACAGGCTGTATAGGTGTCAAGGCTATGCTTGTTCTTTCTCGCCTATTTCCCAGTTGGTAACTAGACATACAGCTTCTTCCCTGACTGATATGGGCATGTCCAGAGGTCTGCCTCACGCAATTAATCACTGCAGTCAGAGAAAACAGCCCAGATTAACCATCTGAGTTGATGGAATGACAAACTCGTCCAGGTTGAGGGTGAAATGCCTGGACAGCAGCCGCTATCTGCTGTAAGACCTGTGGGGCTGCATTGACAAGCCCTGCAAATAGAGGGGAAGGTTGGAGAACTCGCTCACTGTGGAACTTATCTCCTGACGACTCAGAACTCTACACCATGAAGTCACACACATCAATGTTCTCATCTCACACTTTCCTGATACCCCTCAGTAGTGTTGTTGCAAGAAAAAAGTGTCGATGAATCATTCGTTATTTTTTTGGGCAGCTTAGAGATTGACTGGAATATGTTTATAATATTATGTTAAATTATGTGTATCTTTTGAAGCAATTTTGGCTGATCCCCAGTGAAGCCCTCGTTTTATTCTCATTGGTACAACAGGACCACTCCTGTGACAACTTGGATACATTTGCTTTTGAGAAAAACACAGTTTAGATTGATTGCAGTTGGCTTTTGTCTGAAACAATTTTAATTAGAATTTTGAAATCATCCCTGCTGAAATTTTTCCTATTTATGAGAATCTTAGGATTAGATGTTAGAGGAACTTGCTGTTATAAAGTAAATGTCATCATATAAACTCTTTTGTTGGTGTAGAACAAAATCAACACATTGGTTGACTATTATGCTTGAGAATAAATGAATAGATAACAATATTCAAACCAGAGAATGTAACAAATCAAAATAACAGAAATGCTTACACATGTTTATGCTAACAAAACCCATTCCCTTTATTCAACTAAGTAATAAAGCAAAAATGTATTTATTGTACTGGTTTCATTATATCTATATTTATTTTTCCAAGGGCTGCAAATCAATAATAACTGTAAATCTGCTAACATTGTATTCCAGGTAAAGTGACTAAAGTTTAATGGTCAAAAATGTTTGTAAAAGTTAAAATTATGCATATTTGTGAGTGTATCTGCAACAGCCTATGTGGCACGCTGTTGGCTAACTATGTGTAAACACAAGACGTGATTGGTCGATAACTTCTTGGATTTAAGGTAGTGTGGGCTAAATGTAATAATTGATTTAGTACTGATAAAAACCAGCACTAAACACCTTGTCGGTTGGTTATTTAGTTAATTAATTAGTTTATTCATTTGCTGCTTGGTTGTGTTGTCGGTTAGCACTGCTGCCTCATACACACAGGGTCTGCATTTGCAATTTGTTTGTGTGTGTGGAGTTGCGTGTGTGGAGTTGCGTGTGTGGAGTTTGCGTGTGTGGAGTTGCGTGTTCCTCTGCAGGGATTATCCAGGCATATCAATGTCCTCCTGCAATCGAAAGACATGAAGTTATGTCAATTGTCAACTTTAAATTGTCTGTAGGGTGTGCGTGTTTTCTAAAGGACTGGAATTCCATTGGTGTGTTCCAACACATGTGCCCTCTGCTGATTGGTTTAGGCTACAACCTCCGCCCCCCCCCGCACAACATGCATGGAATATGGTATACAGGGGAATGTGAATGAAGAAGTCTGAATTAAGATTTATAAAGTTTTCATTTGGTGGTTTGCCTTTTGCATATGTTTGCTTAATTTAAGTGTTCACTCATAAAGTCTTTGAAGGGTGTGACATATTTTAATCACACATGTTTTGAAGGTAAATTAATCACTGGACATTAACCTCTGTATAGGAATGGTTGTTGGTTGTTGCTGTTATAATGCCTATGGTACAACTTTTCAGTTTTTTTTTACCTTAAAACATCCAGTCTATAATTCACAAATAGTACCTAATGTTTATGTAAATATTTTGGCTGTCAGTCATAATATTTTGACCTAGTTCACAGAGAAAGTTGGGATAAGCACACTGTTTTGAATGCACTCTTACATGACTGAGTACAGGGTGCACTGAAAATCTTTCGAAAAGAAATTGCAAAACATAATTTAGCAAAATATTAACCTGTTTCCTGATTTCATTGAGCTATGCTTGTGGTAGTTCTTGGTTTAATTGGATGATAGTCCAATATATAGATATCTCTCCATCAGCATCTTGGTTTAATATTTCTACAATATGCTATACCACACCTAAAATGTATTTTTGTTGTTCATTTTCAGGCAAAATAGTTGGCAAAGTACCAGTATCGGCATCAGAACAAATCCGACGGCCAAGCCCAAGATGTTCATGTGTGGGTGGGAGGGGGGGGGGGGGCAATGAGTCTAGGGTGTCAATCCAGGGAGGAGGGGTGATGGTTAAAATTGTCGACCGGGGGGGTTGAGCAGCACCACACCGCAGAAAGAGAGAGACACGTCACCTGTGTTTGCACACCTGTGCTTTTTTAGCATCTTGGGCTGATTATTTTGGGGGGGGCACAGTCAGTCTTTTGGGTTGGGCTAGGTGCCAACACTATTCCATACTGCTGAAATGGCTCTAGTTGGTACACAAGCATGCACCTGTTATGTGTTTTAAAAACAGCCCAGGTAAGAAGGGTTACTTCAGATCAAACAATGTCTTACAGTGCCGTGAAATCAGTTCCCTTGTGTGATATATTTGAAAAGTACTTGGCACTGTTTTGGAGTGCGGTAATAGCTGTCTGTGGGGCTGCCCAGGGAATTTACCTGTAAATGGTGCTTCACACAGTAGTGACCATGATAAATGTCAATCCTCTGAGGTTTGTAGACTTACAAATGGCATAATGGGTCAATCATGACATGACAGAAATGATTCTGGAATTTATTCTGTAAAAGATCAATGCACAGTATAATACTTGGCTTCTATTATAGTATTATAAATACAATATGGCATTATCATAGACACAGTAAAGAATTTCACAGGACTTTGGGTTTAGTTTTTACTGTATGCACAGCCTGAATGATAGATTATGTGTATATCAGTGTTGTTGATTAATATTTTATTGCATATACAAATTAACAGACACAGTTACATTTACGTTTTGTTGACTTTTTTAACAAAGAATAATACTGGAAAAAAAACAAAAGTGCTAAACTCACAATATGTAGAATTATTACATAAAAGTACAACAAAATGTAAGGGGAATTATATTCCCCATAAAATTTTCTTTAAGGGAAATATTATTGCGAGCATGATGACTTAATTGATTTTGCTGTATATTTAAAAAATAAGAGAGTTTTGTGTCACGTGGAAAATGCATCTGATCAGTTTTTCAGCTACTAAATGAGGTCATGGTGTTTCAGAGTAAAGCATAAGAAACTGACAATGATTGACAAGCACCACCTCCTCACTGGTCAGGCAGATTGTTCAGTTAAAATTAGGATGATGCTGGCATATTTATCTCTAGTGTCCTGGGGGCAGTAGTATTAAAAGTGATTACTTAAATCCATTTATACATTTGGATATTTTAGTTTTCCTGCCTAAAGGTTACTAAAGCATCAGACACAGTTTATGAGTGCATCTCCATGACCACTACCAGCCTGCTGCCCTTTTCAAACAGTATATCGGAAATGCAATAGTCTGAAAATGATGTCAGCATCAGGCACTAACTGAAACCTTAAAGATATGCAGCTGATGCTAAGTAATGAACACTGGGAGAAGTTCATCTCTCATACATAATGAAAAATTCAGGAAGGCTCTCGGTAATTATGTATAATTAACTATTTCCTCATAAACCTTACCTGTGGGTTGTTCATGTTTAGATGAACAGGATGAAATTGAAGAACTGAATCTTTTTAAAGGGGCCTTGAGAATATCTCTCTAAACAGAAAAATCTTTATTCTTTAATGCAGATATTCTTATGAATAGTTTTATACTGAGCAAATTTTTAGGTCAGCCCAGGTTGGGGAGCATGCACTGGAACAGCGCTTTGCTGCACCCATCACATGACGAAACACCTCGGGATTCTAACTGGCGCCCCCCCAGGTCGACATGCCTCCAGTCCCACCCTCAGGAAATTGCCCATCTATCTGCCGCAGCCAGGTGTTATGTGGGCGTCCCCTTGGCGTAGTCCGGCTGTCCAGGTCCTCAGCGGTGATATAGTTTCAGACATTATAAAAATCTTTTGTTTTTTAAATCATTTAAAAATGTAGTTTGAGATCCTATTATGTTGAATTAATATGAATTAAATATCTTAATAACAGCATCCCATCAATTCTATTGATAAACAGAGGGCTAAATTTACAAAAATTCTTACTTAAATTAAATTTGTGGTCAAGATAACCTCTCTGTTTCTCAAAAAAAACAAACAATATAGCTTATATGTGGCATTTGTTATATATACAATAACAATAAAAGGTAATGGTTATTGTTATGACTATTATTATTATTATTATTATTATTATTATTATTATTATTATGTCATTGTCTATATAAATCTCTTTTTAAATTGCAACTTTGAGGCGACGGACTTTTAAGTGGTATAAATTGGGCAGTTGTGTTGTTTCTCATCTGAAAACAGCTTTTTAATTTTTCCGTTTGCTTTTATGTTTCCATTCACCCTGCCACCCCCCTCCCCCCACCCCAACCCCCGTACATCCTAAAAAGAATCTCTGTACCCTATGTGCAAAGGAGGCAAGTGTGCAAACAAATACCCCTCGAGAGGTGAAATTTATTTAGGGAACCGGGAAAGATACACAAAAAGGGGGTCAGTTAGGAGGCGGTGGTCCCTTCAGGGCACTCATCCTCCAATAGTTGCATGCTGAGGGCATGCAAATGCAGATTACTTGCCCTTTCCTTCTCTCTCCAACCTACCTACTCAGCATGGGGTTTAAGCCCTGCTAGGGAAGATGGACCTGCACCCTGGTTGGGGTAGTTATTAGCTGCCAGCCATGTCCTATTAGCCCTGGCAAAGAAGTCACTGTTACTGTTGGCCTGCATTGAGCTTATCACTCCTTGCTAGTGCACAGCACATTCCCAGAGGACCGTTGTGTCACACACACCACATATCCCTCACTGGGGGCCCAGGTTATTGAGCAAGACGAACAAGTGCAGGTACCCACCCGGGCGGCGAGAAGTGCATGTGGGAGAGGCCATCTATATTCCCATGGGTTGTCCTGATATGGCACTGCTCTGAGGAACCAATGGGTGAATCATTCTATGGTGTCCTTGGCCCTAGCTAAAAACTGCAGGGGTGTGTGGTACATAATGAATTTGAAAGGCCACCTGAGGAGGTAATTCCTGACAAACTCATGGACAAACCACTTAATAGTCAGGGGCTCCTGTTACAGTGCAGCAAACAAGACATTCAGTGATGTATCTTCAGTATCCTCAATCCATGGTCCAACATGGTCAGGCTAGTCTTTCCAGGAGAGAGCTGAGAGGGGTGTGACTAGAGAGGAGAACTCAGGCATGAAGAAGTGAATGTTCCTGTCTAACTCAGCGAAATATTCTACCTGATTCTTGTTGACAGCTTTGATGCTCTTGGAGTGCAAGCAGTCCCTATCCAATGAGGAAACAGGCAGAGTGCCTCAGGGTGGCACAGTCCAACCTGCTCAATGGAGTCCAGGACCTCACAGAGGTGAACAAGGTGCCTTGCCCAGGTCTCAGAGTGGATGACGATATGGTCAAGTTAGCAGCCCCATATTCTGGGCAAGAGCAGGTACTCCATGGACCCCAAAAGGGACAACACTGTACTGTCATTAGCCACTGGAGCTCCTGAAGGTTGTTTTTTCTTTGGCTGAGGGGAACCTGTCAAGAACCTTTAGTGAGTCTAGGGTGGATATGTAGAGGGCTTTACCTACACACTCTTCCAGTTCATCTACGTAAGGCGTGGGGTAGCTGTTGAGTCAGTCAACCTTGTTCAGCCTGGAGATATCCAGGACGCTCAACTGGCTTAGGGATTATTATAGTGGGACTGGATGAAGGGCTTTGGTATTCCTCTTTTACGCACAGCAAATGCATTTTTCAACTTGTTTCAACAATCTTTTGTCCTTTGTCAGATGATGATCACTAGCAGCATTTCAAGGTGGTTTTGAATGAAAATGATACAGCCTGAAAGGCTGGAAAACATATCCCAGTAACTGTACACAACCTCCTACAGATCCTGACATTAGGCATGAGTTCCTCCTGCATATGAACCTTCTCTGGAGGCCCCATGCAGTGGAAGGCTTGCAGTTTACGTGGTACATCTAATCTGAGGAGCAATGACTGGCATTCCAGGCTTGGAAGTTCAAATGGCCTGTCTTTTCCACAATGGTGTAGCATGCCTGCCAGGAGCCGGGGAATTTTCAGGAGGCATTTGAGATGAGGATGAGGACCCAATTCCCAGGGTTGAGCATGCTGGTGATAAGCTTGCTTTATGTATTCCTTGATGATCTCCATGCACTTCTCTAACCTTCACTTATCCTGCATATATGCTATTGCAATGTGACATGGTAATGGTTTTTGTTCCCAGATTTCTGTCCAGTAGCCCCTGAGGTTGCAGACCAAATAGTTTTGAAAAGGGTGAACCCTGTAGAAGCTTGGGGAATTTCTCGTACCACGAAGAGCACATAGGGAAAGCCAGGGGGCCGTCCTCATCAATAACATGTCAAAGAATCAGTTTGAGCATCTGGCTGAAATGCTCAACCAGGCCATCTGTTGGTGGTACACCAACCTTCAGAGGTGGTGGACCTTGAAGAGACTCCAGACTTCTTTTATCATTTGGGACACATATACCATGACCTGGTTGGTGAAGGTGTCTTTGAGGATGCCCAAGTGGCTGAACACCTGACCACTTGCAGTACAGCCTTGATGTACATTGTAAAGTAAGGCGCCTTCACACCGCAGCAACATTTTTTCTGGAACCAGAATTTTTATCCAGAACCAGGAACGTTTGTCACGTTCAAACCACAGAATCTCGGTTTGATTGTAGTTCCCTGAAGGTAATACCTGCTCCAGAGGGTTTCATTCGAACACAAACTACTGGGGAGGTGCTTCCAGTGATGTGCAATGATTGGTTGACCACAAGCACCACCATTAACTTGGAAGTGAAGCGGGGAAAAGAAATATAACTAGCAGAGCAACTGAGCAGATGGAATTGCTTTTGTACTTCAGTTACATTTAGTCAGTGGTGGACAGGATTCTGCTAACTGCTAATTAGCAAAGCTAAGTTTTTCATTAGCAGGTTAGCATTTCCACTAACTTTGAAAACTGTTAGTGGACCAATTAGCTTCCATTAAATTTAGTTCTGCTAACTGTAACTCTGCTAACATTTTTTTGCAGGTGCAGTGAATAAAGTTTAATGGTCAAAAATGTTTGTAAGCCTTAAAATCATACATATTTGTTTCTGTCAGAAGTGAGCATGTCTGCAACAGTCTATCTGGCAAACTGTTGGCTGAATAGGTATAAACACAAGACTTGATTAGTTCATAACTTAATGTAAATGTAAGCTAAATGTAAGTGAACAAACATTAAGTCCACTGGAATACCCTGAGCTAAGAGGAGAACATGGGCCTGTATCATGAACTGGTTGTCTTGCTTAGCCAGATAACTTGTTGGATTTAAGATACCCTAGTTTAAATGGACTTTATCTTCATTCATTTACATTTAGCCCAGACTACCTAATATTCGACAAGTTATCTGGCTAAGCCAGAAATCTTGCTCCGTGATACAGACCCCTAGTAATATTTTCCGGGTTCTGATTGAGAGAGGTATAGACCAATAACGAGCTGAGATGCAGCCTTCTAGTTCTGGATAAACAGTGCCATGTTTGTAGTCCCCAAACAGCTTCACTGAGTGCAAAATGTCAGCATGGGCCAGTTGCAAAATAGGGCTTCTCAGACAAAAATGCTTATATCTCGCAAACAGGATATGAAAGAAAGAACATTTTAATGCAGAAGGACCCTACAGAATCAAACCCTACACAATTGGGTAAGTTTGTAATCACTCTAGTTCGATAGATGGGACATCAGTGTTAAGTAAGTTAAAATTTCAGCTCTCTATGTATGTTTTCAAAGGTTTCAGAGCCAGAAATGAAACCAAAGCTAAATTCATATAATAAAAGTTAATGGTTATCGTTATCTTCTGCAAATTTTTTTTTGGTTTATCGGTTTAGCGCT
Organism: Mormyrus iriodes; assembly: GCA_011763525.2. Classification (NCBI taxonomy): domain Eukaryota; kingdom Metazoa; phylum Chordata; class Actinopteri; order Osteoglossiformes; family Mormyridae; genus Mormyrus; species Mormyrus iriodes. The sequence continues at coordinate 7,416,303 of JAAGVU020000103.1, forward strand.
ATCGAAATAAACTTTGGAGTTAGTGGATTAGCAGTTGTCAAAGCTAACTTTTCGGTTAGCTGTGCCCACCACTGCATTTACTGAATGCATTTTTTGCTTGCATTTCCATATTTTTGTATTAGAAAATTCCATTGATAACCAACATAGTTTTGTCTAATGTTGCTGGTGCCAGCGGTGAAACTTGCCAGTATTTATTTGCGGAATACATTATATTGTTTTTTATGCTGTGAAACCAAAAGATCAATCTGCCAGCCAGGTTTAATGATGAAATATGAACATATTGCGGGTTGTAAGAATAAAATAAATAAAAGGCTGTGTCCCATTTTGATTGCGATCACTCCTCCAATAACGAACAACTAACAAAACAACTTGTGCATCCTCCTTTGTTTTGGAGTGGAGTGTAGTTTCGAATTATGTGTGAAGTTTAATCTAAAAACTTTTTGCGTCTCCAATGCTGATTTAGCATACAGGTCCCAGTTCTGAAGTGCAGTGTGAAAGTGACATACGAAAGTGGTCAGGAACTAGAAGGGGACTTGTAACCAGGAACCAGGTTACAGAACTTTGGTATGAAATCGCCTATAGTCAGCAATAATGAGGATATATTTGTAACCGCTCACTGAATGTGGGACTAGGGAGCTGTCTACTGGCACATGGGGCATCACTGACAGAAGTTCTTGATGTGTTGCAGGCTCCAAGGTATCCAGCCATGCGATGAGTATGTCCTAGCTCCTTGGAACCATCCACCTGGCTGTGATACCACCAACAAGTCCCCTTGTTCTCCTTACCAAATTACCACTTCCCATGAAACAGGAAATAGCTGTAGCAATAGCAATAGTTTGCCCCCTCAGTAGCCAGTTCCCATTGGCCTGCATACTGATCACCCCCTACTGGTGTGCAGCAGATTCCCAGAGGGCTGTTGCATCACACCTAATAATCCCAATCACCATGTTCTTTCATTCAGTTTTCCATCTCATATGAAGAGATTCTCACAGTAACATGTAATTTTTACACTTCTCAGTTTTTACAGCCTCTCTTTGCTGACATAGCTATTCCTGGGTAAGATTAAAGGAGCTGCATGTTAAAGTACACAGTAAGATGACTGCCAAAAAGTCTTTTTCTCGTTATTAAATAAGTCCAACCAAAGGGGATTGATCACAGAAGGACAGTGCCACACAATTAATATTCTGATTAAGATGCCTGTGAATGATAGGGACAATCCATCCTCTTGCAGGCCAGTGGTTCTGGTATCTACTTTAGGAGAACTAATGACAGCAGTGATTAATAGTGTGATGTTCTTCTTCTGGTGCAGAACGGACCGTTGCCCTATCACAGGATGACTGTATAAGCAGGAGGATCACAACAGATCAAGTGGTCAAGGCTTTCCTAACACCATTAACATTTTCTCATTGATACTGATACGCTGCCAGGGTATTCATACTTCAAGCTAAACAAGTATATGATTTATTGCAATGAGGGGCTCCATTGGGGGTCTTTCTCCTGAAAGCTTACGGAAAAATATCCAATGGAATCTATTAAATAAAACGTTTAAAAGACATCCTGTGCAACAAATGAGATGAATCTGTTCCTTCAGGATAGATCTTTTTGGGGAAGAAATAAAGCTTTACAGTTAATGGACCTAGGCAGTCAATCCGAAATTACTCTGAGAAATGGTGTTTAAATGTTATTATACTGATAAGACATTGAACTTCCTATCATGAGAAACAGAAGCAATGTCTTTGTTTTTATTATACATATAGTCTTGATTTTGCCAACCAAGTCTGATTAACTCACTAGGCAGTCCAGCAGAAAAAAGATGCAACACTGTATTAAATTTTTTTCATTAAATGCTGCATCTGACAGTTGATGTATCATGCGCTGATGGTCTGCACAGTTAAAATAAACAATATCTTATCAATAAAAGCTACACTGTATTACGAGATTATGATTTAAGGCCGGAAAATGGCTTGCATGGCATTTTTTGATAATGCTGGAGCAAAAGAAAGAAGTATTTTTACTGCACAGAAAAAAATCTGTACATGTACATTTCTGTACATAAGGGTTAATATTGTTTGTAAATGTATGTACTTTCAGCAACTCAAGATATTGTAAAGGTAATGACTGAATTAGTGCATTTATTGTTTTGTTCAAACTAACTCTGTTTACATAGCTACAAATTTACAGAAGCAACTCATGCTAGGTGCCATGTTGCCCAAAAAATGCCACTAATGAAATATACATCGCCGGTGGAAATTTGCATGCCATCCCTCAACACGTTATATAATGGACTTATAATATTAGTATGCCAGGGAAAGGGCTATGTTCAGCGGGATTCATTGAACAATTTTGTCTGCCTTTAACTTGAAAGACCAATGAGCCACCAGAAATAATCTGTTGCATGGTGTGCACAATTTTCAGCTTTTAGCCAATAGTACTTGATGTCATCCCTAAAATTAATTGTGCATTTCATTTAATAGATAGCTTATAGATAAAAACACTAACAACATACTCTGGAAAAAACGCATCTTTTCCTTAACAGTGAAATGCCCAAAAGTGTAAGAAGCAGTGCAGATTTGTTCCACACTGTATGTCAAATGAAACGTGTCCCCAAAGTTCTTGATAATATCTGCGTAAGGTTGAATTTTGCTTATGAAGCCAATATTATTAAAATACTGCAGAAACTCATATGCTCTGCAAAAATAAGGAAGCATTATAGCCCCAATGACCAGCCTGAATTTACTGTGACAGTGTTGTTTGCATTATTTGTGCTATAAAACAGTCTCTTAATTTGTGGGGGCTACCTCCAATGCCATTTTGTGGGCTTTTGTACATTACATCAAAAAAATAAGCATAACTCCAGCTGATTTGAGGTATTGTACAGGTTACATAAATCTTATTTTCCAGGAGTGTTTGTTCATGCATGACCATGAATATGAATCTCAGGCCAACATATTACTGCCATCTGGGCATTTTCACGTTGGGGCCAAAGTATGGTGAGATATACCGAGGTGTAAAGGTTGCAAATGGGGGATGATCAGTTCATCCCTGGCATTCATAAACAGAATGATATTATGGTCAGGATGCTCAACTTGTCCCTTAAAATAAAAACATTCAAAAAAGGAGTATAAGAAATGGATAGAATTAAATTTAGTATTGCATATCACTAACACTGGTTTACATTGGCAACATGAAAGAAAAACAAGGAGCAGCCCGTTCATGTTAATTAGTATTTAAATGGCATTTTGTGTAGCACTCAGTACAGGAAGCCATCTTATCTGCTTTTTATCGACACCCATTAATTAACCAAGGTACAAAGGGAAGTAGCTGCTATTCACACTCGTACTTTCCCATGATTCGAGTAATGCTTATAGTCTCTGTCTCATTAGTGAAATTGGTCCACGTCCATTTAGAATTAACAGTCGGCTACAAGCTCCTACCAAATATGCTGTGATTAAAGGTGAGCGCAGTACTGCGGTTGCCTTTCAGTGCGAGAATGTGAGCATGTCAAAACACATTCATTACATATGGGCAGTGGGAGGTGGTTCAAGGCGTGGGCTACTAACCTGGCGGTTGCTGCTTAATGCCCTAGGAGGTTCTCCGCTGTAGTATACTTCAGCAAGGTATTCAACCTAATTATCTCCAGTGAAACATCTACATCTACATCTAGAAGTTGGTTAACTCAGAAATACCACAGGGATTCTTCTTCAAAGTGTACATTTCATGTACATCACAAGTTTTCATGGACTAATTGTAATGTTATATAATTTACTTATTGAAAGCAAAAAGTTCTTTTAGCACTCTACTGCTAATAGTTCAGAAGGAAATCACTGAGATGAGCTCTTACTCTCATCTTTCGTAATAATTGTTTTCCTTTTGAAACCAGTAATATCCACGCAGCCTTTGTATTTATGTACCATACATGTCAGCATGTTAGCTTGTTGCAGTTTTGCTATGGGTTTATTTGGGCTACAGGAAATTATAACATCGTCTATGACACTGATAGCCAAAAACGTCAGGTTGAATAAAGTCCTGGGTCACTTATGCAAAAATGTTCTCACATAAAATGTTATTTGTTCATTCAGTTATATGAATTCCACCCAAATCCTGACTGATATGTTCAGTCGGCATGGTATCAGGCCACTACTGACACCTTCTATACCGATACCGTGCATGTAAAACATGTTTCAAAGGATTTTTTTGAAGCAACTTGGCCAACTCCTCAATTAAAAGGTTTACACCAGTGGCAGAGCCCCCAGTAAGCAGGCGGTTACTGTGGCAACCACTCTCTGCTGGAGGTGACATTCTTAGCAATGGGAGCCTGTCACCAAACATTATTTTTTCCCAATATGTAACTGTCATAAACAGAATACCTGACAAATATCCTACATTAAGCTCTGTAACTAAAGAAATTAAGGTCAAACAATGTTTATGTGGTTCTGACAGATTAAAGCCATCTTAAGCAGCCAATAACTCATGGCTGTCAAGTTCAAATAGGATTGTACAGAGCACACAGAAAGATGGTGTGATTGCGTTATCTCTCATCTAAGCACAATGCCTTATGCAGTGGATGGGAAAGAGTGTTTATTCTTATCCTTAAATTGGATGTAAATGCTCAAGTGCTGAAGACAGTATTGTATTTTTATGAAATAAGTGAAATACAAAGAAGCAACCAGCCACTGATTGTAGACAGTCAGACTTTTCCTGTCAGTGATTAGAGATTCACAATGAGGGTGTGATTTTATCTTTAATGCTGGAGCTTTATTATTTATAAAGGTACAGGGCGCATGCAAGTGTCCATGTGCCAGTGTTCGCATGTGTGCAGTGGAGTACACGGAGGGTGAAAAGTTCAGATGTCAATCGTATAACAGAGTAGATGCAAACAGTTCTGGACCAACACCTGTGTCAGAACAGTCAAGGCTATGAAAAGCCCACAGAGGCTGCTCCAGGCGGCCAGGCTCCTTATATGAACAGGGAAGAAGAAATTCAGCAAGGAGTCTATCTTTACTGCACAGTGGTCCCTCGCTATATCGCGCTTTGACATTCGCGGCTTCACTGTATCGTGGATTTTATGTGTAAGCATATCTAAATATATATAGCGGATTTTTCGCTGGTTCGCGGATTTCTGCGGACGATGGGTCTTTTTATTTCTAGTACATGCTTCCTCAGTTGGTTTGCCCTGTTGATTTCACCAACCGAAATCAGCTGAGAATGTAAACATTACCAGAATGCAAATGGCGCGTGACTGCAGTGTTCGTATTTTAGAAAAATTATACTAATATTAAAGGAATAATAATAATAATATAGCTAACATAACTAGGTAAGTAAAACGAGTGCATTACTGTATATTATAGTAGATATAAAATTATTTTTGCTAAAATATGTATTATTACAATGTGTTTACAACTACGTTTTACGTATTAGATAAAACTATTCAATGATATATGATACGTATATTTGTGCGTAGTATATAAACAGTGTGTTTACATACATAACTAAATACAAAACGAATCTTACCTAATATCTAAGAGAATTTAAAGGGTTTATAAGGGCTTAAAATATACAAAAATAACCATATAAACATATGGTTTTTACTTTGCGGATTTTCACCTTTCGCAGGTTGTTCTGGAACGCAACCCCCGCGATAGACGAGTAATCACTGTATACACAGTACATGCGCTTAAGGTTTTATTAATATTTAAAAATAAGGGTCTGCTCTTCTAATTTGCATTCATACATGCTATAGTCGGTAGTCGATTTTCATTATAAGCGTTCCTGTTGAGATGTTTTGAACTATGATTGTTGAAATGACAAGAGCAAAATTGAAAATAGCCTTTGGGAGCGTAAAGACTATTAATCGGTGGTTTTGTATAAACTAATTTAAAAATCCTTGCAATGTATGTTTTCCCTGTAACATCCATGATTTCAGTGCTTACAACCAAATGATAAAATCCGTCTCTGAGTCTTCATTTCATTTATAGTTCATTTATATTTTTTTCATTTATATAAATGCTATTACTGTCTATTTAACTCTGTGAGTCATGTGGGGCTCCCTTAGTGCTTACCTTTTCAGAATAGCCATTCCTGGTCAACCTTCATTTACCTGTAAAACCAATATTACAATAAGCATGATGGCTGAAAATGCATGATAAATGACATTAAATGCCTTTACCTGTAGTGGAAATATTAACATATGCGATAATCTACATTAGCCTTTCTTTAGGGACTATTAAATGCGCTGCAGATAAGAAAACAGCAGCTAACATGTTACAACAGCAATGCCAGTTGAGTTTTCTTTGTTTAGTTCACTGGTGTCCTTTTTATGGGCATCATGTATTTTCTCTCTTTCGTTTTTGGCTCTGGTGCATCTTGGTTGAATCTGGGACATAAAATATTGACTTCACATCAAAGCTGCCAAGCAACTGTAATCTCCCTGATTCATTTGCCTGTTAAAACTCCTCTCAGCTTTTGGTGGAAATGGCAGCCGGCCGAATGAAAGTGTAAAATGAGGAAGTCTCCATATATGGGGGTATTATTTTTCTGATCTGGGCTGTGTCCTTCACGGCGTCTAACACCCAAGATATTTAAGGCTTGATTATCGGTGATGCACCATATAATTATGATCATTTATTGTGCCCACTTTCTGGTTGCTGATGGTGCAGGGGACACAAGAGCCCAACCTTTAGGAAGGGGGGTCGTCACTCATACTGCTCACGTGGAAACGCCTCCATAGCAACAGGCCGTGTCTGCAGTGCCGCACACGCAACCGCATTCAACACACGGCATTATCTCGTTTGTGTTAAGCATAACTCTGGGTTTTCGCTGTTTCCGATTAAGGTGTCCGTGCCGCTCCTCAGTCCTCGCTGATGTCCTCTGTCTTTTATCTCTCCGGCTAATGCGATAGCTGACGGCATTCGACAGCCAGAGCTTTTAATAATAATAACTTGTTGTTGCTGCTGTTGTTGTTTGCATAATTTTCAGCTGTTCCAGCCAATTATGTTCCCTGTCTGGCACTCTGACACGAGTTGCCCTGCTCTGATACCATGAAAGGGGAGCGCTGACATACACGGCGCATCCGCGGCCATCCGTTTCCCAAAAAAAAGGCTCCTCGGCTTGCGTTCTTTCGCCTGGCCCTCATTACACCTGAGACATGGACTTTGTTTTTGTTTCCGTCTGGTCCAATAGTCACGTGGTTTTATTTCGTTGTGGCTGGAAAGGGTGGAGACAGAAATGGATATTCTGCGGAGAACAGCGGACGTAATGCGTTTCACATTAATGAGTTGGAGAAAGTGGCTAAAAGAAGGTCACGGTGACACGGGTGTGAGGGGTTTTAATTACAAGCTGATGGATGTCACCTTTGATGAGGGGAGTGTGGGGATGCAGTGGCTTTTAAGCTATTAAAAATGTATCTGACAACAGGCTACCCAAGGAAATCTGATGAGGCATTTCAGCTGGTTGGTCTATACAAATCATCAATAAATAGATTTAAAAAAACCTGACATTTTATATGAATGCATCTGAGGAAAAGGTGAAGGGAAATAGAATGAGGGGGAAAAAAAGGAACGAAAGATACTTATTATTTTACCGTGCAAAAGTTGGCTGGTGTAATACGGTCTAATCTGTGATGTAATGTAAAAAAGGTTATTTTAGGAACTTTTTGAAGTGACTGTTCCTAGCCAATCAGCTGCCGTCCTTGAGCATGTGAAACCTCACTATTGGATTCTCACTTCCCGATGTTCTGAAAGTCGATGTAGGACATCTCTCTATGGAGTGCCCCCTGGGGAACTCTCAACTTTCAAACTTTTTAAAAGTTGCTCTCCAATCAAATAGAGATTGCTAATACTACAGTTCTGAAATTTTCCATAGCACTTGTGGCCAGTGTATCACATTTGATGTGTAATGTGCATGCGACACTGTAATCTCGATGGTTAATTTATTACATTATATCATTTAAGTCTCACTGCAGGACTTCTGATGTTAAATTAGCGTTAGTTATTTCATTAAGTTTTCCTGTATGTGAAACGAGCTAAGCTGTTTTACTGCTGCTGCCACAAAAGGTACTATTTTTGTTATGAATTCCACTTTCTTTTTAGAAACATCATTACTTTAAAATATGTAGTTTTCTGGGGAAATAATCTTTTCATTCTTTCTCAGGAGAGCTCCAAAACATAGAGACAACAGGGCTTCCTATATGGATAATACTTGTACCAGTTTCATACTTTTCTTAAAGATACAGTTACCATAAAAATATAGCAAAACGCTGCATCGAGATTCAGTCCCCAAAATTTCCTTTTAGGCAGGTTTATTGTAATTAAATATTTAGAGGACACAATTGTCTGACAACACAGATCCACAAATATGCACAATCTAAGACAATATTGTAACCTGTTAACCTAACCTGTGCAAAGATCAGAAGAAACAGCCCCTTTTGACATTTCTCTAGCCTTAATCTGTACTATGAAAATGGGGCAAAAAGGTTAGGCTACACCAAATGATGCATTCCCAGGCATAGTCACGGCCGGGTATGTGTGGGCAGAGGCGGGTGATGGTCATGTGGGGGTGGTTGGGTTTCACACAAAATGGCAGGAGATGGAGGTGACCCAGAAAGTCACAATGGGCTCAGGTCACTATGAACTTACACGGTGATGTTCTTGTAGCTGTTGGAGGCCATTATGAGTGTGAACCATACTTGCACCGTGTGTCACATTTCAAGTTTTATTATTACATAACTAGTTCAAGGAATGAGAGCATGTAGAGATTCTACATGGACACCCTGGTGCTTTTATTTGTCCTGTGTAGATACTGATTGGTACATTTGATGAATTTTTAGTAGTGAAAATTCAAAACTGGAAATCATGTGTGGGGCCACAGATGTCCCTGGCAATTGCAAGCACCAGAGGCTGGTCCAGGAGTCTGGAGTGAATTGGTGGGAGGCTGACTGGCCAGCCGATCACCAGCAGTTTCAGAACCCAATTCGAAACTGGATCTGTCTCCTTAAAGGCAATTTTTTGACCTGTCAATGCCATGTATGATATCTGGAAAGCAATGGGACGCCCGCTCTGGCCTGGCCATGGAGATAATGGTGTTAATTAGCAGGAACATTTCAGCTGGCGGTTCCTCTCACCCACTGTAGCAGCAGCTGACTCTATCATTTCTTCTGTCTGGGGTCATTAAAGGTGTCCAACTGGATCAATCACACACACCACATGGTCCAGCTGTAGCGATTCTTTGCCATAGAATGGGATGCCGGAACCCGTGGCTTTGGTCTGCTCAAGGGTAGCGAATATGAAATACCAATGTCATTTCTCTAGAAGATCAGGAAATGGTATTACCACGCAATAATCTGCAGAAATTCTGTAGAAAAGGAGTTGGTTTTGCAAACACAGAGTAAATAATAAACTACGTACATTTAGAATAAGGTAACATATATAAACTGTTGCCAAAACATGCTAGATGATGCCTAATTTCTTATCATACCTGTATTCTCCTGACAACAGACACATGCTAATGATCATAAGCAGCATTTCATTTTAACGCGCAGCATCTCTCCAGCATCTCTGGAAAATCAGACACCTGGAGTTTCACAGCTTCTGCTCCCTACCACATAGGTGCTCACATCTGTAATTAGTCCTGATCAATTCTCCTGTAATTCCTATATATTTGCAAATAACAGATAAATCAACAGACATGCATAAATCATTTTTAAACGTGAATGGGATTCATTGCAAAATGAGTACCAGTTACTGGGAGAGGGAGGTTAGCCTCTTCAAAGACGTGCTGGAGTCTTTGCACACATGTTTTAACTGGCTGGTGCTGGTGCTGACAGGTCACCCTTCTTATTTCCCTGGTGCTGGTCTGTCTCCTGACACAAAGATGGACTATAAAACAGCTCAGCTGCATTGCAACGGACTTCAGCAAAACCTCTGAGTTTGTGACACCCTATGAAAGTGTTACGTCCTTGTTCCATATGAAACAAGAAATGTCCCTACTCTGTGGTGGCACTTATGCCCAAAGAGTGCCAGGGCTCCCCTTGACTACAATGAGACATAATTTGAAAGGGATGCACATAGTGCCTCTTTCCATCAGTACACTGAGCCATTTTTCTGACAAATTTACCTGTTGCGCTTTTTTTATAAGAGTCATCAAGAAAGGAGGATGGTTCTGAGCAGAACACTGCAGCCTCAGAAGGAATGCCGTAATTGGGGTGATCCTGTACAACCTGAATCCCAAGGGCGTAGATTTGTGTATGGATGGAAGGGTCATATCCCTACCAATATTTTAGGAGTACCATGTACGTTTGGGAGGCAGGGTTTGGGGCTGATTTGGTCCCTAAAAAAGTTGAAATCAAACCTATGCCCTTGCAAAAGACCTTTCTTTTACTTCTGGCACCAGAAGTTAAATTTATTTCGAAAGCCAGTGAGAACTGTGCCTCTATAATAGTCAGCTGAAACTGGAATCGAATTAAGTTTACCCAACCCTCACTTTTAATGTTATTTCGTGATTGCCATAATATATCCACTTGAAAATGGTATGTATTTCAATAGTGTGATTTCCTAGGGGGGGACACTAGGGGGCAGCATGTGGTTCAGTGGGCTAAGCTTCAGTGCCTGTGGTCAAAAGGTCATTAATTCAAACCCAGCCTTGGCACATCTGCGGGTCCTTGAGAAAGGCCCTTAACCCCCAGCTCCCTGGGCGCTGCTATGGGTGGCTGCCCTTCACAGCCAGCTGGCTCTCACCTACAGAGATCAAGCTGGGGGAGGAATAAAGAGAATTTCCCCACGGGAATCAGTAAAGTATCAGTTATTGTTGAGTTATTGCATATAGCCTTATCATTTTGAGTGGGCTTCTTGCCATGCACCCTGAAAGGTTTCATATATTTTTTGGTCCTTTATTAAAAAAATAATTTTGGATTATTGTTATGAATGTAATATCGAGAGGACGCAAACCTTTGTTCTCTGGGATCACTTATGGATCTGCCTGCCTCTTCATATATACAGTTATTTGATTATATACCTCTGCATGTTTGTAGACTTGTCGTCTTTCATATAACCATCTGACTGTTTCTGAACAAATTTTTGTAAGACTGTTAATGGGACTTTTTGGCGGTTAGACCTAAAGTATTAACGTTGGTGAATTATTTTTACCTTTGAGATTAGAATATTCAGTTTATGAAATGATGTAAGGAATCCATGAGCAGTTGACAGTGGAACTAGACTTGAGGTAAATGCCATATTTTCTGGGTCTGTGATGAAAACTAAGGAAGGAACAAGGTTGTTTTTTGGAGAGAATCCTGATGGCTGGTTCAAAATTAGATTGTGGGAATACCAACTGCAAGAAGAGCCTCAATTGCTATCATACATTTCTGTGTTGAAATTTCAAAAATATTTAAGCTTAAAGGTTTTCCCTTTAGGCTGTGCGGTTCAACTAACTGACAATGCAAACTATTAACATAATAATTTCTTGTTTAATTTTCTATTTGATTTCAAATAAAAAAGGAAATAATTGGACTGTGAGATGGCAGAGCAGCAGAAAGTACAGTGGGACCCGGGCTTCAAGCCAGAGTTTAACAATCGCTAAAATGGTCACATAAAAGTGCTATAGGAAGTCGGAGTGGGCCACAGCAACTTAGTCAGCAGAATATAAGCAAAAACTGTGGAGTAAAGGAAAGTACTTCAGAAATACTTTCAGTTGCATTATTTAATCAATGTACCCTAGGAAACACTATGTCAGAAGGTGTATGTGTATTGTTATTGGAACAGCTCTTTGGAGGAGAACTGTTACAAAAATCTATAAATGCTCGTGAGTCCATGGGTTCAGAGACATTAAATGAGTTTGTCATGCCTCTGCTGTGAGAAAAGTTACTGAGTGTCCAATTTCTGTGCTCCACTGCAGCAGAGCATGTTATTAAGTATCTGAGTGAAACCAATAAATAGATAAACACATTGGTAGTGATTGATGACCTATCGGTAAGGCTAATATCTTAGGGAGTGAAGGGCGGACCTGCGCTGTGAACAATGAATACTTCTGAAAGAGGCTGACCGTCACGGGGACGCAGCTCAAAGCTCACATATATCCACAGGGGAGCCACTCAGGCAAAGGGAAAAGGGAGCTTCCTGTAGAGGTAGCCCGTTCTTCTCCACTGAAAGGAACGGATCAATATGGTTCAAGTGTCCCCCCAAAGTCCAGTCCGAAAATATTACAATGAATGTTCAAGGGTCACTGAAAGCTGAACACTATGCAATATGGTTTGTCCAATTTTAACAGAATTGATGTGTTTATGTTGTTAATATATTTGTGTTGGGGTGGGCATTTGTTCCACATGGGTACAGGCTCCCTATAATTGGATGGATGGATGGATAGATGGATAGAGGGATGATGGATGGATGGGCATATAGAATTCTTAATATAGTATTTGTCACTAGTGGAAGTTAGTCCTCAGCATTCCTCATTGCCTTTCCTTGTAACCACACTGCGCATGAAGTCAGGATGATCCATGGACCGGCACTTTAGACCTATCACAACGTCTTTATTTTCAGGCCTAACTGTAGAAACACGTACAATATGAGGAGACAAAATCTGAAGGGCAAAATCCCAGATTCAGGTTTGAGTAATTGATTCATAATGAAGTATTCAAAAGCACTCATTCGAGAAATTATTAATCACGTAAGGCAAAATACGGGTCATCAGTGCTTTCAAAGTCAGCATCAACCTGTCAGGCAGTGAAAGACTAAAGTGCATACTTTTAATTTAAAACCTTTGGAGCCTTTGGTGGATACAGCTCTAATGGAATACCCTTGCCGTTTGTGATGCCCAGTAGATCTAGTTTTTGGCTACTGCCGATTGCCTGAATGGCCCTATGATCTTGGGCTAAGTTTCTGTCAAAGGCCTACCAGAACATAACCAAAAACTAGTAGCAGTGCCTCACGTTGGCTGTGTCGGATACTTCCGGATGCTGAACTACAGAGGCTTACCCCTCGCTTACCTCTCCTTAGGAGTCTAGGAGTCCCTACAGTGGATTGAAATCAAAGCAGTGTGGTGTCCACACCTTGGGGGTGAAGCATGTCTTCCAAATATTTACTACGTATATACAAATTGCCCCAGTATCCCTCTCCAGGGTGCTGCATGACAGGGGACCGCCCCTCCTCCTGATAGCTGTTGGAGCAGCCATCCACCCCAGGCCAGGGTAGACTGGAGCTCAGCACCAGCAACTCAGTCTGCTCAGTGCAGGCAGTAATTTAAGAACAGGGGGTTTTCAAAACACCACCCAAGGTTGTAAATGAGCGAACTGGTCTGGATGGACCTGAATTTGCACTCTCCACGAAGCACCCCGATGCGCTTCTTGTCTGTTCCACCTGCCAGAAAACCGCCTTTAAGAGTCACCCTTGCGTTGTAGGACTCAAGTAATCACCGGCTGTGTTGTGAGCTGTACTCAGCTAAATCAAACAACTTTTCAGAAGGTTCTGGGAATCACCGACATCAGCTCGGCGAGGCCGTAGCCCCAGATTCCTCCGTGATGTGTTGGTGAATGAAAGGCGTTTTATGATTCACCTCCGTGGCTCTTCCACCCTTTTCCCTCTCCCTCTTCTTGCAGTGCTGGGCAAGGAATATCGATGAGAAATACGAACTCTGGTGGTTATGCAACAATTGTGTAAACAAAGATGCATCCTAAACAGGTAACATAATAGCTGTTAATTACAATTAGCTCATGTTTTTGCAACTTGGGCCTAATCACATATATTATTATGTGAAAGCACCTCCTTCATTTTACTTATAATTAAATGCAAGTGAAGCTTTAACACAAGAGTGGATCCAATGAATGTGTATGACTGTGGTTTATACATAAAAATATGGAGCAAATTGTCTTTCAATCCAACAAACGAAGAGGTTGCAGCACAGACTTTCCTACCCCCAGACCATTTGTTTTGTACTGCTTTCCCGCAAACACAACAATCCTCACACCCATGGGGCAAGCTGGATCAGGCTGAGGATGTCAGAACTCCACGGTGATGTTTAGAAGGGTTCTGTTGCAGAGGATGGCTGTGCCTGCCCCCCCTCCCCCCCCACCGGTCACCTCCCCTCCACGATCGCTCTTTAGGTTCGCATCGCAATCTAGCTGTCAGCAAATTCTCCCATCCTGCCATCTAACCCTCTCTCTGCCCAGCTCTTCTGTGCTTCCGTTATTAACTGGGGAGAGAAGGGGAGACAAAGGAAAAGACGAGCAGTATTGCTGAAGGTGCACCTGAAATAGTGCGCTCCTCTGAGGCCGCTCATTACCCCTCCTGCGAGACGTAGCGTCTGCAGATAAATACCACAATTATCATAAACCCTCCCTGACTAAATGGCGGAGCCCTTGCTCTGTATGCCACCCATCTGCATAGAGTACAGGGCCACTCTCTGTGACCGTCTGGAGGCTGGAGCCAAACCTGAAAAGAATACATTTTTCCTGTTTCTCATCTATGATCTTTTTTCCCCCTGCTGGCTCGGAAACAAGAGGGATGTTTGCAAGTGATTCCCATAAAGTGTACCCCCCCCCCCCCCCTTGGCCCATGCAGTCTCAAGCATGTACTTCCCACATTACTCCAAGAATGTCTTTTGAAGAAAGGCCCTAGGATGGCACAATTGAGCCACTAATACAGAGAAAAACCCTTTATGCTTGTGAATAAGAGCAGTTTAATATACCCCTTACTGGACATTTAGAAAGCAACTAATGCATATTTTGTGCTTAGCTGCATGGCTTGTAGTATCAATATTATGACAGATATTATTGAATCATACAAGCATGATTATTATAAAAAATGTTACAAATGGCAATTCAATCCTTAGCGCTGTAGCCTCTGAAATCTACACTCTCAGAAAAAAACAGTACCAATTTGTACCTTTTTTGTCACTGGGGCTGTACCCTCAAGGATCTGCCAATAGTACTCTATAGCTATAGGTAATTGTACCTTTTAAGGTACAGAAACGGACAGTGAGGTACATTATTGTTGTTTGTACCTTGGGGATGTAACATTGATGGTACAGCCCCAGTGACAAACAAAGGTACAGATTCACCCTGGTACCCTCTTTCATGAGAGTGTAGGCTTATGGATTCAAGCTCTCCAGCTGTGTGTGTGCGCGCGCGCGCGTGTGTGTGTGTGTGTGTGTGTGTGTGTGTGTGTGGTTCAGGTATACATTACATTGTGTGTCCACATAATTTGATAAAAACCTGTTATTTTGATGTTGTGGGGACCATTTCCAATTTAATTAAAATCTGTGACTGCAATAAAAAAACTAAAAATGCCAAAAGTCTTGTATTCTGTTTGATTACTTATGGTTAAGGTTAGGACTGAGTAGAGGCTAAGGATGTCATAGGTGGGATTAGGGTTATGCCCATAGAAATGAATGGTTGTATATGTATAGTTCAAATGTGTGTGTGTCTGGAGTTTTCACGTTTCCCTGCCTTTGCTCCTGCTGCCTGAAAACAAGTCCTGAGGCAAATTAGTGTCTCTAAATTGCCTGTAGACAGTTTGTACCCTGCAATCCCACCAGACATCCCATCGAGGATGCCCCATTCTTTATTCCCAGTTCTTTTTTGTTTTGTTACTCTAAATTTCCCACAGTCCTGAAATGCTTTCGGGGCATTATATATCACTTAAAACGGATTATTTGAATACATGCTTATACAATGAAATATCAGCCTGGTCCCTCAGTAATAATGACTAGGCTGAGGAATTACACAATGTTACATTCAGTCATTGTGAGCTTGTTCATACTTTATTTTTCTGTTCTGTCTTTTTATTTAGGCTTCACAAACCAGATGAAAAATGATAAATAGTCTATCGATTTTTCGCATTGTAAGAAATCACAGTGTTATTTTTTCATCTTACCGAACCAAAATTAGAATTAAAATTTATTCTTTTTTAAGGTGATGTGGATTTGCAGCCCTTAATATAAAGGTTTAAATGTATTAGAAGAGCCAATTTGCCAATATACTTGAGTTAACTTAAAAGGCGTTCATAATTAAAAGGAGATAAATGGAAGTGTCATTGGGCAAGGCGATGTGTGAAGATGTGATCGTATCGATAGTGACGGGCTCCTCAGAAGGTGGGTGACCCACTTACCATGTGTCCATCTCTGACCAATCATCTGTTAGCCTCCACCTGCTCGCACAAATCCTGACCAGTTGGACTTGTCAGTCATGCTGACCAACGGGTCGCGATAGCGTTTAACCTATGTGCAGCGTTTCCACAGAGGACACACTCATTTCTTATGGGTAGTAATCAATACAAGCCTTTTTATACTCTTAAGAGATTTAACATGCCTGCAAAGGAGGATGGAGTTTCTGGGAGTTTCTGAGGATGGGGTGAATCACTCGTAGAATAGACAATGGCAAGAGAGTCATGACGACTGTGTTAACAGAAATGATTCAGCAGGGTCATGTGCTCTACAGCCATGCATTCTGGTATTCCTTCATCACAGTCATTGTCAAGGCATTATAGCAGTGTTCAGCTTTTTTATATTTGTATCGCGCTTTCAAATTTCCCCTTGCAAATGCAATTTAACTTAAAGGGAAAAGAAAACTTTCTAAATTATAAATTAACATTTATTATTGTGGGAATAATTAGTCTTTGGAGTTTTAGAGCATTTTAATTATTTTCCATCTCTTTTATTCCACCTCCCAGCCCTCCGTACTTTCATTTATTGTCTGTGAAAGCAAGATCCAGAAGCGAAACCGGACCGAGGAAACTGAAATATTTGGTTCCTTTGTAACTGGAGCAATTATGCTTGAATGCGCAAGGCAGACCCAACAATGTGACAGAGGAGACAGGGGCGGAGGCATCTCGGCCGTTGATCTCGCTTTCAAACGCCTGGAGACGCTTTAAAGCCGTGATGAAAAAGTCGGGCTTTAAGTGGAAATCATAGCAGCTTGATGGTGGCAGATGTGTGGCAGCGGGGCCCAAGGGAAAGGAAATGGCCCCTCGCCGCTGTGATCAGCAAAGCAGGATTAGAGTCCGTCATCCCCGTGGCGGCACGCTGCCGGCTATACTGGCCCGGGACAAAAATCAGCACATGCCATTAAAGGGATGGCGCAGGATGAGAGGTTCCGGCTGTGTGCCATGGCACGCCGACCGGGACTCTGTGGGGACGGACACATATTTCACACAGCCCCTTCCGAGATGCATTTATAGCGTATCACAGTGCTACATGCAGACATGTCCACACTCTGCTTGCTTAGCACAGCCCCTATAGTTTTATTGCTAAGAAACAGTTTTGAAACTGAGGTTTTCTCTCAGCAATGAAATTATATCAGTTACACAAGCTCTCAGCACCGGTTTTTAATATATTTCACTGTAAGCCATGCATGAATCCAAAATTTCAGTTCACATTTTTACATGGCAGATGGATGTAAGTCCTCTTTTAAAGGGTATAAATGAAGGGCAATAAAAAGATTCTGACAGGAATCATTAGGAATAATTAGTTAAGATAAATAATCAAATAACAATATTGTTATGCGGGGGGGCGGCATGGTGGTGCAGTGGTTAGCACTGTCGCCTCAAACCTCTGGGACCCGGGTTCCATGCGTGTGGAGTTTGCATGTTCTTCCCGTGTCATCGTGGGGTTTCCCCTGGGTACTCCGGTTTTCCCCGCAGTCCAAAAACATACTGAGGCTAATTGGAGCTGCCAGATTGCCTGTAGGTGTGCATGTGTAAGTGAGTAGTGTGTGGGTGTGCCCTGCGATGGGTTGGCGCCCCATTCTGGGTTGTTCCCTGCCTTGTGCCTGTAGCTTCTGGGATAGGTTCTGGACCCCCTGTGACCCTGTATAGGTTAAGCAGTTACAGAAAATGGATGGATGGCCATGCAAGAGATATCCTCATGAAGGAATGTTCAGACTGTGTAGAGTCATTAATTGTTCCTTGCTGTAGTGTGTTTCTATTACTTCAACAAGTTTACTCACAATTTCTCAGCCTACAGCCAGCACATGTGTTTGCATCTTAGCTCAGTAAAACAACAGGCAGAAAGTTATTATTGAAATGTTCCAATAAAAATGTGATTGTTGGCCAACAGCTCAGCTCACTGAAATCCGACACATGAATAGGTGTAAGCCGAACAATAATCATTGTTTTTCAGTACTATAAAAAAAGAACACATACCTCCACTGGAGCCAGTTAATCTTCAGGGTGGTGAAGGAAAAACTGACAGGGCACAAGGCAGAGATCATTCCGGACAGGTCTGTACTCTCATTAATTGTTAAAATAATAAAATCCTGTTTTCCAAGAAGAAAACAAAACATGAGATTCTAGAGAGCAAAAAACTGCAACCAACATTAGGAATGTGATGTCCACTTCACTCATAGAATGACATCTTTCATCACTGTCACATAAAGTGGACAGCATGGTGAAGACTGGTTAGCTGGCTGACTTGGTAGGGCATTCATTAAGTTGACACTGCGTTTTATCCACGAGGCACCCAGCCGGACAGTAATAAATCTTGTGTATTGGATAGTAAGTCTTGGAGATAGTCCCCGTTAATTTTTCTTTTCCTAGCATCGCATTTTGAGTTTCTGCAGATGTTTAGATTGTGTGCAGTACTGTGTTTACCTCTGCAACTATCCAGCCTAGGTTTCACACAAGACGGAGATTTATAAATCCATACTCATCCTATACTTTGTGTTGCCTCTGCAGGTTCATTAGTAATTTTAATTAACCTTTAATTAACAATTATGTTGGCAATTTTTTTTTATCTAATGAAGTGTCATATAGAGTGGTATATTGTAAATAAATTGGAAAGAAAATATACATGTTAAAGGGGGATGAGCTGTTGTGTCATCCCTTAAATCACCACTAGTGGTCACCTTTTTCACTTTCTAATTCACTGCCACGTCTTTCTTTGAGTTCTCCATTTGTCTTTGTGCCTCTTGATGTCATATAATGAGGATGGAGTGGTTGCCCTGATTGCCCTGCATTTGACTGCTGTCCCTCTATCCTGCAGAAATGCCTGCGGCCCCTGCCAAGTCTGGCTTGCCCGTTTCCTTCCTGTTTCTGTACACTTGCAGGTGGGCATTTCGAAAACAAGTGTCCTTTAACGACCTCTTGTGTGAAATAAAGTATTCAGAAAAAGCATGGCATGAGACATGTCATTCAGATGGATGGGGTGATTATGCCTTCTCTGCGAGAAGGCCCCACCTCAGCTGGCTGCTGCCACTGGGGGCATTAGTCAGCGGGCTGACCCTCCGACTGCCCCTGTTAAACTGCCCTGCATGGAGCGACACAGCAGCGCAATGTGATGGCGGGCATGTGGGGGACACAGAGGTGTGAAACTGCGCAGGCCTGATGTGGAATGAAGAATAATATAGCAAAGTGTGAACACAAAGGTAGATGATGCAGAGTCACTGGCAGACAGTGGGGCACTGACAAAGAACTGCTCAAACGAAGACAGAGGGACGAGACATAAGCTACCACAATGGTCTGATGCAGAAATCATGCCACTATTTTCCAGGTGCTACTTCTCCCTTTAACAAAGCTATTTTCCATATTTAAACTCAATCACATGGCGCATTTTAGCAGTTGTTTCATTCCCTCAAACGCAGTGTTTCTCAATCTGGTCCATGGGGACCCACAGATAGTTCACGTTTTTGCTCCCTCTCAGCTTGTGAGCTAGGAGGGAGCAAAAATGTGGACTGTCTGGCAGGGAGTTTTTACAGGGAGCAAAAACATGGACCAACTGTGGTTCCCCAAGGACCAGACTGGGTAACACTGCTATAACGCAATGGGAATATTAGCATAACAGAGATGCGACCTCTAGACACAGAGAGTGAAGCAGGCTATCTGACCTCAAGCCGGTTTGTTTTCCTTTCTTTTACTAATTTAATTAGTTTAATTTGGACAGCTGTGCTGCCATCAACACCACAGCCAGCCTTGCCTGGGTTATTTTCTCCCTTTAGTTGGGTGACCTGATCGCCTGTCAGCTCCTGCGATAACATGCGACTCCCAGGATAGGCCTCTTTTCAGCACAGTGCTCCCAGCATCGATAAGCGTGGGTAATAAATGTAATTTGTGTTGCCGTTATTATAATTGCAATTACCATTTTCATTATTAGACACTCAGGTTTAACATTATTAGATGGATACCAGTGCTAATAGAGAATTGTATTGCACATTGAGATTTGATAAGCACGGTTAATAATTTCAGCTTTTTAAATGACTTTTCTTATTATTATGGCTATGACCTCCATCAGTATTAAATATATTCATGCTTATCATTAGACACTTTTTTGGACATTAAAGTTGCCATTAACAGATTATTTCACATTCATCTGTGCCTTACAAAAAAATAAGCACCACACTGGTTAATAATACTTTTATATTAGGGGCACAACACAGTAGCAGGAAAATGGCTTATCTCGGTTAGAGTCCTTCCCAGACAGCACAGGGCACAGGACCGGGGACACCCTGGATAGGATGCCAGTCCATCACAGGGCAGACATGCACACACACACACATTTGTATTCATATCTTTGTGGATACCGTCCATTCATTTCTATGTGAAAAACCCTAGTCCCACTATGACAACTTATGATCAAAAGTAGTTAAGCCACAGCCAAGCTGCTGTTTTAATATAGTAGTTAATACATTACAATCTACAGAGAGAAAGTAACTAGTTAGGTCGAAGCTATTTCATCTGGTAATAAATAAATAATATTTGTGCTGTAGGATGCTCTTAAAGCAAATTAATAAAAAAAATGTGAAACATGATGTTAAAAGTTGAAATGAAAATCTATATTTTTAAAAATGTAATATCAGATCACCATAAGGTTTCAAAAAAGTTTCTGTGTTTGGTGTAAATCAAGAATACTTCACTAATGCTATGTGAACATTAGAAGGGTTTAAAAAAAAAAAGATTTTGATAATCGGTACAAGAACCAAAGTGCTCCTGTGCATTTTAATGAAAGTGTCTAAAATATTGTTTGCGTGAAGTATTTTTCAACCCTTTTGCATCCATCCCCAGAGTATTCAAGCAAAAAACACCAATCAGAAACACCTGGTAGCTGAAAATAGCCGTCTCTGTGAAGAGAGAAAAATAATACAGTCACTGTTGATCGGTTCCGACTGACTGGTTGTAAGTCAGCCATTTATTTCATATGCATAAATTACGATATGTATGGTATACTGTAAAATAAAATTATATAATCTTTAAGTCATATTTTTTGGAGTTTTTAACCTACTTATAATCACTTTCTTAGTTCATTATTGTTACAACCTTATTATCACCATTTAAGCTGCTAAGAATCAAACAGTAACGAATGTGTACTGTACTGCACACTGTACTGTGAGCTGTGAACAGTAGCCTGAGCACGAGGTGTATGAATGAACATTTTAAAAGTAGCTGTGCTGCTGATGAGCTACTGAATAAAAGTTATCTACTTCTCAACACTGGCCCCCGCAATATAATATATACATAATACATACACACACACACACGCACACATACCTATGTTTGTAATATCATTGTGGGGATCCCAACATGGCAACCTTAACCCCTACTCTGCCCAAACCTTAAAAATAAGTAACTAAACAAAATACAAGACTTTTGGTATTTTTAGTTTTTTGATTGCAGTCACATACCTTTGTAGGGACCTGAAAAATGGTCCCCACAATGTAATATAAACATAACACACACATACACACACACCAGTCACACAGAAGGCGGGATTTAAACATCAAAGCTGACACTCTGTGGTCAGTTCATTAGATACAGGTGGAAATGTCAAAAAACCAATCAGATGACTTGGCCCAACCTCCTCTATAATCTGATTGGTTATCACTCTGAACCAATCATCTTTCATTCTGCCCTCAGAACAGTTCTTTTTGTAAGTAAAACTCTCACTAATGTAATTTGTTTGGTTTCTTATTGTTAAGGTTAGGGCTGGGTATGGGTTAAGGCCCACAAGCAGCCTGCTCCTCCACAATCCATCATGTGGCTGCACCTGAACATATAAAGCATGCACCCAAGGTCAGCTGTTCAGCTAAGCATTAGATCAGCTGTGATGACTGATCTGAAATGTCATGTTAATGAGAGAGGTCAGAGCAGAATGGTTAGATTCCTTAAAGCTAACCAGAAAGAAACAAGCACAAAAATAACAGCTCAGTACAGCTGGGGTGTGCAGAAAGGCAGTTCTGGACACACAACTTGTCTACCCTTGAAGCAGTTCTGGAGGCAAAAGTGGGTGCTACCAAGTATTAGCCAGATGTACCTAATAAAGTATAACATAGGGCTAGTAAGATAATGTGTTTGAGGTGATGACAGCAGAAGGTAGAAACCAAGGCCTTTTTCCAGGGCAGTGATCAATATCGGAGGCAATATGAGAGCCTGCAGAAATAATTAGGCAAAAAGTATTTCCCTTTTTGAATGATGTTGCTGGCCTTGCTTTTGGATGATGTTCTTAGGTAAAAGCAGGGCCAGCCATGGGGGGTACGGGGGGGGGGGAAGATTATCAGGTCCCCAGACATTTGGAAAAGTGGAACAATGGACGTCCCACCCCTGCACCCTGACCCCCAATATTTGGATATGGACAGTGTGCTGGCTCAAGGTGAGTTTATTAAACTGTGTTACATCACGGTTACTGCCATTCTCTTGCCAGTGAACAGCCTCCCCATTTCTGGTCATCACATCATCTACTGAATCTCTTGATGGAACATTAAAGTTTTGCTGTTGACTCTCCGTGCAAGATATGGAAGTTTCCCAGTAATAAACATCCTTGCAAGCTTTCAATGGCTTTCATTCAGGTGTCGCGAGTGATAAACTGTAATTTCATTTAGCGTACAATTTTCACTGAAACATCCTTCTCTAATATGGAAATACAACTTGACTGGAGTCACTGTAAACAGGTGCCCTTGTTGTAGTCGTCAGGGGTGGGGTGTCTCTTTTTATTTTTCTTTGCAATGTGGACTATTGTTACTAAGCCATGCAAGTAAGTATTGTATCATCTAAGTCTTAAAAGTATGTGGTGAAAGGGGATGATTAGCTAAGAAGACCTTATGGTGCACTAGTGCTTGTTATTCAAATGTCAGTACTTGGAGAGAATTCCATTAAGCCCATGATCATTTCTGTATACACTTTGTATGAACAGATAAATGTGCAACTTATTCCAAAGAAAATGCATTGGTTAGAGACTCGGGTTGATGCAAAGCTTGTAATATTCCCTGTTGACTTAGCTACTCTGAATGCTTCTAGTGGATCTGTCAGATTGGACAAAAACTATGGCATTACAATAAAAGAGAGGCTTGGATCTCTGTTAAGAAAAGAATATAGTATAGGCCCATGTCAGAATATAACAGAAAATACCCCATAGTTCAAAATATAACAATAGCTTATATAAAGGAGGGTAAATTCCATTTTACATAGATTAAGATTCAATAAAATAAGGCCATTCAAAAGTAAAGGTTTCTAAGAAAGTTAATTTAACCTTTTAATGACGTGATTTTTGGTCTGACAATGTGAATTCAACAAGGCACGACTGCGCTGTCAGCTGCAGTGTCTTTTGTATTTAACATATATGCACAGTGCTATTCAAATTGCTGTTGTCATAGGGTCATACCATCCTTAGAAGCAGAGTTAAGTTATTGTTAATCAGTGCCACTAAGTAACCTAGTTGACAGCATGTCCAGGATTTTCCAACTATTTCGGATGAGCTGTTGCTCACGTCCCACAACGGCTACCTTATCTGAGGCTCCACTAAATGTCCCAAAATCGAACAGCACACCCCTTATTTAATTTACCTGCGATGCTGTAGATGTAAGCCCTGGAGATTTCTTTCATAATATTCCTTGTCTAATCCTTATGCATTTTATCATTACCTCTAGTCTGTCATATTGTATTTGTATAAATCCCAGGCTGACCCCTCATTCAGCATTAAAAAAGCATTCCCATTCCCACTTTATAGACCATCTGCTTTTCGCATTCCTTTAAATGCGATTAAATAGTTTCGTAAATGTATTTTGCAATGTAGAAATGAGGCAGGAAAAGATTTTATTGTAATGATGTTAAAACAGAAATGCTTTTCATTGTTAGAAAGGTGCATCTCGCACAGTTTGCTAATGACTTTATGTAATCTTAATTTTCTCATGTTTACATGGCTTCCACTGTATCAGTCTCCCAGGTATAGCTACGCATTAGACGGCTGGACTGATGTTGTTGTACCTTTTATGTTGCCACAAAATGCTAAAATGTTTGAAATAAATAGAAATGTGGAAAGGAATTCTAATTCGCAGCCTGAAATGCTCCGATCGCATTTACGAAGTGGCGCTTCTTTACCTTTGACGCTAATTGAAGCACTGTGGCACAGCATGGGGGCTTTTCACATTGCACAATGCGCAAAAAAAATATAAAACGCCCAGATGAAACTAAAGGATTGATAAGGCTTGTTTTTTGTCCTCTTTTCAAATGAGAGAAACACTGTGCCCCATCTATATTTAACCAGAATGGGCTTTGTGGGTCATTAATGAAGGCGGGTTGATGGGGGGGGGGTCGCCACGATTGCTGCAACATGTTAGCGTCTTTATGAAGACACTGCACAGTGATGGGCATTGTTTCCAGGCTGTATTCTACAACCAGGACACTGCCGAGAAATCTCCAGCCAATAGCCCATAAATATTTAATACAACAAGATAACAAACTCTAATTATAAGGCGCATGACCTTCACAGGGGAATGAGTGAAACTATGTCTAGGCACTCTGAGCACGGTGATGAAAGAATTCTGCTACCAATTGTCTTTTGTGGGCCATCGTCCGCAGTCTGTGGTCATGTCTCCATCACAGCAGTGACAATTATGGCTCATTATTTCTGTGTCCAAAGATCTGGTGGCTTATATCGCATTCAGTGCAATGGTCATGTCATGGTGAGTCCAGTGGTACACGATCATGCCATATGGTGTAATTTCAGCAGCCTGTAAAAAGTACAGGTTCACATTTCCCTTGCTTCCTACTGGAAATCTTTTCCATTCTTCTGCCTCATCTCCAGTGTAGGCAACTTTGCAGCGTTTTGTCCTGCTCACACGCTTTCTCTTCCCCTAAAACCATGTTTCACACGAGCAGTAAATGAAAAGTCGTAGCAGGAGAGAAAGAATTTACTCTCACAATTAATTTATACAGCCTGCTTTATGAAACCGCATTGACTGAAAGCTAAATTCATCCAAAGGGGTGGGCACGTTCCCTACATCGCCTTATCTAATGACAGGGACATTCGGCGGTTGTGAGTTAATTCTGAGACTGCAGCTCTCATAAAATATTCATTTCCTCCAAACAAACTAAATGGCAGCAATAAGCCAGCGAGGGAGAAGAGACAAGGAGTGGAAAACTGTAACGGTGCAAAAACATTTAAAGCACATCACAAGGGTACGAGCTTCAAAGCTCCACCGACATCAAAGTTTTCCCGTTATGTTTCCTCACATCCTCAGCCGCTGGTTGGCTTTTATCGGTGACACGTATGAGCATTAGAGACTACAGCACACTCGCTAATCACCCACATTTGGGTAGATCGGCATGAAATGGCACCAATAGAAAAACAGGCCCGATAACGAGAATGCCTGGCACTTTGAAGCCTCGGAGTGACACGTTTTGATGTTGCAGACATCTAACTCCATCTGCATATGTGTCTTGCTCCTTTGCCATAGGACACAGTAATGGATAACCTGATTTACTTAAAACACATAAGGAAACATATTTCTATTTATCTGCAAATATCAAAAATGGAGTGGGACAATAAGATTGTTTGACACCTTACATTCACTAGAAAAGCCTCAGATTTGATAAATCAGAGGAGTTATTTAGAAATGCTAAAGACTTCCAGGGTCTTTCTGGTATGATTTCGTTTTCCACATTGTTGCATGTGATTCGACTCACAAACTGAATGTAAAGACTGAACTGTTGGTTCTAATTTATTAAACAGATGTCTTGAGATAAAATAGGGTATAACTGCTGCCTGTGTTGCACTGCAGAACAAACCAAAGGGAGTGCCTTCTTATTCCAAGAGGATCTTGCTGCAGAACACTGGGCGACTGCCACTAGGGGGACCTCCACTGTGGAGCCGGAAATCACATGACCTCCACACCTGGGCCGTACATGACCTTATGCAAACTTTGAGAATGGATGAGGTACCTCCACTAGGAGGCTCGAAATCACATGACCTCCATCATAGTGCCGGATATGATGTTAGTGTAACATCAGGAACTGGGTTTTATTGTCTCTTTTAAAATATACATTTTCTTTTTTGGTGATATTAGTGGCACATTGGGAATGGACGTTAATCTTATTTAAATCTATGGAAATGGACGTTCATAGTCTATTTTATTTGTACTATTTTGGTGTGAAATTCTCAACTGTACATGGCTGAAAATGTTATGAGAAATATCCGTCTTCATGATTTTAATGGACACGAGGTGTGAACGGCATTGCTGAGCTCTCTTCAGTATCGTCATGTCCGGCCCTGGTGTGGCGGTCATGTGATTTCCGGCTCCACGGTGGAGGTCCTTCTAGTGGATGTCACCCAGTCTTCTGTAACCAGACCCTTCAAACCTCTTCCTCTGGGAAGGCATTGAACCATGGAATATAGCAAAGTTCTTTAAAAAGACCTGAATTCAACAAGAACGAGCAGCCAAGCCATTCCATGGATTTTTAATATGCACCTTTCTACTCACCTCCTAAAGAAATATGCTGCTAAGCATCTAGACATCCGTCTGCTTCAGCTGTGGCATGTGTGCGTTACTGTGTTTCTAAACATGTGTGCAGTGCTTCAGAAAAACAGATATTGTCTCCTTTAAGTAAAGATAAGTATTGCCCAACTATTTTCTATTTAGGCACTTTTATGGCATGACCGAGACTGCTATGATGCTCATGTATTTATGGAAGCCAAAAATAACCTTTCTGTTTGTGGAATGTGGTTTTGTCTGACGCTGTAGTGTGTCACATTCCCAAGGTCCTCCTTCTTCTTCATGGATCTGTTGATTTTGGTCACGCCCAGGGGGTCGACTCCATCCGCAACTCAAACCACTCTCACAGGCCAGAATAATATTAATACTCATTATAGTCATGAGCAACCTTTGTTTGAATGAACTTAGAAATTATATTTCCTCCTTTAAAATCATTTTTATAGCAATTCAAGCATCGAAAAGAATAATAAAACTGAAGCAGAACAAATTAAGTGTTCATGAGTGGAACGCCTTTCAGCACAAATCCCATGTTTTGTAATCACTTCACGAGAAATTATATGACAGATAGAAGCCTTCACTCCACGAATATACTTTATTGCTGCATCATACTTAATAAGTGCTTATAAAGTAAGATTAACTCATTATCTGATCAGTTCAAGAGTGAAACAGTTGATTCTAATGAACCAGATATTTTATAATTAACTGTTGTATAACTATTTGTCTTCACGCAAAGCAATAGAGAAGCTGTTTTATAATAATGACACATTATTGATCCCTGTGGGGAGATTCTCTTTTTGTGTACCCCAACTTGTTCTCCTTGACACACAGACACATATGTGGGTGAGAGCAGTGAAGGGCAGCCACCGGCAGTGGTGCTTGTGAGGCTGGGGGGGCGGGGGGTTGTTAAGGGCTTTTCTTAAGGGTCCACAGACACTTGACTATTCTGCTGAAGCTGGACTCAATGCTTCTGTTAACAGGCACAGAGGCTTGGCCCACTGAATCACACACTGCCCCCCAAACAAAAAAAAAAAAGAAAAAAAATCAGTGGAGAGTGCAAACACAGTCCCCCACTACCAGAAATTATGCAGTCAAGATTCCCACATTTGGGGAATTCACAGGGGTCAGCACAGCCACAGTGCAATGGCTGGGGCTCACGATGGGTGAACCTCCTTCATAATCATGGTATCTCCCCTGTCACGTAAATATCGTTATAATGATGTATTTCCATTATGTTGATACCATTGTAAACTTATGGGGGTAACGTTTTTTATTGAACTTTGCTGATTCCTGTGGGGAAATTCTATTTTTGCCTACCCCATCTTGCTCTCCCTGACAAACATACAGGTGAGAGGAAGCTTGGCAGTGAAGGGCAGCCACCTGCAGCAGCACACTTGGAACTAGGGAGTTAAGGGCCTTGCTCAAGGGCACATAGACATTTTACTATTTTTGCTAAAGCCAGACTCAAACCAGTAACCTTCTGATTATAGGCACAGGGGCTTAGCCTGCTCAGCCACACAGCATTTAGGGGAAGCTTTTACATTTACATTTGAGCCCAGGGTGATTCTATGGGTTGGGAGTCTGTGACCATGCCTTGAAAATGAGAGGTTTGAATCCCACGGCTGGAACAACCAATATCATTGTTGGGCCCTTGAGCGAGGCCCTTAATTCCTGGGGTTGTAGACGCTGGCTTTCCCTGCCCTCTGACTGCAAGTTTTCCTTGCTTCGGATAGAAGTGGCTGCTAAATAACTGCGAATATTCAAATAGTTTCAAACAGATAAAGCATTCACCCATAACACCATTGCCTGTTTAATGCAATGTCCATTTTTCACTAACTGTTTCTGAAGTGTAGTTCTGGCTCCTGTTGTGTTTTATCAAAAAGAAAGCCAGAGCTAGTATTTAAAGTATAAATCTGATGTGAAATTCTGGTTTCATAAATAGGTGTGAATTAAATCTGCCCCTCTCAGAAACAAGAATAAAGCTAATTTGACTGTTTACTAATTAGCATTGAAAGGATGGCTAAAAGTGCTTTGTTTAACCAAATGTGTCAGCAGTGTTTGCGAGGTTAAATCCATGGGAAAATTTTACTTTAAACATAATTTGAAAGCACTTATATACAAATAAAACACAACAAATGGTTCGTAAAAAGTCTACCATGGAAATGAGTGGATTGCCTCAATATAGATCCAAGGCGGAAATCATAAAATATAATAATAGGGATGTATAGGGTCACATCATTCTATCTTGTTTGTTAACAATATCTTTGTGCTCAACACTTTCTAGCTAACAGTCTATACTTTGTTAGTGCTCTGAGTAACCACAAGACAAGTATTCATAATGCTGAGGAATACCATGCTCTTGTAATTATAGTACTGCTCTTGAAGATTGCACGTTAACTCTGGAATATGACATTTCCAGTGCCATGATGCTCCGTCCTCCAACCTCTATGTCTCAGTCAGAGGCGATAGAGGAATGGTGAGGCTTCTCCACAAACTGAGAGAAGAGAAGTATAGTAGCTCTTAGAGGCCCATCGATATCTGAATTCTGCACAGCAGACAGGAAGTCAAACAATGACAGCTGGGCCTTTAAAGAACAAGATTCTCATGCGTAAGCAGATAATTCAAAACATTCATTATATGTTTTATTTATTTGTTATACTTTTTACATTCATTAGAAAAGAATAAGCATTTAAATTTGCAATTTTAAACTTCGGTTTAGTGCAGCTTTTACTCTTGTTGATGTGCGAGAATCAGAAATGTTTGTTTCACTGCTAAAGTAGGGATGACAACCTGGTCCAGAAGGGTCACAGAATCTGCCTGTTATATTCCCAGTTGACCTCTTAGCTGCTCATCGTCTTTTCACTTGAGGACAGGATAGAGAACATTTGTGCTGACTATAAGGTAACTTTAAATTTAGCAGGATGCTGCTTCTTTGTTTGTGTGCAGCTTTCCCAGCCAAGGGCATAGATTTGGGTATGGACGGTAGGGACATGTCTGTTCCAATATTGTGGGAGTACCTTGTGTGTTTGCGGTCAGAGCTGATTTGGTCCCTGCCAGTGTTAAACCCAAATCTAGCCTCTTGTTCCCAACACTTCTTACATTGTAATTTCCATGTTGTTCCATTCATTTTTTTGGCTAGCCTTAGTAAAAAAATTTCGATTTATGCCCCCATCAGGATTTTGGAATATCTCCTCTGCAGAACATTTTGTTCTGCCATTAAAAGTCGTCCCCTACATAATTCTCATGATTCTTTTTTTGCAATATAATTAGCATGTTTTTTTTTGTTTCTGCCAGATTTTGCTAACAAGTCTTTTTTTATGATTCCCATCCTTTCATGCATACAAAACAGAGAAATAAGATGACCTGAACTCACCAAGAACTAGCGAGTAAGCTATTTGTTTTAAATATATGCCTTTTAATTCACTGCCTGAGGAGAGTTAATTATGGCTGTCTGGAAGATCTGCTCGTAGAGTCTTCGTATTCCTCTCCCTTTACAGCATAAATGTGTTAAATTAACAATTTAATGATCATGTGCATCTGCTTTTTGATGTCTTTGCGCTCTCCCTGCCGCAGCCGTCTTAAATCTTCATTTAACATATTCCCTTCCTCAAGGGCCACTGCTTTATATGGCTGTTACTTTATCAGACTGAAGTACTTTCATAAAGTTGCTTATATCCTGGTGTCTAGGTTATGCTCTCAACAGGTCGGGTAAAAAAAGAAAAAAGAGCCTCCGGGTGGGAGAAAAGGGAGCGTAGGAATAGAGCTGGTAATTAAATAAATAAAGCAGAGACGGTGAAGCAAACAGATCCTCTTTGTCTCCAGAGACGTCAAGCACAGTTTGAATGCTTTAATTATAAAAGTACAGCATGAGGCCTGGGACGAGCAGACTATGCGTAACTTGCCCCTGAGTTCCCACCGTCATATGCAAAGGACGGGCTCGCTCACCATAATGTTCCACCCTGAGCTCTTGCTTTGCTCTTTGGGTGAGTTCGCCATTAATTCGTAGCTTCCTACTGCAGCGCTGATATAGATATATTTCTGACACACCTTGTACACTGATTGCTGCACACACAGATTGTTTACTGTAACAGTCTTGCAATGAATGTAGGCATTAATTATAGGCCTACTAAGCCCCAGGCTACGGTATTACATAATTTGCACCTGTTTCAATACAACAGGTAGCACACATGTTATGCTGGGCTGTACCGCTGCGTACACTCGTGCTTGGCAGTCCTAGGCTCTAGTCCTCAGTCAAGCACCCCATGTCATGTAAATAAGCCCTAAACATATTCATGATACTATATGTTGCCTGCACAAAGTAGCTCTGTTTCAGCTCTCAGTGTTTGTGTCTTTGAGATTCTATTCGAATGTGCTGACATTATAGTGTGATATTGTGTCTA
Organism: Mormyrus iriodes; assembly: GCA_011763525.2. Classification (NCBI taxonomy): domain Eukaryota; kingdom Metazoa; phylum Chordata; class Actinopteri; order Osteoglossiformes; family Mormyridae; genus Mormyrus; species Mormyrus iriodes. The sequence goes on from JAAGVU020000103.1 coordinate 7,447,377, forward strand.
ATTAAAGTGCATTTCCCGAATACATTAAGCATGGGAAAGTACTGTATAATATGCATGTATATATCAATGTAAATGTATAGCACTCCATATTATACTGCCCTGCCCACCTGCCCCTTCTGTTTGCTCCCTCATTAGCGCTTGCTATAAGTGCTCCCCAGTCCTGATGTTGACGTCATAGCCTCATACTGCCTGTGCCCAGTCTTCCTCCATTGCTCCCATTTTGATCCCCTGAGATCCTGTTCTTTTCTAGTTTTTGTCCTCTTGAGTACAAAAAAAGCCTCTTTTGCTTTTCCCCCCACATCTTTTGTCCCGGTGTCACAACACATATGATGCTGTCATTAGATACTGACATTATTATACATTTAAATGTCATATACATACATATATATATATATATATATATATATATATCCATCTTCTGTAACCACTTATACCATGTGGGATCACAGGGGGTCTGGAGCCTATCCCAGAGACTGCAGGCACAAGGCATGGGCACCAACCCATCACCAGGCACACTCACACTGGACTGTCAGGGGGTAAGCTGGAGTACCTGCAGGAAACCCCACAATGACACGGGGAGAACATGCAAACTCCACACACACAGAACCCAGGCAGAGACTCAAACCCTGGGCCCAGAGGTG